>JACWFM010000030.1:0-651287 GCA_019775565.1 Melanodothis sp. VS III C KN 2 | reverse complement strand
GGACGCGATTTGTATGAGCATAGGTGATCAGGATGATGATCGCACGGCTCACCAATCCATCCCTTCCTGCCCTTCCGCTACCTTGACCGTAATCCCTCATATTACGCGGCTCGTCTATATACACGATCATCCGAATGCCTACGATGTCGATACCTATATTGAACGATCTACTTGCGACGACTACCTAGATCTGCCCTATTCGGAACTCCTCTAACACCTCTTCTTTCCTCTCCTCTGTTATATCTACGTAAAACGGCTCGTATAGGAATAATCCAGCTTCGACGATCGTACTAATCTCGGGCTTGCTCTCACACATCACGACTACCTTACTATCCGGCTGGATCTCGTTCCGTAACGTGCTTCCTACTAATTCGGCTAAACACTCTATCCGTTTTGACATTTCGACCGGTCCGTCGATAACGCTATACTCGATATTCTTCCGTACTATCGATACACGTATCAATCGTACTTCTGCTCGCCGCTAATATATCCTATCGAATAACGTCTGCTCCTCGGTCGGCGGTAACGTCGCCGTTAATAACAATATCTGCGTCTCTGCAAATACCAATTTGCCTAATTGTTATAACTCTTATCGGAAATCCTATCGATCGTTCAAAATAACATAACACTCGTCGATAACGATTCGATCTAATCGTTACGTCTATCTGACGCGACTGATAAACGTACTAAATGCCGGCGATACCGCCTTCTCTAATGTCACTAATACGATCGATGCCCTATCTACTGCGCGTCCGTATTCCTATACTGCGTAACGGATGTTTACCTCGCGGTACCGAACTACTATATCCGCGCGTAACGCCTTCAACGGTACGACTACGATCGTCACCCCGCCTACTTATACGAACGCTAGTAACATAAACAACACGCTCTTACCCGATCCTATCGGCATAACGACGACGATCGGGCTCTCGCCTTACTAGATCGTATATATTACCTTGCCCTACACGCTACGTATCGTTACTTTCTTACGTATCATCTACTGCAACTCGGCTACGGCATCTATACGCCGTAATGCTACCTATCGCTCCGTCCTTACCTCTTCGGCTTTATCCTCGAACGGGTAACGCTTACGCTTTAACCCTTCCTTCTTCGCCTACTCAGTCGACTAGAACCCTAAAAAACAGTGCTAATCTATACTGATTACTCGAAACTGCTACCTCCGACTTACTATCGCACCTGTTAACTCCTGTGTGTCTCTTACGTATACGGCTCCGGCGACGTGTAGGGAATGCGTTGCCTGCTCGTCTGCTATCTCGCCTAACGGGTCGTCCTACACCTAATCGCTGTCGTCGTAGTGCTCGTCTGTTGCACTCTCTACCCCCTTACGGATCTATCGCCGGCTGATCGTAATAGCGATCTAGCGATATCCTGCTACGTTGATCGACTAGCCTAAACCCGCCTCGCTCACCCGCTACAACTCGTGCTTTATACGTTCCGTCGTCTATTTTCGACCGTCTGTATCCGCCGGCTATAAATGATCGGATATCGTTTCCTACTGCTATACTATCGCTTACATCCGCTAGACGAACGGCAAAACCAACCATAAATACCATACTACCAATTCGCCTACCTCTCGCGGCAAATACCGGTAGATGATCTTAACGTCGCCTTTGACTTCGTACCCTTTGTAGTACCTAGTCACAAATACGACCATCCCGTCTTCGATGAACAAATTGCGATAGCTACCTTGAACGGTATTATAGTGCCGGACGCTTAATATTTCCGGGCTACGCGCCGGCTAGCCTCCTGTCATGTGTATTAATACTAATAACTTGCCGCGGAATGCTACAACCTGCTGTAACCAATCCCGCATCCGTTTACGATCGATCCCGCTCGCCGTCCCTACTCGAATAAACCGCTAGCGTAAACGCGGCCGACTTCCGATCCTCTCGTACAACCAACTCTGCCCGTCGACTAGAAACTGGGACCGTTGATCGCGGATGAAACTCCAACCTGCCTCGTCGCTACTTAGGTCGTCGTACAAATACTGCTACGGCATAGTCGGTATCCCTCCTTTATCGGCCGCAAACATCAAATCTTCTAATAATGCTCGACGGGTGGCTTAATACAACCCCCCGACTATACTACGAAACTCTACCATATTGAACTTCACCGCTTTGTATTCTAACGTGTCGCCGTCTCGCTAATTGACGTGACCCGCCGATATCGTATTGAAATCGATCTTTATCCTATAACCCCGTAAATCCAATATCTACTGTATCGGGCTACCGCACCCTCGTACTATAAATCCGTCTATTATCTTCCGCACCTATTCAAAACTACTCTTACCGATTTTCCGTTTGCCTTCGCCTCTATCGGTTTGCGTCCCTTCACTCTTATATCTGCTATCTTCGAACTCATACGGGCTGCGACCCGCGCTGAATTCATTACACTCGTCTGCTATTAGCTACGTTAATCGTTCGGCTTGCTACACGATTATGAAATAGGCTACCTTGATCACTACCGACAAAATCGACGGATACGTATCGGCACCTCGAAACCCTCGACCGCTCGGGTTAATACCTAACGCTGCTAACCCGCAAACTAACGCTATATCGTACTCGCGATTGTGAATCGTCTAGTTCAATAACTCGATACAAAACGACAAATACGCCTACTACATCTCTGTTATCGCTAGTTTTCCCCCCTCGTCTTCTATTTCGCTATCGGTATCCGTACTATCGCTGTTGGTGTCACTCGGTTTGTCTGTTTCCTTCACCGTCGATCTTGCCGCTACTATTATCCGCTCAAACGCCCGGTCCTACCTACGATTAAACCTATACGGCGGGCTCTTCTACGAATGATCTCGTCTCGTGCGTACGAAAAACGTTACGATCTGCTGCTAATACTGACCTTGCCTTTTGATTTCGTCCCGATTTTGATATGGTTCTAACGGATAGTAAACGTTCTAGTGCGCTTCCGTACGGATCGCCTCGAACCGTAACATGACTCCGCTACGGGATACCGCATCCTAGCTAGCCGACGCTAACTCGCCTATCGCCTCCCAAATCGCTACCGCTACTCGCTCGTTGTCGTTCGCTTCATTTTCGCCTTCGGCTATCTCTTTATCGACGGTAGGTTCTTTTAAACATCGTAAAATATCTTTGCGGTCGTAACCCTCTAAATATAGGATCTATCCTGTCCGTCTCAACTATAGGTTGACCTCATCTGTCTCGCCTGGCCGTATCGTGTCGTCTGATCTGATCCTATCATAACGCTATGATGCCTACTCCTACGCCTACGACCAAATATCTTCTTCTTCACTCTATCTAATACTTCCTTCCCTTCGCTCTTCGCGGGATCGTACCTCGAAATATTACGAATGCTCTTTTTGTACGAAAAATCGCTGGCATCGTACCTGTCGGCAATTCTGTAATATTTGACGGTCGATGTCTTCTTTCTTCAATATGCCTAACCCGCCTCGCTTGTAACCGACTGAATGTCTATACATCTTCCGCTAATATTCTTTGATAACGTCCATATTGCAGCAAACGTACGCATATTGTCCTTCATCCAACTCGCATTTCATACTATCCGTATACACGGGCAAACCTTCTACGGCTTCTTCGATATATTTAGGTATTTTAAATTCGCCGGAAAATTGCGCGATACTATGCTATTGCTCGATCTTATCCGAAATCCCTACGGCTTGCTTTCTAGGCATCCTGTATTGCCTATTTGTTAAATGACCTACAACTTGCCTCGGCCATACCGCATATCGACATTCCTTACATACGATTACCTCCCACTCGGTCAAATGCTGAAAATAGCTGCTTGCCATTGTTCCGCTCCGGACGCGGTATGTGTACAGTTTGACTGCTCGGTGCCGCTTTGCTGATTACGGGTATCAAACGAACGGGTGACAATTATTTGCGCTTTCACTTGACGCCCTTCTCTCTGGTGTATATATTCTCCTATTGTTTATCCTGTCTTTGGGTGAATCGTTTGTCTGTAATAATACTAATCTCTACTGCTGCGCCTCGGGTGGTGTTATGCTTCTCATTAGTACGCTCGTCTAATCCCTATGCTTTACGACTATACTCTCCTCGATTCCGACGACAATAACTCGACGATTATACTACTTATGACGGTGCTTACAACACAAAACTTGCTTATATTGATGTGCACTACAACATATCAAAATTTGGGCGGAATCGGCGTTACTCTAAATAAATCCAACGGGCCTGAATCTAATAGGCCCTCTACTGGCGTAACCCTAACGAAATTTGTATGCGGGCTGAATCCAATACGTACGCGTTGGATTCGACATTTTTGGATTGAGTATTATAGAGCTATATTTAATAGTATTTAAGCCTAAAATCTAAGTTACCTCGGCTATTAAAGAAGCTACTAAAAACTTAAGATAACTAACTACTTTTACTTAAGATAACTTAACTTATCTCGAGATAGATATAGGTAGGTATCTTTACTAGGTAGAGACTTTAAAGAATATCTAGTACGTATAGTTCTCGGTCTAGATCTTATTCTAGGTATAGATCTTTTTTTTCCGAGAGTCGCCCTTACGTTTTTATTAGTTTACCTACTAATAGTCCTTCTTATAGTATTCCTATATTCTATATAACGTACGACTTACGTATATATAGTAGCCGCCTCGAGTAACGATCCCGTTATATCTTAGGCTATCGAAGAAAAGTAGAAGGCTTATTATAGGGGGCTTAGTTAGTAATAGATATATAATATTAGTATATACCTTAGCGAGCTCGGTAGATCTTTTAACTTTCGAGATAAAATCCGCGCGTTTCTATATACTAAGGCGCTTATAGTAAGTATTAAGGTAGGTTTTAATGTATAAGGGTATTATAGTATATTAGTAATATCGGTATATTAAGACGTAGTACTAAGAGTCGATCTCGAAGATGTAATAAAAGTCGTCTATTTAGGGTTAATAATTTATATATTTAGAATCCTTACGCTAAGCTAATCTAGGATACGGTATACTCTTAATATAATCGCTCTACTAGATAAATAACGCCTCGTACGGCTGTATGCAGTATAGTGTTATTTCTGTTACTATAGTAGCCTAAAGAAACTCACCTATAAGAAGCTAAATATATTATATTATAGGGAAGATCCTTACTTATAATATCCCGAATCGTCTACCTATAGCATATATCGCTACTCTACCTTCGTACTATTGTTACAGATATTCGGCTACACTTTAGTGTGTATTGAGCCTATAGCTATTAGAATGGTCAGCTGCAATATAAATCACTTCGGATATCGCCAATATAAAAAACACGTCTCAGAAAGAGCGAAAAACTCGACTCTCTTCCCTCAACCCTAAGGGTTATTTTATACTAGGAAACAAACAACTCGACTCGAGTTGTTCGTCTTCTAAAGGTAGATTGCACTCTGCACATTAACAAGCATATAACATTTCGTCATAACTTCCTCAACCAAGATATCTGAAACCCTCAGCCTCATCTGCGTCCAGCGAAGTGTTAGGGCGCGTGCCTGGAGCAGGTGGGCCTCCCTCTTTCCTGTCACGGCGAGCGTTTTCCCACTTTATCAGGCCCATGTATACGAAGGTGAACAGCAGGCCTGCGGTCGACAAGCCGACCTCGACGGCTGCTCCGCGAGTGTAGCGCGGGCCCTCCGACTTGGGAAAGAGGTATCCGGAGCCGATGGCGACAGCTTGTGCGAGGGCGACAGCGAGAGGCACGGCGACGGCACGACGAGATTCGCTACCAGCGTTGTTGGCAGACCAGGTGACAATGAGAGGAGTGCAGACTGGACCAGACTATTAGCAAGGCACCGTATGTTTGACTGCAACGATACGTACTATAATGACCAGTCTCGGCAAGGATTAGAGCCACGAAGTGAGCGGGCTTGTTACTAGTGGGAGCGCCTAGGAAGATCGCAAACCCGATGATCAAAAGCATCCAGCCGAATTGAGTCGGCCAGCCACGGTTGCCGAATCTGTCAGAGATCTTTGCGGCAATGATCATACACTGGGTTGTTTGTCAGTATTTCCCATTTTCAAATTGGAGGCTGAGTACAACGTACAACTGCGGCACAACCGTAAGGCGCCAAGGTGGCGATCTGTGCTGTGGCGCCCTCAAAACCGTTCTCGGCGAGCAGCGTCGGAAGATAAGCACTCAGAGCAGCTCCAGTAATCTGCTGACACATGTTCATGAGCATAGCTATGTTGTGTTAGTGTGTGAAATATGGAGTGGGGAACAAACCAGCAACTTACGCATGACTTGTGGCCAGCGGTACAATGCGCCGCGCGCCTGCTTCCAGTTGATCTCCTTGACTTCGGGACCCATGCTCATGTAGCGCTCGTACATTACTAGTATGTGTCAGCTGTGTGCATCACAGACTTGCCCTTCCGATGTTCTTACAGTAGTCCTTCTCTTCGGCTGTGAACCACTTGCAAGATGGGATATCATCTGGCAGTACAATGATGGCGATGATGGCAATGGCGACTGTCGCGCCACCTTCGATCATGAACAGGATGCGCCACGATTCAAGCTTGACGTGAATGAAGGATACGCCATAGGCGACGATACCGTTGACGAAACCACTGCGCAGCGTCAGTGAAACTCACGCAATGCAACTGTAAGTGCGGCTTACCCGAGAGGAGCCATTGCCAGCCAAACGGCGACGCGAGTTCCGAGCTTCTCTCTTGCGTAGAATCGTGAGAGGAAGACCTGAATCAAGGGGGAAAAGCCAGCCTCTGTTGACGTGTTAAAAGAGGCCGCGAAGCCATATAGGGGAATAACATGAACATACCTCCGAGACCGATGAAGAAGCGGCAGGCAAAAGCACCAGAATAGTTTTGAACACCAGCGAAGCATGTTGCGGCGATACCCCAGAGCAGCGCACAGAAAGTGAGGACTGAGACCATGCGTGTCCGCTTACCCAACAGAGCAAAAGGTACCACTGTAGTGTTGTGTTAGGTCGGTCTTGTTTTTTTGGGGCTTAGGGACCACTGACTGAACGGAGCATAGCTCACGTAGTAGAGCGAATTGAGGAGAGCATATGTTTCGCCGGTGGGATCACTGCCAATGTCTTTCATCATACCAAGGGATTTTGCATTGCCCAAGTTGGATTTGTCCAATGAAGAAGCAAGATAGATCAAAGTCAAGAGAGGCATGACGATCAAGTCCAACTGTGAAATAAAGTCAACACACAGTACACAAGCAAGCAGTAGCAGAGCTAACAAACCTTCAGTGTCGTCTTTCGCATGAATTTGGGATCGAACTCTCGCACCACTACCTCCTGTTCAGAGGAGTCGGTGGCGGTCTTCGACGCATCCTCAACATATGCGTCGTCCACCTTCTGAACGGCGGATATGGTCCTGGCGGTCATGGCGAATACTTGCGTCAAAGGAGTAGGGGGTCCAGGGTGGTTCGCAAGCGAGTGAACCTCAGAACCAAACGGCTGGCGACAGACGAAACCATATGTTATCAAGACGGTCCAAGCATTTAACAAGGCTTCTAGGCAGCTTGATCAGTCGTCCGAACCGAAACACGCCCACACGAAGCCCACATCAGTATCCGGGGACCCCGTAGGAGCAGAAATCGCACACAGTCCGTTGATGCACCATGATTCATCGGACCTCGACCGGCCAAAGCACAGACAAACCGTCGTTAAGATGACAGGGTCGAGCTCCGAAAAAGCTTGTTTGCGTTCTCGGCGAGGCTGCCGCCCAAGGGGCCCCAGACAGAAAACTCCACACACACTCCACACCCCACATGGCCGGAGATCGGCTCGACCGGATACGTCTTCGGTGCGCATATCGGCAATCGTGTTTAGGGCATAGAGTCGGCTATTTATCGCTGGGCTTGCGCTACGGACGACACTGCTTGCTGGGTACTTCTGACGTGCACATATCGAGAGGTGCGGTCAGACATGAAATGACTTCACGGGCGTGCGTTGGTCCTGCCATTGCACTCAGGGGATAGTCTCACAGTTCGTGACATGCTTCTCTAGTGTTTTCATAAGTAAGAATTTCTTTCGCAGCAACGGCTCCTCCTCAACCGCTGTCTTCTAGAAGCCACAATCTATCCATGTGAAGAATCTGTGCGGGCTTGGACGGTTGAGCCTAGCAATGTGCGTTGCATATTAGATGCAGGTGGAGCCGGCTACCCTGCACGCACAGCGTTTTCGGTAATTCACTCAGCACTGCAAAATGATAGATCAGCTTTGTCCCTCCAGGATGGAGATTCCCAGTTGTGCCCTCTGCTCTCCCCGCCAGCACGTGGCGCATGCCTGACTCAGCAGTTCTGCAATTTTTGATAGTCACGTGCAAAGGTACTTGCCAGGCTACGTAGAAAAGGCAGCGGACGCTTCGGACTCTCCTCATGAGCGAGCACCGGCAGCCCTCCACCTCACCAAGCATGCTGGCGGCGGAGGTGGACCTCAGCAAGCCCACCGGCTTCTTCTCCACAACATCGGACGTCGCCCGAAACTCCATACCACTCCACACTTGCCCTCTGCGGCATCGGTTGTCCACAGCTTGGTGGATGGCCACTCTTACAATATTTTCCTAGATGATAGTGTCTTGTGCAATTATAGATCATCGATTGTTCACACAGCAATACACACACAGCAACACCAGATTCGCAAACACACACACGCGCGCACACACACACATACACTCCGGCTATGAACTTCTATCCCGCGCCACCCGTGATCGAGGCGCAACTGTACCTGCGAATCCCAGATGACATACGCTGCATCGGCAAAGAGACCGAGTGGCGTGGAGGCTTCGCTCGCAACTTCCAAGACATCTTCTTAGAAGGCCCAGTCGCCGATACCCTAGGCAATCTTTACGTCGTCGATATTCCCTTCGGCAGAATATTGAAGATCGACCCTGGAAAGAATGTCACAGTTGCGGCAGAGTGGGACGGCGAGCCAAATGGGCTCGCTCCAACCGCAGATGGAGACTTGCTCATTGCAGACTACAAGCAGGTATGTAGCAGTCATTCAATGCAGACCGAACAGCCTGACAGAATATGCAGGGCATTCTCCAGCTTGACCCTAGCACAGGAAGCATTCGACCCAAAATGACACGCCGCCACCTTGAACGCTTCAAAGGACCCAATGATCTGATCGTCGATTCGAAGGGTAACCTTTACTTCACCGACCAGGGACAGACTGGAATCACAGACCCAACAGGGAAAGTCTACAGGCTCTCACCGGATGGCAAGCTGGACACGCTCGTAGAGAACGGTATATCACCTAACGGCCTGGTTCTCTCTCTTAATGAAAAGTTCCTCTACGTCGCAATGACCCGTGCCAATCAAGTTTGGCGGCTACCGCTTCACGAAGATAGTACAACCACCAAAGGCGGAGTTTTCTTCCAGTCCTTTGGAAACGCTGGCCCAGACGGACTTACTTTGGATGAAGAGGGCTCTCTGTTCATTTGTCATCCAAGCCTGGGTTCGGTCTTCGTAGTGGACTCGGACGGACTCCCGAAAGCGCGCATCGCAACCGGAACCAAGGGCATCAATCTTACCAACTGCTGTTTTGGTGGACCAGAAGGCAAGACTCTATTCATCACGGACAGTCTTGAGGGGAACATACAAACAGTAGAATGGCATTGTCGTGGAGCGCTAGCCGTTCCTACGGTCAAGTCTCGCTAATTTACATTGCATAGTTTTGAGCTACTGAGTATGAGAAAATATAGTTATACCAACTTCAATATAGTCGAAGGATTTGAACACCTCAATACTCGCGTTATTCTTACTCGCATGTTTGCAAAACAGACCTAAGTAGTACTTCTATAAAGTACGTAAGCTACCTTACTTAGCTATACTACTATACGTTCGCGAGATAGCTAGATTATTTACTAATACTATAGTAGCTCTAATATAGGAATTATACGATATTATTAGTACTACTGTCGAGAGGCAGTACCTAAGACCCCTCATAAATACTAGGATAGGGTAGAGAAAAAATATCGGCCCTTCGGGTCGGGATTGTTTTCTCCTACTTACATACTCCTAAAAGGAGTACCCTTAGTATTTACGAGTACTTTAGTCGTTTGTTAGGAGAGCAGACTGTGTTTTTAGTGACCTCTGATTGTCATTGTTGCTATAAGGCTCCTATATAGTATCGCGATAAAACAGACTAAAAACAAGGCATAATAATATCTAGAAAAGTAGCGCCCTAAGAAATCCGGACGTAAGGGCGACGAGGTGTGTTCTCTCTCGTCTCCCCCTTCCTTATAATCCTTAAAGCAAATGTAAAGAGCTAAGCAAATGATCGCTGCCTTAGGCCTAGCCCTATAGCTGCCTAAAACCGATACTAATATCGCACCCTACGACACTATCTATATCCGATATACAAACTAGCGTTAGGATAATTATTAAGCTCTAATAGCGTTTAAATAGTATAAAACGACACTTAGTCAAACAGGTAGAGATAGTAGCAAAAAGAGCTAGGGATGAATACGCAGACTTGTGAGCAGTATACTTATCGAGAATATGTAGGGTTGAAACCCTACAATTTCTTTGTCGATTGCGGTTTTCGTTTTTTGAATTAGCCGTGCATACGCACATGTACATTTCGAGCATTTGAAATGAGACTACGAAGATCCAGCCCTATGTCGCAATTTTATCTTTAATCCTTCCAAGTGACATCCACTTGTTCGCGTTCGAATTGCGAAGAGATCTTGCACCTCGAATAGGCGAACCAAAATGGGTAATACCCCCTCTGGACAGGGGTGAAGACCTTTTACCGAGATAGCTTCTAATTAATATACACGCACGCCCAACCCGCTTATCCGCAAAGCGACCGGGCATGCATTTTTCTAGCTGAAAGCTGCCGGATGTTCGCCTTCACACTTTCTCACCAGCCATCCTCGTCCTCACCCAGTCATGCGTTCGAGCTCCATCGTCTCTAGCCTACTGTTAGGAGCACTGCCCCTCGCCCTTTCAAGCGAAGGCCTAGGCGACTGCACTGGTATCAAAGCCATCAGCCCAAAATGTAGCAGCCGCGAGTCCGCCCACCATCGAGACACATTTTACATCGGTGGCGGCTATGTCGACTCTGGCATCCCAGGCCAGCAGATGTGGAGCGACTCACTTTACGTTGAAAAGCTCACGCCGGCAAACAAGGTCAACAAGCCATATCCAATGGTATTCATCTCTGCAGGTGTCAACACAGGCGCAGAGTGGCTAAATACGCCTGACAATCGTAAGGGCTGGGCTTCCCATTTTCTCGATCAAGGCTACCAGGTCTACATTGTCGACATCGCTGCAAATGGACGCAGCAGCCAACAACTTCTATCCAAGTATCCTCTGCGCATTGGTTCCACAGACATCATCAACGAGCAGGGCTTTTTGGCTCCGGAACACTTCGACCAATATCCACAGGCAGACTTACACACGCAATGGCCTGGCAATGGGACCCGCGGAGACCCCGTCTTCGACGCATTCACTGCCGCCAACGTTCCCATCTCTTCATCGAATGTCGCAGTGGAGAATACCATGCGCACCTCTGGATGCCAGCTTCTCAGCATGATTGGCCAATCATACACAATATGCCACTCTGCCGCTTGCACCTACACGGCCATCTGGTCAGATGCATGCCCTGACCTTCTGCGGGCCAACATCAACATCGAGCCTGGAAATTTGCCCTTCACGTCTCTGATCGGTAACACCACCGTTGCTGGAGTCGGTCGCACTGTTGCTCGGCCGTGTGGTCTCACATCCACTCCGCTGCAATACGATCCACTAGTGACGAACTGCTCGGCCATTACCACCGCCGAGGTCGGAATAGACGACCCGGCCAAGCGCTCCTGCATCCTACAGACTGGCACTATCCACAAGCTCACACAGCTCGGCAAGGTGCCGTACATCATGATCACAGGCGAGGCCAGCCCACACATCACGTACGACCACTGCTTCGTTGAGTACTTCAAACAGATGGGTCTTACCAACTACCAGTGGATCAAGCTCGGCGATATCAATATCAAGGGCAACGCGCATTTTTTGTTCCTCGAGAAGAACAACATCGATATTGCTGCTGTGATCAGCAAACAGATTCTCGCAAAGCTCAACAAGAATCCAGCTGCTCCCGGACATCCGACCCTGCCTGTCTCGATAGATTAGACGATATGGTCCCCTAGATATGTGCATAAATCATCACGGTAAAGCAAGTGATGTGTTCCGCTACTGTATTCATCAACACAAACTGAAATGTTTTTATGCCATCAACTTACAAAGAAATGTACATCGAACTTTGTTGCGATGGGAATATGTTCGCATTCGTTCTCAGCAGGGCGGCGAAGATTGGCAAAGTCTAGAGGGCTAAGCGGTATACCTACTAGGCTCTATCAAGAGTAAAGCGCCGCCATAAACGGCGATATATACAAAAGCAGTTATGGAGAAGCGCACAGGCCTGAACTTTACGCAAGGGTGCGAGGACGCCTATTTTCCCACGTGGCAACGGTAGCATAAACTTCGTTTGCACCCTGCTGTGCATTTCTTCCATCTGTAATCAATAAGCCAATGGTACGACAATGACACTATCATCAGCATACCTAACAGCCTACAATGGCCTATCATTCGCGCTGTGGGCCTACCTGACAGCCCGCACGCTCACCTCCGGCCCAGCACTTTATGCCGAAGGACGCCTCCACGAACTATACTATGAGCTCCTCTTCCCTCTTCTCGCAGGCACACAATCCCTAGCGGTCATTGAGATCATCCATGCAGCCACCGGACTCGTTCGGGCTTCGCCCGTTACCACCGCTATCCAGGTCATCGGCAAAAACCTCGTGGTCTGGACCGTCATGGTAGCGTTCTCCGAAATTGTAGTTGGCAATGATGGGCAGGGCTGTCCTGGTGTCTGGCCGTTTGTTGGCTGTATCATCTTCTGGGGCATCTCGGAGCTCATCCGATATGGGTATTTCGTGGTGTTGTTGACGACGGGAGACACGCCGGGCTGGCTGAAGTGGCTCAGGTAAGAGCTCAAACTCCACGAGCGTGGGAAATGAAACTGACATTTCGTGCAGATACAGCGCTTTCATCGTCTTATACCCGCCTGGTTTGATCAGTGAGGCGTGGTTGGTGTACCTCGCCTTGACAACAACGTCTGGCGTCAGCCTGCCGTATCGAACCTACTTGTTGCTAGGTTTCCTGACCTACATTCCCGGTAAGTTGAGGTCCTGTCTTCTGCGAGATCAGTATGACTGAATTGCGATTTAGCAAGCTACATCATGTATACGCACATGTTGTCCCAGCGAAGACGCACGCTGAAGCCAGTCAAAGCTAAGCAGTGAGGCGGATTGCTTGTCTGGTGCGTCGGTGAACTGCTCGATAATGATCGATACCAGTTCTGAGAGAGGTGAGGATGGTAGGCGAAGATGGTCGACTCTCACTGAAAAGGACTTTGAAAGATGACACAGAGTCGCTGGTCCTGCCGTGCATCAGGAGCGATCGAGTCGTATATTTGAATGCGCAATAGATCCACTACATCTCCGAGCTACCACTAGCACCAATCCTCAAACCTTCTTTCCTATCTATAACTAGAACTGCGACTGTCCAAAAGATTCAAATGGCCGTGTAGCAACCGTGTCCGCGGCGCTAAAGTGCATTGTAGGCAACAGAATTCACGGTAGTGGATCTTGAGCGGGATGTGACGTGCTATAGCGCTGCTACTACATGCTGCATTATAGATGACAGGATAAATGTGAATACAAAAACCGATATGATATCCAATGCTGCCGGCAGAGCAATTCAATCGTGCACAAGCATCGGATATGAAGCCGCAACAATCAATCCAATAGTAATACTCCCCAGCAAACAAATGAACCCTCACAGACACTACCAGATCCATTTCCAGGGCCGAGAGCTGTTGGCAGGAGAAGACGAGCATCTCGTCCTCAACTCCTCCGTTTGGAGAAGTTGCAAGAATGAACACATTCGAGGTCTCGGACGGAGTCCAGCTGCTTCCAAAAGAGATTGCAGGAATTTTCGTAGGCAGCATCGCAGAGGCGGCGCTGGTGGCAGCTCTGTTCGTACTCGGAGCGAGAATTATGCGAAAGAAGAAAACGGTTGCTGTGGATCTGCCAGGGCCCAGCGAAGGGGGTTACAGCGACGTGAGGGAGGCTTCAGCTTAAGCGGCCTGTAGGATGAAAGGGCTGGCTGCCTTCTAGGCCTCAATATCCCACTGTTGAAAGAACCCCGGGTACTCCAAACGCAAATCTCTCCATCGCTCAGCATTTCCCCAGTCCTCAAAGTAACAATGCAACTCGCGAATGGAATGGAGCAATTCGAAGCTGAGCTCCCCAGATTGACTATCCGCGTCCGATTCCACGAGACGCGCGAGCTGTAGCGCATTCTGTAGCGATACTTCCTCGCCAACAGTGTCGTTCAGCCAGCTCTGTGAAACGTAGAGCAATTGGCAAGCCCCGTAGGCTTTCCGCAGATGGTCTCTGTTTTGCGCACAAAGAGTTGATATCAAGTGCAGCCGATACACGTATGTGAGCTCACTGGTGGCCGCCGCGTCTTGCCCAGGCGCTTAAAATATCTCAGCACCGGAACTGGCGAGGCAAGGCTCAGGCTATAGATTTGTGTCTGATAGAGTAGCAGCGTGAGAAAGGCCGATCTGGGTTGTTGAGATATGTTCGGAGTTCCTGCCGATACACTGACCGATGACATTGGCGCCTGCACGGCAGACTGCAGGAAGTACCTCTGGGGACTGTTCGCAGAGGAGCAGTTGCAAGAGAAGTTGTGTCGGATGTGACACTGGCAGAATCTCCGCTGCCATTAGGTGCTAGAACGAACCTTTTCGCTGTATAAGAATATATCTCCGACGGCCTGTTGTCTGAAGAGCCAGCCATGGCCATCAATACTGCTGGCGGGCTGCATTTGGCTTCGAGA
This sequence comes from Melanodothis sp. VS III C KN 2, assembly GCA_019775565.1. Classification (NCBI taxonomy): domain Eukaryota; kingdom Fungi; phylum Ascomycota; class Dothideomycetes; order Cladosporiales; family Cladosporiaceae; genus Melanodothis; species Melanodothis sp. VS III C KN 2. The sequence continues at coordinate 636,405 of JACWFM010000030.1, read as the reverse complement.
TTGTCGTGGATTATGATGCTTGCTCCCCGGAGGCGCTCAAAGGCGAGGGCTCATTGATCACGGCTCGGCTAGTTTTCTAGGCAGTGTACTGCCCAACCCATCTCTCTCAGATGCGTGCGTAGCCATATAGACGCCGACGTCGCCGCTTCTCGCCGACCACCTAGCTCATTGAACTGTAACTACCAGTCATGAAGACTCCTCGAGGCTTGATGTAAGAGTCGTGCTTCATTGGGAATGTAGAGCGGAGGTAGCGGGCTGACACTGGCGTTAGAGGCGTTTTGTCTGATATCGCCATCGAAATACTTATTCCCGTAGCAGCAAAAAGCATCGCCGTTTGCACTGCAGCGACTGTAGAGTAGCAAACTTCTTGAGCTGTGCTTCTACGATTCTTCTCGTTGATACCCTATTAACGATAGCGATCCCGGGGCATCTTCACTCTGTTTCAAGTCAACCATGTGTGAAACGTGGCATAGACGTGTGTGTTGAACATCAAGCGCATGTTCTGCACTTACGTTATCCCGAGTCCTTCAGCTTCCATCTCGTGCGGGAGAAAACTTATAGCGTGTCATGATTCGAAGTTTTCATCGTTGCCAGTCTTCAGACTCTGGTTCGCGAAGATCGTTTAAGCGCTTCGGGCGCTCCGAATGGGGGGCAGAGGGACTACAGAATCCATACTGTTTTGTTGCAACCAACGATCGTGGCAACGTGATCAAATTGCGTGGTTTGTTGCTTCGGTGCTGATTGGCGCATTCTGGTGAGCGACGATATAAGTGGGCACTCGTTCATAAGGTATGTCAATGTCTAAGGTAGTGTCAGGTTCTTTTGCTGCTCAAATTGAGAGCACCAGATTTACAATGAGTAGAGACGCAATTGTGCAATGATATAACTTGGCGGATCGAATTCTGAGAGGCATCTGCACGATTTTGACAATCGATCCAGTGCCCCTTGGACACAGCAGAATTGCAGCTTTGATCAATGATGCGACTAATGCGGATGAACTCTACCGCAACCAATAGGATCAGAGCCTGAGCTGTATTCATTCTGACCCAGGGAACATCTATATCGGGCAAGGTTGGTTGGCACCTACCTGATCACGCGATGTCAGCCGCATTGTTTCAAGAAATTCACAGCCTCGCGAGTTGGTTGGCGCAGCTCGCTCGGGTCCGGGTGCCACTGCTGAGTTAGGGAAAAGGTGCAATTTCGTGGAGTGGCCAAATATCACAGGGGGAAAGGAAGAGACGTGCAACGGGTCGTCAACTTTACGCCCAGCCAGCTCAGGCGGGTTTTCATGTCGCTATTACCTTTACTGGTGGCCTCGTTTCAGGTATTGACGTCAGTTGTGTTTGCCTTGTTGAAGCGATCCAAGTGATAAAGCCAACCCGTGCTGATGATGCCCAGATACTCGGCAGGATTGAGTTCGACAGCAGTACCTACACGGTCTGCTTGAAACGAATACCCGGTTCGGCGTGCTGCAAGATCGTCCCAGATGACGTGACAAGTGCTGGCGCTGGTGAAGAAGAGGCGCAGTATGTGCCAGCTTGTGACGGCGGGTGTCACACTCGAACATTTTAGCAACGATCTTGGCAAGTGGATGTGCTCTTCATGTCATTACTGACGGAGCCCTCGAGTGTTGTAATTGAGGAAGGAATCTCTGGTGAGAAATGAAACAATCCTAACCTTGAGCACGTGAGTGCAGGACAGTAGATTTGTTTCGATACCTGACGAAGCCCACCTGCAGCATGGCTTTCTGCAGGGCTGTAACTAAAGCCGGAGGCGGCTGTCGGAAGATATTGTCGTCGAAAGCCAACTTGCAGCAATGTAGATACATCAGACTCCAGGCATGCTAAGGATGTGGCCTCGTCGCTCTTATCAGCGAGTTTGCTCGATGCAATAGGTGGACAGCACATGAAGTTAAGATTTAGGTGGAAGTGTCGCGGACACTTGGAAATGACGCTCCCCCAGTCATGGTTGCTCCAGACAACATGACGCGAGCGTTTGTTGACGCTCCGCAAATAAACGCTTCCACTATCGCGAGCGCTGCATGGATAGCGCCAACGCATTGGGCAGGTCTGGGACATAGCAAAGATGATCACATCCAATGTTCGCTTCGTTGCGCGAGCGGTCTGAGATAGCCTTGTTGCAAACGTGCGACGCTCTTCTCGACCACTGTTCCCTGCTGCAATTTGCGTTGCCCTTTCCTAGCGACCCTTTTACCGGAGAAGGAGAAGACGAAGAAAGATACATCAACATGGCGGAGAGGCCACAGACCGCCGTCGACCCATCTTTCTACCAGAGCACCGCCAGCGCACCCAGCCTGAGGAGCAAGGAACCAATGGAGCTCATGGATAGACCACGCACTTCAGACGGCGACGCCAACGTCAAGGTCGTGGTGCGTGTGAGGAAGTTCATCAAGAGAGGTTTGTTGGCTGTCACTGCTGCATATAGGCGACCATCCATACTGACACTTCACGAGACATCGAGAAACAGTCCAAATGCATCGTACGAATGATCCCCGAAACACAAGAGACCCGCCTCCTCCCACCAGAAATCAACCCAGACGACCCCAAACAAAGCCGGAAAGTCTACGACGAAAAATCATTCACATTCGACAAGTCCTTCTGGTCACACGATGAAGGAGACCCACACTTCTCAGGCCAGGCTGACGTCTACGCCTCCTTCGGCGAGGACTTCCTGGACCACAACTTCGACGGATACCACACGTGCATCTTCGCCTACGGCCAGACCGGCAGCGGCAAGTCGTACACCATGATGGGCACGCCAGACGAACCGGGTCTGATACCAAGAACTTGCAGAGGCTTGTTCGAAAGAGTCGATGCGGAACAGAACAGCGCTATAACATACAAAGTTCACGTCTCCTACTTCGAGATCTACAACGAGCACGTCAAGGACCTCCTCACGCCCAAGAGCAGCTCGCCGAACTACCTCAAGATCCGCGAGTCCAAGAGCGACGGCGTCTACGTCCAGAACCTGACCGACGAGCCGGTCCGATGTTACGAGGACATCGAGCGGCTCATGAAGATCGGCGACACAAACCGCACCGTCGCCAGCACAAAAATGAATGACACCTCATCCCGCTCGCACGCCGTCTTCACCCTCACCCTCAAGCAGATCCAGCACGACCTCAGCTCTGATAGCACCATCGAGCGCCTGGCTCGTATGCGTCTAGTCGATCTAGCAGGCTCCGAGCGCGCAGGTCGTACCGAAGCAACAGGCCAACGCCTCCGCGAGGGCGGCAACATCAACCAATCCCTCACCACCCTCGGCCGCGTAATCGCCGCCCTCTCAGACCCCAAACGTCAGCTCGCCGGTAACCGCAAGAGCATGCCCCAAAACGCATCTCGCCGCCGCGCCGAAATGGTCCCCTACCGCGACTCAGTCCTCACCTGGCTCCTCAAAGACAGCCTAGGCGGCAACTCCAAAACCGCCATGGTAGCCTGCATCTCGCCCACTGACTACGAAGAAACCCTCTCCACCCTCCGCTACGCCGACCAAGCCAAACGCATCCGCACCAAAGCCACAGTCAACCAAGACGCCGTCTCTGCCGCCGAGCGCGACGCCAAAATCGTCGAAATGCAAGAAACCATCAAAGCGCTGCAACAATCCGTCACCAACGCCACGGTGCGTAAACGCGACGAAGCCGATCGCGCTCGCGACGAGCTGGAAGACTACCAGCGCCAAGTCACCAAGATGCAGCGCGCGATGGAAGAATCCCGCTCGGTGTCCGAAGTCAAGATCCGTGCTCTCACAATGGAAGTCGAAGAGCTCCGCCCAGCCAACATGGCCCTGCAAGTCGAGATTGAGTCCCTCCGCCGCCACCTAGCCCTAGCAGTCGGCGAGCTGAAGAACCCGATCGTGCTGCCTCGCGAACTAATGGCGGAAAACTACGACGCCACAGACGACGAGGAAGGCTCCGACAGCGGCGTCGGCGATAGCGTATCCGACGACGAGGACGAAGATGCCTTCGATCACGGCGGATTCCAGGACGATGTGGACGAGCTGTTGAAGGATCTGGGATTGTTCAAGCGCAAGATGCTGGACGACAAGCAGCGTTGGGCGATGCCTGCTTTCATGGGCGAGGAGGAAGAAGAAGCTTGATTGATCGACGCTTTCTTGCAGAAATTCGACTCGAAAAAGCATTTGTGAGCGGTACTAACGATGAACATGGAAAGCGATGATGGTTAGATTGATTGATTCGGTGCGCTGGGAATTTCTTTCCCTTTCCTTACTTTCCTTTTTGTCGCTTACTACATAGGGGTTCTTTTTTTTTTCTGGGAGGTGTTAGAAGGCGTATTTGTGACGCTCTCCAATTCCCGGTCGATGGCAGCAGATAGCTTCATGATATACCAGAAAATGATCCATGGCAAGAGCTGCAGACCATTTCTTCTGTCAACTCGTTCTTTTCTCCATGCAGACCAGAAAGAACATGATCGTATGTAGACGTACCTTTTTTTTGTGCAGAATAAAGAGTAGAGACAGCAGCCCATATATATTCTTCCAGGCCTGCATCATCGTTCAACGTGGTATGTTCATCATCTCTATGCAATGCTCTTCTTCCTCATGAAACGCATTGACAGAATTCTCCAGGTGTATGGCTCCTGTCATGATCTCGCCATGCTAAGTCGTCTCGTCACTCCTCGCGTCTCGGATCCCACGAACCCATCATCGTCTACTGCTGCGCGCACTGCGCACCACCAGCGCCCTCATCATCCTCATCCTCCCACTCCCCACCACCCCTAGGATCATCGCTTCCCGCACCGAAACCATCCAAGTTCGGCACAGTCTGGAAGTCCACCTCGTCGACAATCTCGGGCGTCTCGCCCGGCTTAGCCTCCTTAACCTCCGGTTTAGGCAAAACGTCTCTGACCTTCTGCACAGCGGCGTCGTCTTTAAGCCAGCCGTCTTCGGGGAATTTGACGTTGACGACGAGGTACAAGTCGCCCTTGTGGTCGGAGCGCTTGACGGGCATGCCCTCTCCTGGGATCTTCAGGACCTGCTCGGGGCGCAGGACTTGGCCAGCTGGTTGGATGATGTTGAGCGCAATGCCGCGGCCGTCGAGGTGGCGGACGACTGTGCGGTTGAAACCTGTAAGCGCCTCTGCGAGGGAAATGTCGATCTCGGCCTGCAGGTCTGCGCCCGCGCGGTGGAAAGTGGCGTGTGGCTCCTCGACGAGTTCGAAAATAATGTCGCCGGCTTCTTCGTCGTCGGGATCGTGGTCCGCCTCGCCGGCAAGCACGATCTTCTCGCCCTCTCGGCTGCCAGGCGGGATGTACAATTCCAGGATCTTCTTCTGCTTGACCGTCCTCTCGCCCTTGCATCTCTTGCACTTGTCCTTATCCGCGTAGAATTTGCCCCTGCCCGCGCACGTCGAGCAGTTGATCGTCTCTTGTGTGACTAGCCCAGGCCCAACAGGCCTCATTCTCGTCTGCTGTCCTCTTCCCTTGCACGTGTCGCAAGTCTTGGGCTTCGCGCGCTCTTTTCCTCCACTGCCATTGCAATGCGAGCACAGCACGTTCTTCGTGCTAGCAAACTTGGTCGTCTTCCCCTTGTAAAGTTCCTCCAGCGATACCTCATACTGCTGCATCTCGGGCCTACCCTTTGCCCTCTTCTGCCTAGGCCCACCAGGTCCGCCGCCACCCATACCACCTCCGAAACCGCCGTGCATGCCCTCGAAGCCACCGCCCATGCCGCCGAACATTTGTGCCAGGATATCGTCGAGGTCGGGTCCAGCGCCGCCGCCCATTCCGCCGCCCTTTTCGAAAGCGGCCATGCCATGCTCATCGTAGAGTTCGCGGGACTGTTCGTCGCTGAGGATTTCGTAGGCTTGCGAGACGGCCTTGAACTTTTCGTCAGCTTCGGCGCGCTGCTCGTCGGGGACCTTGTCGGGGTGGGAAGCGAGGGCGGCCTGGAAAAGAATGTCAGTCTTGTAAGGTTTGGGAGGCTGGCACAAAGGGATGAGGTGTGATTTACTTTGTGGTATGCTTTCTTGATCTCAGCCTTGGTCGCCGAGCGCTGGATGTTTAGGACCTCTATGCATGTTAGCGACTTGATTGATGGATCTGCACGGGCGGGCAGGTTGTACCGTAGAGGTCGATTTCCTCGGCCATGATTACTGAGTATGTGCGCAGGAGTCTTAGGCGGTGTGGCTGTATATGGAAATAAGCCGTGTGCAGTAGGGGAGGGAGAGAAGCAATTCCTCGGTCAGCAAATGTTAGTGAAGCCCTTGTGAAAGTTGGAAGGCGCATCGGCGTTCTGGCGAGTCAACTCCGGGCGGCCAAGCGGCATCGCATTCACGACCGGCCTCCGTAAGAGAAGACACAAATCATCATTGCAGCGGAGATTCCTTGATGAAGATAATCACAACATCACGTGCGACAACTCGGGTCTGCCCATCATGTCTCACGGGCTCTTTTGGTGCGGGTACGGCCTCGCTATGTCGAAGACAAGCCGTGGCACGATCATATAGGAGGACTTTCGCCTCTTCGCCTTCACACCACAAGAATGTCAATATACGCGATGGCAAACTCCCAGATTATCCCGCCAGGACTCGATTTGCCCCGTCACCGACTGGTATCATGCACATCGGAGGGCTTAGGACGGCATTGTTCAGCTATCTACTGGCCAAACGTACAGGCGGCCAGTTCATACTCAGAATCGAAGACACAGATCAGGTATTTCTATATATTTCTCTCGTCTAGTCTACAATAGAATCTGACGTTTGTAGAAACGATTTGTCCCTGGAGCCACGGATCGTCTGTGTGAAGATCTTCAATGGGCCGGTCTTCAATGGGATGAAGGTCCTGGAGTAGGTGGACCGAATGGCCCCTACTGGCAATCGGAACGAAACGAGCTATACCAGAAACATGCTCAGGATCTTCTCGACGAGGGCGTAGCTTACCGCTGCTTCTGCACACCACAAACCGCAGGAGCTGGCACCGCTGCATTCGTCACGTCGGGTTGCTACCAGGACTGCTCGCATGTCTCCAAGTCCGAGGCGTGCGAACGAGCGGCATCGGGCGAAGAGAAATTCACAGTCCGTCTCAAGCAGCCCGAGAATGTGCACAAGCGCACCTATCCCGACCTGATCTACGGCAACATCAAGAGGTTAAAGAGAAGCCCGGCAGCCAGTGCATCAGAAGGCGACGAAGCGTCCCTCGATGCCGCAGACACAATTCTGCTGAAATCAGACGGCACACCGACTTACCATTTCGCAAACGTCGTAGACGACCATCTCATGAAGATCACCCACGTTATCCGCGGAACCGAATGGATGGCCAGCACTCCACTCCACTACGACCTCTACACAGCATTCGGGTGGCAACCTCCCATCTTCGCACATGTCGGTCTTCTCCTCGACAAAGACAAGGCCAAACTATCAAAGCGCAACGCGGACCTTGCGCTAGACGTGAAAGGTTTGCGAGACGACCACGGCGTCCTGCCAGAGACACTCTGCAACTTCCTCGCCCTCCAAGGCTGGAGCAACCCCAACAAAAACGACGTAATGTCCATGGACGAACTAGCCCAAAATTTCGATCTAAAATTCACCAAAGGCAACACCATGGTCCTAATGGAAAAGCTCTGGTTCCTCCAAAAGAACCACGTCCAACGCCGCTGCGAAGAAGCCCGCAACGGCAACAAAACCGCTCTCGGCGATCTCGTCGAAAAGGTCTCCTTAGCCGCCGCAAAGCAATACCCCGAGGCCCGCTCCGCGCACGCCTCAAACACCTCCTTCTCACGCCACTGCAAGAACATCCTCCTTGCAGACGACAAATCCTACCAAACTGCCGACCAATTCGTCCAGCGGAACTGGTACTTCTTCACCTATGACGACTCGCTCATCACACCCCCTCCACCTGAAGAGAGCACCACAAACAACGACCCCTCCTCCCCAGCAGACGTACACAACCTCGCCATCAGGATCCTTCGCGACATCGACGCCGCTCGCCCATACATCGTATCATCCTTCGAGAAGACCCCAACCTCCGCCTCCGAAACCGCTCACGCCCGCCCAGCCACAGACCTCGAGCGCGCCAGCGCCAGAATCCACGCCTACCTCAACGAAGCAGTGTGGCAGCGCGTGCTCCCTTCTGTCAACTTACTGGACGTCAAGGTCCCCTTCACGGACCAGCCAATCGACAACGTCAAATTCATCGAAGCCGCCGTCGCAGACGAAAACCAGAGGGCAGAAGTGTTGAAAGCGTACAAAGAGTGGCAGAAATCTGCTATGCGATTCTTGCGGGAGAAGCTGGCGGCTGGGACGCCTGGGCCGGGCGTTGGGGCGCTGATGGCTGTGCTTGGTTATCAGGAGTGTTGTCGGAGGTTGGGAATTGAAGGTATCGAGGGGAAAGGGTGGTGATTGTTTGATTTGTAGTATGGTCAGTTGTATGATATGTAGATCATCTGTATTCATATTTGTATTTGTGAGACGTGCAAGAACGGATAAGTTGGAGGGTTGTTTGAATTGAAGCTATCTCGTCCCTTATGCTTAACAACATGGAAGGAAAAGGCGCCCATCATCCTGTCCGTCGTGTCTTCTTAAGCAATACGCCCAACCACCTCTACAGCTTCGCTCACTGACGCTCTCGCATACGACTATTCATCTCCTTCCCCAAGACCTCCCACCCCAACAACCGCCACACCTCGCCCTGGAACCACTCTCCGACCTCTGCTTCCTTGACTCTAGGCACAGTCACATTTCCCCCACCAACCCTCGGCATCCTCAGACACTCCACGAACAAATCGCTGTCCTCATCGGCACTCTCTGAGCCGAAGATAGTGCTGACGAGAGTAGCTTGCAGACGCTCCTTGGCCGCAAGACCGAGCGTGGCCTTGGTGACGCTACCGGACTTTGGATTTGTCCTGGCCTTGGTGTTTTTGGAAGTCGAAGTCGAAGCAGGAGGGTTGAGGAACAAAGGCGTCAGAGCAAGAGACTGCTTGAGGAGATGAAGGAGGTAGGGTGCTTCGAGTTGGGCCTGGCGCACTGATGTTGAGACTATCGGACTTGAGGCTGCCTTTGTGTCCTCTTCGTACAAGGAGCTGGCACTTTCGAGCTCTTCCATGATGTTCACCGCGCGCGGACGCTGAAAATTGATCGTGTAGATCCGGTTGCCAAGCTTGGAGAGGATACAAAAGAGGAATCCCTCGAAGATGTCTTTGTGAGGATCTTGTTTGTGGTCGAGCTGCTTGGTAATCCCGCTGAGTAGGCCGGCGAGGGCATTCAAAGTAGGAACATATTTGATATTGACACGCGGCGGCCCACCCTTTGACTTGGCTTTGGCCGTTGCATTCGGGGTCTTCGGGTCGATCGTTAGTCCGGGAGATTCCTCAAGCGCTTTCTCTTGTGAGACAGCATCAAATTGGACGAGGATGTTGTTGTACATGCGTACAAGAGCATACGTGACTTGCTCTTTCAAAGACTCGCTACTGTCGAGTCGGGCAAGCTTTTGTAGTCCTGCCAGTATACCAGCGACCACTCTGCCCACCGCAGTCATGGTCGTAGTAAGATCCGTACCACTTGCGGCATCCGACGACTTCTGCTGAACAATTGCATCCACGACAACCTGAGCACACTCATTGGCAGCCAAGCACAGGTGGTGCGTCAGGTCCCTTACTTCCACTGGCGAGCCTGGCTTGAAGTACAAGCCAATCTGGAACAGCCTGCGCATGAGACTCTGACCTACTGAATATTAGCAAGATATCCACAGCAAGAAGAGCGAGCAAAACTCACCGCCTCCATCCCCCTCCCCCACCTCAACCTCCTCAATAACCAAACCCCCAAGGAAAACCTCCCTCTTCTCCTCCAACTCCTTCCTCCCCTTCTTAGCGCTCTCCCTCGAATACGGCACAACATCCGCACCCGCCCTCTTCCTCTTCACACCGCCGCCACCACCAGGCCCAGCAGCCATCTTCGCAACCTCCAGCTTCGCCTTCAACATTTCAACATCCCGCAGCGCCTCTAGTCTAGCTTCTTCGGCAGAGCGACAGTCCGCTTTCGCGCGCTCGCATTCAGCTCGCCAATAGGCTGAGCGGTCGAGGTGGCGGTACGCGGCGCTGAGGGAGTTTTCGCGGCGGCCTTTGGCGACGTGGCGGGTGAGGAGCGAGATGTATTCTGTACAGGGGAGCGGTGGTGTGAGTTGCGAAGCAAAAGCAATGAGCGAGTGAGTTGGTTTGGGAGGGTGAAGGGCTTACTTACCACGCACAGTGAGGTCGGCGGGCTTGGAGGAGATGACGGCGGCGGCAAAAGCGATGGTGCGGTCGCTGGGTAGCCTACGCTGAGGTTGCGCCATGATCTCTGTTTTGAAAAGGGTGCTGATGAGTGAGATGTGATGGATGGGTGGTGGAAGATATTAGTTTACAGAAAGAATATATTCGGTAGCTGGCTCCAACGCTCCTTCCTCGTCCAGACGCAAATCTTCAAAAGGCAAATCCTAACCTCACCGCTTCTGCTACTGTGTTCGCACGCGTCGGATATCAATAAAAGGCCATGATTACAAGTTCTCGCAATCACAAAGCAAACTCTCAACTAAAATCAAAGTCGAACTGAGTGCCTCCGTTTTGGTTTTCGTCATTGCCGCCACCCATGTCGAATGTCATGTCGAAGATGTCGTCAAACGTGCTGTCACCTTGTGCAGTGTCAACGAGCTGCTGTCCCATGGCTGTATTGTTATTTTGCGACTGGTCGGTGAGGTTGTTTGGTGGGTCAGCTGTGAAGAACGAGCTGAAGTCCGGCTCCGTTCCTGTAGTTTCGTTCGCATAATCTTGCAGGCCAGGAAGTAGGGCAGAAATATTGTCATTGTCGTTGTCGTTGGAATTGCTGGCGTCGTTGAAGGAAGTAAAGTCGAATTCAGCGTTCAGGTCTGCGGATGTGCTGAAGTCAGGTTCATCGCCTCCGGCGCCACCCGCACTGGTCGCGTCGTTGAAGAGTGAATCGAGATCTCCGGTATTGCTGAAAGTCGCGGTATCGGGCGCCTTTTCGTCGGCGGACTGCTCTCCGCTGGCTTGGTCGGTGGGATTCGTGTTCAGTTCGAGCTTCTTGTCGGGGGCCTGCGCTTCACTCGTCGCGTTAACTTCATCACCCACCGCTTGCTTCTTTGCAGCGGGCTCTTGGACGCTGCCATCTTCATGCGATGGGCTGGATCTCTTTTTTGGTGATGTAGCAGGCGGCTCCTCTGCTTGCTTGGTAGTCTCTGGCGGCGGCGCATCCGGCTCCGTTATGTCGATAATGTCGGCGGCCGCCTCGCTTTGTTTAGTCGCATCATTTTCTGGCACTGTAGCCTCTGCGGTAGCGATCGGAGGGACATCAGCGGCTTTGTTTGCCACTTCAGTGCTCGAGCTGCTGCTGCGCGCCACTGCAAGATCGCGCCGTATCACGACTTTGGCAAATTGCTGCATTTGTTAGCTTGGAACAAGATCACGAGTTTGCGACCAGCCTCACCAGTTTCTCGTCAAGCACATCTAGCGCCTGGTGAAATCTGTTGTTGGAGACTGGGAGTTGCTGCTTGAGGCGAGATGCGCGCGCGAGCGCAGCTTCAGGAGTCGGCTGGTTGGCAGCGGCGAAGAGACGGCCAGTTTGTTCTAGCTGGTGGACGTTAGCTTGTGAGATCTTGCAATGCATGTTGGAAGACTCACTATGAGGTTAATCTCGCGTTGCAGCGCATCCAGCGCTTGCTGCGGCGAATCCATGGTGCGCGCGAGGTGTGTGTATGTGTGGAGTGGCGGGGAAGATGTGTGTGATTGTATGTGGATACAATTATTTGCTCGAGTCACGTGAAAGGTAGTTGCAAAAGTGCAAGGCGATGAGTAGATGTGAAAAGGGAAGTGCGCGCTGGTATGCTGGGATGACAAGGCGTGGGTGGTTGTGTGAGTAGTGAGGCTTCCTATTATCCTGTGGTATTGATGGAAGCGGCTGGACGCTCACTCGCTGCGCAAGTCGCTTCGTCGCAAGGCTGCTCGCCCGTTAGCCTCTCTGTCGGCTGGCTAGACTAGCTGCCGGGCGGCTGTGGCCCACCCGTCTGAGCCAGGGACTTTAATCACAGCTCTCTCTCTCTCGCAGTGTTGTGCTGGCAGCTGGACTTACTCCCCTCCTACTCTGTCACCACCACCAACGACTGCTCTTCTTTCATACGCATCTCCTTGTGTTATCGTCGTCGTCGTCATCGTCGTCTCGTCTTTTCTCCTGCTCCAGCGTTCCGTCTCTTTTCGGCAACGCTTTCGCCGCTGGCTTCACTCTTCCTTTACTGGTTCGCTTGTCCTCAATCCTCTCTGCGCCCACGTAGCCTGCTGTTCTCAGCTCTGCGCGTGGTTGTCTACCTTACCCACCATCTATCTATTTTATTTCTCGATCTGTCTCTTACCATCTCGTCCCTTCTAGGTTGCGTCTTCCTTCCCAGCGCGTCTCTTAGGAAAAGAAAGTATTCGAGCCTGTTCCATTTGTACGTCTTTCTCATCACTCCAAGTTTCCATCTCTCTCAGCCGCCTAATCTTCTCTCGCAGTCAGCTCAGCCTTGCCGCGCTTTCACTCTCCAGTCTTCGCATACTTCGCTTTCCCTCCTCTCTTCGACCAAAGCAGCCATCGCTCTCGCAATGGCCGACAACAACGGTACTTCCGCGCCTCAGTTCTCCATGCCGCCCTCCATGGGCGCCATGTCTGGTCAGCCGCAAGGCTTCGAGAATGGCAACGGCCAGGGCTTGTCCCAGCAGCCGCCGCTCGGCCTCAACATCCCTCAGAACAACAACCCTCTTCCCATGGACATGTCTGATTCCAACGGCCTTGACGGCCTTGGATCTCCCATGAGCGCCGGCGGCACCATCAGGCGCGCTGCTCCCGAGCCCAACAAAAGAGCTTTGTACGTTGGCGGTCTGGACCCAAGGGTGACCGAAGAGGTTCTCAGGCAGATTTTTGAGACCACCGGACACGTGCAGAACGTCAAGATCATCCCGGACAAGAACGTAAGTCATTCCGTGAAGGCTCTCACGCTTCATCCACATCACTTTGAGACATTGCACGTGATGCACGTGAGGTCTTCGGTCATGAACATGCTTTCACCTGGACAACTCTTCACAGAGCGTGCGTTCTTGCTTGTCAATAGCACGTGGTCTCATCACTTCATAATAATCACCTTCAACCACCACCATGACCACCACCACTACTTCTACCACATCCACCACTTCCTTCTTTCCTACCTCAACGTCCTTCCTCTCTTTCCTCAACACCCTGTCACAAAGCACTTTCTCTGACGTTATATACCCTTTCAGTTCCAGTCCAAGGGCTACAACTACGGTTTCGTTGAGTACGACGACCCCGGTGCCGCCGAGCGCGCCATGCAGACTCTCAACGGCCGTCGCGTCCACCAGCAGGAGATTCGCGTCAACTGGGCTTACCAGTCGAACACCACCACCAAGGAGGACACCTCAAACCACTTCCACATCTTCGTCGGCGATCTCTCCAACGAGGTCAACGATGAGGTTCTCCTCCAGGCCTTCTCCGCCTTTGGTACCGTCTCCGAGGCTCGTGTCATGTGGGACATGAAGACTGGCCGCTCTCGTGGCTACGGCTTCGTCGCTTTCCGTGATCGTGGCGATGCTGAGAAGGCTCTTTCCAACATGGACGGCGAGTGGCTTGGCTCGCGCGCCATTCGCTGCAACTGGGCCAATCAGAAGGGTCAGCCTTCGTACTCCCAGCAGCAGGCCATGACGCAGATGGGCCTGACCCCGACCACTCCCTTCGGCCACCACAGCTTCCCTACCCAGGGCGCCAACTCCTACGAGATGGTCGTCCAGCAGACTCCCGCATGGCAGACCACTTGCTACGTCGGCAACTTGACCCCGTACACCACCCAGAACGACCTCGTTCCTCTGTTCCAGAACTTCGGATATGTCACCGAGACTCGCTTCCAGTCTGACCGTGGCTTTGCTTTCGTCAAGATGGATACTCACGAGAACGCCGCCAACGCCATCTGCCAGCTCAACGGCTACCAGGTCAACGGCCGTCCTCTGAAGTGCAGCGTAAGTTGATTATGAATTAAGCGTGACTCTTTGAATAATGCTGACAATACTTGCAGTGGGGCAAGGATCGTCCCCCAACTGGTGCTGGCTTTGAGCAAACTCCCGGTGGCTTCCCTCAGTCTGCCGGCGGATTCCCCCAGTCCGCCTACCCGCAGACTCCCTCTTTCTTCCCTCAGTATGGCCAAGGCCCCAATGCCATGTCTCCCCAGCAGGGTAAGTTACAACATCAGCGCTGATGCAAAGTACATTACTAACACCGCTCAGCCTCCACTCCTCTCGGTCAATTCGGCAACCAGCCTAACCCTGGTTCCTGGCACGGCCAGACCCCGTCCGGCGTGCAAGCCGGTCTCGGTGGCTTCGGCATGGCTCCCCAGAGTGCCGGTGGCTTCGGCGGTTCTCAGAGCGCAGGTGGCTTCATGAACCAGGGCCCTCAGGGTCAGCAACAGTTCGGCCGTGGATTCGGCGGCTACCAGGGATAGAATCCCTATGACGATTCGGACTACTGGCACGGCGGAAAGCTCAAGAACTGGACGGAAGGCACGGGTGGCGCTCTGCGGCAGCGTTTCACCGACGCCTACCAGAAAGCAGCGGACTCTTACGGAGCCAGGCTCGCCTCCAAGACATGATCTATCAGCCGTTCAGGCCGGCACACTCTCCACTTGCCTATGCTCATGACGATGATGTACTTTCTTCACACCGAAACATTCATCTCTCTCTCTTATCCTTCTACCCACGTCACTTCTTACCCTTCTCCTGTCTTCTTTTCTTTGATGAATACCCAGGCAGAGAAACGATCAAAAGTGCATGCCGACATGTTTTTGCTCGGCTTCTGCGTGATTATATTTCTAAGCGGGTTTTCTAAGCGGAAAGGGAGAGCTGTTCCAACCAGCTCTGACTTCATGTTGCTCCAACTCTTTATCTCTTCTCATCTCCTTTTCTCTCCTCATCACGATGTTCGTATCTGTCTGCTGCGGAAACGACGAAGATGTCTTGAGCATGGTCTGCGTAGATAGGGGTGTAATTTCCTTCTGTATCTGTTCTGCTTTGCGGGCTGCAGGATGACGATGTGAAGTCCATGTTTTCTTTTTCCTCTCTACGATGACGTTTTTTCCTATTCTTCTATCATTTTTTGTCTCAGAGATGATGGATATATCATGCTTCTATGTACGATACAATAGTAGAAGCCTTACGCCCTCATCCTCGCAGAATAATGCTTCAAGATCGTATCACGTCATAACGCCAGGACAGAGTCTGAATAGTCAGAAAGTGTAGCTCATGCCCTCCTGGTGCTTTGGGCCACATCTCTACGTCTACAATCTAACGTGCTATTGCCATCGCATGTAGCTGTTTTGGATCGGATGGTCGCCATCAAAAACAAGAAGTTTAGCACCAGCCGTTTACTAATTTTTGCTGTACTATCATAAAGCATGGAGCAAGAATGTTGACGTTTACTACTGGAGACGACCATGGTGTCTTTATGCGGACTAGTGATGCCGAACTCTTTCATTCCGATTGAATAAGGTACACTCAGCATGCAAGTATTTCGATGGAGTGTTCTCGTTGGCATTTAGGGTTGGAGTTGTGGTTAGCAAAAGATTCCGAAATATGCGTTGGTCGTTGCGACACGGTGCCGTCAACTGAATATTTGATCGGTTGTTGTCAAAATAGCATATTGGATGTAGCAGGTAGTCGGTACATGTATTCCAATTGGCTCGTGTTGGTCATGTGTTGTCGAAATGGTCAATGGTTTGTTTGGGACTGTTGGAGGCGTGGGCGGAGACGCGATTGGATCCGATGACTTTGATACTTGCGGAAGATGAGCTCGTGATAAGAGGAGATCTGTCTGCTGCTTCAATCAATGGGTCGGATACACCAAGCACGCAAGACCAAGTAGACATTATATGGTTGATAGAGTGTGATATGTCCAAGGATTCGAGCATCATCAATGCCTTATCAGAGTCTCCAAGTAGATCTTTTGCTTTCGTCACTGCCACCCCACCAAGACCTTCGACAAAGTTCAAGGCGGGACATCTCTTGGAGCGCCGAAACACATCACATACTCGAGCATAGATACTCCTATATCACAACCCGCCCTCACCTTCTCGACCTCATCTCTCGTCAGCATGGCCACCACAGCCATGGATACCTCCTCCGCCACGGATACTTCATCCTCCACCCATGAGACCTTCCACGTGGGCACCCGCCGCTCACTGCTCGCACGCGTGCAGACCGACCAGATCGTGCAGGCATTGAAGAAACACTGGCCGACGCACCACTTTGAGATCCATGCCATGGCCACTGTCGCCGACAACGATCTCAAGACCGCCCTCTACAAGTTCAACGAGAAGTCACTATGGACCGCCGAACTCGAAGTCCTGCTCTCAGACAAGAAGCTCGACTTTATCGTCCACTCGCTCAAAGACATGCCTACACAGCTTCCCAACGACCTTGCCCTGGGAGCTGTCACTGCCCGCAACGATCCGCGCGATGCCCTTGTCGTTCACCCTAGCCTTGTCAGCAGCATCCGCACTCTCGCCGATCTGCCCAAGGGCGCCGTCGTCGGCACCAGCTCGCTGCGCCGTGTCGCGCAATTGAAGCGCCACTTCCCTCACCTCGCCTTCAAGGATGTGCGCGGCAACATCGGCACACGTCTGGCCAAGCTCGACAACCCCGAAGTCGAATACAGCGCGATCGTCATCGCCGTCGCCGGCCTCGAGCGCCTGGGCATGCAGGACCGCATCACCTCTTACCTTAGCAAAGACAACGGCGGCATGCTCCACGCAGTCGGCCAAGGAGCATTGGGTGTAGAGATCAGAAAAGACGACGAGCGTACAAAAAAGCTACTAGCGCCCATTGTTTGCGAACGCAGCATGCGCGCCGCACTCGTCGAGCGCGGTCTGCTGCGCACGTTGGAAGGCGGCTGCAGCGTGCCCATCGGCGTGGAAAGCAACTGGTTGTCCAAGAAGGTATCCCTCATATCCAACGCCGGCACCGGCGTCAGCGTCGGTATCAAGCCCGCGGAGGAATACCACCACTTGACCGGCGTAGCACAAGAGCCCTCAGACTCGCAAGTCGGCTTCTCGACTTCGACCAACACCGCGGCGAGAGACGATTCCGGCGACGGCGTCACAGATGAGCTTGACGTGCGGGCGATTGTGGTCAGTCTGGACGGACAGCAAGCGGCGGAGACGTCTGTGCAGAGGCGCATTAGCTCTCGTGAGGATGCGGAAGAGTTTGGAATTGAAGTTGCGAGGCTGCTGGTTGAGAAGGGAGCGGGCAAGATTTTGGAGGAGATCACGCTTAACAGGAAGATCATCGATGAGCAAAATGGAGCCTAGGTCGCTGGGTTGCTCATTTGTTGGGACACGAAGTCGCGAAAAGCTCTGCTTGAGCAGGGGCTGGCCACTGGAAACGTGCCAGCCAGTTCGCCATGTGCACGTGTATGTCGAAGTGGTGGATACACTTCGCAAGAAGTCTGCAACGAAAAGTTGAGCGAAGATCCTGCTGCGTGCAGATACATTGCAATCGACATTTGATAGACGAACGCTGGGCAAATGTGCTTTCATTGGCCAGCGAGGGAAGCGGAGAAACTACAAAGCTAGTAATAGCGAGATGCGATGGTAAAAGGAACCATCCGTATTAAAAAAAAGTACATACAGTATAGTCCATATAAACGAGACCAATGACCATGCTCACAGCTTCTTCGTGCCGATCAAAACTTATCTATCTTGAACACACTTGATCTTGAGGGGGAACATGGCACCATAGTAGTAGTATCCATTCCACTACATACCGAGTACACACTAAAATGTTGTTAGTATGTGATACGCTTAAATCGTCAGTGTCCACATCTATGAGCGATTGTGCCCACCACTAAGATGTCACTGGCGCTAGGGCCCCATTTCAATTGATAGCGTGCTGTTACCATAAGACATGGCTTCGAAAGCAAGTATGCCTGCCACCAAAGAACGGCGTATGCAGCAATAAAGTGGTCTGGATTGCACGCTAACACCATCAAAAATCGAATTATGGAAAGACTTTGCTTGCCACTAAGATACACTCTAAGCAGTACGCTGCTTCAAGTACTCAGTGCACCAGTACTATCAAATGCAGGCCAACGTTTCGCTGCCTTTGCTGCCGAGATGCTGTTCAATGTCACGGTTCCTCGAACCGTTTCGTGCGCTACTACTATCGAGCGTGGACAATGATTCGCTCAACTCTACCACAGAGACGCACCTATACTCTTCTATTACTGTAATTAACATGTCAACCGAAGAACCCACGGGACCACGATAGAATTCATGGGACCATAAAAGTGGCTCTCCGCGCCACGTAACGTGTTACTCGAGACGTTGGTCAGCCAAATCACGCACTACACCATTGGGATAAAGGACACGTTTGCAGCTCAGTTATGGTAGCATTGGATCTACCGGCGCATTAGCTTTCAGTTTGTACTACTTAGACACTTGCTGCACGAAGATTCGCGGCTAGGCTATCAAAGGGCATCGTAAGAATGGAAAAAGTACATCGTTGGTAAATTGCTCTTTGTCATTGTGTATTTTTGTCTGGTTCGTATATACATATTAGTCGTGATGATCTATCGTCAGAACCGATGCTATTCCGAACGGTTGGGTATTATTTGTGTTTGCCACATTGACCAGGCGCATTTCAGCACCACTGGCGGTCAATTACTTAAGACCAAAGCAGTTGGCATAGTAAGTCACCGTACTAGCCCAGTCTGCGAACAACTTCGTAGCGCCGACCTTTTGCGCAATGACATCGATGACCTTGTACTCATCTCCGTCATTCTTGATTTGCTCAGAAACACTGGAGTAGTAGTATCCACCACCCGCAACAGAGAGTGGACCAGAGCGTTCAAAAGACCAGGTGATGATCTCGAGACCTGCCTTCTTCGCCGCAATAGCGTAGGACGAAGGGACGATCTCTTGGGTGGTGTTGTCCACAGTGACGAGTTGGTAGATTGACGGGGCGATGATCTTGACGCCACGCGCGGCGAGGTCGGGCAGAGAGGCGACGGCGATGTCGTAACCGACGAGGGGGATGGTATCAGCGCGTTCATCAAGGTAGACGGCTTGCTGGCCGTACTCGGGTGTGTTGTCCAGCCAGTAGTAGATGTCGTCTGGGAGGAAGGACTGCAGCCAGACGCGTTTGGGGTCAATGCCGGCTTGATCGAAAGTATCGACCATTTGCTGGACGAAGTCCGTTTGCGTGTAGTTGCCCTGAAACGGCATAGGGACTTCTGGAGTCTTTGCTTCGGCGGTGAAGTTGAGTCCGTAAGCGTTTACCTGTTTGATATAGCTCTTGAGGGACATTGTATCTGCACAACTGTAAGAGTACATGTTGGTGCGCCAGTCGGGAGTGGTGCCGATGCGGCCGAAGTAAGGGCTGGACGCGTTAATGGAGACGGCGTTCAATGTGGTGGCTTCCATCTCAGCACAAAGAGATTCGAATTCTTCCAGCGTGATGTCGGAAGTGCAACACTTTGCACTCGCAGGAGTTCCAGTAGCCGGATCCGCAGGAGTGAAGGGCTGGGTACATTTTGCAGCCAGATCAGGTTTGGTCAGAATGTTGGTGGTGTAGTGCAGGTCGCAATTCGAGTGGCGGCACACCAGCTCGCGGTCTGAGGTGAAGGAGACGTCGCATTCGATGATGCCTACACAAAGCGTTAATTGCAGTGTCCAATAATTGCAATGTTTCTTCAACACATACCAGCGCCCATTCTCGCCGCTGCATCGTAACCTTGCCTGGAGTGTTCCGGGAACTCCAAAGGTGCGCCTCTGTGGGAGATGGAGAAGCTGGAAGTGGACTTGGGCTCGTTCTTGCACGAGTCCAGCTTGTCCTTCAAATCGCCATCATCAAGCTCGTCGACGAGGTAGTACGGGCGAGGACCCAACTGCACGAGGAGGCCGTGGTCTTTTGGAGGGCCGCCGTGATGTTTCCCGGGCTTCGGCGACTTGGGAGCATTCAGCAAGGCTGGTGCGGCAATGGCGAGTTCGACAGCAGCACTGGCAGCGAGGATGGTAGTGAAAGCCACCATGACTGATACCACGGTCGATGTCGAAGCGACGGAAGAGACAGCTACTGTGCAGAACGGCAATGCGGGCGACAGTAAACAAAAAAAGAGAAAGTGATAGCTACCTCAGGACACGCTCAGCTTCTTGTAAGCTCTGGGAGGAGCGGCAGGGCATGCCGTCTCTGCAATCATCTGTGCAGCCATGCAGCAGCAGATACGGCTATGCAGTCTTTCGTATAGCGCGCCAACCAAGCATTGTAGGCCTTCTTCCCAAGCGTCCGTGGGTGTTATCGCGACACTTGAATGGTTCTAGGGCAACAGAACGGCCATTCCAATCTGGGACCTGCGTCATTGCACAGCGGCGCCAAGCCCGACGAACAGGCACAGATAAACCTTAGCCCACTTACCAACCAAGCCTTTGTTCCCACGTGCTATCTTGTCCATCTGTTGCTGGTTACCTCGCAAGATTGTGGCTCTATCGCCCAGCTTCTGTGTAGCATTCGGTAGCATCTCAGTTACGCCATCATCTTTGCCGCATCTCGAAGAAGTGTATCTGGCAGGTAAAGCGTAGACGGGCCATCCGGGCGCCGTTGTACCGTGCCGTGCGAACCTTCAGCTACTGTACCACATCTGCATCGTTGAGCAGCCTGCCTGCTACCCCGCTCTTGCTTCTTCCTGTGCTCCCCCGGATGCTTTATGAACGATTCAATCCACAACCACCGCCAGCCACCTCCGCCACCTCCATTGTTCCGCCCCAGGACCCTCTTCGACTCCGAACACCCATCTTGGCAGACACAAAGACTCGCTTGCAGCCAGATTGGCTTGATAAGTAACCTGAATATAAGAGCCGCACCACTGAGATATCGTCCAATACCCCGAAAGCGAAAAGATTTCAACAAAGCGCTACTTGATCTCCTGGTGTCAAAAGCACCGGCGCGGCCCATCGAGACCCATGATACGTCTAAACGTTGGAATGATCGCAGCGAGGCGCTGTCCAGCGCAGTGGCCTTGTAGAACTTGACGAGATCCATTGAGATACTCTCGACGTCACGTTCAATCGCCTTTGGCCAGCACGCTGTTTTTCTCACACACAAACATAGAAAGAATCACAATAACCATTGAGATACTATCGCAGTCTCGTCCACGAACCATACAGTACGCGAAAGTTTCATCCAATCGGTTTCAAAGTACCCAAAAATCTCCCAACCAAGACCTCTCGAATCAATCTCTACGTGTACACATCCTCCGTAAACTTGTTCAACCCCAACCCCTCCTTCGCAATATCCTCATCCTTCAAGAACAACAGCGGCATCTCGACCAAACATCCCCTAATCCTGCTAAGCTCCTCCTTGACCTGTCTCACAGCAACCTGAGGATCCTGATCGAACTCTTCGGCAACAACATGACCCCACTTCCAGCTCGAAGGGCGCGAGACGTCTTTGCCAGCCTTCTTCGCTTCCTCCTCGCTCTCGGCTTTGAAGAAGCGCTCGTAGTACTCATCGTAGTCTTTCCAGGTACGTACGCCGTCGAAAGGCACAGGGTGGAAGACCTTGGCGAAGGCCGCGGTGTTGGTGTAAGCGGTCTGCCTCCACAGCTCGCTGAAAGAATCTGAGAGCGGGTCGGTGACGGCTTGGTCTTCACGCGAGCCCCAGTCGTACTCGTTGGGACCGCCCATGCCGACGGGAAGGCGGTTGTTGTCCTCGCGCGTGTAGTCTTGTGGGTGAATGAGACCGAGATGCTTGCGGAAGAGGAAGCGGCGCAACTGGGCGGCGAAGCGGGAGGCCCGGTAGGGGCGGCCGGCCATGTAGGAGTCAATTTCATCGTCAGGATGAGCTTCCATCACGATAGCGATCTCTGAGTCGTGTTCTCCGAGTTGACTACGATCGTTGAGGTTGGCGGAGCCGCAGATAACTGTGCGGTCGTCGGCGATGAGGAGCTTGGAGTGGATGTAGAGTTCCTCGGAGACGAAGGCATCTAGCTCATTAGTGCTACCGTCAGTCCACGGCACATCTCGAAGGTCGGCGCCGCCGAGCATGTAGCACTCAGCGACGGAGTCCCAACGACCCGAGGCGACATTTCGCTCAGATCCCTCACGAACATGCTCTGCTGCGCGCTGGTACCTGTCGAAGTCGTTCTCGCTTTGGCCTTCGTACTCTCTGCCGTACTTCTCACTATCAGTCGTTTGAGCATAGCGCATGTCGTGGGCACGTCGTGCATCGTCGTAAGCGACACCGGATTCCTGTTCGACATTGGCCATCGCCGAGGACGTGTTGATTCTGTCGTAATTGCGCAGGTTGTAGAAGCGGAGGTATTGCATCGGGTCAATGCCTGCCTTGGCAACTTGCTCGTAGATCGAGTAGCCGCCACGGTTGATGCTGTTGTACTGGAACTCCATGATCGCACGTGTGGAGAGTGCATCGTCACTCTTCAGGTCGCCCGCAAAGCCAGGAATGGCAGGGATGTTGATGATCATCTGCCATGCTTCGCCATTCTGCGCCGCACGAATGATACGCTCCACGATAGCAGCACCAATACGGTTTCTGATGGGCTTTTGCCTCTCGTCTGTCGCGGTGATGAAGAACTGGTTCTCCATGTAGACAAAGTGCTCAGACTTGCTGATGACGTCGATATAAGCATCGGCAATACTGTGCTCGAGCGGAACGCCGTGACTCCACTGCGTGCAGGATCTCACAATCTGACATTGCATGCCACCCGGCCCAGATGGGTAATTTCGCTGTTCGCCGTTGAATTCACCACGCATCTGTTCGCGGCCCTCCTCCAGGTATTGGCGACTGCGTTCCCGAATACCATGTATACGGTGCCTGAAGTGTTCGTACTGGCCTTCGCCTTCAGGCTCGGCCCCTCCGTCGGCTTGCTGGTAGGGATGTCCAATGATGCCAGCACGACTAGGCCTGTATGGGAGCGGGTGCACGTTGGGGACGTTGCGGACGTTATATTTCTCCCAATAGATAAAGTTCCATCGTTGAGCGAAATGATCCCTGAGGTCCTCGACAATCGGGCCCTTGAGGGAGATGCTGACGTCTGACCAACCCATTCTGCTGTTGAATTTGCGATCCAACTTGTTTTGTTCCCAGTGCGGAACGTCCTGGAAGTCCATGATGCGTGCGTTGTTGTAGTCTTGGCCTGGGAAGACGATTTCATTCAGATCCGTTGGGTGGGCATCAGCAATACTGTGTTGGTGAGTATCCCAACGGCCATAGCAGAGATCGAGACCACCCATGAATGCAATATGGCCGTCAATGAGGCACAGCTTCTCGTGGTGGGCCCAATAGAGCACCTGACCATCCGTGACACCATATATGCCCTTTAAAGCATCTCCTGCGGGTTTGTCAGTATTTTTTAGGCGGGGAATCCACTGAGAGCACAAACCTGGCAGCTGGCTGAGTTTGGCAGCGCTCAAGCCTGCTTGCTTGATCCCGGAGATGAAGTTGGCAGCCAAAGTTTGCTTGTCCGGCAAATGATCCGGGTGTCTGAAAACCCTGATGTTTCCGGTTGGATCATTATTTTCGAGATGGTGTTTTGTGTGGGCACTAGACAGTGTCAAGGCCTGCGTGACCTGCCGAGCGAAGGATTCAAGTCAGTACTGCGTCTCGGACATCATGTCGGGTTGAAGGGTCTACCTCTTTATATACGATGATGTTGATCTTGACACCACGCTGAGCAGCAGCAAACAGCATCCGATCAAGTCTGTACTGCTCATTCTGTGCCGGTGGCCTCCTCAAGTATAGCTCCGGGCTGAGCCACCAGTCCAGAATCCAGATAGTGTCTCTGGCATTCTCAAGGGCTACGCTGACAGCCCACATGTACGAGCAGCCGTCGACATACCACTTCGCGTCGTTGCCTTCACGCTGCGGCGCAAAAGACTGGAAGCGGTGCATATGGTGCTTGTCGCGGTCCGAGCACTCTGGCGTGGCATGAGTATGGGCATGGACGTCGGCCGACTGAGGTTGGGAGTCGCCGGAGTCGCCACCACCTACAGTCTGCTTGACAGTTCGCTCGACATCTCGAAGTGCCTCTTTGGCTTTATCAAATAGGAAACTCATTGTGATGGTTTCTTCTTAAAGTGCCGGGCGGTTCCCGAGTGATTTTCTGCCTTGGGCGCTTTTGTCCAGCTTGCGTTACGTGGCGATTTGCCAAGCCAGACTTCGCGTTGGTTGCTGTTGTCCAGGCAATATAAGTACCAGAATAATATGATGCTTTGCTAATTGAGGTTCCAAGGCGATGGTACCTTCGTATGGTAAGTCAAGAAGAGATAAGGAGGGCGGTGAAAGCTTGAGCTTGCACAGCCTTGCCAGCATTGACACACACACGCAAGCAGAAGCGCAGCTCAGCCCTGTTTGCAAGCTCGCTGCAACAACAAAACGAAGCACATGTGCATCTTACGTATCATTGGTGCACGTCACGCGGCACGGCTGACTGGTGTATCAGAATTATTGCCACAGCCCACTTGATAGGCGACAGTGAATAGGTACGGATTGGATACCTCCGTCGGAGTCGTTCGACAGGACACAGAGCAGCAGAGAAAAGAGGCACACGATCAACCTCCTATTCCATGACTTTCGGACACTATGCTTGTTTTCCGTGGCAGGCTAGACACTGTAAGCATTCACGTCCTCCTTGAAACTGACAAGCTAGAGCTTTTGAATCGAAGAGGGGTCCTTGGTGTGTGGCGGAGCGGTGGAGGTTGGCGGTGGTGGGGTAGAGTGGGGCACATCTCTTGTGCTGAAGTTTGTGTACGAGCTCTCAACGGCGACGAACGTTGTCCGATTTTAACAGGTGACAGCACTAGCATGCTGGCTTCTGAAGATGATGTGCGCTATAAACAGTATCTCAACGGCCGGCGCATTCCTAAATCTGCTATAATAGATGACACTAGCACATATCAATAGTGATAAAGCTACGGCTAATACTTGGGTAGGACACAGACTTGTGCGCGCGTGCTTGGCGTGCTTAGCAAGTCTTGCAAGACTTGACAAGATCGCCTTAATCCAGACAACGTCCACTGGAAGACATCAACCCGCACAGACTCGACGTCCATACGCACGCATAACATGCTTCGTATCGCCCACTCTCCATTTTCTGCTGGCTGGGCGAGCTGACCATTGGCAAGGAAACCCATAGTGGTAGCCGTTGGGATACACTTGTACTCTCCGCGTCACGTGCTGTGCTGCACGATATGCCAGCCAAAGGATTTACATGGAGAGCCACTAAGGTACTTGTGGCACGATCGTCACATCTCATAGATTGAATCTTCACTGTCCTGATCATTCCAGAAAAGTAGGGTTCGCTGAGCATGCGTGTCGCATAATCATTCCTTCAGGTGGTGAGAAGTGTAATGCAGTACCAGCTCGTGCAGGTCCTACAAGAGAACGGTGCACCGTTGAGATACTAGTGATACAACACGAGTTTCTCAGCAGTACACGCACTGCAACCTCGAGCTACCGACAAGACAAGAGGGCATCGCCCTTAAGGTGACCACCATGTTCTATACACAGGTTCGTGATGACGGAGTGACGTACTCCATCACCCGAAGATTGATACTCACCTCGTTCATCATGCTACGTTGGACCTCTCGCTGTAAGTTCATGCTCATGCGTAGGATTTGCATCAAACTGGATATTACTCGCCAAGCAATGAGTACGACCTTTCACGAGGGCCGAGGCTGGATGGAAACAGTCAAGCTTTGCGCCAGACTGAAGCCACATCATCATTCGCGAAGGCTTGATAAGGCTTGAATGTCTTGACGCCAGATTGGAAGGAAGTACTTGAAGAATCCTCTTTTTAAAACTTGGCCCTCTGAAAGCCCGGTTCGTTGCTCCGGAAGCCGAATATCATGAAACGCGAAAGGAGCAGTGCAGCCCACACTTAAGGGCTATGATCCGCCTAAGAACGCTTGGAGCGAGCAGGGTAAATGATGTCTCTCCACAAAAAGCATCAGTTACATGTATGTCCCGCTGGCCTTCCAGCAAGCTTACAGGCAAATTCAGATATAACATTTCGAAGCGGAAGCAAGACATTTATTACAGAGATTTGCTTTATGTTGCAGGACCTGTTGATCTCGTTGATTGTCGCGCAATGTTTTGCCTTCGCCGACTTGAGCTCTGGTACTGGTGGTGATGGACTTGAAACTTTACCAGAGGGTCGACCCAACGTCTCCACGTTGTTTAACAACGGCAGTTAAACAAGGGGACCTGGGAGATTGTATTGCATCAATTGCTACTTCCAAACGGCAATTTCCAACATTGCATGACAGAACGTGTCCCAAAGGTAAATTGTCCGCGACTGCATTGGCTGGGTCTGTGCACCCTGCTGAAATTCCCTCATAGTAACAAAGATAAATGCCTCACGGCTGCGTCCAAACCGTAAATGCCTCACGACACGAACCCCAGGCTATTCACACATTGTGGCGTTACATCAGGGTCCGAACCGTGAAGTGTATTACTGACAGATCTCGGTTAAGCACATATTCGGCATGATCGCCAGCAAAGATCGGATCTGGAAGATTCCCATTCGTCAATCGAGTGGATCGCCAATGAAACCGAAAAAACGTGGCCATGAAGAGCCGTGAATCTAGGCTTACCCAGCGTGCTGGAAGCGAACTATATGAGTGATCGTCAGGTCTTCACAACGGTTTCATACGATTTTGAAACGCGCATTTACAACGACTATCACTGCTTGGCATGGGTCCCGACTACAACGTCTCTGAAGTCGACCAAGCGCCGCCTGTGGCCACCCAAGGTCGTCTCGTGTGGGCCGAAGATATACGACAAGAGCGCGAAGGTCGACACACTCGCCGCCGCAGCAGAGCGTCATCCCAACGCCGACAAAGCCAGGATTCGATTCGGAGTGTTCAGAACCGTACCAACTTGGCGCAAACGACCCTCCCCATTGGTTTCAGAACTCTCTCGTTTGAGGTCTCCGCATCCAAAGACCTGAGCAAGAGCGACAACTATGTAGTCGATGACGAAAAATACGCCGCAAAAACTGGGACGAACAAGCTTGCGGTAGACTTCAGCAAGGTCGACGAGCACATCGTCCCGATCGAAGTCTTGCTCAACCGCCTGTCTGTCACAGCTACACAGGGTCTCAGCACCGTCGCTGCGAACAGATTGCTTCAAGAGCAGGGTCACAACGTTTTGCCATCCAAGAAGCCGAAATACTTCAAGAAGCTGTTCAACTATGTTTTTGGCGGCTTTTGCTCCATCCTGTGGGTCGGAGTGATCATCTTCTTCATCTGCTGGCGACCTCTTGGAGATCCCAACCCGGCCGCTTACAACCTTGGCCTTGCAATTCTTGTGCTGCTGGTCATCCTCTTACAAGCATGCTTCTCAGCGTTCCAAGACTGGTCAACAGCGAAGACGATGAACGCAATCCTTGACATGCTTCCCTCAGATGCAGAGGTCCTCCGCGATGGATCTTTTCAAACGATTCGTACAAGCAATATTGCTGCCGGTGACATTGTCCGCATCAGGACTGGCAACAAAGTGCCAGCAGACATGCGTCTATTGCAGGCGTCTGACGACCTTCGCTTCGATAGATCAGCGATGACAGGAGAATCTGAAGAGGTCGGAGGCACGGTGGACATGACGGACGATAACTTCCTTGAGACCAAGAACGTTGGACTGATGGGAACTCTTTGCACCAACGGTAGTGCCACTGGTGTCGTGCTATTCACTGGACACCGGACAGTCATGGGCGGCATTGCCATGGCGACTTCTGACGTCGAAGAGAAGCCTACGTCCATCCAGAGAGAGATCACGCGCTTTGTGCGCATCATTTGTGCGCTCACTCTCCTTTTGGCACTCTTGATCTTGCTTGCTTGGGCTTGCTGGCTTCGCAAAGACCACAAGTCATACATGAATGTTGTGGCGATGCTCAACAATGTTATGGGTTGCGTCGTTGCTTTCATCCCCGAAGGCATGCCGGTCGGCGTCGCATTGACGTTGCTGATGATCGCACGAAGGATGAAGATCGCCAATGTGCTGCCGAAGAGCCTGGCTACCGTTGAGATGTTGGGCTGCATTGAAGTCTTGTGCAGTGACAAGACCGGCACTTTAACCAAGAACGAGATGACGGTCACATCCGTTGCTTTTATCGACCACGCAACCACTGCTGCGGAAGTGAAGAAAACCTTAAGCGAAGGGTCTGAGAATCTCGCTTTGGCCGCTCTTCACCGTGCAAGTATTCTCTGCAATGATGCTGTTTTCGATCCATTGTCCCTGGGGAAGCCTGTGGAGGAGCGATTGACGCAGGGAAATCCGACAGACAGTGCGATCTTGAAGCTGGCAGAAGCTGCCAAACCCGGTGAACCAGTACGGTCTCAGTATCCCAAGATCGCTCACGTCGCTTTCAACTCGAAGAACAAGTTTATGGTCTCCATGCACAGCGACGTGACCGAAGCGAAATCGAGCTTGCTGTTGATCAAGGGCGCCCCGGATGTTCTTCTGTCAAAATGCTCCAGGTACATTTCTCACGAGACCGGCAAAGTCTGCGATCTCGACGAAGACGCGCTGAAACGTCTTTCGAAGTTGCAAGAGAAGTTCTCGCGCAACGCAGAGCGTGTGGTCATGCTTTGCGAACGCTCTTATGTTCCCGTTGGGTCGCCATCTGCATCAGGGTTCGAGGAAGAACTTCTCGAGAATGCGCTTTCGGAGCTTACGGTCATTGGTCTCGTGGGTATTTTCGATCCTCCCAGACCTGAAACCCCTGAGACTGTTGCCACGTGCCGTAGAGCCGGCGTTCGTTTCTTCATGATGACGGGCGATTTTGGTCTCACTGGTGCGGCTATCGCAAGACAGGTGGGCATCTTTACGAACGAGCGCGACGCCGATACCTACAGCACAGTTGTGAGGCGACGTAACGAGGGCTACCTAAAGGAGGATCTCCAGAGTCTGATGCTCGAAGGCATTCAGATCAGCCAACTCGAAGAGCCCGACTGGGACGTCGTCTGTGCTTACGAAGAGATCGTGTTCGGTCGATGCAGTCCGGAGCAGAAACTCACCATCATCAAGCAATTGAAACAACGCGGTTTCTCGACTGCTGTCGTCGGAGACGGTGTTAATGATGCGCCAGCTCTGAAAGCCGCAGATGTCGGAATTGCTATGGTTGAAGGCAGCGACGTTGCTCTGGAAGCCGCAGATCTTGTCCTCCTCGGCAGCTTCCATTCAATCATCGAAGGCATTCGTCTCGGCCGTCTGGTGTTCCAGAACCTGCAAAAAGTCATTGCCTACCTGCTTCCCGCCGGCAGTTGGTCTGAGATCTGGCCCGTCCTGCTAAACGTCTTTTTCGGTGTACCTCTCCCGCTTTCGTCCTTCTTGATGATCATCATCTGCGTCTTCACTGACTTGTTCTTGTCCCTGAGTTTGATCATGGAGAAGGAAGAATTCGATTTGCTGAGCCAGCCTCCTCGCAACAGCAAAAAGGACCACCTGATCAACTTCAAGATTTACGCTCAGTCATACCTTTTCATCGGCGTGATGGAGACCGTCATCGCACACTCGATGTACTTCCTGTACTACTGGCGCCACGCACGCATTCCTGCTTCGGCGCTGTGGTTTGCATTCGAGAAATACACTGATGGCTTCTACGGCTACACACAGGCCGAGCTGACCGCTTTCAACACCACCGGACAGAGCGTCTACTTCGTGACGCTCGTAATTCTCCAGTTGGGCAACATCTTATCCATTCGAAACAAGAGATTGAGCATCCTGCAAGCCGACCCGATTCGCAAGCAACGCCGCAATCCATGGCTGCTGCTTTCGGCCACCATCTCGATCTCGATCGCCATCTTCGTCACCATGGTGCCGGGAATCCAGAGTCTTTTCGGCACTGCTTCGATTCCGCTAGAATTCTGGTTCCTTCCTCTGCCGCTCGCGCTCGGCATCTTGTGCATGGATGAGATCCGGAAGGTGTTGGTTAGGAGTATGCCGAACAGTATAATTGCGAGGATGGCGTGGTAGCATAGTGTGACACCAAGTGAGCCGAATGTGGACTTTCCAGTGCCATGACCTGCCACTAGGACTATCGTAAAATTATGCAGCGTCTCAATGGATAACGCAAGTCTTTCCTATGCGTATGTGTGCGGTTGACAAGATGTCAGCTGCAGGCGCTCTTCTCAAACGTTGAAAGCATCTCAGCGGCAAGCATAATATTTTTTGGAGCCGAGGTTGATAGTATTAGCATATTGAGCACTTAGCTACGAATCAATCTCTAGCAGTATCTCCGCGGTAATGTGAGTTTCTATTACATACCTGGTTGGTGACACTAGCCTGTCAGCCATATGAATGTCAATCAAGAATCAGCAATGTTATAGTGGTCGTGAGTTTCAGAAATCTCCCCAGCCAAGGCTGTATAAGCGCACCATTACATGAGAGTCCAACATAATCTCAATGGACACTAGTCCCTGGAAATGCACCCGTATGAATAACTTGTACTCATGAGTGCAGTGAAATGGTATCTCCTGTTCCGTCCTGTAATCCCAACTTCATCCAACGACAGACTGCCCAATCGGGCTAGCGCGATTTCTGTTAGATTTCTGAATCCTACACCCAATCAGAACGAACCGTGACCGACAGACCACATCAATCAAATACAATAAATCCGATCATGTCTCTCGATGGAAAGACGCAATTAGAGTACATCACTGCAGGTGGCAACCGCCATGCTTCTGCCGCAGACTGGGCACCGGGTGTCCTCGCATTCGGCGCTGGAATCAACGTCGCACTCTGGAACCCGGACGATGAAAAAGCAAATTTTGGAGTCTCTACGCTTTTGGCAGGACACACAGATACCGTGAACGCTGTGAAGATCCTGGACTTCAATGGCGAGAGGTTCATCATCAGTGGCGCGAGCGACAACACTGTCCGCGTGTGGCGGAGATGTGACTCAAACGCATTTCCTTTCTTCGAGGAAAGTCAGTGTCTGAAGGAGCATTCTGGTGCCGTCAACACAATCGCTACTTTGCCAGAAACTGGTACTTTCGCGACTGGAGCTGCGGATGGAACGATCAGAATCTGGCACTTCAGGGAGCAGGATGCCCAGGTAGAGCTGGTGCAGAGCATTACTCTCAAACCGCGACTCTTGCCTCTTGCAACGGCACTTGCACAGCTCCCGAGTGGAGAAATTGTTCTCGCAGTTGCTGGTACTACGATTGTGGTGCAGATCTACGTTCGAGCTCAAGACGAGTTTGAACTACAAGCGACGCTTTCTGGTCACGAAGGATGGGTACGATCGCTTGACTTCTTGTCGCAGCCTGGGAACGATCTCCTACTGGCTTCAGCGAGCCAGGACAAATACGTCCGTCTCTGGCGACTCAGCCAATCGAAGGCTGCGGCATCGAGCGAGACCACGAACGGTACTGAGACGGTGAAGAAGTCTCTGTCTAACAAGGCTCACCAAGTTGGCAGCGAGGCTAATCGATATGTGGTCACATTCGAGGCTTTGCTCGTTGGACATGAGGATTGGATCTATTCTGCGAAATGGGGTCCTTTGTCTAGCAGTAGCGACTTTCCAACGCTGTTGACAGCCTCAGCAGACAATTCATTGTCACTCTGGTCAGTGGAGGAAGCATCGGGTCTATGGGTATGTCAAACAAGACTAGGAGAGATCAGCTCACAGAAAGGTTCTACCACAGCTACAGGAAGCACAGGTGGCTTTTGGATTGGACTTTGGCAACCTGAAGAGAAAGCTGTGGTGAGTCTGGGACGCACGGGAAGCTGGAGAAGATGGGCATTTGACAGTGATTCCGACATGTGGTTGCAGCAATCTGGCATCAGCGGGCACACACAGGAAGTCCAAAGTGTAGCTTGGGCACCTGATGGCTCGTATTTGCTCTCCACTGGTTCGGATCAGACGACTAGAATGCTTGCTGAATGGAAGAGGGACGGCGTCAAATCATGGCACGAGATTGCCAGGCCACAGATCCATGGCTATGACTTGAACTGCCTTGCCACACTCACACCACATCAATTCGTCTCTGGTGCGGAAGAGAAGCTCTTGAGAGTGTTCAATAAGCCTAAAGCAACCCACGCCCTCCTTTCCGCCCTCTCTGGAAATACCTCAGTCTCGGAAACTGATCTCGCTCTGCCCGATGCTGCCAACATCCCCGTCCTCGGTCTCTCCAACAAAGCCATTTCCGCTGTCGAAGACAACACTGAAGAGCCCACATCCGAACCACAAGACGCCTCACTAAACCCAACAACAGACAACGGCGAACCGACGGCATCCTCATCAGTCCCCGCTTCCATCCTCTCGCAAACCCAACCACCAGTCGAAGACCACCTCGCCCGCCACACCCTCTGGCCCGAGCACGAGAAACTCTACGGCCATGGCTACGAAATTAGCTGCGTCGCTGCCAACAATGCCGGCACCCTCGTCGCAACCGCCTGCAAAGCCAGCAGTCTCGACCACGCCGTGATCCGCTTATACGAGACGAAAGACTGGCGCGAGATTAAACCGCCGCTCTCCGCGCACTCTCTCACCGTGACCAGCCTAGCCTTCTCGCCGGACGATCGCCATCTCCTGAGCGTGGGTCGCGACAGACAATGGGCGCTGTTCGAGCTACAGACAGGAGAAACCGGCACACCAGAGCACAAATACACCCTCCTCAAGTCAAACCCCAAAGGCCACTCGCGCATGATCCTCGACTGCGCCTGGGTGCCCACTACCGCAGACAACAATGCCTCCATGTTCGCGACCGCCGGCCGCGACAAGTCCATCAAATTCTGGCGCATCGCACCCGCAACATCCGAAGTCGAGCTCGTGAAAAGCTTCCCCGTCGAAGCCTCGGTCACGGCCGTGGCGTTCTCGCCGGACGCTCAGCTGGCTTATGGAACGGAGCAGGGACGCTTGGGGCTTATCACGTTGTCTGAGAGTGGGAAGTGGGAAGATGCTGTGGTGCTGGCTGTGAGGAAGGAGGTTGGGCCTGCGAAGATGGTCACTGAGTTGAGGTGGAGGCCTGGTCAGGCTGAAGAGGATGGAAGTAGATTGCTGGCGGTGTCTAGTGAGGATGGTGGGATGCGGTTGTTGAGAGTGGGATAGATAGATAGCCGGAGGGATATGGTGGCATGCCTTGAGAATACCAAATGAATCGAAAAGTTTATCTTCAACAGTATAAAATTCGGGGCTCATATGTTTTCCCAATTCCTATGACTTCTCGCTTACAGACTCAACCTTGGCCTGCTCACACGCACCACCCTCTGCCTTCTTCTCACCCCCTTCTGACCCATCCTCCAAATCCAACTTCGCCACCTCAGCAGCAAGCGGATCACTCTCCTCCGTGACATCGGTCGGCCCATCCACTCCCGCAGGCGGCAAAGCCCACTCGGGCAAACTCGTCTCATAGCTCCACGTATCCCCCATGCAAGCATACCTCTTCGCATGCAAGTAAATCCCCAGCTCATGCTGCCCAGGATCAGAATACAGCTCCGTGCCGCACACCTCGCACTTCTCGCCCGTCAGCTTCTCGGCCTTCTTGCGGTTGTACTCGGTCACCATTTCGTCATGGTACGCCACGGCCTCGGCGACTTCCTGCTTGCCCATGCGGCTCAGGCGTTCGATGATGGAATCGTCGTCTTCGCCGTCTGCGTTGTTTGCGCCCAGATTTGAGCCGAAGACTTTCTGGTTTGCGTAGATCGGGTCGTTGCTGATGGGGTGTCCCAAGAATTGCAAGTGTACACGGATCTGGTGCGTGCGTCCGGTCAGAGGCAAACAGCGCACGATACTATAGCCTTCGCCTTGTCCCTCGCCCAGCACGCTCGCCGGGTAGTAGGCCATGCGTCTGAACACGGTGCGAGCGGACTTGCCGGTGGCGCGCACACGGTTCAGACCCAGCTTCGGCGAGATCTGAAGCATAGGCTGCTCGCAGACGATCTCGCCCTCGGGGAATTCGCCTTTCACGCGGGCGACGTATTCCTTTCGTATGGTCCGGCCCATGATCTTGGAGCCGAGGGCTTCGGCGGCCTTTTTGTGCTTTGCGATGAACATGACGCCGCTGGTCAAGCGATCGAGGCGGTTGCAGGGCATGGGATTCCAGCCGTTACCGCGCTCGGCGCGCATGATTTCGATGACCGAGTTGTAATTATAGCGGCCGGCTGGGTGGACGGGGACACCAGCGGGCTTGTTGATGACGATCATGTCTTCGTCTTCGTGGACAATGGCAATGGGCTTGCCAGTGACGGGAGGCTCGTGGCGGTGGAGGGTGTGGCTGATCACATCGCCGTTCTTGACAGTGGTGGTAGTTGAGGGCACGGGTTTGCCGTTGATGTGGATTGCGCCAGATTTCATGGCAGCTTCCTGACCATGTCAGTATGTTTCTGTGCCCATGTAGTCTGATCCAAACGTACATAGTATTCCTCCGGCCTGTCTCTGAACTCATCTCTGAAGATCTCGAGGATCTCCCTGCCGCGCCATCTTTGCTTGCAGTTGGTGTTGTATGTGAAGTGGTAAGGTGCGACTCTTCTCAGACCATCCTCGAGGTAGTATGGTCGTGGCCAAGGATCGCAAGGTGTGATAGCGACGGCAGGAGGAGGCGCAGGCGCAGGAGTGGGCTCAAGACGACCCAAGAATGGGCTCTCTACTGTTTGGAGGGCCATAGTTCCTGTCGCAAGTGTTAGATCTGCATTAGGGGTCTGGTGGGACATGATTTAAATCATACCTAGACGACCTTTCCGGGCGAGAAACGCCGCGACTCTTGCAGAGGGAGCCACCGGGACGATCTGACGGGAAATCACTCTGTAAATTTGGTAACTTGACTCTGCAATGTTATAGCGTTGCACAAATCTGTACACTCATATCTACTGTACCAAAAGTTTCAAAGGCCGAGGCTGCCACTGCCCGATCGGGCTGCCTTACATCATCAGGGTTCCCATAGGGCTAATCTGCGGCGCCAATATGCTTCTGTTCGAGCTTGCTATTCCTCCATTGCTGTGAACTATCTCGTCTTTGTCTGTGTGCGGCGTCGTTGCAGCAGCAGAGGGTCGTCTTCTTTGTTCATAAGAAAGTGTGTCTTAAGAGATAGCGGTGCTCAAGAGTGCTCACGGATATGGCGGACTGGAACTTTGCTGTACTGGACGACGAGTACAACCATTTGAACGGAGGACCATGGGCAGGTCTGAATGGCTTTGCCAACGCAGAAGACTTGGAGGATGTGGGCGCACACTGGTGAGAAAAAGCCCCAGCAAACATGATAATGTCCCAATCTGACCGGAAGAAGGTCGTCAGATACGTGGAACGAGCCTTACCCAGACGCAGGGCAGCGAGAGCCCGATCACACTTCACATGCGCCGCCACTTCCCATCTCATCACCACTCCTGCGACATGTGAATGACGGGCCACTGCAGAACAGTAATTCGGTGAACTCACACGTTTATCACAACGCTTTCCGCCACCTCTCACACCAATCACTGCCCACCAACACGAATTACCACGGACCTCGACGAGGAATACCCACACCCGACACCCACCAGCCTGTCGAGTCCAGCGTCTCTCTACCGCAATCCTCCCACTCGCGCGAAAGCTTTGCGCCTACACCTGCTCAGCAACCAGCACCCGAGCAAGGCAACCGCAATCAAACGCTGCAACGAACACACGTAGAATATCAAGCGGTCGAAACCGACAGTGACGACGACGCCGTCATGCCTCCTCGCCGCCGGCCCGCAGTAAACGGCAGTCCGGTCGACTTGACCCAGTCACCTGACATGGCCACAGCGAGTGCTTCGCAGCAGTCACGAACACGCAAGCGGAGCTCTGGGAGCCAGGAAGGGGACGAGGGGTCTGCGAAGAAGCGTACAAAGCGAACATCTATGTCGGTGGCAAGAGTCGACGTGGAAGATCTGGAGGACGAAGCGCCCTCTGCAGATGCCGAACTGCTGCAGGCCCAGCAGCGCGAGGCGCTCAAGATGCAAGAGACGAAGAATGATGACGAGCATGTGAAGATCGGACAAAGGACTTGCATCATCTGTCTGGAGAACTACACCAACGCGACGACAGCTATCTGTGGTATGTCGGTACTAGACATTGGAACGAGTGAGCTTGACTAACAGTACGCATAGGCCACATCTTTTGCCACGAGTGCTTGATACGTGCTCTCATGGCGTCTGAAAAGAACAATGACCGTGGCAAAGGCAATTGCCCAGCATGCAGAAAGGCCATCAACCGCAGGAACGCGAAGGAAGTTATTCCGATCAGCTTCCTCAAGAAGAGTGCTTTCAAGACAAAAGGACGACAGGCACACAACAGATGAGCCGTCACTTCATTTTATCAATCCAGTCTCGAGCTTGGAGAATGGAATAGAGCTTTGCGGAGTTTCGGATAACAGATACCCATATGCTTTTTGGTAGCGTTGCATCATTATTTAGTTTGGACTTGGTGGTTGCATATTTGATGTTGCAGGTGTAATCACCTTACCTCGATTGGTGCATTTTGAGATCTCATATATCGCTACACCAGATTTGCTTGTTTGCATCAAAAGACACACCGTAAATCAATTTCTAAGATGTCAGGCCACCACCGCTGATCAATCTTCAGCAGGCATGCTGCGATGATGTAGATGGCTGTTGAACTTTAGAGAGATGAGGTCCACCATATCACGTTTTCGATATTGTCGGCATCCGCAATCATTTCCCAATGCTCATGTCGTATAATCCTGATGGTGTCCACAATTATTTCTCAACGTCCATGTCGTATCATCCCGAATTTGGTACTTGCTGCTCGTACAGCAGGCAGCGGCGCGTTGTCAAGCTGAAGCCGATAATTGTACTGCATCTCCCCACATGTCATGTTCTCGGGACTCTCGGAAATTAATTAAGGTAGACTATTGCGGTCCACTACTGACATTGTTTCCTCAAATACCCCTACACCCCTCCATTGACTGTATAGGAGCATACATCATACATTTTCCACAACTACCAGCCATGGCCGCCGGACAGAATGGCGTCGAGCCATTTCCCTCAATAGCGACTCCGACAAAAAGCAGTCTGACATCCCAAAACGGAGGCACAAATGTTGCGAGCGCAGGACGAAGGAGAAAGAGCTCGAATTTGGGCAGCGACCCTAGGGGAGACACAGGCGTCGGCGCGCTGGCGACGAGACAGGACGAGATGACTGCGCCTGTTAGTGTATGTTGTGCTGCCGAATGAATAAGGAGGAGAACCACTTTTGAGCAGCGGTAAGCTGACACCAACTCCTATGTACAGAAGCGATCGAAGAGGCGCAAAGCAAAGAGTTTGTTCAAGCGATGGAAGCGCATGTCCCTCAAGCACACCTGGTCCATGCCGCTATTGCTTCTTCTTATCTTGCTCGCTGCATACTACATCTCGCCCGGAGAGCACAACCCTCTACACTCAGCGCTGCACCTTTCCTACGCCAACCCAGCTCTTCATGAGCGCACGAACACTCTCCCAGCTCACATCGGCAACCCAACGCAATATGGCAAGGGCAAAAAGGACTTTACGTTCGTCGCTTTCTACACCATTGTCTTCACCTTCACCCGCGAGTTCTGCATGCAGCGCCTGATCCTGCCCTTGGCCATCCGCGCCGGCATCAAGAGCCGTGGAAAACAAGCCCGCTTCATGGAGCAGGCGTACACAGCCATGTACTTTGCTGTATTTGGACCGTTCGGACTCTGGGTCATGTCGCGCACACCCGTCTGGTACTTCAACACGACTGGCATGTACGAGGGCTTCCCGCACCGCGCTCACGAGTCTTACTTCAAGGCGTACTACTTGCTGCAAGCGGCATACTGGGCACAGCAGGCGATCGTGCTGATGCTACAGCTGGAGAAGCCGCGCAAGGACTTCAAGGAGCTGGTCTTGCACCACATCATTACTCTTGCCCTTATCGGCCTGAGCTACAGGTTCCATTTCACTTACATGGGCATTGCTGTGTACATCACACATGATATTAGTGATTTCTTCCTTGCAGTGAGTGCATTCATTATGGAGAAGCTTTTCAGTTCTGACAAAATCTCTAGACTTCCAAAATCCTCAACTACCTCGACTCCAGCCTCACCATTCCTTACTTCATCACCTTCATCGGCGTCTGGTCTTACATGCGTCACTTTCTCAACCTCAAGATCCTCTACACATTGCTTCCCAATGGCAAATTCGCGACCGTCGGCCCCTACGACCTCAACTGGATCACGCAACAATACAAGTGCTGGATATCGCAGTCTATCACTTTCTCCCTTCTTGCGATGCTGCAGATGGTCAACATCTTCTGGATTGTGTTGATCTTGCGCATTCTTTACAGAGCTGTGTTCAGCGACGTTGTCAAGGACGAGAGGAGTGATGATGAGACTGAAGAGGAGGTTGAGTCTGAGACGAAGGTGCAAGGACAGGCCAAGCCCAGCTTCATGTTGAACGGTGAGCCTGTCAGTCCCGTTGATCAAGTGCCTGCCACGGGCATGCAAATCAAAGGTGGAGAGGACGTGATCAAACGGAAGAGGTGAACGTGAAATTGACGGCTATGAGTGGCTATCGGCGATTCGCACTACTCTCGTATTTCTTGTATGAGGTTTGAGATGCTCGGGTTTCGAATATTAGGCTTGTCATGCGTTCAAGCGATGTGCTGGTCGAGACGTGTCGGACGATTGACTTCTGCCAGGGATGGGGATTACATGCTACTGGGTACTTTCTCGGTATACTTTAATGGCTCGGGAAGAGAAAGAAGAAAACTTAAACCTTCGGATATAATGTATGATAATGCCACGCAAAATGTGTTACGTGTTTTGGAACCGTCTGGCAATTTCCGTTTCACTCCGTATCGAAGAAACAGCTTCTTCCACATTGTGTTGTTCCACACTAATGCTAAGAGAGAAGTGCAAGGCAGTCTTTCGGCTCACGACACGGCTACTCGAGTCAAGAAGGACAAGCTTAAATCTCGGCTTTGCTGTAGCCAGGCTGGACAGTGTCATGTCTACACAAGCGACGCCCCAACCCTACCTACGCCGTCTCCTTGCAATGTACGTATACCAAAGAAACGAGAATGCACCAGATATCGCAGTCCGCTCAGACACATACATCTTCAAGCGTGGATGGCAACCACGGTCCAGTCGTCGTTGCTATCGGTGGAGGGATGTCTTCAAGGAGATCTATCGTGAGACTTTGACACAAGCATCATCGCCTCATCAACATGCCGCAATCGCTAAAGTCGTCATATGGTAAAGGAAGTGTGTTTCACAAGCCGAAGGTTCAATATGATGTATTCCGGCCGTTCCCAGAAAGCGAGCATTCCGTTCCAGAACTCCGAACCCGTCCACCGAATTAGTGAAACGGTCGTGCAATGGCTTCCTCTCACTCCTTGCTAACAGCATCACAATAATGAGAATGTTACATGACATCTTCGAAACCACAGATATCGTGAAACGACCACGCGAGCCCTTTCTTCAAGAGTAATCCTCCCAGACGCCCGTGGCCGGCAAATAGATTATAGTTTGACGCCGTCTCACGTGCTTCGACTCCTTCTTCGGGGGCTTGTTGATTCGATTAACAGCGGACCGAGCCCTGAGACCCTTTTGTTGGCCGCGAGAGGACTAGCAGTGCTGGTGTGGTTGGTTGCCGGGGGGCGTCTCGCTTGTTTCAGCACGCATTGTCTCCTGGCGGCGATCACACCGCTTGTGGCCTCCCGTGGCCGCCCTTGGTCTTCGTGGCTGCTTGCTTGCTTTGGGACATGTGAGGAGAGGAGTTTACTGTACTACTCTAGGTTTGTACCTTGGACTACTGGAGTGGACTTTTGGTGTGTGTTGCATCTTTCTAGCTGTTTCTGTAGCTGCTTCTAGCTACTTGCCTATCTATTCTATTGTTTTGTTTGCTCGATCTCGAAGAGAATCTGGACTGTCTGTTTGGGCTTATGCGACCACACCTACTTGACACATGCGACTGAGCAAGTACACGACTACACATCATGGCGCCAAAGACATGGGACGACGATGAGGAACGGCGACCGGATCCGCACGATTCAGCGCTGAGCGTTGGCACGAACAACAACCTGGGCGATGACACGGCAAAGATGAGAGAGCTCGAGGTGGAGCTGCACAACATGACCGACAAGGTCGCAAGCGCTTGTAAGTACAGCCTCTTGTTGACCCAATAGACTCGCAACCACACGATACTAACAATCCATCTCAGCCCAGCGCTTCGCAGACTACGAAAACGACATCCGCGTCCTAACCGCCGAGTTACGCCTGGCGAAAAAGCGCAACGACTCCTTCGACAGCACAACAACGGCGGAAAGCGCAAAAGCAGGAACACCCACAGGCGGCCTCTCGCGCTTCGGCAGCTTTATACACTCGCGCAAAACATCCACTCTTGCGCCAACACCCGTATCGAGAGAACGAGAGCTAGAATCGCAACTGGCGCAATCCCAGGCAAAGCGCCTGGCCGCGGAGACCAAGGTCGACCAGATGAGCGCGGAGATTGAGGAGCTGACGGGCAGCTTGTTCTCGCAGGCGAACGAGATGGTGGCCGACGAGAGGCGGGAGGCTGCGCGGTTGAGGGAGAGGATCAGGTTCTTGGAAGAGCGCGACGCGAAGTTCGCGATGAAGGTGCAGAGGATTGAGGAGAGGGATCGCGAGAGGAAGAAGAGGCTTGAGAGGTTGGAGCGGGCTATGGCGAGGATTGAAAAGGCGAAGGAGCTGTTGGGTCAGGGTTGAAGGCGAGGGGTTGAATCTTTCGAGGTTCACTCGATGCCCTTACCTTACCTTTGAGCTGAGTGAGCGATGGATCACCAAGCCGATGCGACTCGGGAGGAGCTACACTCTACTCCACACGCAGTGTTTTGCCTGGCCAGACCGCGCATGAGCATGCGAATTGCTACATGCGACGACGATGCTGTCCAGGCTTGAGGCTGACATCGATGTACCGACTTGCCTGACGATGTGGCAGAACTGTCGTTGCAGGCAGGGCGATAGTCTTGCAGCCTTGTGGCTATGTGAACGATTCGCATGTCAGCGACACTCTGCCTCGCGGCACGAGAGCAAATTCAGGATTCCTCCTGGTTTGCCAATAGAAGTCAGCGCCTGCCTTTCCTGGTGGTAGACGACCGCAGCAACGCGGTCTAGACCCACGACAGCTGCCGACCAAACAGGCCGTGAATAGATTGCACGTCTTCGAGATGGCATGCTCGCAGATCGTCGACAGACTCATCTCAGTGCTGTCCAAGTTCTGGTTGCTAGCGACGCACACTGACCAGACGGCCATGTTACACACGCCAAAATCTAGGCAGATGTGTTCACAATATCGAGCGGCGCCATCAATGACATGGCAGCCTTGATTCTACCGAGTTTCATATCGCTACCGACCCAAAGAGGCTTCACTCTTAGTGGCCAAGATCCGCCACAGCGCTGCCAAGGTGGGCGAAGCGCTCGCATCGTCGTCACAGTTGCTTGCGTGCTGTTGTTCCCAAGTGTCATGTCCACGTCGCCAGGCATTGGACCGATGACGTCGAATGTCCGAACACGACAGCAGATCGCAATTTTGCAGCTTGAATGTTGTTATCACACAACGAAGCAGGAAGTACCTGGGTAGTTAATATATGCAAGCAAAAGTTACAACAAGCAACAAACGAGCTCGACATGGAAGAGTCGACTGCGAGAGCACGCGAGAGTGGGTCTTACAGCTTCAGCCCCACTTGCTAGCTCGCAGCCTCCAGATTGTAATGACGCAGTGTTTGCAATGCACGCGACAAGGGTCTCCGTTGACGAGAGTCCTCCTCCAGCAGGTTTCTTGCGATACACACCTTGCCAACAAAAGCGTGGACGATCCTCGTAGCTATCTGCCCTCTGTATCCTTCTAATCCGAAATCATCGCATCCACCCAACAAACATTTGCAACTTCATTCCCTCTCAATATCACCACTAAACCCCAACTTTCACCATCATGGAGACTATCAAGAGCGTGCTTGGTCTTGGAACTACTGCTCCCCAGGAGGGTCGTGAGCCCGTGAACGGCGTCACTGGCTCCGGTGTTGCTGGCGAGCCATACGACCAGGGAAACGCTGAGGGTATGCAATATTCTTGTAGTACTAGTTGGGGACGGTTGAGCAAACGCTGACAAGTACTAGACACTGCCCTTGGTGGAAAAGCACCTCAGCACACTGGTGGGTCTTCGGAACAGCATTTCTCGGGAGGTTCTGTTGCTGACCAGCGTTCTAGACACGACTACCGATGGCACTACCACTTCTTCCACTGGTAAGCGTGTTGTTCATGCGTTCGGTACCTTCGACGCTTGCTAACCATCCCTCAAGAGCCTTACACCATTGGCAGCGGTCTTGGATCGAACAGCACCAGCGGTGTCACTTCTTCCGACGGAGTTACTCCTAACACGGCTTCGGCGACTTCTTCCAGCGGTAGGTCTACAATGTCCGCCACACATCAAAATCGCAGAGCTGACGACCATTTCAGGTCCGGCTGTCGACCCTACGTCCAGCAACACTACCTCCGGTCCTCACTCCTCGGACCTTGCAAACAAGGCCGATCCTCGCGTGGACTCGGACAATGGTAGAACCACCACTGTTGGCTCAGCCACATCCACTACCAGCGGGCCCCACTCGTCAGATGCCGCAAACAAGGTCGATCCCCGTGTCGACTCCGACAACTCCAAGACGGACTCGACTGGCCCAATCGGAGGCAGCTCATGGATGAGCACTGCTCTGCCCCACAGAGAGGGCAACAACACAACACCAAGCACAGGTGTTTCTGGTACGACAACCCAACAACCCTCCCACTCGCAGTCCATGGACTCCCCAGTTGCACGCCTCGAGGACATCACATCCCAGCCGCCCAACGTCCTCCCTACAAATGTCCCCGCGGGCACAAGCACTGATTTCGGCGCACCAGACTCTACTCCTGCTGTCACTGGCACTTCTTCCGCAGCAGCAACAAGCTCTGTTCCCTCCAGCTCCACCAACA
Organism: Melanodothis sp. VS III C KN 2; assembly: GCA_019775565.1. Classification (NCBI taxonomy): domain Eukaryota; kingdom Fungi; phylum Ascomycota; class Dothideomycetes; order Cladosporiales; family Cladosporiaceae; genus Melanodothis; species Melanodothis sp. VS III C KN 2. The sequence goes on along the minus strand of JACWFM010000030.1, from coordinate 593,425 downwards.
CCGACACCGATACCCCTGTCGGCAGCAGCGTGCCCAGCACAACCGAGCCCTCCCACTCTCTCACCGGCAGCCGTGACCCCATCGCCCCACCCAAGCCCGATCACACCAACTCCCCTCTCAAGCCCGCCGAAAAGGGTGGTTCTCACGGCGTCAACCCAGATGCCATCCCTCTCGCCGGCGGTAAGAAGATCGGCGAGGACGCGTACACCGAGCGCAAGAGCTTGCAAGTCGACTCCATCGACGCCGGCCTGCCTGCCACCACAAGCAGCAACACCGCGCGCAACGTCGGCACTGCTGAGGCGACCGGCAGGCCTAGCACGACTTCTGAGCACGAGAAGTCGAGCGTTGTTCCTGGTGGCTCAGGATCGGATCACAAGAAGTCTAGCGTCACTTCTGGCGGCTCGGGGTCAGAGCACAAGGAGAAGAAGGGTCTTGTGGAAAAGATCAAGGAGAAAGTGCACATCCACAAGCACGACAAGTGAGGGTTTCTGCTGTTGAACCCTGATGTGATTATGACTTTTCCGTTCTAGCGAGCGCTTGGTTTAGCTGAGTCCTGTTATTTAATGCTTTTTATTTTGCATCGCTGCATTAATGTTCATGTGACATTGTAGTGTGAGAGTGATGAACTTTTCCCTCGAACTTTTTGTAGGTACCCATCTCTTCAAGGCTATCGTCTTGAGCGTCTCAGATCTCGTGATATGCATGCTGGCCGTGACCAGGTGAGTGCTTGGTTTGAAGTGCTCTGACCTCCCTGCGATTGGGAAGATTCGGAAAGATTTGTGCGCAAGGAAGGTACTTTTGCCTCCCTCCAGTCTTGGACAATGCGTTCGGTTTCGTATGCTTGTAAATGCTGTTGATCTAGCCGCCGTGTAGAGTTGATACGAAGACGACTTCGTCACCTGCTTGGAGCTCATATGCGTCTTGTCCCTCGAGCTCCCAATCAGCGTCGTTGATCAGGACAAGAATTCCCGGTCGTCTGTGATCACAACAAAATTCCCGGTCAGTAAACCTCTTCTATAGCAACGAAAGCTTCCTGTCTTTGAAGAAGTCTCGAATATACATGCCGTCAACTTACACTGTGCCTTCAAGAACAAACATATCTTGCCGAGGATCTTTCATCAAGTTCTTGCATAGCCAGTCGATGAGGAAGCCGACGTTGACGGGCTGGTTTGTGGCGGGGTCTGTGGATGGAAGGGCGATTTTGTGGGATCTTTGCGAGGAGAAGAGGAGCTCTAGGCCGCCACTGCGAATGGGTTTTAGCGTTATGGTTTTACAAAAAGTATTTTCCGGATGGGATGAGAAATGAGACGTACGTGAATTCGACCTTGATTGGGATTGTTGATGACATTCTTGTTGATATTCTATCTTTGATAGACTCGATAGCTTGTGAAGATAGAGTGATTGAAGCAGATCATACACCCTCGACGACTCTGCGCTGCGATTGGCCCAGGGAAAATGAGTGAGTGAAAGTGCTGTGGTGCCACAAGTCTTGTGGAGTGAAACGGCGACTTTGGTCATGCCAGCTGCCACCTTTGTTGCTGTCGTCATGAGGTCAGTCTCCGTGCAGCGATAAGTGATAACGACGGCTAATCGTAGCTCGGCTCCCGAACACCTCGACCACAGCAGCAGCATCCTTCACTGGACAATAATCCCCAGGCTCGGCCATACCACCTCACATGCCATCAGCACCCCGCCTGTCCAACGTCAGGCAGCAGACTCCTACCTCGCCTCCGGACAGTCGCAAACGCAAGCGAGCGCAGCAGCAGCAGCAAGCTTCGCCTGGGAGACAGCACACACTCCCCTCGGTACTTGCAGGACACGCACGGCAGAATACCGCATCTCCAACGACCAAGCGCTCAAAGCCTTCTCCCACCAGCTCGCCGTCACGGTTCACACCATTGCCCAGGCAGCTCGGCTCGCACGACATGTACAACTTCTCATCCACCCGCCAGACTCCCGCCACGAACGGCGGCAGCGCTGCTATCGATCTCACTGCAAGCTCGCCACCCACCACACCTCAGACACGACGAATCAATGGGTCATTACTGAGACCTCAAACCAGGGGTGGCATCAACCCCGCCACTGGAGCAAAAAAGCTGGTCGTCAAAAATCTCAAGACCAACACGCTGTGGGACAGCAAAGCATATCTGGAAAAGATCTGGGGACAGCTCGATGCGGCTCTGGCTTTGATCTTCAAGGGCGTGCAGGAAGGTTTCAGCAAAGAAGATCTGTACCAGGGTGTGGAGAACGTGTGTCGCCAGGGTGGGGCCTCAACGCTGTACAGTCGACTTGACAACAGGTGTCGGCAGCATGTCGAGCGCGATATGAGGGATCCGCTTGTTCAGAGGGCTGGATTTGCGAATGTTGATTTGCTGAACCATGTCATGGTCGAGTGGTCACGGTGGAAGGAACAGATGGTTGTCATTCGATCGATATACTTCTTCCTGGATCGATCCTACCTGTTGTCCTCCAGCAAGACGAACTTGAGCGACCTCACACCAAAGCTGTTCAGAGAGATCGTGTTCAGCAATGACTCTCTCAAATCACATATTATCGAGGGAGCCTGTGATCTGGTAGCTACCGATCGTAAACAACAGTCAGGCGCGGACCAGGATCTTTTCAGACGCGCTGTGGAAATGTTCCACGAGCTGACAGTGTACACCGCAAGCTTCGAGCCAAGGTTTTTGGGCCACAGTCAGGAGTTTGTTGATCAATGGTCGAACGAGACCAGCCAGGAGAAGACAGTTCCGGAATACGTGACACTTGCCGGCGAATGCATTGCGAAAGAGATGGACAGATGCGAGGACTTCGCTCTGTCATTGAGCACAAGGCGAGATCTGCTCTCACTCCTGGAGCAACATATTATTGTGCGGAGGGAAGCATACTTGACCGATTCCAAGGCTCTCGCGTCCCTTCTTGACGAGCATGCTGTTGCCGATCTTACCGCACTTTACTCATTACTGAACCGAAGACGCCTAGGCAACAAATTGAGACCAGCATTCGTGGCTTGGGTCAACGAAACAGGAACCAATATCGTGTTCGCCAAAGACACGGACGACATGGTCATTCACATACTTTCCCTGAAGAGGAGACTGGACGCAATTTGGAAGACGGCGTTCCAACGAGACGAGGAGCTGGGCCATGGTCTGAGAGAAAGTTTCGAGACTTTCATGAACAAGACTAAGAAGGGCGATGCCACCTGGGGCACAGACAATTCGAAGGTTGGCGAGATGATTGCCAAGTATGTCGACCAGTTACTTCGAGGAGGTGCAAAGGCGATTCCCGAAGTTCTTACTGCTAAGCGCAATTCGATCTCGGAGGGCGTCGCTCTGCCCACAGTTGCGGATGAGGACAACAATGGCGATGAAGAGATGGACGAAGATGCTGAAATCAACATCCAGCTCGACCAGGTCCTTGATCTGTTCAGATTTGTGCACGGTAAGGCGGTCTTTGAGGCTTTCTACAAGAAGGACTTGGCCCGTCGCCTACTCATGGGCCGTAGCGCGAGTGCAGACGCCGAGCGCAGCATGTTGAGCAGACTCAAGACAGAGTGCGGCAGTGGCTTCACGCAAAATCTGGAGCAGATGTTCAAAGACGTCGAGCTTGGCCGTGAAGAAATGCAGTCCTACAAGCAGCGACTCGAAGAACGAGAGGGTTATTCCAAGGGCAAGAACATCGAGCTTAACGTCAACATTCTCAGTGCTGCTGCGTGGCCGACATATCCGGACATCCCCGTTGTTATCCCGGCGAATGTCAAGAAGGCAATTGACGACTTTGAGCTACATTATAAGAGCAAGCACAGCGGCAGGAAACTTGATTGGAAGCATGCACTCGCGCACTGTCAGATGCGTGCCACTTTTGGAAAGACGACCAAGGAGCTAGTGGTATCAAGTTTCCAAGCTGTGGTTTTATTGCTGTTTAACGCTGTGGCGGAAGGCGAGCACTTGACCTATTCTCACATCTTGACCGAGAGCGGTTTGCGTAAGTACAACGATACCGCACACGCGTTGAAACGTGCACAATGCTAACATCCCTCTCAGCCGAACACGAAGTAAAGCGCACCCTCCAATCCCTCGCCTGCGCCAAACTGCGCCCCCTCACCAAACACCCCAAAGGCAAAGACATCTCTCCCACCGACACCTTCACCTTCAACCCCGACTTCACCCACCCCAAATACCGCGTCAAGATCAACCAAGTCCAGCTCAAAGAAACCAAAGAAGAAAACAAAGAGACGCACATGCGGGTGGCGGAGGACCGTAATTTCGAGGCTCAAGCGGCGATCGTGCGCATCATGAAGAGCAGGAAGACGATTGGGCATTCGGAGCTTGTTAGTGAGGTTATTAAGGCGACGATTAGTAGGGGTGTGCTTGGGGTGGCGGATATTAAGAGAAATATTGATCGGTTGATTGAGAAGGATTATATGGAGAGGGAGGATGATGGGAAGTATGCTTATGTTGCGTAGGGTGTGGTCTTTGCTGAGAGACGGGCATGGTAGATTCAAATTTTCAATACAGAACGAATCAATTCGCCCCAAAACTTAGAATCCTGTTTACATTGACTAGTCCATAAGGTATATTTATATTACCAACCAACATACCTACTTCAATGACTTCCGCAACGTCAGAGTACTTATCCTCCTGTCAAACCCTCTCGAATTCGCCAAAACCAGAGACGAACTCATCGCAGCAGCAGAAGACGACCGCCTATCACTGCTACTACTCTGACTCCCCCCATCAATGTCTTCATCGCCACCCTCCTCGCCTCTGTCCCTATACAGCGCCTCCGCGATCTCTGCCGTATGCCAAACCAGATTCCTCTCCCTTGCACTTTTTTTGCTCATCCCCGAACCTCCTAAACTCAACACCCGCGCGATCGCCGACTTCTGTACCTTCGCGCTTGCGGCTTCCAACAAACTCTGCACGCGCTCTCGGTCGTCCTGTGAAGCCTCAAGCCCGTACTCCCGAAATCCTAGGCTCAAAGGCGTATTGCCGTCCTGCGTTTTCGCATCAGCCGACGCACCGCCGGCGAGCAGAACCTCGACGATGTCGGGCTGGCAGTGGAAGGCCGCGTAGTGGAGCGGCGTCCAGCGGCGGGAATCGGGCGCATCTACCCTGGCGCCGGAGGCGAGGAGTAATTTCGCCATCTCGACGTGTCCGAACTCGATGGCGAGGTGCAAGGCGCGGGCGTCTTCGTGCGGCCAGCGGATTTCCGCCCAGTAGCCTTGCTGCGCTGCATCGTTGGTCTTCTTCGATGGCTTGAAAGATGGCGAAGCGAGGCGATCGTCGAGGTCGATGCCGTGGGTTATGAAATTGGCCATGAGAGCGACGTGGCCGTAGGCGGCGGCGATGTGCAAGGGTTTCCAGCCGTAGGCGCTGCGGGTTTTGAGTTTGGCGCCGCGGGCGAGAAGGCCGGTGACGAGATCAAAGGCACCCGTACGCGTGGCGAGGTGTATGGGTTCTTGGTCGTCAGCGTCTGGGAGAGTTAGTTTGGCGGTTTTGTGGTTGATTAGGAGGATGGCAGCTGGTGAGTGGTTGTTGGCTATTGCTAGGTGCAGGGCGGTTTGTTTACGCTTCTTGGTTTGGTCTTTCCAGGGGATGCCTAGGTCTAATAAGCGCTCGAGCATTGCAGAGTGGCCGTGCTTCGCGGCGTGGTGAAGGGCATTGAGTCCTTCGGGGTCGGTGGTTTTGAGAATCTTCTTCTGCGGGACCACCAGGTCCAGCATGCGTGTGTTGCCACATGCAGCAGCATATGTGGCCAGCTTCCAAGACTCTTTGATGCTCTTGAGCTCTACATGCTTCGTAAGGAATGCTTCGGCGGTGGCCACGTCTCCAAGCTTGATTGTTTCGTAAAACGGTGCTAGAACTTCTGGATCATTGGCCTTTTTATGCGGCGTAGCTTCAAGTATGGCCACGACAGCTTCGTAACCCCCTACTTCTGCAGCCAACCGAAGAGGTGTGCGGTCTTGTTTGTCTCTCACAGACGCCGAAGCTTCAGCAGCCAACAACATGCGACAGATGACCGAATCGTTGCATATCGCAGCGAAATGCAAGGCAGAGCGGCCTTCGCCATCCTGATGGTTGACTCGACTGCCTGCTTTGAGCAAAAGACGACAGAGTTCTCTGTGTGATTGCTGTGCAGCTTCCAACAGCGCTGTACGGCCGGTGCGTTGGTCTTGGACGTACACGTTGTCTCGCTGCTGTGCAAGTTCTCGGACTCGGTCTATTTGGTTCTCTCGCACTGCTTGGATGATCTCGGGATATTCTGGTGTGCTGTAGTCGTCGGTTGAGTCGTCCATGAACCTCGACATGGTTTTCTCGATGGCAGAGATTGTATGAGCTTGGTCGGAGATAGAACGTCGAGGTAGCACTGGGCTCCTTGTGCCAGATGAGGGCGATGCGTGAGTTATTCCCGGCATGATGTATGGCGGAGGACCCGTAGGCTGTGGTTCATCCGTTTGTACTTGTTTTTCTGTGCTCTCATCCGACCTTGTTACAACCTGGAGAGGTGCTGTTTCTTCTGATGTGACGATGATCTTTTCGGACGAGTAGATGCTATCTGAGCGACCTTCGAGCTTGTTACTGGAAGCACTCTTGACTAGTGGCTTGCGAGACAACATATTTTGAGTCAACGGAGGTGAATTACTCGCCAGGGAGTTCGTAGCGCCTATGTTCGGTGTCGAATGATTGGATTGATGGGGCGATGCTGACGCAGCAGTGGAGTCTGTAGAGAGATTGATGCTCTTGTCTGGGTAGTCGTCAGGAGTCTCTGGGATCCTACCGCCACCTCCCATTGCGCCTTGAGGGATCTTGGGCGGAGGAGCCGGCCTGTCGTTTGGTCCAACCAGTGGGTTGTCAAGGAAGAGTTCATCACTTCTAATTGCCGCACGTTGAGACTCTAATTTTCCTTTTACTCCAGCATCGTTTCCGAAAGAAGGAGAATCGCTCGCAACACTCTCTTGGCCAGGTCGCTCATCTATAAGCGCCTGGGGATGATAGTCTATGCTTGAGTCTTCGGAGACATTTTCTTCAGGGAGTGTCGTCTCAGCATCCAAGACACCTTCGAGGAAGACTTTAAAGTCTGCGGACTGCTCCTCTGGGGCGTGGGTCTTTGCATCCGCGAGCATGGTTTGGCGTCTCTCACGGGTACTCTTGTGTGCGCGACTGAGAGTCCTGGCTCCAAAGCCCAATTCCTCGATCGCGTGCTCTGCTGGCCTACCCAAAGGCAATTGGCAGACTGTAAGTGTGAATGATAGTAGAAGAGCGCATTCCCGCATGTCAGTGACATGTTTCGAAAGCTTCGGCTCGTTCCAAGCAAATTTAGTCTGAGTCCATTTGTCGCTTCCCTGGCGGCCGAGTAATTTCGTCATCTTTGGACCAGAGTGGAGGATCAGATCCAGATCCTCTTTCAAGCTTCCCACGGAGCCGTCGACCGTGGCAATAGCTTCCTGGAGACTGTCCTGAATCACAGCTTTGCTCGTCGGGTCCGTAAAGTGCATCCATTCTTGAATTCTCTTGACGCCGGTCTCGACCACTCTGATTTGGGCCCTGATTGAGGAAAGCGTTCTCGGGGCCTCGTCGAATGATTCTGCGAAATCAGTCAGGATGACGATGATCTGGGCAATGCTGAGGAGCGTCCCGGCTGGATCCATGACTGCTCGTGCGGAATCTCGACTGTTGCCAGCATTCAACGCTTTCAGATAGCATGAGGTTCCATTTTGAGCCTATGTTGCTGATATTGCGAAAGACCTACAGTAGCTAGCGGACACGCCACATTGCGCTATGACAACATGTGCTTATCCAGAAATAGCTGAAGGATTCACAGCTTGGGGCTTAATTTAAGAGGGTGTAAGTCTGCATGCTGTTCATATATCGATATCGATGATGGTCGTGGCTACATTGGTCAACACGCTGCGGAGCATATACAAACGCCAAATCTGTACCTAGTGCTCCAGTATATCTCACAGCCTCTTCGAATATGCCGCATGTTGTCGGATGACGGTCACTGAAATGCTGGAGTGAGTACGTATGTAAACTTGTGGGCTTTGGCACACCATCCCCTGTACGACTAATTCCATCTCCAACGTGGCCGCAGATGGCGCAGGCTAAGCGCGTAGCGTGGTTGGCCCAGTGTTGTAAAGCGAAGGTCGAAGGAGCCGGTGCAGGGTGAAAGCGAGCTGAGTTCGCGCCAGCTCTGGAAGCGATCAGTGCTTGGAAGCTCCGCCCAAACAACTCAGTTGTGCAGACGCAATAGTAGCAAGTCTGGGTGCCTCTCTTTGAACACAGCTTTCTGGGTGAAGGTTGTCTTAACGAGCAGCGTTGTGGACTGTTTTCGCCGACTGTAGCCATTGAAGCATGTTATCTACCATTGAGATACATGTACAGAATGACTGGCACAATGTCTCAATTGATTGCTACCAAAAGGAGACCGCCAAAGAGAAGTGCCCAGAGAGCAGGAGGCACCAAGAAAAAGATACACGGTAATTGAGGCATATGGGAATCGAAACACTGGCTGAATGCGCACCAAAGGCGCAGTTCGAGTTTTTGTATTGTATAAAATTCCAAGTATGTAAGTATTTGCATTTGGCTGACTTCTTCCACGAGACTTTGGCTACTAGATCTCAAACCCATGGCCCCAAGCTGCTATGTGCCCTCCTGATCGGTGAACTGCTTAGAGAGTGTTACCAGCAGTGCCAGGAATGCCAGAGATCGCGCTGGCAGCCTTAGCCTCAACAGCGTTCTTGCCAACCTTGCTCAGAACACTGCTGTCAGTGCCCGCGAGCGAGCCGGAGCCAGTGAAAGAGTTAGCAACACAGGCGCGGCCGAGAGCAGACTGGCAAGCAGAGTCGTCCTTGGTGGGGGCGTAGAGAGAAGCAGTGTTGTCCTGAACGGGGGTCTTGACGTTCTCGAACACGGAGCCCTCGATGAGAGCGTAGGCATCCTCGCCCTCGAAGGCGTGGCCCTGAATGTCGTCCCAGTAGTTGTTGGGCATGTGCACGGTGGCGCCGCCGCCGAGCTTGGGGGAGCGGCCGCTGGTGTGGTAGATATAGTTGTTCTGGAAGGTAATGGTGTCGCTTGCGCCGGTGAGGTAGACGCCCCAGTAGTGGTAAGAGTTGCACTCGGCGGACCAGCTGGTGCTGCCGTTGACGAAGTGGTTTGAGATGGTGACGCCGTCGTTGCCGCCGTTGCCGGTGACGATGTGCTGGCGACCGACGAGAGAAGTCTGTATGATTGTCAGCATTGAAATGGAACATGGACGGAAGGGAAGTACGAACAGCCACATGGTCGACCCAGACGTTGCTAGTGCCATCAAGAGTGATGGCATCACCACCCCAGACGTACTGGGGGTTGAGCTCGCTGATGGCGATATTTTGGATGATAACGTTGTCAACGCCACCAGCAAGACGCAGGCCCTTTCCGAGAAGCACGCCCTTCTGTCCGTCACCAATAATGGTCTTATCGCTCTTGACCTGGATAGGGTTAAGCGCAGCCTTGTCGTACTTGACATCAACGCTTGCGGCGCCGGACTGGTAGTTAGAGCACCTGCGGAGTGAGAGATTACAGTCAGCACAGTTTCTTGGTCATCGTGTGCATTGCATCTTCGATCTCTTACCAGTCATCCTTATTGATGGCGACCTGGCAAGCAGAGCCAGTACCGTAAGGTGCACATCCCTTCTCGGAAGCAGTTCCCTCAGTCCCTCTGAAGTCGAAAGTCTGAGCCAGAACAACAGTCAAAGCCTCAGAAGAAGTAAGGTAGTTCTCCAACTCCTCAGTGGTAGTCGGTGTAACAGTCTTGCCGCCAGCGCCGCCAGTGGCCTTGGATCCGAAGCCCACCGGTTTGCCAGAAACCGATTGAGCAGAGACGACCGAGGCGGCAGCGACAAGAGCCGCGCCCAGCGCAGCGAAAGAAGGCATACTTGGAAAGATGTGAAAATGGATATGGAAAGAAGTAGATACGAAAGAGTGAGTGAGTGGTTTTGGAGGATCTCCTACCTGCGGCGACGAGTGCTTTTATGCTCCCATTTCATGATCTACGACAGGCACCGTGGAGTCTCGTTGCAAGACCATGCCGCTAGAGTAACAGCACAACTTAGGGTCAAGCACTCGATCCATGCATTGCCACGCTTGGCCCAAAGAAGCCATGTGCAAGTGAGACCAAAATGGATTCCAAGCAATTGTTAGCAATCTGCAACATATAAACCAAAATCCACACCGGAAAAGATGCCGATATTATCTTGACAATGCCGACATCTGGTTGCTGGAAGAACCCATGACGATACAGGGCAAGCAGGGTGCGATGATTGTTGTCAAGGGCAAGCAAGATGTGAGGATTGCGATCGTCGCGTCCTCTCTATAGGGCTGAGCGAAGTGTTTGGTTGTGCAATCCACGTCCCCCGGCTAAACCTAATCAGAAATTCGCCGACCGGACTTTACTCCATTCGAGCATAACAGTGGAAACTCTAGCGTTTCAAAATGCTTGATCAGTTCGATGTATATTGAGATTCGTGGCAAGATGCCAGAACCATATAGCATCAGACAAAATTGCCGTGATACCGAATCTATGTGAGGATAACTTCCTCCTTCTATGTCGCACGACGACGACGCTTCTTAGTGAACTCTTTAATTGGTGAATCTTCTTTTAATGTTTCCTGCTCTCCATAGATTGAAAGAAAGAGTGAAGAAATCCGGACTCGATCAAGACTTTGGACGGCACAACAAGAAACAGGCATATTCATCAATCCTGGACGAACATCATCCGTAATTTCAGACTGCCGTTCGGTCTAATGCAAAATGCTGTTTGGAGACACAAGGGGCCCTAACCCTGATAACATCATTTCGAACGCCACAGATATCAATCCGATTCTCTAGCCCTCGACGCACGCACTGGAAACATGAGATAGTGGTGGTTTCCCAGAGCTTACGTGCTCGACTTTATGTGAGAGATGCTACCATTGCATCGTACAGTGTCTGATCTTCCTTGTTGAGCTCGCCGAGAGGCTCAGTGTCGGGTCCTTCGACCCCCAAGAATGGTCTACTGTTGACACTACATTGCACGCGGTCATTGGGCAATTCGCCAGTCTGAAAGTACCGTCTGATTGCCTTCGCGTTGCACAAGCTGGGCTCAGAGCGAGTCGTGTGACCCTCAGCGTTCGTGATGAGCAATCCCGACCCCGGGAACGCCGCGTGCATCCTTCTTGCAGACCGCAAAGATGTAGCACCGTCGTAGAGACTGCTGGCGAAGAGGATCGGGTTGGCGGCCACATTCGAAGCGATGGTATGCTTGTCGCCATATCGCCAGCCAAAAGTGATGGGCCAGTTGAAAAGAGCCAGGTAAGTGCTTGCCCATTGATCGTCAGTCCATTTTGTGACCTTTCTCAACGGAGCCCAGCGTGTCCGGGCGAACTCAGCTTGAGACAGTCGAGCAGATGAGTCTCCGCCTTGGATCATTGCTCCAGCCCAAGCTCCGGAGAATGATGGTGCTGATGCAGGATCGTCGGGATCAAATGCTTCTGATAGTTGTCCCCAAGCACCTCCCAATGCACTTTGTTTGGTGGCGGCAAAGGCGGTACCATTACGGTCTGTGAGGGGAGCGATGACTGCAGCGACTCCTGGCCACACCGTGATAGGGGAGTAAAGTAGAGCGAGCACTTTCTTCTTGACATCGCTCAGAGTGATGATATCCGGGTCAACGAGGGAAGTTCCAGAGACCGGTATCGGTCCGTTGAGGCGAATATCCGCATAAATGTCTTCTAGCTTTCGTTGTGTGTCGATGCTAGCATTGCCAGCCCACATGGGACAAAGATCGGGCCCAGCAAGGGCGCAGTATTCGAAGAACTTCTCCACCACCGAATCGGAGCCGTCCGTATCGCTATTCAGCTCGCCAGCATAGTACTCTGCCGCATCTGTCACTCCGTCCAAATGGAAGCGGTGGACTCGGTGAGGCTGCATGGCAGCCAGTGTCGTACCCAAGATAGTTCCATATGATATCATAGACACCTGCAATGGCTCTTCGCCATGCTTCCACTCCAGACGTTCTAGTACTTCCTGATCTGTAGCATTGATGTGCGATTGGTTCTCTCGCCATTCGCCGTGGCGCTCTGCCAGTTCCACCAGGTCCCGCGCCACCATCGCCGTTGACGCATATCTAGCAATTTTGGATCCATTGGGATTGGTCACGGGGTCCCAAACGTTGCCACGAAATACCGCGTAAGTGCTCTGCCAAAGGCGATCGAACTCCTGTAAAGAAATCAGCATTGCAGAACTGTCGTCGTGATGACCCAGGGCGATACAAACGTCGTTTCTCTTTGACTCCAATCTACCATCATGCTTCGTGTAAAGGACCTGGATCAGCTTTAGCACTGTAAATTGGAATTCCATGTTGACACAATACATTATCCTCAGCTGGCCACTCTAATTGTAGAGCAGATGTCTGCGTAGTCAAAGCCACAGCCTGAACAGGGTTGTTGAAAGGAGTGTACCACGGAGTGCTATTTGGAACGCCTCGGGGATCGAAGAAGATCAAGTCAAAGTAGCGGGCATCGGGATGATCAGAGACATATGTTTCGCTACCATACGAGTAGGCAGCATCGAAGGAAGTCTGCAAAGCCTGTGCGTATCGTGCAGCAAAAGAGGTACCCGGCGCTCCTGGGCCACCAAAGTTCAGGATAATCTGGCCTCCATATCTGGGATCCGTGACAGGGACCTGGGCTGGAGCTCGAACGATTGCCATCTTGAATTTGTCGCCATAGACTGGGCTGTCCGCAGTGGCATTCCAGTCCAGTGGAAGCTGTAGGCGAGCGCATTGGAAGCCTCCACCACATTCATGGTACTGTAGCTCATCTGTGGCCGTGATGTTTGTCCAGAAGAAGTCGGGCGACAGTTTACCGAAGGTATGCTGACTAGCCACCTGCAAAGCGGACATGCCTACCGGTAAAAGAGTAGAGAATCGCATCGCTGCGTAGAACAATGCAGAGAGGTAGAACGAGACGTACGAATTGAAGAGTCGCAGCACGTTTGTGGTATTTATAGGAAAGACAGACACAAAATACGATGTAAGCAAGGTCTGCATCATACCCTACCCTCGCCTTCAGACTCCGTGATCGCAAGGTGTGGTATCCACCAAAATCGACCTATGTAATACATTAGTACACCAAAACAATCTTGTGGGCCATTTACTTGAGTAATGTCTTGATGGTAATAGGCCGGTTCGCAAGTTTCCACAGAGACATGCACGGGAGACAAGAGCGAGACTGTAATAGCTGAGGCTGAGGTCGAATACGAACAGAGCCAGGCTGCATCTGTGCATATGTACGTGTGTGACTGGTTGCTTCGTATAATTCGGAGGCGGTAACAATTTACGAGAAAGAGCAAGAATCAACTCAATGTTATTTTGCAGGCAGTGCATAAGGTGTCGAAGGAAGAAACTGGGACCGAAAAGCGTACCTGACCTGAATTGCATGGCCAGGGGTGTGCAAGAGGCCTGTACAATTGATAACGAGAGAAACACGATGACAAGCCTGGCCTTTGCTGGCCTTTGCATCCCTTTGTACAGACACCAGTTCTGATGCATCCGGGCTAACGTTCTCAATGATTGTCGTATCACCGTGATGGCATAAGTTCTTACGACCGAGGCTGGCTTGATGTCAGAAATCGAAGATCAGAACATGCTTGTCAATTTCCGCCGGTCGAGAATCATGAATGGTGTATGTTTCCTCCACGATGCGTTTCTCCAAGAAAGCAGACAGGAAGAAAACTGGACCAACCTTTGGGTCGTCTAAATTGTCTAGAATATTGTACATCCCACATGCCGCTTGCACCCTCTCAATGACTCCATATTCATCTTACAAAGCCGTGCCCTTACCTCCTCGCGCGTCCGCTCTGTCCGAACTCCTTCTTGCCTTGCTTACCCTTGGCCAGTGACGCCCTCGCCTCTGCCATCAGTGGCTGTTCGGCCCTCTGGAGATCCGCGATCTTCCTCGCAGCCTCGATCGCCTCAATACCCGAGATGACCTTCTTCTCCTCAGCGGCTTGCACCTGTGCCTCGCCCTCAACGCCCTCAGCTGCGATCTGTCCAACCGCAGGCGCCTCGAGCGCAGCATTCCTCTTTGCGTCCAGCTCCGCTCGTCTCTCCTCCGTCATCCGCCACTCGACAGGGAAGCCAGTGTTCGGGTTGCCGAGTCTCGCGCGGAGAAGGGCTTTTTGCTTGCGCTGCATGCGCTTGTTCTCGACGTGTCGCAGATCGAGTGGAACGTCCTCGAAAGAATCGGCCTTGGGGTCTCTCGCCTCAGCCAGCAATTTGCCGATGGTGTCGCCGAGGAAGCGCTTGTTCTGCGCCTGGGTCTCGAAGGACTCGCAGCTCATGCGCACAATCTCCTTGTCAGGATTCCAGCGCGCACCGGCGAGCTTGACGAGCTTGAGCTTCTGCTTCTCGTTCAGGTCGGGCAGATCGGCGGGTGCGAACTCGACGACCACCTTTTTGGCGGCAGGGTGGGCTTCGCCCATGTAGGTTGTGTAGCGCCAGCGCAGCGGCGTGGCGTGGGTGGGAGGTGTGAAGGGCTTGGAGAGTGAGCCCAGCAAGGGCATCTCCCATGCTGCTTTGCGGGCGAGCGCGCGGATCTCACGGTGGGTTTCGATGTCGGCGTGGGCTTGCGAGGGCAGAGTTCCAAGGTCGATGGGAGGGAGCACTTCAGGGTCGGGTGAGAGCTGGGAGGCCGGTGTGGATTTTGAGGTGCTGAAGGCGCGGGTCGTCCATTGTGAGAGGTTGGTGGGAGCCTTGCGGCAGGCTTGTCGGAGTGGTGTGGCCATTGGAGCGGGTGTGGTTGAACTGTCGTGGTATATGCCTGTATGCTTGTTCTCGAGAGCGAGTCCGTCTCCAAAAGTCGAGATTGTCTGTGCTCATGCCCGGCTAGTGCAGCGCGTCTCGGAGGTTTGTGAGATGTGAGATGCGACATGCTTGAGAGAGCGATGATCTACCTTACATGGTGTTGGTATCATTGAAGTGCGTTGTAGGTATCTCGGGTCTCAAAATAGATGCTTTAGCTTCCATATCCATGTCAATATCGATCGGCCCCATGACAACTACAGTACTCACAACACGCGGTGGAAACAGCACATTCTCACCTCTTTCGAGAACTGCTCACTAGCGCGCAAAGAGAGTTTGGAGGCATCAACGACCACCCACCAAGCTACGCCTCCCCACCATTACCCGGACATTGGAAGACACACCTATAGCTGCCAGTATATATATGTATATAATGGAAACATCACAGTCCCTCGCACTCTTTCTTCCTGGAGGAACGCGAGTCCGATACCACAGAAACACGTAACATACTTTCCGCCAAAGGAAACACAATACCGACATGTCCTCGAAACTCTGCTTCCTCACCGTAGGCGCGACCGCTTCCTTCAATGCCCTCATTGAAGCCGCCGTCTCACCCGCTTTCCTCACCGCACTCGAATCTCAAGGCTACACTGAACTGAGCGTGCAATATGGACAAGATGGCAAGCAATTGTTCGAAAAGTGCAAGTCGGTCGCACAAGGATCCTCAAAACTAAACGTCACTGGCTTTGATCTCGACAAAGCTGGCTTGGGCAGGCATATGCGCCGGGCCAAAGGCGCGAAAGATGCGCTTGAAGGCGTGGTGATCTCACATGCCGGTACGAAATACTCTGAATGTGAATAGTGGGTGTTGATCTCGGTGACTGACACCCATCAAACGAAACAGGCTCCGGCTCAATCCTCGACGCCCTCCGCACCGGCGTCCCCATCATCGTCGTCCCCAACGAAACCCTGCTCGACAACCACCAAGTCGAGCTCGCCGAAGCGCTAGCTGAACAGGAATACGTCGTCCACGGCAGACTCGCGCAGCTACCGCAGGCTCTTGCGGATGCAGAGAAGTTGAGGCAAAGAGCGCTAGAGTGGCCGCCGGTCAATAGCGGTCCGCAGAGAGGACTGAAGGGCATTATGGATGATGAGATGGGATTCTTGGATTGAGACTGGCGCATTTGAAAGAGTCGGGTAATGGGCTTTGGGTTGGAGAGAGCGGGACAGCGTGTTATGAAAGCGTGGGCGCTGGATGTTGGAATGCACTCCGTGGCTTTTGGAGAACGACGATAACGTATGTTATGACGAGAGATATGGCACTTTGGAAAGTGAGGTATAGAGCAGCGTGCTGGAGCACTAGCAGGCTAGACAACGCCAATTGATTGAATGATCTCTACAAGCTTGCTTATGAGGGTCTACATCCCGAGGAAACGGGACCTCGAGCAGCCTTTGGTAACAGAAACCAACGCCTCCATTCCTATTCTTTTCTCACTCTACTTTCCCCCCATGCTGCCTTCCATATTCAAACAACACGATCGCCGCCGCAACCTGCACATTCAAACTCCTCGTAACGCCCACCTGCGGGATCTCCACCAACAAATCACACTCTCCGAGAACAGCAGCCGGCATCCCCTCCCTCTCACTCCCCAGCACCAAGATTGTCTTATCCGGCAGCTCCGCGCCCTCACCCCCAAGCAATACACTCCGATCCGTCTGCTCAATCCCCACAACCGTCCATCCCTCGCTCTTCATCCGCGCCGCCCAAGCCGATATCTCTGGCACGGGCAACGGCATGATATCGATATGATTGTGCGATGACACAGCGACGGAAGTAAAGTCTTTCTCAGCAATGACGCGCGGGTCGCGGACGTACATTGCTTGCGCGCCGAAGATCTCGGAGGCGCGGCTGAGGCCGCCGAGGTTGAGGGGATTTTCGATCAGAGAGGCGACGACAAGGAGGGAGTGTTTGTTCTTGTTGTTTTGTTGGGAAGAGTCGTCGAGGGAGGTTTTGAGGTAGGCTGTGCCTTTGGTTTGGAGGGCGATGGCTTCTTCTTGGGTCATGGGTTTGGGTTTCTGGGAGGAAGGGTCTTCTCCGTCTGAGGGTGTTAGACGGAGAGGTTTGGGGATTGCGGAGCCTAGGGGGATGCACGAGGCGGGCCAGATTGTGGTGGAGAGGGCGGAGTCGTCTTGGTAGAGGGTCACGAAGTCTTGGTGTGTGGTGTAGGGTGGACGGGTGTAGTCGAGGTCGGTCCAGAGGCCTTCGACGAGGTTGGACATTGTGTGGTCGGTTACTGGATCGATCTTGCTCATGATACGCTCGGGTGGTGGGTCGCCAAAGCGTGGCAGGCTGCGGATGTATTCGTCCAGCGCTGTGTATGCTGGATTGGTGAGTATCGTGGTCCACTTTTGTGATCGCGCGTGGTCCATCAATTGTGGGAATGCCCATTGAGACTCATGTCGGATGATGATCTTGGAGCTCGACGATAATGCTATGAAAGTCGTTGCGAGGCTACGCGCAAAGTCTTCAGTGCCAGACTTTGCGGTCGCCAGCATGACGCCCATCTTCATGAGGGAGGCCAGGAACTTCGGGTTCGACTGATGATCCTTGGTGGCCAACATGTCGAGAGTTTGAGAACACAAATCCGGATGGCGGATCTGTATGCGCACGAGTGTCCACTCCATCAAGTATCTGAAACGCGGCAGAGGTTCCAACGAAAGGATGAAGTAGAAGTCTTTCAACATTGGGTCAAGGCTGGCCCTCGGAGCAGTCGCAGAGAACTGCTCGAAGCAGAGCAGCATCACTTCGAGTTGCAAGGTAGTCTTCCACGCACTGATTGTTGGGGTAGGAATCTTCTGCCTCTTCCAGCGTGCGAGCAGTGTCTCCAGCAGAGACTGGATGAGGTTCGGCTGTTGTGTGCCAATGCGACTAATGAGATCGAGGTACGCGGCGAATCCATAGCCTTCGCCTTTGCCGAAATAGTGATCTCTGCAGGCATCCGCTGATACGTCCAAGTGGCTTGACAGAAGGGGAATCGCAGAGTACTCCATGCGAAGATCGATGCCCGGCTCGGGTGGGCTTTGGCACACTTTGAGGATGCATTCTTCCAAGTCAAGAATGGTTGCGGCTTTGGGAGCCTCGAGAACGACTTGTCTCAGAGATGCCATGAGTGGTGCTAGTAGGAAGCTTCGCCTGTTGGCAATATCGAGCAGCCGGGGGAGCGTGACGACAACTAGTTCGCGCAGTCCGGCTTCATTGTCACCGTTCTCCTCGAAAGCCACACGAAAAACGGTAGGATTGAAGAAGACCGCTGGAAGCTTGACGAGCAGGGCACGTGGGTACTCGAGGAATTCCAAGTCTGACCAGATATCCTCGAGGTCCTGTTGGAGCTGAGTGGCTTCAGTGCTCATAGACAGAAGCAAATTCTTGCACTTCTCCACTGAGGCCTGGATCTTGACATCCCTCTGTGACTTGTTTGGCGATGAGATCGCTGTACCATCTGTCGATGTTACATTCTGCTTAACTATCTCAGCCGCTGCTATCAGGTCTTGCAGGCGGGTTTGACCAATTGACGAGAGCTCATCAGCAAGCTTCTTTTCAGAGCGACTCTCAGATAGACAGTAGGTCCTCCAGCATTGAACAATTAGGTAGTCGGTAGCGACTTCTGGTAGTGTTCGTAGCGCGGAGATGAACAAGAGGTTCTCCAATTGCCCTTTGTCAAGTGTGATGTCATCTGACGTCTCGAAGGCATTGCTAATACCTCGGATCAGATGCACGGCAGAGTAGGCGAAAAGCGTCGTGTACTTGCGAACCAGGAAGTCGAACATGGCATCCAGCAGTGGAGCTCGAGCGTCCGCTGATGTCTGACTCAAGATCTTGCCAACGAACGTCGAGAATCGATCGCCGTGTCGAGAGCTCAGACTCTGCCCATCGTGTACTTTCGTTGAGCTGACGAACAAGTGTCCCTCCATTGACCACGGCAAGAATGAATGCGACATGAAGTCTGCGAGTCCTTCCGGGAACCTCGCGAACAAGTCAGATCGCATGATCCACTCGCCAATGAATTTGCGGTTTTGGTCTGTAGTCGTTGCGTCAAGAGCGGTTGCAAATAGGACATAGAGCCACTTGGATTGGATGAATGAGTCGGCAGAAGCCAAAAGATCAAGATCTCTCTCGCACTCAACGACGAGGTTGGTGTATCTGGCAAGGACAAGTGTTTCGAAGACCGAGCAATAGCGACTGTACTGGTAGGCGATAATCTTGTGTGATGCTGTCAGACTGTTAGTCAATTGTTGGCATGCATGTATAGCTCAGCGTGTGTGTTGTTTCATAAGCTCTCAAATCAACGAAGAATAAAGTTGATAACTCACCGCCATCTCTGCGGGCTACTGCTCCAGGCTTTCCCTGCTCAATTGCAAGTGCTACCGAGCGTTTCAAGATATCGAGGCACATCTTACGGCGCTCAGCGTCGCCGTTGCGAAGTCCAGAAAGCAGTGGAAACCAATATGAGTCGTCCGCGAGATCGATCGAGGACAAGTCTACCTCATCCGAGGAGGCCAGCAACCGCATCCAAAGGGCATATCCTAGCGTCTGCTGAAGCTTGGCGTCTCGCGCTGAGATGAGAGAATTGATGGACTCTCTGACGGCTTTCAGATTATTCTGGCCTGTCATGGACGAAAGCAGAGAGAAGACCAGGTCACGTGCAGCCAACGCTGTGGATCTGTGGGAATCGTTCAGAAATCTGAGTGCGCTTTCGAAAAGGATGTCTTCACGTTCGGATGTGAGGTCAGTCGACACAGTCTGCTTCGCGAAACGGAGCCATTGGAGTGCCAGGTCGTTCGAAGCATCTTGTCTGTCAGGGTCGACATTACTAAGTTCATCCTGCTCTGCCTTGATCGAGGATTGTGTTGTGGAATCCTTGGCCAATCTGTCAGACGACTTAGGATCAGCCAGAAAGTCCGCCGCTACCGTGATCAATCGACCCGACAGATCTGAGAAAGACTTGAGCAGCGACGCAACGCTGTCGGGGAATCCACTCTCAACTCTGGTCTTCAGAACATCGAGTAGATCGTCTTGCAGGGTGGCGTCTTCTTGACCAGAAACTAGCTCGACGGCCACACTTGCAGCGGCATGGTCAAATTGTGAGCGTAACTTGATGATGAGCTCCTTTGCAATTGCGATCTGCTGTGATCTCGGGATGGTCTGCAACAGGACACCAGCGGTCTGTGCTCCTGTCGAAAAGTTTTGAGCCATTGTGAGAGCAAGATCTGTCGAAGGTGGGATTTGGTCGTGATTTTTCAAGATGTTGATGGACTCGACAGATCAGACTGCATCATTTATCCGGCTAGAATGAATCGTCTTCGATGCAAAGCTGGTGCTAGGCGTGTCAATCGCAACGCAAGAATAAGTGAACAATTCTCTCGGCTAAGCTTCCTCGGCGCACATGTTGTGGCCTGCCACTATAAGCCACGACGCGACTTCTGCAACACCTTCGCACATCGTCCTGCAATGTGCGGAAGCCGGAGGACGGCAGTACGTATTTTGCACGTTGAAAGCTGCATGTGATTTTGTGTCAGTGTACGTGCAACATTTAGCGACTGCTTCGGCGCAGCAACGACGTCGCCCCACCAGGAGCTCGCGACGTCCTCTAGAATGGCGACAGACGCGAACATGGACTGGTCTCATTCAACTCCAAACGGATATGTGCCTGCTTTCAGATCCAGCAATAACAACCAATTGGGCGCTCCACACGATGCGAGTAACACATACATGGTGCATGGCGATGGCTCGGTTCATGAGCCTCGATCGCAATATGGATCCAACACCGGATACCATTCTCACGACGCACACCTCACTTCACATCTGCATACGGGCATGCAAGCCTCAGCCTCTGGTATCGAGGAGCATTTCTGGCCACAACAACATGACCCTTCTCGCGAAGACCCCTTCTCCAATGGTCCAGCGACTGCTCGCGAACAGATCACGCCTGTTGAGCCTGCGCGTCAAGCACACAATATTCTCCTAGGTGACGAAGAGCCTGCTCCCGAGCCAACGCGTGCTCAGCTGGCGGCGATGCCCAGATCAGAGCGTCGAAAACTTTACAAGCCGAAACCTGAGCCTTCTAACCCTCGGCTATTCCGTCCATTCCAGCCGCTCGAGAGAGCAGACACGACGCCTACACAATGGACTATGCCTCCCATCGTCGGCTCTTGGTTGATGTTCTCCAATAAAATGGTCAAGTATCGACCTATGCCTCCTGATATCGATGAAGTCAGAGGGAAGCTGTTCAAGATGGAGAAGTCGATCCTACTCAAGAACAGCCAAGAGGTTGCGGACTATGTTCCACATATCACCAATGTCTGGCGACGTGCTGTTCAGAGGGTCGAGATCGACGAAGACACTGGCCTACAGACTGAGTATTGGCACTGCCGTACCAAGAAGGCCCAGAGGGTGCGCAAGGATGATGGTACGAGCAAAGGAATCCGCAACAGAGAGAAGAAGAGTCAAGTGATGTTCCGTAAGTTTGGCATGCGACTATCCTTGCCAGCACCATAGCGCTGACATCGTCACAGAGGATCAAGAACAGTGCAAAATGCGTATCCGTGTGACTTCATTCACGAAACACGGCGATCACAATCCATTCCACCTCCGCGTCCATGGCACCCGAGCCGCAAACGGGCACGTGGACAAGGGAGACGTCGCGGAACATAATCGATGGGGCGGAGGACCTTGCAAGTGCGTAGCGGAATGGGTTCACTTCCAACTCGCTTGTGTGGATCCTGAAGTCACCCAGCACACCCACGATCTGGAAATTATGGATGGATACAAGCGCTCCGAAGCTCTTGCAGTTCTCGCCAAGAACAAGGTCGAGGAAGGTAACGGCTACTCAGCCACCACTACATGGATGCACAAGACATATGGAGATACCTCAAAGCAGGTCTCCAAATTCGACAAAGGAGATGCTGCTAATTCTGCACAGTTATGGCGGAACAAGAACAAAGATCTTGTCCTGCGTGAGGAAGTGCCCGAAGACAGTGAGGAGATGGTCACTATGAGGAAATGCGTTGACGCAATCTTGGAAGCAGATGCACCATCCTTGCGCGCGGCATTAAGAGAAGTCTTAAAGGACTCGCATGATCTTACAAAGTCAGCTCTGTCAACACTAGAGGAGCATAGAAAGACTCCGCCAGCTGAAGAGCCATGGTTCCTCGCAGAGGGCGTCACGATCCTAGATCTGCCTCCACCAGGGCCAACGGAACGGCTAAGAGATCTGGCGGGCGTCTATGGACCACCTCGCACTCCATACTCACCTGTGCAACCGGGCGGTCAAGCTTCACGATCGGGCCAAGGTCAGCCTGTACCTGCGATGCCTATGCAAAACGTTTTTGGCGCGGATGGACGACCGGTTTCAGGCGTGACGGCTTCATTGCATGGCAATGCAAACAATGGCCGGCTCGCACATCAGCATCAGTACCAAGGACATATACCTGCAAATGTGTCCCAAGCACGTGGAGTTCCGCTCCAGCCTCGCCCTGTTGCGCCAGCATACGGCGTTTCTCACCACGCTGGATTACTTTACGCACAAGCATCACCACAACCTCCGCCGCCAACACCATCTCGAACGCCTCAGCGAGGCTCTGTACACCCTATCGTGGTGTCAATGGAAGTGCCTTCATGTGAGCTCGCTAATTGCAAGCAGTGCAAACACATACCCAGAGATTTAGCTGGGCGTATCTTTGTCTTCCAAGATCGTCTACAAACGTCTGCGCACTTCACCAAGCTGCAGAACCTGCTTCGCGATCCACAACAGATCCTTCACGATGACTACACTCGGCTTCTTCACAAGTCTCAAGTCCCATTCGCACATCCACATGTACACCCGCCTCCATACCCAAACCCGCATCCCCATCCGGCGTTGCAGGTCGCGCAGCCACAGCGACCCGGTCTGCACGATGCGCCATCGCTGCAAAAGGCGCCTGCTTCGGCTTCAAGCATTAGCCAAGTTCAGCATCTTCTGCCTCCGGTCCGCCACCCACCCTCGCCACAGGCCGCAGGAGTACCGCCGTCGACCTCTACAGAAACCGAGAAGGGTACTGCTCAGTCTGCAGACAGAGCTGGTGATGTTGGGCCGACGCCGTCACCTGCTAATCCGTCGATTTACAATCAACCGCTGCCTGTCTCGATAGTAATCGAGGATGAGATTGAGTATGCTGCTGCTTCTGACGGTGATGGAGATAATAACACGGGCGAAGCAGACAACGGTGGAGGAAACCACGGTGTCAGCAAAGTCGACGGTGCGAGCACAGATAAGCACGATGGTAGCCAGAGCGGCACTACGGCCAGCTATAATATTGAAGATGAGGGCGTGGATGAGCAACGGCCAGCAAAGCGAAGGAGGCAGGAATCTGCAGCAGAAGAGTAGCAGATTCCTGCTTCAGTAGCCATTGCAATGCCTCTCAAGGGCTTACGCGCCAGAGATACCTACATACCCACATAGCACTCTCATCAACACAACAAGTAGATAGAGGCCACCACTATTGTCCGCCAGTACATATTCCCAGCGCGGGTATCCCATCCCAGCGACTACGTCCCGAATCACAAAGCTTCACCTCGGGTCGCCTCGCCTTCAATCGACAGCACAGCAGGTAGGAGCCACAGACAGATCGATGGATGAAGATAACATCGGGTGAAGTCGGCCCAAAGAAGCGCTCGCGCGCGTGGCTTGCGCGAACCGAAGTACTGCACTGTACTGTACATACCTTGCACCAGGAATCCACAACCGCGATGCTGCGCAGAGGTTGCGTTGAGGACAACTTCGTCAGCAACAGAAATGCACTCAAAGGCAAAAACAGGATGTACTCCATCCCACAACACAGCGCAATTACTCCAGATATCGCCTTTCATTGCAGGCATTTCCACAGCTGCAGATGTCACCAAGTGTCGCGTTGAACATCCCCCATCGCAGCTCGCAGCACGTCGTCAAGCGTCACCTGAAAATAAGCGAGATGCTAATCCATCAAAGCGGGACCCACGGGGAGCTGTTGACGCCAACCCCAGCTGCAGCTCAACGCGTCTCAGGCGAACCAACGCAAAGTGGAGGTTAGATATGGGAAAGTCTCTCACTCACTCAACAGACATGTAAAGGATATCAACAACTGTCAGCGCGTTCTCGCCCGTTCATCTATTTCTCGCGGACCTTCTTGAGATTAAAGCTCACTTCTCCTCTACACCTGATGCTTTGCTCTTCTCGAGACCAGAGGAGAGTTCGGAAGGCAACCGATACTATTTGTCATTTGCTTTGGAAGTATTTCATCGTCATAATCACTCGACATCTTGAATCCAAAGACGCTCGCTCGCTGGCTAGCATTTCATTTTCGCTATCGCTTTTCGCTATAAAATCACGGAAGTCCTTTCTTCCTTCCCATCTTTCCCAAGACAAAAGAGCAGAGAGAGTGCAGAGACTGACTGACAAGGAAAATCATGTCCAAGAGAATACCGGAGCGGCTCGCTTGCCCTTCCGTAAAGAACGCTGACTGCGCCAGGTACACAAAAAAACATGAAGAGAAATGATGACGATGAGAGCAGAGTTCCTCTATCTAGCTGCTGTGTCGTGTCGCAGCTCTTCGTGCGAGCGCGTTCTGTTTTTTTTTGGTGCGCCGCTGGCACAATACGCGAACATAACGCTTACACCATCGCAGGCCTGTTGAACGCTGAGAGGTCGTCGTCCAGGTCGTCCGTCCCGCCGTACCGCTTCAGGTACGATTCAATCGTCTTTTCGTCGAGCTCACCACCCTGTCCGCCGAGCTCATGCCCTTGCGTGGGAGTGCCGGGCGTCGAGTCTTCGACGTCATGGTCGATGGGATGACTACCGCGCAACATCCGCTGTAACTGGTCCATACTGCCTGCGAACCACCCTGTCACCGGGTCAAACTTTGGACTATGTGGATGAACATGCGGAATTTCTGCATCGAGGCCGTCGGCGTCACCTCCTCCGGATCCGAAGCGCGGAATGGAGTTTTTGTGGTGCGGCCGGAATTCGTACACTTCGCTGGCGTCGCTACTGTCGGACGCGACGTCATTTTCGTCGAAGTTGTAGAAGCTGTTCTCCTCGCCGTCGGAAGCCTCGAAGCCTGCGAGGACAAAGTCGTCGACTTCCTCGTCTTCCTGCAGGGTGAGGTCTTCTTCTTGCGCGGCTTTGTTGGCGAGACCACGGGCGAGGTCGCGGTTGAGTTGTTTGAGGGCTTCCTTGATTCGCAGGCGAGAGCGCGGGTTGATCATCTGCTCAAGCTGGAGCTCCGTTTCTGCGATCTGCCTGATCAGGTCTTCGATGACGACGTCCTGCGCCGATGCCTTGGGGATTTCCGCGGTGGCCTCTTCTGAGGGTGGGGTTACTGGATCGGTGCATAGGATATCGGTGAATGCGCGCTCGAACTCGCGAACCATGGTGCGGTCGGGGATAGCAAAGACAATCTCTTTGATTCCGCCCCATCGCTCTGCATTCGGTCTGCGCTGACGAGGACCACCGGCAATGACTTTACGCCAGATCTTTGCGACCTCTTTTACCGGGTTACCGTACGCACCACATCCCCAGGCACCGAGAACAAGTCTTTCAGCACCCTTGGACTCGGCAATACGCATGACGGCTTTCATCTTGCGAGTCACGAGTTCACGGTCGGTGTCGCAATAACTTACGCCACATGTGCACGAAGAGTCACGGTCTTCGCTACGGCCACGGGAATCTGGGAAGCGGAACATGCCAGCACTGACGACGTCAAGGAAGTATCGATCACGTTTCGTCAAATCGTTCGCTTCGGGAGTAGAGTCACGGAATACCAGGACGTCAGGAGTGTAGATGCCGCCGACTTCGGGAAGACGATAGAATGAATCCCACAATGACGGGAAGAGAGTGGTGCGTGCGCAGAGGAATTCTTCCTGGCTGTTGGCGCCGTCGAGGAAGCCTCCACCTGGACGGATCGGGGAGGCCATGTTAAGGACGGCTACATTTGGTCGGGTCTGAGTTTTTGACGTGGGAGCGGTGCGTTTCGCGGCGAAGGGTCGTTCGGACAATTTTGCTGCGGCGCCTAGTGTGTCGGTGCATTGCACTCTGATTTTGATGTGTGTTCCCATCACTCCGTTCGGCGGCTGGTTGCAGTCGGATGTTGAGGTGGACGGATCGACGATGAGTTCTGATTTGTGAATACCGTGTCGTGCACGAGGACTTGCACGCAGCATTTCGGGGACGGCCCTGCTGGTAGTCTCGCTCGCCCGCATGGCACGCTCGGCGCGGCGGTTCTGGTTCGGTGGCATGGCCATGGTGAAGGATGGTGGGTTGTCTTGTGATTTCTCGTCTAGGACAGCTGCTCGCGAGCTGTCGCCGGTGCGGGGAAGTCCAGTCGAAGGAGGGAGTGGGCGAAGACAAGAAGGTAAAGTCAAGAAATACACGAGATGAGAATGTCCGTCCAGATGATCAGTCGAGCGAGGTGTAGTCGCACGCTGAGGAGGTGGAAGTCAGGGCTGAAACGAGGCGTGGGCGATTGGGTGGTAGTGTAGTGTGCGTGCTGAGGTCAGCGGGCATGTGATCGCGCAGCGTTCGTTCTCCCAGCAAGAGACTGGAGCCGATGATTTGCCTGAAGGCGCGCGGCTGCCCAGAAGAGGAAGTGTTCGCTAGTCGCAGGACCCACGGGTGTTGCGCAAGCGAGCGATGTGCAGTGTCGTGGTAGTATAGAGGCGTGGGGGGGAGTAGTGGGTGTGCGAGTGGGAGCAGTGAGGCGTGCGTGACCTGCGAGTGGGCGCTGCGAGAGTTGCAGCAGGCTTGTGAACAAAGAGGAGCAGCGAAGACGGCGGGTTGTACGAGGAGGATTAGCCACTGGCACGAGACAGACGGATGGACATGTCGAAGAAACGGCTCCTTCGCAAGGCGGGTCGTGACATCCCGATGCGATCACGCCTACCTGCCTGCCATGCCATGCCACTTTGGACCGGCTGCTCTCCTCCCTCGCAGTCTCAGCACCACAGCAGGGCAAGGCGAGCAAAGGCCGCGATGGCTCGATGGCTCGATGGCTCGTTCTGCGCCCAGCAGTCCGTGTCTACCGTCTTTTGGCATGTGAAAGGCGCGTGCGTCACCCTAAACCAAATGCAGACTCGCTGGCGGACGCCTGCCGACCACCCGAATGGTGACGATTTCTGCGTGCACTCGTGCGCCCCGCCCAAGATAGCAATTCCTCCATCAGATCTCCGGCCCAGCTGAGACTATCCGCCGGAGTGTAGTCAGACATACAGTAGCGAGGGAGCAGTAGTAGCCCACAGCGCATGCTTCTTCAAGAGTCGCATTCCAAGGTTTCTCGTAAGTATGACCGACATACGCATGTCACTGCCATCGGATCTCCATGATCGTTCTTAGCCAAAACTCTCATCCACAATCTCCGCACTTTCCTACTGCTTTTCCACTTAGACTTCTCCATAAGCTTCGCTGTCTGCATGCCACAGAAAAGCAGAACACATGGCGGACTTTGTTTGAGAGTTCGTCGGGGCCGATGCCGTTGCGCAAACATACCCGGCAAAGGCACGGATGGAGGAGAAAGGGACCGGACTCGCTGGAGGGATGACCGTTGCGTTTTGCGACGTGGGCTGCTTGCGAATAGATACACATTCGATGCATGTACCCAATCGTCGTCAACTCAGCCTCGTCGACATTACCCTGCCTACCGATCCGCCGTGCTTACCCTTCTTGCCTTCCCTGTGGACGGATTGGGGAGGCCTGGCTTCGGACAAAGGATCTTTGCAAGGCCTTGGCTGCTTTGGTGTGAGTTTTGCATTCCTCTGCTTCCTTTTGCTGGCGGAACTGCATGCTGCTACCGTCAGCCAAACTTGCCGGAGAAATCTGGCTTGCTTGCCATCGGTGAGATCATATCGGAGACATTCAGGTTGCTCGGTGGCTGGCTGTTCTTGCTAGTATACAGTAGTGCACTAGTGCCATCTATAGGGTCGCGAACATCGGCGCACTGTAATCGCATCTTCCATGCTCCGGGTTCGTGAGCCGCCTTTCTGCGACACACGTGCCACGATGGAAAGGATGAATCGCAAGATCGCGCTGCGCTCACCAAGCCAGAATAATCAGCCCGAAAGCCGCATTGCCGAGCGCGAGTCAAGCTCTTCCCGCCTTTTTACTCGCAAAACAGCACAGCCGTGTCTTCCGCGCATGTCTTCCGCTGCCTTATCCGCAGACTCTACACGTGACAGTGACTGTCATGCTCTCCATCTCCAATGCAACAATAATACCCAAGCCAACGCAGTACACAAGTACAACCTACAGAAACAACCCACCAGTTGCCTCCGTAACCCACTTCAAAGACACGACGACAACGGGTGGCGGGCGTGCTGTCTCGGAGTCTCTTCCCTGACGTCTGGTGTCTCATCCTCATCGCGGCTACCAAACATCCCGCCCTCCATGAGTCCCATCATCACATGCATCCGTTACACACCTCCATACCGTGACGCACTCCCACTCTTTCACATGTCAAACAGTACACACACATGTAGGTGTAGGGTAATATTCGCAAAATCCCCCTACCCTCTGCCAAACAAGCATGGACTCTCAGGGTAATACCTTGACAACATCAAGGCCATCACCACCCCTTACTCTCCGACCGACCGACCGACTGACCGACTCTCCCTCAGACTAACAAGTCCGAACGCACGCACGCATGTCGTGGCATGTGAAAACGGAAAGAAAACAAAAAGAACCGTGACGCCTTTGCCACACCTCCTTTCTAGAGTGTAAACAGGACGCGTGCATGTAAATGCAAGCCACTGGCGATCAAAGTCAGCCCACCGTCCTTTATCTACCTATATCCATGGGCGGCAAAGCGGCAGGTGGCAGGTGGCAGATATGTCTGTGATTCATCAACGCCTTGCATGCATATCTGCATGTCAGCGAGTTCCCGCCAGCGAAGATGGTCAAGCCAGCGAAGATTGCACAGCACAACCAAAGGAACGCACATACATAGAAAACCCACCCTTATCATATAAACAGACGCGTCCAGCTCCCGCTGGCTGCCATCATCCGCTGCACTCCCAGTACGTGCGACGAACAATCTGCGCCAGGACCTTTTCATCATCTTGATCTCCTGACAGGGGGCTGATAGGACCACTAAGTGGCGTTCGAAAGGGCATTTTCCCCAAGAGGCCATAGTGTAGCATGCCCGGCAATAATAATGACATGTGAAAAGGGAGAGCGGATAAATTATTGGTCTTCATGTGAAAATCGCTTTTGCTGTTTACCCTTGAGCTTTTGCATGTGAACGTCCAAGGCAAGGGTATTAATTTGTGGGATTGGAATGAAAGGTGATACGAGCGGTCGAATTGTTCGTTTGCACGGTATTTGAGTTCATGTGTGCGTCTGCTCGTCGTTTGAGAGCAGTGAACTGATTTTCTCTCCCGCTCATAGAGACTTCAAAAATCGTAATCTCAGATATACGCTGGTCTTGAAACTTTTTCACTCGCCATCGAAGATGTTGGAAACTGTCAGCAGACCTCGTTTTAGGTGACCACCATCGAGCTTTCACACCTATATCAGTTTACGCGGCATTCACACAACGGATAATGGAGCAAAGGGGATATTGTTGCCAAGGCACGAAGCCAGTGACAATCTTCTTCGTGTCATTCAAGGTAAGGCGCACATTTCGCTGCCCTAAGTAGACTACATAACCCTCAAGGCCCAATCCTGTGACCTTGTCCCTTCCCTACACATAGCATGACATAGCATACTGCGAATTCGTAATCGTTACCCGCCAGAATCATGCATTTCCGTCCTCAAACACGCCAAAATCAGCATTCATCAGACCCTCCCACCGCCCCGGCGTCGTGAAAGTAGGAAGGTTGTCAAAGTCTAGCCCGCTCATGCCGCTGTTCGGGCTCGTGAAGCAATCGCCCATGCCGCCCGTAACGTTGTTCACCATCTGTGATAGGTGCTTGGAGAAGGGCGATGTGCGCTGACTGGCATCGCTGCCGACCGCGCTACGTCGGCCAGGGGTGTTGGCGAGACGGGTCGGGGTTGAGCGGAAATTATAGCGTGATGAGCCAGGGGAAAGCAGGAAGTCATTGCCTGCGAGTGCTGGCTGGTTGGCGTTGTTCGCCGCGTCCGCTGATGGGGTCAGGAGCTTGCGTCTGCGTGAGGCGGGTGTTGGGGTTTTTAGCAGCTGGTCGATGGACACCTGCGAGCTCTTCGGGGGTGTGTTCTTGCGAGGCGTCTTGCCAGGGGTTCTGAAGATTGCGCTGGGCGACCCGTCGAACAGGTGCGCAAGTTCATCGTCATCATCAAAAGGTGGAGGCATGTTCTCCTTGTCAAAGGTGAATGCATCAAAGATGGCGACATGGGTCTGACCAACCGCTGCAGAGGAGATCTTCGTCGAAGACTTCTGTTTGTCGCTGCCAACAGAGGAAGACTTGTCCTTAGAAGGATGATCGTCAACGCCCTTCACCTGCCCTTCTTTACGAGGAGAAGGGAAAAGCATACGCCGGGTTGGCCTTGGGGTGAGCTCAATTTCGATCGGGCTGGCTTGCGATCCTTGCGAACGCCCCGGGCTCGATTGAATGGCTCGTTGCAGTTCCGCGTCGAGCCTGGCAGCATCCCACTGCGAAGTCGTTCCTGTGACCTGCGACACTTGCATACTATACGAGCGAGGCCTGTCCAGAGACCTCTGTTGCGTCTCCATGCTTGCAACTGCTCGCGGAGAGAGAGGAGCCTCTGCAATGGCCTCGGACATGACATCCTCAGGCATGATTGCATCGGTAAAGAAGGCTTCCGACTCTGGCTCGACAGAGTCTGTCGCGCGTCCGATCTCGCCTAGCCTGTGCTTCCTGCTTCTCCTAGGGCCAGACTTCTTTCCCCATTTGTCTTTGGGACGCATGTTTCTGTTCTTCTTAAACCAGAGACCACACGGGTTGCAGATGACAACCTCCTCGAAACCTGGACCTGCCATGTCTTTGCCTGCCTTCTTCATCGACTTGCGGATGATGAACTTCGATACATCGCCAGCATCGTTCCATTCCAAGGGTGCGACGGCAATAGTTTCACCTTCGTCTTCCACAGAGTCGAGAGGTCCCGGCTTACCATCCACAACTTTGAAGTAAAGCCTTCTCCAAGTCGGTGTCTCGATGGCTCCACAGTGCACACAATACTGTGGCATCTCACCCTTTGCCACAGCGTCGTGCATGCGCTGTTCGATGATCTTGCGGCGTTGCGCACCTGACCCTGATCGGTTCGGTCCAGCAGGGCGACCTTCTGTATCGCTTGGAGCTGGGGAACCCGCCTCCGAGTCCGGATGCACGCTGCGGGCACGCTTAGAAGGCTGTCGCTTCTTCGCGGGTGGCGCGGCGGTGTTCATGGAGTCATCACTGGGCGCAGGACGCTTGGTCGGCAAAGCCAGAGAGCCTCGCCTTGACTCAGGTGGCACAGAGCCAGGCAGGGGTGTCACGCGGTCATTTAGTGATGCGGCAGGAGCCAGCGAAGGAGTGCGTGAGGTTGCTCGGACGTGGAATACACTAGGATCATTGCCAAGAACGGGAGTATTAGATCGTGGGGCTGGGCTGTTCGCTCGTGAGGATCGCTTCGCAGTGGCAGGTCTAATACCGGGTTGGCTTGTCAGTCAGGTTCTATTGTTACGGCTTTCTCATCTGCCGCAGGATGTTTTCGTAACTCGTTTGATAAGAGTCAACATACCGTTCCACGCCACGACCCGGAGGCAAGTTGAGCAGCATCTTCTTAGGCAGCTGATTCATGTCTCCGGGTTGCTCCCATTCGAAGTTGATCTCGCTAGTAGGTGCATCGCTGGGATAAGGCGGGGCCATCTTCGCTGTTTCAAGGCTCTCACTCTTAATGTGGGTCTTGCGCTGCTGCTTACGAGGTTGATACTGTCCCGCCGTCATGTAATCGTCTCCGTCTGGGCTCAAATCTTTGGCCTCAAAACTGTCAAGATAGGTGCTGCTGGTGATATTACGTTCGCTCATGTAGCCACTATCAGCCATAGCCGGTACTGCCAGCGTGGGCAACCCTGGGCTACTTGGGGTGCCTTCGTTGAGGCCTGGGAAGAGTGGTGGAGATGATGGGAAATCTTGTGGGGTCTCTCCAGCCATGACACTAGCCTCCGGGGTCATATCCTCAGGAGAGCTCATGGCCTCGGACATCGGATCCGCATCAGACATAAAGTCGGAGCCGGTCGTGGAAGTCTGTCGCAACATGCTCCTCGCTGATGGTATGCGAGGGCGCTGCTGTCCTGGCAGACCAAGCTGTGGAGTGGGCGTCGGAACACGAGGTGGTGGCTCCAAGTTGCTACCAGGCATGGATGGCCTTGTCGCCACAGGACGATGCATTTGCATGGATGCAGCAGTTGCAGCAGTCACTCTCAAATCAGATGACCTGCCACCGAACGCAGACTTGCCACGCCAATCTGTTTGCATGACTTTGGCACGTTTGCGGGGCTGTCCATCTTCGCCGTAGAAGTTCTCGACTTGCTGAGTCAAGTCCACAGAGTGTGTTGATAACTGGCGGTGATGGTTGGGGCTGGGTAGGTATGATTCACTTCGCACGCTGGCACGTGAGCCAGGGCGAGACTGATCCCCGAAATTTGGAGGAGCAGTAGAGAGGCTATGATGACGCAATTGCTCGTTAAAGGTGTTGGAATCCGAACCCATCATTGGACTTCCAGCTCGGCTGCCTGGGGCGCTGTGAGAATGAGAGGCGAAAGCGGGGTTCGCGCCAGATAGACCGCCTGACGGGGTTTGTGACATTCCCACACCCCCTAGACCGCTGAATTCCACTCCGCTTCCTGTCCCCAGACCAAACATCTCATCGATCACAGACTGTTCCTGCTGACTTCCGGGTGTGTCCATGTCGAATTGGAAGTAGTCCGCGTTCATATGCTGGTTACTTCCAGATTGAAGTGATGTGTTCCAGGCATTAGGATCGAAACCACCACTCATGGCAGGAGTCGAATTACGAAGGCTTTCCATACTCCTCACATATTCACTCTGCACCTGCCTTGGTACAGGAACCAGCCTCAGCTTGACCTCCAGAGTCTCTGCCACGCCGTTGCTGAAGATAGAAGACATATTTTGGCAGACGCGTCCAGTGATCTTGGCCTTGCTCTGGTGGGCCGGCACGAGCGGGGCAGAAGCAGCGAGGGCAGAAGACAGCATGCCTTGGCCAACGAGAGGTGTCTCATATTCGCTGTAGTCGTATGCGTAGATGGTGAAATCTCCTTCGGCCAGGCTCGAAAGCAGTTCCGGTGAAGCCTCAACTATAGCTTGGATGCACTGGCGCAACTCGATCACGCCGACCTGGGCATTTTCGTCGATTGCAACAGCAGGTATTTGTAGAGTGTCTTGGAATCGTGCCAAACAGTTGGTCTTGTTCTCGTGGTCGAAGGTGTAAAGCACTTTGACGCGCATCGGCCGTGTGGGAATGTTGGCGAAAGGGCTTCCATCGTCGGTAGCTGGAGAGTCCATAGCAGCGTGGATATTGGTGTAGAGGACTAGGTTATTTCGAGAGAGTAGAGTCGTCCTTATGGGAGCCGCTGCCAAGGCTCGAAGGTCCAGGTTGGTCCTACCACATAGTATGTCGGAAGGTGAAGGCACTTTGTGTGTCGTGTTTGAGCGGTAAGAAGGTGAGTGAACTGATTATGCGGCTGCGGTAGATACGCAAATTCCGCAGGATAATATGCAAAGTGATGGTCACGCGTGAAAGCAAAAAACAATGATTAACATGTGCAATGTGAGAGAGTGAAGGAGGGATGTTGGATGTCGAGAGGTCGAGACGGTAAAGTGGAAGGTCGGTCAGGCGCGTAGTATAAAGCTCAGGTACGCGATTCAATTATTCCACGCGTTTGAGATCGGGATGACGGCAGGGCAACCCGCCGTTTCATCGGAAGAATCCAAGCTTGCACTTCGTTCTCGACTTCAGGTCATGTGACCATAGAAGCGCGTGAGACCATCAGACAGCTCGATTCCATATACCGCCGCAACACACCACAAGACAGCACATCACCACACAATGGCTTCAAGCGACTCAAAGATCCAGTACGTGCGATCACATGAACTCTTTCTCGCAATTTCAAATGTCACTAACAACCACCTCACAGGGAACTCCTGGGAAAGCCTAGAAGCGAGCTCACGTACGTCGCATGTCGCATTAATCACACACACACAAAACGAACCTCACTCACTCACACCTCCTCGCAGCGAATACGAGCTCTCCCTCCTCGAAACCCACGAGTTCACCTCCGGCCCCCTCTCGCTCCTCCAAACCGCCGTGCGCAACCACACTCAAGTCCTCATCTCCACCCGCAACAACCGCAAACTGCTCGCGCGCGTCAAGGCCTTCGATCGCCACTGCAACATGGTCCTGGAGAACGTCAAGGAGATGTGGAGCGAGGTGCCCAGGAACGCGGACGGCAAGAAGGGCAAGCCGATCAACCGCGACCGCTTCATCAGCAAACTCTTCCTGCGCGGTGACAGTGTGATACTGGTGCTTCTGTCGTAAGCGGGATGAATATCGCGTGGCGGAAAAACGAGCAGAGAGAACTAGGCCGGAATATCGAAATGATACCGTGCAAGATCAAGTTTTGCCAGCTATGAAGGCATCTGATGGCGAATGCACGATGCGATATGCATCTAGCGCAGGAATGAAAACTCGGACCAGGCGTGCGGCGAGAGCAGTATTGTGAGAGAGAAGACCTCACTTGCTCATGGTTGCGCTTCCAGGCTCTATTGAACTGAGCGCATCTGAAGCGAGGCGGTAACAACTGGTCGCCTCTCGGGCGGGCATATGAGAAAAGTTCCGAAACAGAAGGTACATCAAAAGCCAGCTGTATTTATGACATTCACAAATCGGTCTCAGATGCGCGATCTCACGCGCCACAGAGTTCTGTTCATACGAGAGGTTCCTCTGTCGAAGCTCGACTGCTCAAATTCACAATCAAGGTGGCTGAGTGGCAGATGACAAACACAGGAGCATTTTCAGGACGTAGCCGTGTGACAGACATATTGACAAATAGCGACAGTTGCTAGGTTTCTTCCATTCATATCATTACTTTACCCCGATCACAGGACATCCTAACAAGCATCGAGCCCGCTACTTTTGCGCAGCATCAAGCAGACCCTTGAGGTTGATCGACTTCGGCCTCTCAATAGGCAGACCCAGCGCGCGGTCCCAAACCAACTGCGCAAGCGGTCCAAGACCTCTGCTCACACCGAAGGTGGCAGTGTAGTACAGAGTCTCCTTAAAGCCGTAGTGGTGGAACAGCACACCAGAGGCAGAGTCGACGTTGGGGTACGGGTTCTTCGTCTTGCCGTGCTCGGTCAGCACGCCGGGCGCAATCTCGCTGTTCTTCTTGACCAGCTGGAAGACGGGGTCTGCGGCGATTTCGGGGCGCGCGTTGGCGTAGTCCATCAGGGCCTCGAAGCGAGGGTCGGGCTTGCGGAGGACGGCATGGCCGTAGCCTGGGATCACGCGGCCGGACTTGAGAGTTGACCAGAGGTAGTCCTTGACGTCTGTCTCGGAGAACTCGGTGCCGACGTGTTCTTGCATCTGCAAGATCCAGCGGAGGACTTCTTGGGCTGCGAGGCCGTGGAGCGGGCCAGCAAGACCTTGAAGACCGGCCGAGTAGGAGAGGAAGGGATCGCTGAGGGCTGAGCCGACCAAATGTGTGGTGTGAGCGCTCACGTTGCCGCCCTCGTGGTCACCGTGGAGGGCGAGGTAGAGACGGAGAAGGTCCTGGAAGCCTTCGTTGTTCTTGCCGCCCTTGCCAAGCATTGCGGCGAAGTTGTAGGACCAATCCTGGTTGACATCGATCTCAGCTGGGAGTGCTCCACCGCCGCGATAAGCGTTCTGGTAGATCTTTGCAGCGATGGTTGGAAGCTTTGCGAGCAGGCTCATGGCGTCGTCAAAAGTGGGCTCCCAGTAGTCGGCCTTGTTGAGACCTTTTTCGTACTTCTTCGCGAAGGAAGACTCGTAGTTCAGAGCGCTGACGGCGCACGCGAACTGTGTCATGGGGTGGAGGTCTTTGGGGAAGTTGTCGAGCATCTTCTCAACGTAGGCAGGAAGGTGGCCGTTCTGAGCCCACTCTTTGCTGAGTCCGCGGACCTGTCCTTCGCTGGGGACTTGGCCTGTGAGAAGCAGCCAGAACATTGACTCCGGCAGCATCTCAGTTCCAGACCTGCCCTTGGGAAGCTCTTTTTGGCAGTCTTTGATTGTGCGTCCGTGGAAGCGAATGCCCTCGTCAGCGTCGAGGACGGAGCCTTCCCAGACCATGGCTTTGAGACCACGCATGCCGCCGAGCGTATTCTCGATCTTGACTTCGCCGATTGATTTTGAGGAGACGGCTTTGACTTTCTTGAGCAGCTCGCGCTTTTCGGGGATCACCGACTTGAGAGTCTCTTTGAGGTTGGGCTCTGATGTGGCGTAGCTGCGTGTGGCATGGTAGAGAGGAGTGGCAGTGGAGAGCTGTTCATGTTGTCAGTATGGACAATCGCTGTATTGTTTCGATCATTCGTACCTTAGTAGCTCTCACTGCCCGTGTCGCAGTCCTGGCTGAAAGTGACATCGTTATTGTAGCTATAGTGCTTCCTAGCTTCCCAGTGTAAAGCTGATTGTTGAAGCGATCTCAGTTGGCTTTGAATCCAGTACTGGAGGTCTGGAAGGAAGAAAGACAAGCGGTCAACGGAATGATTTTTGGCAGCTCGGTTAAAGGTAGAAAGTTGGAGCTCATCAATGGCTGCTGGTTGACCGAGACATGGCATGCAGCGTAACCCGAGAGCTGCTTGAGCCGTCCGTCCATCAGGCAATCAGCCTCGGTAAGCGTCGTTAAGCCGCGGGGTGGGAGCGAGGGAATGATGCTGGAAAGATGGAGACTCCATCTGGGGCCGCCAGACGCTTGGACGAAGACGGAGCTAAGGCGGACGACGAGTATTCTTGAGCCCTTGTACAAATAAATATCTCTTGCTAATCTTCCGTATAACCGATTTCTTGAAGATTGCCTTATTTCTACTTATTCTGGCATTCACTGCATCGCATATCGGCAAGAACCGCCTCAAGAGAGCTTGCATTCACGACACCTCAACTGCTTGGTAATACTCTCTCGACCATGTATCGCTCGGCTGGAAGAGCATTGCGCCAGCAGCGTCGCGCTCTGTAC
This sequence comes from Melanodothis sp. VS III C KN 2, assembly GCA_019775565.1. Taxonomy (NCBI): domain Eukaryota; kingdom Fungi; phylum Ascomycota; class Dothideomycetes; order Cladosporiales; family Cladosporiaceae; genus Melanodothis; species Melanodothis sp. VS III C KN 2. Next base: position 556,417 of record JACWFM010000030.1, on the reverse strand, counting down.
AAGCCTAGAGCAATGCAGTCGATTGTTCGTCCGCTATCATATGGAGCCAAAAACATGACCGGATCCCTCACACCTGTGGAGCCGCCTCTACCTTCACCACAGGCTACCGACGCCTTCCAACTGTTGTCGACTGAAGAGAAGGCCTCTGCCGAAGATGACATCTTCAACGCTCAAGTCCAACAGGTGAAAGATTGGTGGGCAAGCCCCAGGTACGAGGGTATCAAGAGACCGTACAGCGCAGAGACAGTTGTGGGCAAGAGAGGCGCGTTGCAGCAGGTATATCCTTCCAGTCTTATGGCTCGCAAGCTGTTCAACCTCTTGGAGGAGCGCGCAAAGGAGGGCAAGCCTGTACACACAAGTATGTACTCTTACTCAATCAACGATCATTGCGACAATCGCTTACACACTCTCTTCCAGTGGGTGCCATTGATCCTGTCCAGATGACACAGCAAGCGCCTCACCAGGAAATTCTCTATGTTTCTGGTTGGGCTTGCTCAGCTGTCTTGACCACCACAAACGAGGTCTCTCCCGATTTTGGCGACTACCCTTACAACACAGTGCCCAACCAGGTGCAACGCATGTTCAAGGCGCAACAACTTCACGACAGGAGGCATTACGACCAACGACGAGCGTTGACTGCCGACCAAAGGAAACAAACACCATACGTGGACTATCTGCGTCCGATTGTTGCAGATGGTGACACTGGACACGGCGGTCTCAGTGCCGTACTCAAACTAGCGAAGCTGTTCGCTGAGAACGGTGCCGCAGCTGTGCACTTCGAGGACCAGCTTCACGGTGGTAAGAAGTGCGGACATCTTGCCGGCAAAGTCCTCGTCCCAGTCGGCGAGCACATCAACAGGCTCAACGCCGCTCGCTTCCAGTGGGATTTGATGGGCTCAGAGAACCTGGTCATCGCACGCACAGACTCCGAGAGCGGAAAACTCCTCTCTTCCGCCATTGACGCTCGTGACCACGAGTACATTCTTGGTGTAACAGAAGAGTCCGAACCCCTTGCCGATACCCTACAGATCATGGAGATGGAGGGCGCCTCGGGCGCGGAGGTCGACGCCTTCGAAGCCGAATGGGTCAAGAAGCACAAGCTCGTCACCTTCGATGAGGCAGCAGAGGCACACATCAAGGCAGCTGGAAAAGATGCTGCAGCTTATCTTTCCCAGATGCAAAAGAACCGCAACACGCCCCTTCACCGCAGGCGCAAGCTCGCAGCAGAGATCGCCGGCAGCCCCGTGACCTTCAGCTGGGACATCCCTCGCACACGCGAAGGCTTCTACCACTACAAGGCCGGTCTTCCCGCAGCAACCAAGCGTGCCATCGAGTACGCGCCTTTCGCCGACCTTCTTTGGCTCGAAACCGCAGACCCTTCTGTAAAGAAGGCTGCTGGCTTTGCCAAGGAGATCCGCGAGGTCTACCCAGGAAAGAAACTCGTCTACAATCTATCACCATCCTTCAACTGGTCCGGTCACGGCTTCAACGAGCAAGACCTCAAAAACTTCATCTGGGATCTCGCGCCTCATGGTTTCGTGCTGCAGCTCATCAGTTTGGCGGGCTTACACAGCACAGCTACGATCACCAACGAGCTGGCCAAGTCGTACAAGACCGACGGCATGAAGGCTTACGTTGAACTTGTGCAAAGGCGGGAGAAGGAGTTGGGTTGCGACGTTTTGACACACCAGAAGTGGAGTGGCGCCGGATACATGGACGGCATCATTGGTGCTATTCAGGCTGGCAGCTCGGGCAGTAGAAGTATGGGCGAGGGCAACACGGAGGGTAGCTTCTAGGCTGCTTGATGATTTGTAAAATGTCGTACCCCATAGACTGTACATGTATGTTCAACAAGAAGTGCTCGATCCGGACTTTAGACTAACGATTTGGCACCACCAGGTCAATCAACATATCAGTCCTTAGGGTAATGAGAAGTATAGCACACACTCTCACGCGAGTGCCATCGCGTGTAGGCCCTAGAGGAGAACAATGTACCATCGGAATAGTGATGCAATCTCACGAGTACACCTGCAGTATTTGCCCTGCTTACTTGAGGTGCCGACAAAGCATGCGAGAACACTGCCCTTGAGATAGCTACCATGTCTTTTCCGTGCAGGCTTATGACAGCAGGTTTTGCTTCCTATCGCCCGAAGAGTACGTCTTCGTTGCCTGTGAGCCACCTCTGGGTCAACGTCCCGCCATCGGAGCACTCGCCAGGTTCAACTTCTGTGTGCTACCTTTATCTTATCAATAGCTTAGCGAAAGGATTGGTAGCAGCAAACACGTCCACATGGAACACTTTCGGCCGGGTCTGGCCAGACAGGAACCTGATCTCAAACTCCTTCATGAGACCTCAGAATCGACAAGGGGTACACTATCCAACGAAGCGAAATTGCAGCTACTGGAGATATTGAACCGGAATGGTGTTCTCCACGAATCCTTCAAGCTGGTCAAAGAGTTGGAGAGACAAATTGAGGTTGAGATTGATCGACTGGAGAAGCTGCATCACACAACGAATCCACTCTTGCGGTTACAGGTATTGACACTTTCCAATATCCCCACACCTGCATGATTACGCTGGGAACAAGTCGATTTCTTGGGGCGAATCGCGATATCTTTAGCTAGTCTTTTCATGCAATCCCTGACGACTTCTATCTAGAGCGAACGACGGTCCATCATTGCTTTCGAGGAAGATAGTAGTGCTCTAATGCATTGCCTGTGCGCGTTCCAAAGAGTGTCGCATGAATGCTTGACTGTATTTCCTGCCTGTTCGCAAGAGTCGTATTGGCTCCGACTTGAGTTGTTCTACCTGGCGGAAGTTTTTGGTAAGAAAGAAAGTTGGTGGGATTCTCCCAGAAAAGACTACCTTGCAAAAATCCATAGGTCAGTGAAAACTGGGCCTCCCGTCCGCCCTACCACATATAAGCACTGGACCGGGTGACTGGTACTAGAGTAGGTGACCATCTGGGAATTCTGCATGTTGTATGTTTTTGCTTTTCCTCACAGCTATTGCTTTTTGGTAGCTATGAATGAGATCAAAATGACATATTATAGCAGACCAAAGGAAAGGTATCATCCGAACGAGAATATCCAATACTTCAATAAGATACTCTAATCGGAAGCTCTTCACTCCTCTTCCAACGTAACCAATAACTTACAACGAGTTTGGCTTACTGTACCAGACGGCCAGGGCTGGGCGGCGGTGCTCCAGTCTCCCAAGATGTCATCTCTTTCCCCATCTCGAACTCAACCGTGCCACCAGTGACCATCAACTCATCATGCTCCACCCAATTCTTGTCCCACTGCTTTCCATTGATCTTCACGCTTTGCACGAAGTAGCTATCGTTTTCGTTGTCGAGCCCGTTCGCCGTGACACGCAGTGTGTAGTTGCTGTTCACAGTGATGTTGATGTCGTCAAACCATGGCGAGACGATGAGGAAGATTGGCTGCGTTACTACAGGGTAGAAACCCAGTTGTTGCCAGACAAGCCATGAGTTCATCGCACCGGCGTCAGAGTTTCCGGGAATACCGTAAGACGCATCGTGGAAGCTGTGAGGGACTGTTAGCAGGGGTGATTGAGGACCGAATTGCGTGATACCGAGGACATACTACTGATTCGCAAGACCTCGAGACTGTTGCACCGACTTTGCCTGTTTGTTCAGGTAATGATACTCATACGGCGTAGCAAAGTCAGGCTCGTTGCCAATGTTCATGATCGAGGTGATGCCAGCGCCATTGGCACCTAGGTCTTGTTCGGAAGTGCCTGGTTGAAAGATGTAGTCAAGCCTGGACTCAAACGCTTCGGGTCCCCCCATGAAATCGATGAGAGTCTGCATGTCGTGAGGTATGGTAAAGGAATACTCTGCGCAATCATTAGCGACGCCACGGGATCGATGATCTTCGCGCGTGCCACCATCTCTGTGTCCATTGAACAGCTACCTCAGCATTTCGAAGCAAACATGATGATGGCACCCGCTGAGATAGAGTGGCTGATCAACTTACCAAAGGGTGTTGCTTCATAGGAGATGTCACTGACTGAGCAACCACCACACACTGCAGGATTGTAGCCAACCAAGTCGAAGGTACCGTTAGCCAGACGTGCGCCCAAGAAGCCGGTAAAGTTGAGGTACGTAAAGTTGTGTGCCCAGATGTTCTGCCATTGCCTGGATCGGTTGAGGTATTTCTGTACGTCATCTGAAGCCAAGTCTTCTGCTACTTGAGAAAGAGCGAAGTCGTTGAGTGCATATTCGACAGAGCGTGACACGGGCATAGTGCTTTTGTCTGAAGATACATACCCAGTCTCTTTCCAGTCGTTCAGACAGCCTCGGCCTTCCTTGTGGCCGATGGTTGTCTCTGGCAATGCGAAGGTTGTGTATGGTTGAACTTCAGCATCTTTGACCATCGCCAGATATCCATCCTTCCAGTTGACTTGACCTCGGAGACCGCGCACGTACGCATCCGCCAATATGTTGTCAGCATTACTACCTCCTTGAACCATGCCGTTATAGTTGCCGCTTCTGCCATCAGGCATGTAGCCTTCATAGCGCCAGATGTCAATGAGAGCCCTGACCATTCCCTCGTAGTACGCCGGCTGAATGATGTGGTACAGAGTCACCGTGCAGCGAAAGATGTCCCACGCGGTGTAGAAGTCGTCCCACGAAGGTTCCTCTGACTGCCAGAGAGGATTCTCACCAGTTCGATCAGATGGCATCAGATGCATGAAGTACAGGCTGGAATATAGCAAGACGAGATCGGTCCGGTTTCTTGAGTTGTCCGTAGGCACTTGAATCTTGGAAAAGACGTCACGGTTCCATTCGTCGACTGCAGCAGCCACTGTGTCGTCCAATGACCAGGATGGAATTTCGTCGTCTCGGAATTGGCAGGCTTTCTCTGCACCAATGAAGGATACACCAACGCGTGATTTTACGGTAGTTTTCGATGACTTAGCCCATGTGAAAAGAGCTCCTAAGCGGTCGCTCAGCGGTCCAGAAACCTCGCTATCATTTCCAAACATCGGTTGTTGGTACGGCTCGTTGCTAAAAGTATGGTATCGTATCATTGGGTCGGTATTGCGACCGCGGAACGTCTTCGCTTCGTCCCGTGGTGTATCGAAGTCGCCACAAAAGTAAACTGTGAATGGTGCACCACGATTCCATCCTCATCCCCAGGTCCCATAGCCTGTGTATTGCTTCCCATCTTCATCAATATGCATCTCGCCACCAAGATACACTTGCACACTACTCCCGCCATTCTCGTCTGGCAGGTAATGTGATACGTCAACGAGTACATGCTTCTGTCCGTCGGCAGGAAACTCGTATTGCATAATTCCACTGTGTCTGCTGGCAGAGAGCTCAATAGTAACTCCGTTCTCCAATTTGGTCTTGAAGTAGCCGAGCTTAGCTGTGTCGTTACCGACTCGGGTTTGGTAATATGTAGTATTATCAAGTAGATTAACTGGCGGGCTGACATCTGTCAGTGGCATCTGAGGGACCACTCCATACTTAGGGAATCCGCCGGTTCCTGATTCGTGCAGCATGCTGATGGCTGTGACTCGACCATTTGGTGTGTATCCGCCATTGAGAGTGCTGTATGACACGTTATCTTCGTACGTATCGATACCCACCTTAACGACGCCGAAAGGTAGTGCTCCGCCGACGAAGATGTCCCTGTTGCAAAGCACAGTTAGCAACCTTTCATGTCAGCTCAAAGCTCGACTTCCTTGGCTTGACAAATTTGGTAGCCTTCGTCTTGGACGTCTGGACTCACCCGCCCCCGAATGCAAGCCCAGGAATGGGGCCCTCAGAGCCAATCAGTGGATTCACATATTGCGAATAGTCGGTTTGAGATAATGCCGAAGCAATAAGAAAGAGAAAAAGACATAAACCCATACTCAGTCTTGCGTTTGTTGACATCCTGCCGCTGTGAATGTGGCGCGCAATGGAAGAGCGATAAAGAACAACAATACGGAGGCTATCGATTTTATCGATGGTCATCAAGCAGAGTTCCGTACTGTGTAGTACTCAAGTGACGCAACAGCTAACTCTCAAGACTGAGCTTCTCCGCTCGGTGCCTCTTTTCCCTGTGTCACAGGATGCTGTGTTAGTTCGTGACACTCGCCCCATCCGCCTCCAGATCGACCTCAAGCTTTCGTTAACATTCAGATCTGCACAACACCTTGTGCACCGCCAAAGCATCATGTGCATATCGAGTCAGAGCTCGTGGGAGGTTATTGCAACCTTCCGCATGCGGTACGACTGAGCTATCATGGTGGTATTCTTCACGACCTTTGGGTAGTGGAAAGTATAGCACAAGATCTCGTGCGAGTACCATCGTACGTACTGCAAGAGAAAACAACATGCCGTCGAGATAAAACATAAGCTCACAAGTACCATAGTAGTACTCGTACTGTTTCCTCAAGGCTTCGACAAAGATCAAAGGGACATTCCCCTTGAGATGGTACCATATCATACGTGCATGCTTATAATGCCAGGCCCCAGGATGCCATAATTTGCACCACCTGAAGAAAGAAGTTTGAGATTTGATTGTGCGCATCTACTGTGCATCCATGGGTTGCATCTCAGCCCGATGTAACCCTGTGTTGTTGTACAAATAGAGTATTGTCTGCAATAACCCCTGGCTTACAATGTAACTGCGTCTTTCTCGATTGGCTCCAGGTTTCCTTTGCCCTTGAAGGTCTCCAAGAGCGTCGCCTTCTCCGTCAGGAGGAAACGATCTGCCTGGTTTCCAATATTTGCCAGGCCTCTCCACCTATCAAAAGTCTCGGGATCACGCTTGTCTCCATGCGCCTCCTTTGGGTTTTCCCAGTGGCCCTTCGAGAATCCAAGCAAGGTCGAGATCGTGCCTTCTCTGATGTCATACACGAGCGAACAGATAGTGCCCGTCTCTTCGAGCCAGTTGCATTGCCAGAGCTCACCAGGGCGGATGCATTGGTAAGTGCAGGTTTGGTAGTTGAGTCTCCCGGCCATCGGTCCTCCATGGATAGCGTACACGATGCGGTTCTCTGAGAAGAACCACATCTCGTAGCGCCACTTCTCTGGATTGCCATTTTCGTCCTGGGCATCGTAATCGTAGATGAGGTGGGTATCGCGGATATCTTTGTCGAAGGAAGGATGCAGAGGCGTGTTGGTCAGGAAACCTGGAATCGAAGGCATTCTTGGAATTGAGACTGAAGGATATCTGGTAGAGAGACAATAGATCGTGAAAAATCAACTGTTCAGAAGACTGAGATATTGAATTGTAGAAACTTCATATCTACTGTCGGATATGCCGCAGGTGTATGCAGATTATTATATTCTTGACAGCATTGGTGCGTCGTCATCGTGCCGGATTCGCCGGCACACGAGAGACATTGATTCATGCTTGAACTCTAAGCCTCAGCCATTGCGTCAGAGATCTAGATTTGAGCCTTAGTATCACTTATTATCTCTTGTACGGTGGGTCGACAGTCAGTCGTAGTAGGAACTGGTGCCATGCTTGCAGGAAGGGCTCGGTAGACAAGAAAGGAAAAGAACGATAAACACTCTTCCGAACATAACCGAGGCACGGTATTTGAGGTACACGTCATCAACAGGATTGTGAAACTTACACTGCGCGGCATATTCATCTCCAGGGTTAGGGTCAATGTAATGTCTCCAAACGATAGCATCGAAGGTACATGCACAATGAGGCTTACATTACGGGCTTCGAGCGAATGTGTACCTTTATTTCAACAGCAAGCAGTCCAAATTTGAAATCGAGGTTTGTTTGGAGATGCTCCGCGTGCTGTTCGTCACTGATGGCATCAGCTACTATTAGTCTCACCTGGATGGCCATGAGTATCCTTGCGAGTGAGACGCAAGCGACGTCTCCGTTGATGTCTTGATATCTGAAAGTCTGAAAACTTGTACCAACGACTCCGTTCTAATTTCTGCGAGCATGATAAGTCATCACCTCGTGTCCAACAGAACCAACTGCAATACACTAACGCGTGACCTCTTCACGGAAGAATTGAAGAGTATAATAAACGAGACGCCAAGGAAATTGCCGAGGGAGACGAAAGAGACGCAAGCGCTGGTCTTCCCATCCATCCTCTTCCTGTGAACCGACGGCACTGGCACTACTACGCGTCTTTGCAGGATTGAACGGTGATGGTACCATGTCGCAGATCCAGTCGGCAGGCTCCCTGGCGGCAGTGTCTCCCGAAGCTGCCGGCGGCCGTACAACATCGACAAAGCGAAATCAAGTACCTAGAGCTTGCGAGCGATGCAAGAGACTGCGGCGAGGCTGCAGCGATTTCAGGCCATGCCAGCGGTGTGTCGACTCTAGGTTAGCTCATCTTTGCCAGGCGGATGCATTGCCTCTTGCCAGCATTCTCCAGGGCACTGTCGACCATACTCATCCGGGAGCTGCATACCACCAAATGATACAGCTGCTTCCGGCCCCAGTCATCGACTACTGTACCGAACGCTTCTTTGAGCGCCTGTATCCGACTATTCCGATATTGACTACTGCATACGTTGCCCGCCTTCGCGCTGCGAGCACTTTTCCCGATGGCCTTGAGAGCCTATGCATTATCCTTGGCATGTGTGGCCAGGTCCTCCTCCAGACAGAGGAATCGGAGGAACTTTTTCGACAAGGTATCATTCCGGAAAAGAACCTCAACTATGGCCGGATCCTGCTCGATATTGCCGTGTCTGTCTGGCAGTCCTGGCCTAGACACACGCCGGTTACCATAGAAATGTGTCTTTTCTCGTTCTTCCTCTACGCATGCGAAGCCGTGCTGTCACATCACAGCCGATCATTTCGGTACCTACGAGAGACTACGACACTGCTTCTACTTTATCAGAATGAAAACGCAGACGAAGTCGAACGGCTTGTATCGGGCCGCCTCTTTTACGTATTGATGATCTCCGAAAGATCACATGCAATCCGGTATAAACGACCCATTACTCTACAAGTCACCGAAGAGACTCCAGGTCTGGACATTCTGGATCCGTCGCTTCTTGGGTTCCTAAGCTTGGCCGCACTCTTCCGACCACTGGACTCATCCTTCATAGCTCTGCTCAACCACGAGCTCTCAGTGGTCAGTCCATCGCCAGAATACATCAACGATGTCGAGACCCGCGTCAACTCCGCACTAGGCTCAGGCTTTGGCCTGTACGACACCCAGAAAGCCAACCTCAGAGTCACCCAGCTCTGGTTACGCATTATCATCTGGAAGCTGCGACTACACCTCGGCCATCTTGTCGAAGAGTCATTTCAACACAGCATCACTTTCCGGTATCCCATCGAAGTAGCAAAAGACCTCATGCTCTCGACTCGCGACCTGCCAGCTTCAGCCTTCAAGGTACACGGGGTAGGCATGACCGAGAAGCTGTTCGACATAGCCTCGGCACTAGTAGACGTCCTTGCTCGGATCCCTATCACGCCGACTAGTCCCAGCGGAGCAGTCGCAAACTCGCTTCCGGTTAACGACCTGTCTTACTTGCGGAGTCTGATGCAGAAAGCGCCTAGCGGAGATACAATTTACGACGACCTATTGGAGAAGCATATTCAACAGACTATACCGGCCCTGGCGACCCGCCCGACAAGCAGGCAGTAGATCATGGTTCTCTCTTTTCATTTGTCTTTCGTTGGCGGTTATAGCTCCTGCTGGACCGCTGATAACCTTTGGTCACCAAAAAGCATTGTTTCCCTCGATACTTGTACATATTTTCAGCCATGCGTGACGAATATCAGGAACATCAGTCGTGTCCTCGGCGAAGGAGTACTTTTATATACGTGTTGAAACCCGTCTACATGTTGCAGATCGCATGTCCACCATTACGCACAATTCGACGAACTATCAAGCGCTGTATCCCAGTACTAGTTGCTGACATCCTTTTCAAATCCCGCTTTACCGGTCGTAGCCTCTGCCGTGAACGGATCCACCTCAGTCTTCGCGAATTTCCTGGCCGGCACGCGCATCTCGAAAAGCATATCAAGCTCCGCATATGTGCGACCCTTAGGCTCAGGAAGGCGGAAGTAGACCCAGATGCAAGACATCAGACAAGTTCCAGCCCAGAAGAAAGCAGTTCTGGCGCCCCAATTCCATGCCGCAGATGAGAGCTGGTAGTTTGTCATCACGTTGACGAAGATGTTGCTGGCGTTGTAGGCCGCGCGGGCCAGCACGATGGTCTTGGCCTTCAGGCGAGTCGAGGATAATTCGGACACCAGAGAGTAGGTTACCGGTCCGACGGTGAAGTCATAAGTGAACGTGAAGACAATCAGCATGCCAGCGATTGCCCAGACGGACGCATTGGTACCTGCAAAGGACAAGCTGCCCGTGATGATGAGCAAGAGGAATTGGCAGCACAAGCCGGTGAAGTGAATCTTGCGTCGTCCAATCTTTGACATCAGGAACCATGAGCCAGCCGTACCGATTATGCCCAGAGCCGAGTTTGCCATCGACAGTGAGAAGGAATTTTTGGCGTTCATGCCTGCTTGGGTCATGAAATAGCTGAAGTAGCCCATGAGATTCTGTCCACCGAGCGTTTGTACAGTCCAGATGCCGACCACAATCTCAGTTCGGCGAAGATCGATGCCTCGGAAGCAGTCCATGTATGTTGTTCCTTCTTTGGCAAACTTTTCCATCTCATTCGTGTGCTCGATCATGGCGATAGTTTCGTCAACGTTGAAGCCCGGTTGGTTAAGTTTCGTGAGGCGGAGTAGTGAGGTGCGAGCTTCTGCGCGACGATTCTTGCGAACGTACCACCATGGAGATCTGAACTGTTACTCTATGTTACCAAAGTCAGATCCAAGATTGTGACTTACTCTGGTGCAAATACGAGCCCACAAAGTATCAGGACTGGCCAAAGCCATTGAACACCAAAAGGTATGCGATACGCACGCTCGTCGAGATAATCGACAGAGCCACGAATCACGGCAGCGGCAAAGAATTGGCCAATGACCCAACACATGTTGATGAAAGTAGTGAGATAGGGCCTGAGAATGACAGGAGCTACTTCTGAGGCGTACTGTGCAGCCACACTCTGAAAAGCTCCCCATGGGATACCTGTGATCGTCAGTGGTGTCCTCCTCAACTATAGACTTGATAAAGCTTAGCTTACCGCAAAGCACCTCGCCCGCAACCAGCACGTGGATGTTGGGAGCGAAAAACAAGACGAAAATTGTTCCGATCATCATGACCAGAAATCCTACAGTCGTCTTCTTCGAACCATACCGGTCGGTGAACCAACCAGCAATGATCAAACCTATGATCTCACCGGCACGCGCGCCGTTCGACAGACCAGATTGCCATGCAGGAGAGACTGCGTACTTTTTCTTCTCTGCATTCCATTCGCCATATTTTTTATTGAAAACAGGCGAAGCGTAGAGATTGCCGAGCAGCGCCAGATCGTAGCCCTCTGGTAGAGGACGTTAGCATTACTTCCACAGTGTCTGATCTCTCATGCTCGCTTACCCATGATAAGAGTGCTGCTGAGCAGAACTGACCATCCGATGGCTTTGGGATAGGTCTTGATAGCTTGCCAGAGGCTCATCTCATGCTCGGCAGCGGCAGCCTGGCTGGCCTCAGCGGCGAGGACATCTGATTGCATCGGCTCGTGATGCTCGGACGTAGGGCCTTTCTCCATGTTCATGATATATTCCGGTGCAGCTGCCACGCGTTATGGTAGTAAAAAAGTGCTGCGGCCTGGAAAATCACACATGAACGCTGGCGTCCACTGCCTACTTATAGAGCCGAAGATCGACGCACAAAAGGGTTGGTGACCGAGAATCGTCCCGATGTAGTTCAATGCTCATGGCCAGTTTGCTTGACAAAGGCTAGCTTGTATGCGTCTCGGCTCCTTCCAGGGCGTCTTGCTTGAAGGCATGAGCGCTTAAGCAAGCGATGTTTTGCAGGAAACGATACACGACTGGAGAAACATCCTTCGCTTCGGATCATGTCTGGGGTCATGCGTGGAGAGGTGCGGAGAAGCAAAACAGGAGCACTCCGCTAGCGCCGTCTATACGAGGCTCCTTCCGTAGTCAAATGTGGTTAGAAGGCGGAGTTGACGCAAGGACTCCGCCAAACGGAGCTCTTCCTCCTATTCGTGGTAACTTGCGTCCGATCGGCTTCCTACTCTGATCTATCACGAGCATATCCCGATGCTACCATCTCCATTTGCCGTGGAGACCCACTTACACCTTACGCACGAACGTGCCATCGTTCTCGTGGAGACTCCGTCCAAGACAATGAGACGTGGAGGTTATCGGGTCCGGGTGACCCACATGCGTGTACAAGTATCACACACGTCTTGGTCATGTCGATGCTGCTTTCCACTGCCTCCTCGCCAGAACTTTGTACAAACGACAGCATGGGATCGATTACTTGGGACAAAAACGATGGATGGGCCGGAGAGCCTTACTGGAAAGATGCTTGCTTCTACCAAATTTATCCAGCCAGTTTCAAAGACTCAAATGGCGATGGTTGGGGTGATCTTCCAGGACTGATCTCCAAGATTGACTACCTCCATGAGCTCGGCGTGGATGTCATCTGGGTGTCACCAATCTTCGAAAGCCCCCAAAAGGACATGGGCTACGATGTCTCCGATTATCAGCAGATCTACGAGCCTTATGGTTCAATACAAGACGTCGATGACTTGCTGCGAGAAGCTCACCGCCGAGATATGAAAGTCATCCTCGACCTCGTCGTCAATCACACATCTCAGGAACACGAGTGGTTCAAAGAATCTCGATCGTCGAAATCAAATCCCAAACGCGACTGGTACATCTGGAAACCAGCCCGATACGACAGCGATGGCGTCCGCCACCCGCCAACCAACTGGCGAGGATACTTCGCAGGACCGACTTGGACTTGGGACGAGCACACGCAAGAGTACTACCTTCATTTGTACGCCCCAGACCAGCCAGACCTCAACTGGGAAAACGAGGACTGCCGCAACGCAATCTACGAAAACACAATGCTCTTCTGGCTGGACCGCGGCGTCGACGGCTTCCGCATCGATACGGTCAATAAGTACTCGAAATTAGACTACACCGATGCCCCTATCACAGACCCGTCCTCGCCTCATCAATCCGCGCCTGAGAAGTGGTAAGTGAACGAAGTGTACTACCCAATCTCGCCGTCTAGATTTAGACTCTCGGTACTGGCCTCTCAGTGGCAGAGCGAGTAGTACATACATCGAAGCCAGACCGCGAGCTAATGATATGTCCGAGAGACTGTGCTGACAACAAATCTTCGCTCTACAGGTGTAACGGCCCACGCATCCACGAATTTATCCACGAAATGAATCGGAAAGTCCTGGCGCCCTACGGCGCCGTCTCAGTCGGCGAGCTCTCCAACACGCCACATCCTCATCAAGTAATCCCCTATGTCTCCGCCGCGGCACAAGAACTCGACATGGTGTTCGAGTTCTCCGTGATCCGACTCGGCACCGGCAACATCTTGGGGCCCAAGTACATCTACCAGCCCTTCCAGCTGTCGAAACTCAAAGCCCTCACCTCAAAGTGGCAAACCTTCGTAGCAGGCACCGACGCCTGGACGACAGTCTTCATAGAAAACCACGACAACGCGCGAGCAGTGAGCCGCTTCGGCGACACGTCGACCCCAGAGCTGTGGAAACGCTCAGCCAAGACCATCGCCCTCTGGCAAATTACTCTGACAGGAACGCTGTTCCTCTACCAAGGCCAGGAAATCGGCATGACCAACATGCCAGAATCGTGGGGCATCGAGGAGTACAAAGACGTCGAGAGCAGCGGCTTCTACGCCGAAGCAGTCGAGTCTGGCGACGCAGAGCGCGTGCGTAAAACTCTCCATGGTCTGGGGCACTTGGCTCGCGATCATTCGCGCATACCGTTCCAATGGGACGATTCAGCGAATGCGGGATTCACGTCTGCGGGCGCTGAGCCGTGGATGCGAGTGCACAACGAGTACCGAACAATTAACGTGGCGCGGCAACGCAGTGATCCAGATTCGATCTTGAACTTTTACAAGGAAGTGCTGAAGTTGCGGAAGCAGCATCGGGAGCTATTGGTGTTTGGCACATTCGAGTTGCTCGATCCTGAAAACGAAGCGATCTTCGCATACGTAAAAGAGGATTCGAAAGGACCAGAGAAGAAGGCCGTTGTGGTGTTGAACATGTCAAAGGAACAGCAAATGGGCCCTAGTATTGTTGGTCTTTTCGACGGCAAGACGCCTCAGCTACTCATCAGCACCATTTCGGAAGGCTCTCTAAAACTCAGCAATGGCCGACCGATACTGAGAGCATGGGAAGGACGGGTGTACGTAAACTACTGAGGCAATAATGACAGATGATATTCAAGCGATGTAGCGCTGACATTGGGACTCAACAACCCGTGGATCAGAATATGACAATATGGTCTAGTACTTCGACATGGACTGAACTTGAGACATGCAAGCCGCAAACACAAACAGGTTGTCCCATCTGATCCCACGACGCTTATCTACTCGTTTGCATGGTCTTGCATCCCGCATCCTCTCCTCGGCCAAAGGCGTTCAAATTCACGGCAGCAGCAAAAAGTTCCACATAACCTTCGTCCACACTCAAAAACCTACCTGCAAGCCTTGCTATATCAATAAGCAAGTAAGCCTATATCGTAATAGCAAGACCGCTAATTTCCAACACCTGCCTTCACCATCACCATGGGTCAAACGCCATCAACCCCCAGAACATTCCTTCCAACCTTCCGCTTCTTCAAACGAAAACGTCGATCACCCAAACCACGCACGAAACAACAATGGAGAGTTCGTGAAGCCTCCAAAAAAGCAAAACAAAAAAAAAACCAAGCGCGAAAAGCTGAAGGGAAATGGTTGACGATGCCACCGGCCAGGAGAGCCATGATCAGGAAAGCATAGCGGGTGACAAGACAAAGGGCTCATCCCAGAGGGAACTCCAAGCAGTAGGGGAGGCGCAGGACGTGGTTGTGGAAGTTCAAGAAGAAAGGTATCTTTCGGGCCTGGCTCCAGTCAATGTGCCAGATCTAGTAGCGGTAGCTGCGGGCTATCACCTTGCCGCTGAGAAGAAAGGCAGTATGCGAATCCATCAGCGTCAAATAGGCAGTCTTGAACTCGGTGTCGTTACTGGCTCAGAAGTATGTTCACACTTGCGTACCTGCTCAAGGTGCTTTCTCAAACCATTGTGCTCGGAACAAGGTTTCATGGCGTATCTTCTTTTCCCGACTATGCCGGCAGCCAATAGCTACTATGACGCATACTGACGAGTGTACTGTCGAGAAAATTGGGGTTTGAGGCATCATTGACGGCAGTCTAACATGTTGATAAACATCTCAGCATATTTCAATGTTTAGGGTTTGGGGTTAGGTCAGAAAGACGTTCCTTGAGATTGCGTCGGTAGACTGTTTGGGAGACTGTATGTGCCTGCTACTTAATTGTCTCGTTGTCGGCTTGTTAGCATAGGCGTATGCAGAGCATCGGATTCATACCCTATTTAATTGAGTCGATTACAGGTATGGGATCGCCGTGGTGGGAGCCAGACACAAATCTACGTACAGCTCACCACGGATCTCTCAGTGGCAAGTGTGCATGTGCTTGAACCCTAGTCTAACAGTATTTGCATACACAATCGTGAGATACACACCAAGCCCTATTAGTGTCTCAATGGTAGCTTGAGCCCGGGCAAAGACCACGCCTGTTGATACAACCATAACAGCTCGTGGAACAGCCGTACGTAGACTCATGCGCAGCGACTGTGATACATGGAAACGAGCTTCCACGTTCGTCGATGTGGTTTCTGCGTGTAGTATTTCTCGTTTCTTTCGATTAAGATCTTTTGCATCAAAGCATAGAAAAGACGATTTAGCACGATCAATGAGTTTCGGGCAAAATCTATCCCAGAACCGTTGTCACCGTTGTTGTTGTCGTACCCCAAGCGGGCCGCTATCTACGCGCGCCCGCGTGCCTGACGACAATCCGTGCGGCGTCGCTCGCATCACATGGCCTGGACCAGGTCAAGTTGCATCGCGAAGCAAGACCTGCTTACATTCAACGTCCAATTTCACGAACTCCACCCTCCTAATCACATACCTGCACGACTCGCTGTACGACACGACCAACTCCAACATCGCCGACCGTACCCCGCCCACACCGGCGCATAGCTAGCTACTGGATCTCCCGCCTCGGCTACGACAGCCACCTCTACACAATCAACAACACCAACATGGCCTCTCGCAAAAAGATCTTGTTGAAGGTTCGCAGCCCGAAGCGCAGGAACGGGTTCTGCAATACTGACAAGGATACCAGGTCATCATCCTTGGCGACAGCGGTGTCGGCAAGACCAGTTTGATGAACCAATATGTACGTCTTGCATCTCAAATAGCGCATGCGATCGCATCCGCAAGACCGAAGCACACACTGACCATACATCGACCAGGTCAACAAGAAGTTCAGCGCAAGCTACAAGGCTACCATCGGCGCCGACTTCCTCACAAAGGAAGTGCTCGTAGACGACCGCCTCGTGACCATGCAGCTCTGGGACACCGCCGGCCAGGAGCGCTTCCAGTCGCTCGGCGTGGCTTTCTACCGCGGCGCTGACTGCTGCGTGCTCGTCTACGACGTCAATAACTCCAAATCCTTCGACACGCTCGACTCATGGCGGGACGAGTTCCTGATTCAGGCCAGCCCGATGGACCCAGAGAGCTTCCCCTTCGTGGTGCTTGGCAACAAGGTCGATGTTGAGGACAGCAAGAGGATGATCAGCTCGAAGAGGGCGCAGGCGTTCTGCCAGGCCAAGGGTGGAATTCCATACTTTGAGACGAGCGCGAAGGAGGCCGTGAACGTCGAGCAGGCTTTCGAAGGTACGTGACACTGTAGAGAAGCGCCAAAAACTTGGAGAAGATTGAGACTGACATTCGACATACAGTTATTGCACGAAATGCGCTTGCGCAGGAAGAGTCGCAAGACTTCAACCCGGACTTCCCCGAGACGATACCCATCAACATGAACGACAGCAACGAGGGCTGCTCCTGCTAGTGCGAGTAACTGGTTTTTGATTACCTTTCTTGGGGCGCGTTAATATCTTCTTCGAGCATACCATGGCGTTTTGATTAGCTGTCGTGTAGAGGTTCTTGAGTCCTGGGCTGCAGCTGCTGGAGCTCGTGTTTCGGGAGATTCTCTGGTTGTAGAATACCATTGTACATACTTTTTCATCCTGGGTAACTTTCGCTCGTGGTCGTTCCCGTACACAGATGAATCAGAATATGGCTTGTGAACGTAAAGCCCCATCTTTTGGCTGATATAAGCTCGTCAAAGCAGAATCGCGGCATATCATCTTGCACCAACACACAACCTATCGGGTGCTGACATTAACTACCGATTTATCATATCTGCATCAACGAGGCATAGTCAGTTCCTATCATGTTAGCAGCACCAGTAGTGGCGCCTCGCCGTAAGCCCGATAAGACCAAGGTTATCGTGCGCTGGCCGCGCGACCCGTGCACCCTGGAGGCTCCCTCACACGACTATCTCACATGCCGCCGCGTCACACGTCCTTGGAACCAAGACCCGTAACCACCACTCCCCTCCAGCGGCCGATGCATTCCACGCAGGCACCGCTGCTACGCCTGGACTGCTGTTATTTCTTCGCTGAGCTTCCTCCCTAAGTCGCCTAATAAAACTGCCGGCGCGGGCACCCCTACAATTTACAACATCCGAAAGCGTAATGGCGAGCCTGGAGCCGCCTGTCCCTGCGAATGCGGCGCGTGTTATTGAGATGCCTCTGATTGATGACGATCTGGTGGAAGAGCAAGACTTCATGGGCTGGAAAGGCAAAGCTGGTGACTGGGCCAGGTGGAGGCGCATTGTTGGCCTGCTGCTCTTGTTCCTGACGGTCTTCCTGTGGACTGTGTCCAACTTCCTGGCTAGTGTAAGGCGCCCTCATGAGGATACTGCACACCTGACTCGTGCTGATCGTGATATGCATAGACGATCTTCGCAGACAATACATTCAGCAAACCATACTTTGTTACCTACTTGAACACGGCGTTCTTCATCATCCCCCTCATACCGATCCTGATAAGGAAGATCCGAGACCAGCCGGAAGAAGTGGAGAGGTTCCGCGCGCAATGCCATGATAAACTACGACACAAATACTCGCCTGTGCGACCGCTGCTTGGGGAGTCACCTTATGCCAAATATGCGCGCGATCCAACACACGATGAAGGTCTTGCCGGCTCAAGACAGCTGCTCTTAGGAGATGATGATATTGAATCGGAAGGTCTCGAGCGCGTCAACACTACTACATCTACCAGCTCGCAACTGAGTGTCCAGGAGACAGCACGACTGAGTCTGGAGTTCTGCTTCCTCTGGTTCGCAGCGAACTACTTTGTATCTGCATGCCTGGAGTACACCACCGTCGCCTCCAGCACAATCTTGACGAGCACCAGCTCCGTCTTCACACTCCTGTTTGGCGCTATGTTCAGGGTAGAGAGGTTCACTGTCAAGAAGCTGCTCGCTGTGCTTGTCTCCCTGGCCGGCATCGCACTCATCAGCTCTATCGACCTGAGCGGCCGCGACAACGACGCCGATCACCGTGGTGGTTTTCCAGAGAAGACCTCGCTAGAACTGGCTATTGGCGATGGCCTTGCGTTCGCGAGCGCGATCATGTACGGTATCTACGCCGTGTTCATGAAGTCACGCATCGGGGATGAGTCGCGTGTCAACATGCCGCTTTTCTTCGGCTTAGTTGGTCTGGCGAACGTGGTGCTGCTCTGGCCTGGCTTCTTCATCCTGCACTTCACCGGCGTGGAGACCTTTGAGCTCCCACCTGGAGGACGCGTGACCATTATCATTATCGCCAACTCGCTCTCAAGCCTCATCAGTGACATTGCGTGGGCGTACGCTGTACTGCTGACCAGTCCCATCGTGGTCACGGTCGGCTTGAGCATGACGATCCCGCTCTCACTGATCGGCCAGATGGTACTCAATGACCAGAAGGCCAGCCCCTTGTACTGGGTTGGTGCTGTGGCGGTAGTGCTGTCCTTCATCTTTGTTAGTGAGGAGGAGAAGCACGAAGAGGAGGAAGCTTTGGCGCCTATTGTTGATGAAGAGAGACCTGCCGAGCTAGGCCGCACTTGATGTGCTGTCGGAACTAGCTGCACGAGCTGGCTCTCTGCGGTACGATGACTATACCTAGAATATAGGATATCCACGGCGTTACGATGAATCACCCGCGTGATTCCTGCTTCCATGTTCACTGTTGCGAGTGTGATCTCGTTGCTTCCATAAGCATTGCATATTGTATCTCCCTACCATGACAACATCTACCTCAAACTGGCGGCTTGTTGTGTGTTGACTTACCGCTGCAGTATCCCCCGGCGAAGGATCGGAGACGCATTGCGTTCCTGCAACATGAACTCACCAATACCAGCCATCAGCACACAACCAAAGCAGCCTATCATTCTCAAGCTGTCGCCTTCGCCGAAAATGCCACCACAAACGAATCCCTTCGATCCACATCCAGGCCTCAGAACTCCCTCTGCGCCCCAAGACAACTGCGTCCAACCCGACACTCACGAGCACCAAAGCCTCGAACAAGACTCCTTCTCACAAACAACACACCCATGGACATGCGTGTGTACTAAACCTTCGTCCACCGCCTAAATTACTTCCTAGCGGCATTGCTGATCTGTAATTTTACGACCAGCACATCTGCCACGTCCCGGTCGAATACACTTTCGAATGCTGGAATTGTTCACATAACAATTGTGGCAACTGCGTGCTAGGTGAACAGATGAGAATCTCTCTGACGAGGCGTAGTGGTTCTGTTGATAGCCAGGCTTCCGATACGAATTGCAGGCATGCGAGCGAGTCTAATAGGAGTCGGAGCAACCGCAGTGATCGGGAGGTGGACGTGGGACCGGAAGGACTGCAGGGCATGTTGTCTCGACTTGAGGTTGTGAGCAGAAGGGAGAGATGAGGTTTGCGGAAATGTCTCCTGGGATATGCAGATCTGTCTTGGCTGGAGAGGCTGTTGCTGGCGTTTAGGGGTTGGGGCTACGATTTGCCTGGACTTGGATGTACACTGTCAAGATTCGATGGTATACCTAGCTTTGGACTTGGTGTTACTCGGTAGTTGTTGTTCTGGGGAGCTCAAGTATCGAAGACATGGCAGCATAGCATCCTTGAGGGGAATCCGGCTGCGAACGCCGTTCTCGAGCACTTTATCGAATCTTCAAGTACACACTGGAGACCGACGGTGTCATTCTCTATTGTGAATCCAGCTGTTGTTCGTATGTTTCAAGGCCTTTCTTATTGGTAAAATACCGACCAACCAAATCAAAACGTGAGCTTACCAAGCGTTCGGGATTTCTTGATCGGATTGTTTGGAAAGCCGATCAGTTCGGGAGCCGCAATCGCCGGTGACGTCCAGTCCTGCACAACTTAGCCCTACTACCTCTGAGACGCCCAGCAGAGCAGCTTGCATAGAACGAGCCGAGCAGCGTGCTGTGCTGCCCAAATTGCCGCCTAGTCGTATTCGACATTGAACAACCTCGTTTCCCTGGTGTACCATCCTGTCCTTTCTTGACCGCCCTGATCCGTACTCCTCACTCCCTCACCCTCCAGGCCACCTCATAAGCGCAACAATCTCCCAGCGCGGCCTTGTCAAGCAAGCAGCAGCAGCAGCAGCATGAACAACGACTACTCCACCGCCGCCCGCTCCCTGGCCCTTCCCGTCGACAACGACGAAGACAACCACCGCTACTCCTCCCAATCCCGCCGCTCCAACACTTCCCCATCATGGCGCCGCCGCTCAGCCTCCTCACCGAGCTCCCAACAACCCCCGAGCGCAACAACCCGCTGGCTCCGCAGCGCCAACCGCACCTCACATAAACTGCAACGCGCCTTCCTGCGCCTCACGCCCCTCCAACAAGCCGGCCTCGTCGGCCTGAACGTCCTGCTCCTTATCGGAGGCATCCTCTTCGCAGTCTACAACGAGCGCATATTCGCCTACCTCAGCCCGGCGGCCAAGCGCTGGCGCGATACACCCGGCGGATGGCTGGTGCTATGGTTCATGACGTTCTTCGTCAGCTTCCCGCCGATGATCGGATACTCAACCTGCGTGACGATCGCAGGTTTCGTCTATGGCATGAAAGGGTGGCTGATCATCGCGAGCGCGACGGTCGTGGGGTCCACAGCGTCCTTCATCGTCAGCAGAACCGTGCTGCGCAAGTACGTGAGCCGGCTCGCGGAGCGGAACAAGCGGTTTGCGGCGCTGAGCTTGGTGCTCAAGCACGATGGGATCAAACTGTTGATTATGATCCGGCTGTGTCCTTTGCCGTACAGTTTCAGCAACGGGGCCATCAGCACGATTCCGACGGTGACGTGGCAGAATTTCATGCTGGCGACCGCGCTGGTGACGCCGAAGCTGCTGCTGCACATTTTCGTCGGCAGACAGATTGGCCTGCTCGCAGAAGAGGGGAACAAGATGGACGCGAAGACGAAGATGATCAGCTATTTGAGCATAGCGATTGGGATGGCGGCGGGGATTGCTACGGGATATTTCATTTATGTCAAGACGAAGGCGAGGGCGGATCAGCTTGAGGCGGAGGAGGCTGCTGCAGCGGGTGGTGAGGAGGGAAGGCGGAGGATGAGTGATGCTGGGCCGGATTATATGGATGATCCGGATGTGGGCGATGCGGCGTTGAGGAGAAATGCGGATGATATGTCGCTGCACACGACGTATGCGGATGATGAGAGGGGGAGGCCGTACTCGGATGACTACACGGACGACGAGGACGCGCGGGAGAGAGATGTTTTTGATGATGGCGATGGGAGTGTTACGGGGGATGAGGATGAGGGACGGAGGAAGGGTGTGTTGTAAGGTCGATTTACTCACTGGATTGAATCGGAATGGATTGCTTGGGCACCTATAGAAGCCATAGAGACACACAAGATAGAGGCGGAGAAGTCACGACTTCTTGTTCTATTATACATATGTATGAGTTTACGGGACGGATTACGAACTCTGGTCGATGTGAGAGGGATTGTTTTCCTCGTTCTTATGCCACTTGGATATGTCTTCACGACCGAGTATTTGTGAGTGAAGTTCTAATAGTGACGATCTTCCAAACTGCTCGACAATAAATTGCAATATTCAGGCAGGTGTGCAATGTATTGTTTCACTGATTGATGTCATACCAGTATTGTGCGTCAACTTCTCTCAGAACATGTATCGATCGAGAGGATGCTCCCTCACCTACGTGTATCCACCAAAACACATGTCGTTGAGAAACACCACAGCTCCAGCTCACCACCGGCCGCAATCGGTATACGAGCAGCCCCATGCATGGCATGCATGCGAGCGAAGACCCACATCTCCATTCGTGTTCTCCACGCAATCCCCAGATACTTACTCTACTGTACTGCTGTACCCCATAGTTCTCTAGCTGGAAGGTGGGCGCAGCAGAGCCTGGAGTCACCAGACGCCACGAACATCGCCAAGACGAGACTTGGGATACCAGGTACGGTAGCGGTTGCCGAGCAGCCGAGAAGACAAGACAATTGTGTCTTTGTTCGTTCTCTGTTGCGGCAATCACCCAGTGTTATTGACGGTAAGCCTTTGACTACACGGCGTCTGGCAGTCCAAGCCGATGCCGCAGGTTTTCTACTAATTACATGGCACCGTCGGACAAACCTATTCACCTACAGTGCGTGATATGGACAAGGTACGTGATCCTCCTCTCTCTCCGCACGCACTGAACGCCGGCAGGGCAAGACTCACCCTTCGCTTTCGTCTCGCATCGGACATTTACGGCGAGCCCTTTTCATGCAAGATACATGCAATGCAAGCCACGACCCCGTACATACGAGAACGTAAGGAGAAAACGTGCATGTACACTCGGCATGTACCTGTCGTGCGCAGGCGCAGCACTCGCAGCAGCAGCAGCAGCAGCGGCAGTACTGCAATCAGTCTTGCAACGCACCGCGCGGCTCTCATACATAGTGCGGAGTCTGTTCTCGTGAGTCCTGTCTGGATGTGATGTGGTCCCGACAGTCATTGGTCGAAGTGGGTGTGTGGGTTTTGCGGAGAAAGGCTGGCACCAGATAAGGTTTCCAGGCTGGGTGGTGGAATCAAGGCATGGCCAAGAAGGCTGAGATCCGGCGTGGACCGGGGGATTGAGTAGGGCCGAGATGGAGGAAGAGAGGCGGAAGAGGCTGGAGTTTGGGTTGGGATTGAATGATTTGAGGTGATGGCTAGGTAAGGCAGTGTTGTGAGTAGGAAGAAGCAGTGCATGAGAGATGTCCATGTGCATGTTCCGATGGGAAGGAGAGATAGGAAAGCAAAGACGACGAAGACAAGCCAGCGGTATGGCTGAGTCAAGCGATTGTGTCTCGTTGCACGTGCCAAGTTGGGCTACTGCGCTCCAGGTGGTTTGGTGGATGGGGTGGAGACTTTCTCCAAAGCATGATGGAGGGCATCGCTGCCGCAATCGCATCGCATGCTGGTTAGCCTTGTCGCCGCCCCGGCCATTGCGATCTCTCTTCTTCGATTCTTCCTAGACCAAACGGCTTTCTTCTGTGCAAAAGCCTCTTCCACCGCGACATACACCACCGCACTGCTGTTATCGCATCGCCGCTGTGCCACGTCTCACCATTCCGGCAAAGCGCCATTGCCGCGTTTCGCCTATCACCCAAGCTGAGATTTACGTTGCGACGCCTGTGGACTCTGCCGGCCAAGGCATCTCACAAGCGCATTCCCCGTCCTTTGATTGCTTGCTTGCACTGCGGCACTCACCCAACACGGCAGCACACTACACAACATCGCCACCTGCGACGCCGTCATAGAGTGCCCTCTTGAGGACATTCGAATCTCCACTGCCCCGTCTGCTTACTACTACTACTACCACACGTATTTTGGCCGTTCGCATCATCGCCTGCGCTTGATTTTGACATTCGCCACAAATATACTCTCCGCTGTTGAGTCGGCCTTCTGAATATCCGGCTGGTCGTTGCTTTGCTTCATGTCAGCACCCTGCATCTAAGCAAACCCCCCCCGGCTCCTTTGCACCACCTCGTCCATCTTACTACCTCCACCACCATCACCACCACAACCACCACACCTGTGCGGTGTACACATTTGCAGAGCTCTTAATTGAGACTTTGGTTGGTCACACGTGACAAACACACACACACACACACACACACACACACACACACACACACACACACACACACATACAACTTCACCATGTCCACCACAACGAGCACCGCCGCTGCGGCATCGCCAACGCAAACAGACTCGGGCAACAAGAGCAACACTCCCGGCAACTCGCCGCTGCTGTTCTTCGTCGCACTCGGATTCGGCGTTGTCTTTACCAACTTATGGTATGTCTGTTGCTGTCTCTTCATACCAACGGTATATACGCTAACACACCCTGCGCAGGATTATTGTCGGCGTCAAGTACTGCTTCCGATACAACCAGCGAAATCGCGCAATGCGCGCCGTAAACGAAAATGGCGAGCCTATCGACTTGACCCAGATGCCTCGACCGCATAGGAGGCGGCGAGAGAAGAAGCTCATGTCTATGGAGGAAGTAAATGAGCGGTTCCCGTTGTCAAAGTACAAGACCTGGAGGTCTTCGCGTGAGGCTGAGGGTCTACCTGCTGTGGGTGGTGTTACTGCACCTCCTAGCCGTGCTGGCAGTATCAAAGAGACTGGAACTGCGGGAGCAGACGGAAGGAAGAGTGAAGAGGCCCAGGCTCGCACCACACTGGATATGGCGAGGAATGACCATGCGCATGCCGAAGCTGGTGGCCAGCAACCGTCTGCATCCCGTGTCAGTGAGGACAAGCATGGAGCGAGTGCGACCACTCTTGAGCGAGCCGAGACAGCACCCAGTGTCAACGAAAAGGACCGCCGCAATTCGCTCGCGGAAGACGAGGACGATGATGACCCCATCAGGACTGCCGCACCCCTGGAAATGCTCGGCGCACCCGGCGACAGCTGTGCAATCTGCATCGACACCCTCGAAGACGACGACGATGTCCGTGGCCTTACCTGCGGTCACGCATTCCACGGAGCCTGCGTCGACCCTTGGCTCACGAGCCGCCGCGCCTGCTGCCCACTCTGCAAAGCCGACTACTACGTACCCAAGCCCCGCCCGGAAGGCGAAGATGCGAATGCTTCTGGACGTCGCAACGGTGGCTCACGAGGCAACATGCCTCAAACGCCACAGTCAGCATGGTTGGGCACCCGCGGTATCCCATTCCGCTCACGCTTTGTCGGTCCTCGAGGCTTCTTCTTCGGCGCCCCTACACCGGAAGACCCTACCCAACAGCCATACAGCAATAGCAACCCTTCCCCACGCCGTGCCGAGCGCAGACGACGTGAACAAGATGCTGGTTTTGCCACCCAACCAGCGCCAGAAACTACCCAACCCAGCACTGGCGGCTGGCGAAGCAGACTCAACATCCCTTTCGGCCGACGAGCACAACCTGCAGTTGACGGCACACACGGTGTCCCAGAAGTCATCGGCACAACCCCCAGCGATTTGGAAGCTGGGCGTGCACAGCGATGATGATCGCACACCATTCTCACATTATATATAACACGACAATACGATTTGGATGACCTTTTTTGATTTATTGTTTGATAACCAGCGCCCGTTTTCTCCATTCATCTCTACTTGGTTTCTGTTCTTGCTTATAGGATCTTGGGCACACATGTTTCTCATGGGACTCGACCTTGTTGTTAGGAGGAGGAAAGTACCGGAACTGGCGTTAAAGAGGAGTTGGCCTCGATGAGAAGGAGATTTTCACGTTCAGAGCATGTCGCTTCGTTGCTTCCGCGAGGACTCTAGCGATCACCAAATGAGAAATCTTACCTACCTTACCTACCTCGCCCACCTGCCAAATATTCGTTCTAGCCTTCATGTTGCTTTTCCATGCATGTCTCCAGGTTCATTGGAGATTTCCGGACTATTTGGCCAAAAATAACATACTCGCTTCATTTGCCCTTTGATTCTTGCCAATAGCACCTGCCACATCGGCTCTTGTGAGCGGATATATGGATGCGAATTGGAGTGTATTTTCGCCCCAGCGATCCAAGTGATGCTTGCTCCCGGGCGATCTCCGCACGAGAGTGGACTCGGAGAGGGGCAGTAGTGATGGGAAGTGGAGACACATGCCAACTGCCGGATGTACCTACATCACTGCGATTCAGAAGCCGAGCTACAGAGAACTACATGTAGAGCTGCATGGGCTGGTGGATTGATTGATTGATTGATTGATTGATTGATTGATTGATTGATTGATTGATTGATTGATTCCGAAGACAATTGGCACTCCAGTCTCAACCACAGACAACGTTTCGATTCAGCTCGCCTCGTAATGTCGAACCAATTCCACCCTCCACCAAGCGCGAATCTAAAAGGCAAAGTCATCGTTCTCACTGGAGTATGTTACACATAATATTATACATATATATATACAATCATAATACAAGGCTAACGCCGCCCAGGGCGCCATCGGCATCGGCGCCGTCCTCGTCCGCCTCCTCCACGCCGCAGAAGCGCACGTCTTCTTCGGCGACGTCCTCGACGAACCCGCCCGTGCCCTTGAGCTCGACCTACACTCCTCTGCAGCCACGGTCAAGTTCATCCACTGCGACGTGACGTCTTACGCCGACAACCTCGCCCTGTTCGACGCAGCATACGAGGCTTTCGGACGAGTCGACCATGCGATTTCAAATGCTGGGCTGGGAGAGCAGGGGAATCTCGTGAGTCCGGAGTTGACGTTGGAGAGCGTGAGGGAAGAGCCGAGGAGGGCTGTTGGTGTTGTTGATGTTAATCTGAAAGGGCCGTTGTATTTTGCGCGGCTCGCGAGCGTGTATCTTCGACAGCCAGGCAAGGGTGAAGAGGCCGATGCTGCTCCGGTGGACAAAAGTTTGACGTTTACGTCAAGTGTGGCAGCCTTTCGTGAGGACCCTGGGCTTTACGTGTACGTGGCTAGCAAGCACGGTGTGATGGGGTTGATGAGAGTTCTTCGCAGGTGAGTTGCGTGTGGCTGCGATAATTACACGTGCTGCGATAATTACACGTAATCTGTGGCTGACGCGCGATGATAGCACCCTCATCCAATCGAAACCATACGCCATCAGAACTAACACGGTTTGTCCCTGGATGACTCGCACTCGCCTGACTCAAGGCGTAGAGCACCACTGGGATGCTGCCGGACTTCCAGGCAACATGCCAGAAGACATAGCCAGAATCTTGATGGGCGTGGCTGCCGATTCAAGTCTCAACGGTGAAGCTGTCTACGTGGAAGGCGGCCGTGGTTGGAAAATCGAGCAGACAAAGATCGATCTGCGACCACAATGGTTGGGTGAACGGCAGACTAGAGATCTAGACGAGGGCACACGCGTACTTGGCGGCGGCGAAGGTTGGATCGCAGGGCAATGAGCATAGCTACTCAACTCGCTTCTGGATCTTAGGTCCACGAATCTGACCGCGAATCCAGTCCGGTACGAAAGCTTTCAGGCCAAGATTCTCTTCCGCGACTTGCACTGTGAATTTGTCCTCGGGGGTGTATGGGCTGGGTTCTCCAGAGACGACGAGGTCGGTCATCTGTTCCAGCCTGCACATTCCAAGACCAATGTTGCCGACGCTGGCGATGAACTTGCCCGTGGGTCGTTTTCTCTTGTCGTCTTTCCTAATTTCCGTGTCGCGCTCAGGTGATGGGAGAGCAAAAGAGCTGTTATATTCGAGCTTCTCAGGCGATCCAGTAGCCGGGTCATAGAGCGAGATAGGCAGAATGCGCCTCCGCACAACACCAGTATGATGGGTCCTGATCGTAAGCTCCTGTCCAATGTAGCAGCCCTTCTTGAAATCAATCCCCTTCATGAGATCAATATTCGCATTCATCGGCAACGTCTCTTCCCTCGGAATCTCCTTTTGTCCTTCCGCCACACCTCTAAGATATCTCCGAATCGTGTACGCGCTCAACGGCGCTTCCTCGAGACCTTCCAACGCCGCCGTGTTCCCTACCACGCCGCTCCCCGAGATCGACGCTGGCAAAAGTATCCTCTGCCCCATCCCAGGCGCCCGACAATCCGTCAAGCCAATCGTACCATCCTCGTTCGCGCCCTGCGAATGCGCAGTCCAGCGCTCATCATCCCTCCACGCATTCCACACGTCCAGCTCGCCCTCATCCAGCATCCTTAGCGCGAGCTTCGCGCGCAGCTTATGCCTCTTAACATGCTTGAACAAAGCCGGCGCATCGTCCGCATCGACCTCCACGAGGTAGCCCTGGTCCTCGCTCTTGTGCGTTTCCGCGTGCCACTTCGAGCCTAGGGTTGGGTAGACGAAGACATCGTTCAGCACTTTGCCCGGCGCCGTCAGAAAAGCGGAGTAGAAGCCTGTGCGGGAATCGGATCGTAGGTTATTTGTGATTATGCCTTGGAGGAACTTGGGTGCTTCGGGGCCGTGGAGGGAGATTAGGCGGCGGGTTGTGAGTTTGGCGGCGCCGGCTGTGGGCGGTGGTGGAGGAAGTCTGGTGGGTTGGGAAGAGTATGGGCGTGATCGCTGGTGTTTGAGGCAATTGCTGCAGGTGTTGCTTAGCCGAATGGAGCTGCGTGGAGTGTACATTGTTGGTTGGTGACAGAAGAATGTTTGGTGGAACGATGGTTTCATGTTTGGACTTTATGGATTTTGCTGATGTCAGCGAGCGTGCCGATCCTCGTCAACTGCAACTTCACCTTTTATCACCCAATCATGATTCCTTTGATCTACACACAAATTACTTCAGGTCATTGGTCATTGATGTCCATCCGCAAAAAGAAATGACGGGAGTCTTCTGACTTTCGATGTGCAATAAGGATTACAATTTTCAATCTCATCATCACTCCGTCGAGCTAGTTGTATGATGTGTCTATCTTAGAAGCGTTGCTGTAAGTATCACATGATTCAAGGTCATTTTATGTGTGCATTGGATATGGCTATTTTGTCGTCTCACTCCTCAATCAAGCGGGGGTGACGCTTAGATGTTGTGTCCGCAAATCCCAGAACCAATCAATTCAACTTTGCTCGTAGCTCCGACCCAATCCCAATTGCTCCACTGGTCAAGCCGTCGTGAACATGTGGCCTTCCCACCGAGACGTGCCATCTGGCCCAGTCACGGATTCCTATCGAATGCAGCCAGCGCTCTGCCGATCTTCTCCTCTACTGACATTGATCGCTTGTCATGATCTGAGCGCAGTGTCTCGAATCGCTCTACTGTCATCGTTGGCTCGAAGGTGCTTGCCCAGGGCTGATAGAGCTCCAGTTGACGTAAGCATTCGGTGATAGTTGTCAGGTTGCTAAGAGAAGAAGCGAGGTACGGTGTGAGCATCTCCTTTGCCTTAGCTTCCGACTCAACCAAATGCTGGAGGCTGTCCATGATTTTGGTGATTCCTATGGTTTTCATGCTCAGCGCAGTGCGATCCTTGTGCCCTTCATTTGCCAAGGACCTATCCTTGAAGGACGCGGAGGTCGCTAAGAACGCTTGTAAGAGTAACTGGATCGGTGTAAGATGGCGAGATTCCTATGCAATAAGTTTGGCAGCGCCTGTATCATGGTTGTTTATCCGACGACGATGTTGATTGCGCCAAGGTGGAGATCCTGCAAAAGGTAATTTGCTCTCTGTTACAACTGTAAAGTTTCCTTGAGGTAGAATCGGAATCTAAGCAGTGCGTGCATATAAGTATCTGGCAGCATACGTTCCGGACGGATGGCGCCAGCGAATCATTTGGACATTTGTCCCAAACTCTGCGCTTGAGCATGAAGTTCTGCGTACATCTCGTACTGCATGTGATCTGTTGTGAGCATTTCACCCAGTACCAGACTTTAGTGAAAGGCTTGATGTTTCCGATTACTCGGATCAATGGCTCGTGGCGCTGAAGGATCCTCAAGCCTGACATTCTCCTTTGGATGTTCCTGGATTTCTAGTGTAGTGTCGCGAAAATAGCCCGGATCTTTGCGGAGAGACAGCAAGTGATTGGTAGCTTGATCACATCTTGCAGCTAGTAGACAAAGGATTCTGTCAAAGTCAAGGCGTGCAAGCGACAAGTACGGGGCCCTGGTCGTCGCTGCAGCCAGCGAAGAAAACCCGTCTCCTGTCTCCCCTGGGAGTGTTTGCGCTGCAAGCTTCGAGCCCTGCAAGAGATCGTTCACATCGTGACGGACCAATTTTGCACATGTCACCGAAAAAGACAGTGTTCTTTTTCGCGCCTCAAGCATAAGAAGACCAAGAGTGATTGTCGATCCCAGGCCTAGATTCAGCCAGTTCGCTGCATTCGCGTGCTCGTGAACATCCAGTACTTCTACACAGCACTCCGCATTCTCACGCCCTGCGAACATCATGACGTGATCGGGTAGATGACCGCGAAACAGCGCGGCTCCAACTAGTAGTTTGGGTGCATAGCCTGGATATCCGTAGCGGCAAATTTCGATGGATGGTGCCGACCGCGTGTTGCCGTGAACCACAACAGGTTACGCGACTTCAGCAGATCCTCTTGGTTGATGTACAGCCACATGTAGGCTTCGTCGATTTTGGCAGTGGAATGGAATGGCGACTTGTGGGGGCCGCAGACAGTGAAATCGGGACGATGAGACAACGCCATATCAGTCTTCCAAGCTTTGCGAAGGACTTGAGACGCTATTTTGGCTTTTTGCCCAGCCATCGTCTGTAGATTCTTGCTTCGTGTCGGTCGAGGATCGCTTTCAGGAGTGCGAAGTTGTCGTGAATACGTTTTGCTTGACGAGACCTTGTCTCGCGAACGTAAGAGTTTGACAGAGTAAGCATCGGAGGCGGTGTGAGGCGTAGGCTTATTGCATAGTATTCTGCAGCACGTAATTGCGGTTTCTTTTGCTCCTTCAACTTGCGCTTCATTGCGTTATACGCTTCATCCGAGATTCCTGGGTCGGCATCCATGGTGCGCTCAACACTCCTTGAAGGTGCAAGTGTGGTCGGGTTGTCTCTGATTGTGTTGCTGAAGATTACAACCAGGAGCAGACAAAGAATTCGTAGTTTGTGCATGCAAGGGGAAGTCATGCGCGTGACCATCCCACCGCGCTCGGACCTGTCGCGTGGGGCAACGGTAAAGAGTGAGTTGTGCAAGATCGCAGGATGAAGTGAGGTCTGAATTTCCCCTCAGTTCATTGAATGCTTTCCGGTCGGTTGTTAGGAAGGTGGACAGACGTGGACACCCTGCTGCGTCCGCCTCTTGACGATGTGACCAAAGACAGACTTACTTGCAGATATTGCCTAAATGCGATGCAAGAGAGATTTAGGGCTGCATGCTGGTACCCATGACAGGGCAGGCGCGTAATGTAACGCTGGATACTGAAGCAAAGGCGTGTTCTTGAAGTGTGGGCGTGATACTGCAGTGTTGAGCTCGACCGGCTGGGATATAGTGTCTGTTAGCAAGAGAGCAGCGCCAAAGGCTGGAGGCAAGCTTGCAAGTCTTGAGAGGGACAATTGAGGCTCTAGCAAAGTCAGCTGGGACGACGCCACAAGAACAAGCACGAGATCGTGAGTAAGAGAGTCGTGGAAAATAAGAGAATCATAAAGACATCATGCTGCGAAGACCTGTCCACAAGAGCCAGCAGAGCAGGTCTCGGCATCTCGTGACATTAATCATACAAGTGAGTATGTGTGAGTGTGCAGCATCAAAAAAATTGCATGACCCGAGCCGATTCCAAACCCCATAGTGCCTCCCATAATTTTTCCCCTGCCGCTAAAATCGCAAGTGTTTGATCGGCTCCGAGGGATAAAGAAACTCGTTAGAAAGAGAACGCCGATTCCCATATGCAGATAAATTACGAATGCCAAATACGATGCAAAGATCTCTTACGAGAAGAAAGAAGGAAAAGAGAAGAATGGATATTTCTTTTGCTCTTTTGAAGAAATGAAGACGGGATCGACAACGAAATCCAGGTTTAGTAGCCGCCGCCGTACATACTGCTACGGCCATTGTGTCCAGATTGGTGGTAGGTACTGGCGGTGTAGTCGGAGTTGTCGTACAAGGTATTGCGGCGGACATCGGAGTCGTCGCCATATGGAAGGAGTTCCTTCACTTCCCAGTTGTTGGGGCGCTGGCCGACAGAGAATTCAAGATCTTCCTGGGTGATGGCGTCCCAGAACTAGATGACTGTTAGTGAAAGAAATAGCATGAGCCGTGGGAGCTTGCACATACCTTGTAGACCAACATGACCGCCAACAGATTAAGGAGAGTTGCGAAGAACAAGCCGTCCATGTAGTGCTGCACGTTAGAGCAGATGGTTTCGGAAAGGGCGTAGAGCAGGATCTGGCCGACAACGAATGCCAGAACACCGAAGGCGATGTGCAACAGTGGCCAGCGGTCCTGTAGCGTACCGACGACCAGCATAGCCTGCATAACGATGTAGACAAAGAGGAAGATCGCGGAGAAGATGTAGAGGACCACGAAGAGGCCGATCGTGCTCTCTGGGCCCAAACCCGCCCATCCCTTGAAGGTGAGCAGAGCGACGACAAAGCTGATGGCGAACATGACCACGCTGCAAACGCGCAACAGCCAAACCGAGAGGGTCGTACCGTCTTCGTAGAGCTGGAAACCGACGAAGCCGTTGATCATCAAGCAGATGCATGTAGAGCTCACAAGACCGCATTGCACGGCAACGAAGTATGCGTATGCCTCGGATCCAGGCGGTACAACGCCGCAGTCGACAACAAGCGAGATGATGGTGAGAAGGGTGTACAAGTAGAAGAAGGTTGTTATCTCCTTGCGGCCTGCGCATGTTTGTTAGCCAAGTTCTCCCGCATCGCAGTCCAACCATTGTATCGCCCATGCTCCTTGACCCTCCCGAAACCACGTACCGACCGCTGTGAACTTGCTCCTGACATGAATAATCATGATGACCAGCATGATCAGCGCAATAATGTGCGCGAAACCAGCGGCTCCCTGGAAGATGATTGTGTTTGCCAGCTCAATCGACCGCGAGTAGCATTGCGACTGTGTGAAGTGCGATCCAGTGATGGCCGACTTCGCTCCCACCAAGGGACACAATGGCAGAGGTGTGCGCTCGCATATCGAGGAGAAGTCGCCGAAACCCATTGCGGCGGTGGCAAGGGTGGGCCGAAGAGGAGGATGATGCTCGAGGGATGCTCGAGGATGCGTACGGCGGAAGTAGCAGAGTGCGCGGGTCGAGTGTCGCAGGAGAAGAGGTGCGCCGTTGGCGGGCGTGCGCTGGAGGTGCCTATGTAGCGAGGGTAGTTCGGTAGCGAGTGAATTAATGGGAGGCTGCCGTGGCTGGGATGTGCTCTGTTTCGCTCGTGAAGACTGAAGCCCGAGGGGCGGGAGGGTGTGGCAGGCGCGCGTAAAGTTCACGCGCTAAGCAATTAAACGACCACGCTTGGATCACCCTCGCAACGAAGCCACCCAAAAATAGGACATGTCGAGAAATATACCACCCTGAATCACGACTGGCCACGCTTTTTTATGGTAGATGCCATGCGATAACCGGATCTAGGCACAACGACTCTGCGGTGACGGTATACTCAGACAATACGTCAAACACGATCATACTCCCTACCAACGATCTGTAACCACTCTTCCGGCTGGTACACTGCCTCTTCAACCTCTCTCCTCATTACCAGCAACGTCACCAGAAATAAAAAAAATGGCCGACGGGGAAGAACAACCACGCAACCGCCGCGAACGTCGAGCAGCCGCCAAATCCTCGAACAAACCCATCGAAGCCCCAACCTCCGCGCCCAAAATCAAACTTGCCCAGCCAGATCGCTCAGGGCCAAAAGGCAAAACTCTACTAGACCTCGTCGAAGAAAGAAAGCATCTCCTGGAGAAAGGCCAGCCCTTCGACAAGCAGCACAACGACGGACTCGCTCGCGATGAAAGCGGCAACATTCTCGAAGCTGGCCTCGGCGATGGCGAACCTATAGGTCCGATAGGAGATGCCGTCTTCTGGGCTGTCTGCCTGACCATGTTCCACTTCACGCTGGACGTGTTGACGTTCCAGCAATACCGACAAGAAATCGAATGGGTCCCTATCTGGAAGCGGACGTTCTTGGTCTTACCGATTCTCTGGCTGATGATCTATGTCATGCGGTCCAAGACTGCACGCAAGATTGAGGTGGCGAGGCAGCTTTTCTTTTTGGCGGTCGGTGTTGGCGCGGGTTGCTACACGATTCATGTGGGCAATGTGTACGATTACTATGCCGTGATGAAGCAGGCGCCACCTTTGGGTACGTTGTGGGTATGGAGTGTAATTGAGATGAAGCTACCTTATGCTCTGGTTGGGGTGTTGTCGAATCTGGGTTACATGTTCTATAAGGGGTATGCGGTGTTCTAGACCGTGGTCGTTTTTCTGAGCCTGGAGCTGTGGAAACGTACACACAGTGGGAATTTGTACGGAATTAGACTGGCATTATGTGCCTACACATATAGAAGCCCGAGCGCATCAACCTCACAATCCTTTCACCCTCACCAAATCATTAACAACCATATACCGGCTGATACCAATCCACCCCCAACGGAACCACCTCATCTGGCTCACGTGCGCGCTCGTCATCGCCATCTGCGCTTTTCTGTAATCTCCCACGCCACTCACAGCCAAAATGGGCGTAGGATAGTCTCCACCCTTCTTCTTCTGGAAGACGCTCATGATCACAGAGACCAGAGCATCGAAGATACTGCTGTACTTGCGCACGAAATTCGTCGTCGTGAGCGTGTACATCTTAACCGGATTCTCCCAGCCCGAGTGTCTCTGCATCAAATTTCGCAGGAAAGTTGACGCGCCATGATACAGAGAAATATGGTTCGGATGGCTGCTGACGCCTCCCTCGTCGAATGTGATCAGAACGTCGATATTGGAAAGAGGCGCGGCATCAGCGGACATGGTCTTCATCTTCGGCGCAAAGTAGTGCTGCAGCACTTTGGCCACTTCCTTCGCCTCCCAGCTTTTGGTCATGGAGTCCTGGAACCGCTCATCTTCGACCACAACGACTTGCTCAGCAGACGGAACTCCCAGCAGCAGCGCAGACTTGACCAGTTCCTTTTTGCGAATGTGGCCAAGACCGTCTGCGTCTCCGCTGCTAAGGCAGAGAATAAAGATCCTGTTCTGCAATTCCGGGCGAGCAAGGGAGAGCAACGCCGGTGAGAAGAACATTGCTTCGTCGTCTGGATGTGCGATCAAGAGACATATTCTTTTGGCGCGTAGAATCGGGAAACCGGATGTCATGAACGCCGTGAAGAGCCAGGTGCCGATCAGGAGGAGCGGGATTTGGGCCAGCAAGAGGTAGTTCATCCTGGGAATCGATGGCGAGAGGCGCCAATTGAGTTCGGAGTAGGCTTGTGACGGCGATTATGGAGTGCTCGTGTTGCCGAGTGGATGTGGTGTTGATGATGGCTGCTTTAGAGTTTGGCGGTTGATGAACCCCGGAATTGAGGGGCGCACAAAACGCATCTTCCTTGTTGTTGGTCCGAGCAACTATAGAGATTCTACTACTGTAGGATCCTGGCCAGGATGTTGGAACTAGTTCATAACTTGTGCGTTCAATTAACCGATTCCGCTTCCGCGATCCTACTGATCTTATGCACAATCTCGGACTTCGCTACTCAGTGCACGTAGGTCAGGTATGTGAATGCCGACTTCGAAGCTGAAAGACCGCCCACAGCATTGAATTGGCATGCATCACACCTTCGCGTCGATTGATAACCGAGAGACTCCGTATCTGCTGCATACGTATGCTGTGAGACAAGACGGTGTCTTCATCTGGTTTTTGCTGACAAACATGATGTATTCAATGTTCCTCCCTTGGCAACCCCGATAGTGACGTTTGGCACCGGCATCCTGAATTGGACAGCCGACAACTGCAACTATCGCACGACACCACCATGCGAGTCAGCCACGTGATCGCACGAGTGCTTAACCCCGAGAATCCACTCACTCACTCGCACGATGTTCCCAAGAAGGAAGGCAAGTGGGCCCATTCCAGAGTGCCGTATTTAAACTCCACTTGTTCAACAAACGTGCTCTCCCACATTGACATTCCAGCAACTGGACACCTTCACATACGACATCACAATCATGGCGGACTACTCGACTCTTCCTTCAGGCGCTACGCTGCAGCCTAAACCATTCAAGGCTCATGTTCCAGAAGAGAAGCTCCAACAACTCAAGGATCTGGTCAAGCTCTCACCTATTGCGGCGCCTACCTTTGAGAACACCAATGCCGGCCGCCGCTTTGGCATGGAGCGCGACTGGCTCGCCAACGCCAAAGAAGAGTGGACCACCAAGTTCGACTGGCGCAAGCAAGAGGACCGCATCAATGCTTCTCCCAACTTCACGGCGCTCATCAAAGACGACCAGGGCATTGAAATCGACGTCCACTTCCTCGCTCTCTTCTCGAAGAAGAAGGACGCGATCCCCATCGCTTTCTACCACGGCTGGCCTGGGAGCATCCTCGAGTTCTTGGGCGTGCTTGAGCTGCTCAAGAAGAAGTACCCTACTCCGGAAGAACTGCCATACCATGTGATTGTTCCCTCTCTGCCTGGCTACGCCTTCTCCTCTGGCCCTCCGCTTGACCAGGACTACAGCATCGCGCAGGCCGCTGCATGTTTGGACAAGCTTATGCGCGGTCTAGGCTTCAGCAAGTACTTAGCTCAGGGCGGTGATCTCGGATCTTTCGTCAGCAGAATCCAGGCTTCAACCTCCGATGCTTGTGTTGGCCTGCATCTCAACATGATTGCTATGGGAGAGCCCGAGAACAAGGATCAGCTGGAGATCCACGAGGCTGAGGCGAAAGCTATGCCTCGCGGGAAAGCATTCACTGAGCATGGTGCAGCGTATGCCATCGAGCATGGAACCAGGACCGCCACTATTGGTTTGGCTCTGGCTGCTAGCCCGATCGCGATGCTGAGCTGGTGAGTCGTTCCGGGAAACTTAAGAAATAAAACGTCAGCTAACACCATTTCAGGATCGGCGAGAAGTTCCTCGAGTGGAGTGACGAGGATCCCTCCGTTGAGGTAGGATGGCGTAGAAGACAGACATCATATTTGCCAAGACTGACAAACGACAGGAAATCCTGGCCAGCGTATCACTCTATTTCTTGACCGACACTTTCCCTCGTTGCATCTACCCTTACAGGGGCGTAAGTCAAACCAATACTGACCCATCGTGGCCGATACAACGATGTAACTAACGCTAACAGATGGGTGGACAGCAAGGAAACACTGGGGAAGGTGCTCGCCGCCTTAACCTCTCGAAAGTAAGCCAGACATGTCCACCACCTTTGCAAGAAAAAAAATTGTACTGACTTTTCACACAGTGGATGAGTGCCTCGCCCCCAGGTCCCTTCCTCAACAAGCCTCTGGGCTATTCTCTCTTCCCGAACGAGTTGTTCCCTGTCCCTGGCAGCTGGGCTGGCACCATTGCCAACCTCGTTCACTACAAGCGTCACGACGAAGGCGGTCACTTTGCTGTAAGTTAAGCGGCATCAGAGCTCCTCTTGAAAGGGAGCATAGTACTGACTCATCGTGACAGGCCCTAGAGAGGCCGCAGGAACTTCTCGAGGATGTCGAGGAGTGGATCCCGAAAGCCTGGGAGGTCAGCGGAGGTGCTAAGCTGTGAGCCGCCCCAGCATGCACAGATGAGATGATGAGCACGATGCGAAACACAGCACAAACAGTAAGGATGCAAAGCGAACAAAGGACGCGGGAAATCCGAGACAGATTGCCAGTACACGAGTATGACCACCCATGAATCTCAGCTCGCAAGCCGCGCAAGCTCTGTATAATCTCACCACTCTATTCGTTTCACATCAACCTCCCTCCCGCTCCCACCCCACACAACAGGGCCAGCCCACTCGCTCTCCCCGTCCAACGTCAAGCTTGCCGTTTCCCAATCACCCTCATCCTCACTAACACCATGATCCGCCTTATCCCAACAATCCACAACATCCATCTCCCCATCATCAACCTCATACGCCCCCGAAATTGCCTCACCCAACTCCCACTTCACCGTACCTCTCTCTCCCCTTCCTCCCCTTGAAACAAAAACCTGTGCCTCCACCCACTGTGCTTCCAATCGCCACTTCTCATTCACAGATTCTCGCTCGTCAATTGGAATTGGACACTTCACCTCGACGAGAACATTTTGCTTCGTACGCTTAGCGACGGGTTTGTAGTGCGCTTTGATCGCTTTCCTGGCATCGCGCCCCGCACCTAGGAGTAATAGGCCCGTGGCTGAGGACGTTGGGTTGGACGATGGGAGTAGGCAGGGGATGTAGGGAGAATCGAGATGGGCTAGGAGAGCGAACGATGGGAGTTGGGCGGGGGTTAGGCGATCGAGGATATCGAGCGGGGAGTCCTGCGGGCGGTTAGTGACGGGATTGGAAGTTCACGGGATGGAGGTGGTGGAAGCGGACTTTTCCTAGTAGCGATGCCAGCGAACCGGGGAGCATGAGGGTGTCGTGGAGGAAGACGGGGGTATAGAGGGACGGGTCAAAAGCTCCTCCAGAGATTAACTTGTCGTAGGTGATTCGGTGGGCCATTGCGTGCTGGTGCGCGTGTGTAAGGGGACCTGAGGATGAGGTTGGGAGAGGAAGGAGGTCTGAGAATTTCATGAGGTGCTCGTGAGGGAGCGGTGTGTCGGAGTCAGAGCTGCTGGCGGAGGTGTCGGATGTGTTTGGGTGGGGAAGGGTGAGCAACGGTAGAGTCCAGTCCATGTGGTCGTCGATGGGTGATTCTTGGACTTCGAGGGAGGAAGATAGGTGGGCAGGTGAGAGTGAGCAGGGAGTTGAGCCATTGTTCGAGTTGTCGAGATGGTCTGAGTGGATAGGCGAGTGCAGGATGTCATGGCTGGGTAGGGTTAAAAATGGAGCTGGTCCGCTGTTCGGCTTGATTGTGAGGTTTATGTCAGGCCGATGGCTGTTCTGAGTCTGAAGTGACCCTCGGATGGGCATCGAGTGCATTTTGAGCGAGGGTATCTGCTAGTAGTGCTCTGTTGGTAGCGGTAGTTGTAGTTTTAGTGATGCTGGTAGAAAACACTTTTGAAATTACGAGAAGGAAACAATCGAGACGGGAACATGCCAGAAACAAGTGTGACACATTGCCAGCGGACTGCTAAACCAGCGGATAGTTACGGAAGCCAAGTGAATCATATGACAGCACACATAGGAAGGACGTGGCAACCAGTATGAGGCCGAAGAACTTCTCATCTCAGTGGCCAAAGTATGGTCTTGCCGAGTTAAAGTAAAATGTAGCGCCGCTTGTCGTTCGAGACGTTGCTTCTACACGTTGAACCATCTTCCATTTGGTCTTTTATCCTTCTTCAGAGGCACGGCATAGCTCTCACAGCGAGCGAATATGGTAGCATCGCCTGGAAACGCAAGCTTTTACAAGATCGTTTTCCCCTAGGCATCCAGAAATGGTTGGTCTGCAAAGCGTACAAGGACTTCATATCCGCATTGCCTCACCAGGACGTTTCTCCAAATGATATTGGGATTCTTTCAGCAATTCGTTCGATATCAATCCAGCTGCCAACCAGGCCGTATAGAGCGAGTATCGCATACGTGTGAAGAATACAGACCGACCAGCCTGCAGCAAGAAAGGACGACCAAGCCTAGCAATTTGCTACAAAGATACATGCCGATTTCTACCCAATTCCAGAACAATCGACGATGTACATGTAATAAAGGTTTAGAAGTCCTTTAGGGTAATTCCAGAGGCTGATCCAGGATACAAGGAGGAAGAAAACTTGCGATCGACTAGTCCATTCGAGATGGAGCCGCATGGGGCCACGTGAGGGCAAGGCGTTTGGATAGGTAGCACGGAACCTATATTCCACTAAGGATCCATGCCGTGCGATGAAAGGGCTGAGATATAACTCAGCGCCGAAACAGAAACCAGCCAAGGGTACATCATCCGATGGATCGCGGCAGTAAAGGTGTTGCAGCAGACTGTGGCGTGAGCCAGGAACGGACGATCACATGCATCCCTTTGCCACTTCGGCACGCCCGCACGTGTTTACGCGAAAGAAGTGAAAGAGGGAGCTAGGCAGACGAGTGTACGTGTGCTTTCACGCGAGGCGCTTTGCTTAGATATTATTGAGTGACTGAGCTTCTCACGCATTCCACCACCTTCGATTCGCTCAAAGAAGCCGTCACTGATACTCAGCAAGCCTATTGCATGCCGTTGGCGCCTCAGGCAAGCGCGAAGGTCTGTGCACTCATGACGCCAGTTCATCGCCTACACAAGCACCTTACTATCAGCTTCGTCCACAACAGCTCCGACACCCATCACCACAACCACCACCTCTTCCCATTACAACACCACCCCATCCCATTACAACACCACCCCATCCCATCCGCATCAAGGTCGCCCACCTGCGCCTTGAACTCTCTCACCACCGCCGGCAAAACCCACCGCCGCGCTTCTTATCTACCTCACACCTACAGCAAACCCATACAACACCTATCACATACCGCCCATCATGTCTGCCGAGCCAGACCATAGCCAGAGCAAGAAGAAGGTCAACCTCAGCCAGTGAGTGCTCACCCACCGTAAACTCGAAGATCGACTGGAAAATGCGCGACGACCTCGCCTTGCCACGCATCATCGCGCCACCTTTGCTTGACAGTGCTAACATTCTGTACAGTGATCCCAGTGGCAAGGAGCACCACGACGATGAGGTGGCAACTGCCATCCTCAAGAAGAAGAAGAAGCCTAACAGCCTGATCGTCACCGACGCTACCACCGATGACAACTCCATCCTCGCCCTTTCCAACAACACCATGGAGACCCTCCAGCTGTTCCGTGGCGACACAGTCCTCGTCAAGGGCAAGAAGAGAAAGGACACCGTTCTCATCGTCCTCGCCGATGACGACCTCGATGATGGCTCAGTGCGCATGAACCGCGTTGTCAGGCACAACCTCCGCGTCAAGCTTGGTGACGTTGTCACTGTCAACCCTTGTCCCGATATCAAGTACGCCAAGCGCGTTGCTGTCCTCCCCATGGCCGACACCATCGAAGGCCTCACTGGATCTCTCTTCGACGTTTTCCTCGCACCCTACTTCCGCGAGGCATACAGGCCTCTCAGGCAAGGCGACACCTTCACTTGCAGAGCTGCCATGAGGACAGTGGAGTTCAAGGTCGTCGAGGTCGATCCTCCAGAGTACGGCATTGTTGCACAGGACACAGTCATCCACTGCGAGGGTGAGCCCATCCAGCGCGAGGACGAGGAGGGCAACCTTAACGAGGTCGGATACGATGACATTGGTGGCTGCAGAAAGCAGATGGCTCAGGTCCGTGAGCTTGTTGAGCTGCCTCTCAGGCACCCTCAGCTCTTCAAGTCCATCGGTATCAAGCCTCCGCGTGGTATCCTCATGTACGGACCTCCGGGTACTGGTAAGACGCTCATGGCGCGTGCTGTTGCCAACGAGACTGGCGCATTCTTCTTCCTCATCAACGGTCCCGAAATCATGTCAAAAATGGCTGGTGAGTCCGAGTCAAACCTGCGCAAGGCTTTCGAGGAGGCCGAGAAGAACAGCCCTGCGATCATCTTCATCGACGAGATCGACTCGATCGCGCCCAAGCGTGACAAGACCAACGGTGAGGTCGAGAGGCGTGTTGTCTCCCAGCTTCTTACCCTCATGGACGGCATGAAGGCTCGCTCCAACATTGTCGTCATGGCTGCCACTAACCGCCCCAACTCGATCGACCCTGCGCTCCGTCGTTTCGGCCGCTTCGATCGTGAGGTCGACATTGGCATTCCCGACCCTACTGGCCGTCTCGAGGTCCTCCAGATTCACACCAAGAACATGAAGCTCGCAGACGACGTTGACCTCGAGTCTATCGCCGCTGAGACTCACGGTTACGTCGGATCTGATATCGCCTCGCTCTGCTCTGAGGCTGCTATGCAGCAGATCCGTGAAAAGATGGATTTGATCGATCTGGATGAGGATACCATTGATGCGGAGGTGCTCGACTCCCTGGGCGTTACTCAGGAGAACTTCCAGTTCGCCCTTGGTGTCAGCAACCCCTCCGCTCTCCGCGAGGTCGCCGTCGTCGAGGTGCCCAACGTCAGGTGGGAGGACATTGGAGGTCTCGAGGAGGTCAAGAGGGAGCTCATCGAGAGCGTCCAGTACCCTGTCGACCACCCCGAGAAGTTCCTCAAGTTCGGCATGTCTCCTTCCAAGGGTGTGCTTTTCTATGGTCCTCCCGGTACTGGTAAGACTCTTCTTGCCAAGGCTGTCGCCAACGAGTGCGCCGCCAACTTCATTTCTGTCAAGGGCCCCGAGCTGCTCTCCATGTGGTTCGGTGAGTCTGAGAGCAACATCCGTGACATCTTCGACAAGGCTCGTGCTGCCGCGCCTTGCGTTGTCTTCCTTGACGAGCTAGATTCCATCGCCAAGTCTCGTGGTGGCTCTCAGGGTGACGCCGGCGGTGCTTCTGACCGTGTCGTTAACCAGCTCCTCACTGAGATGGATGGCATGACCAGCAAGAAGAACGTCTTCGTCATCGGTGCTACCAACAGACCTGAGCAGCTCGACAACGCTCTGTGCCGTCCCGGTCGTCTTGACACCCTTGTCTACGTTCCCCTACCCGACCAGGAGGGTCGCGAGAGCATTCTCAAGGCCCAGCTCCGCAAGACTCCTGTCGCCGCCGATATCGACATTGGCTTCATCGCCTCCAAGACTCATGGTTTCTCCGGTGCCGATCTTGGCTTCATCACCCAGCGTGCCGTCAAGCTTGCTATCAAGCAGTCCATTGACCTCGCCATCGAGAAGGAGAAGGCCAGGGAGGCCGAAGGCGACACTGCCATGGACGAGGATGTTGAGGAGGAGGACCCTGTGCCTGAGCTCACCAAGGCCCACTTCGAGGAGGCCATGAGCATGGCTCGCCGCTCCGTCACCGACACTGAGATCAGACGTTACGAGGCCTTCGCCCAGAGCATGAAGAGCTCTGGCGGTGGCAGCGCCTTCTTCCGCTTCCCTGAGGAGGGTGCCGACGGCAGCGCTGGCCAGCAACAACAAAATGGTATGTTACCCTGACATGAGCTGACATAACTTGAATAGAACAAACGCTAACATACAACCTCAGGTGCTGGCGAGGAGGACCTCTACGACTAGACTCGTGCATAGCCGAATCTCACGATCCATGTTACTGCCACACCCGGATTAATGATACCAGAAGAGGAAACAAAACTTTGCATTCACGCGTCCACGGACTGGGGAGAGTGGAAAGAAAGTGAGATAGATTGTTTCCAGTATGATGTTCCTGTTTTTGGAATAACTCCGACTTTACCTTTTGATCAGCTGGTCCCTTCACTGGGGTCCGAGACTTTTCGATTGGAGTTGTTGAGAGGGAGTTTCCGTGTTATGTTATGGGTACGCGATCAGTAGCCGCTTTCTGGCTGTATGAAGAATTACAATCAATACGCGTCAGCATTTTCCCATTGTTTCGACGACATGGCTTGATGTGAGCAGCTTGAAGAAATCTAACGTCACGCCCTATTGTGCTTCGGATTGTTCAGCCAAGTGCATAGCTAGTCTGCTCGTGTCTACGAGCTCAAAACATACGAACCTTGTTGTAATTGAGCCAATGGTCTTCAGGTTCTTTGAAATCGGGTCTTTTGCTATTGTTGCACTCAAGGCATGTGGAATGACGCACATCAAGACCGACATATCTCTGTGGTGAGCAACACTACCACGCTGGGTCCTGCGGTCAGTAGGCAAAAAAGACAGCATCTCAACGGTGATAAGACCGCCCAATTCCTCAAAACAACATGTACTAGCACATTAGCTACTGAGATCCGCTGCCAATGTGAACAGTGGGTCGATGGTGAGTAGGGCCATTCAGTCCATACGAATAATGTTATTTGCTCCTAAGTTCTAATGTCAGTAGATACAGTATCACGATGGTAGGCAAGACCAATTAGTCCCCATGATTGACGGTACTAGAATAGCGGATCCTGATATTACAGGTAATAAGAAGAGTGTCTCAGTAGTGGCTGTATTAAGTTCCGTGGCTGTAGGCTACGGCTTTAGTATATAGCACTATGGAGATGCAGCTGATACTTGACGGAGTCTGCAGTAAGTCTCACAATCGATGCTCCAAATCTTGCTGGCGTTGTATGAACTCCTGAGCTTCTGTGAAACTTTCATGCATTTGGGCCGCTAGGAAAGGAGCAGGTCCTCGTTGGAATGGAGTTTTTTCGTAACACTCGATCGGTTGTATCCTCATGGTAAGCATGTTCACTTTTCAGTCTGGGCCTCTCGATATGAGCATAACAGATGTTGGGATCTCAACAATCTCTGCTAGTATCTCGATGATATTCCTTGCATCTTGGCGTACCCTATGTCCCCAGCTCAGC
This sequence comes from Melanodothis sp. VS III C KN 2, assembly GCA_019775565.1. Classification (NCBI taxonomy): domain Eukaryota; kingdom Fungi; phylum Ascomycota; class Dothideomycetes; order Cladosporiales; family Cladosporiaceae; genus Melanodothis; species Melanodothis sp. VS III C KN 2. The sequence goes on along the minus strand of JACWFM010000030.1, from coordinate 512,032 downwards.
TCGCAGTCGTGCCCTTCTTTGCGTTTTTTCAAGGACATACCTCCACTCTGGCCGGAAGCTGTCGGTGAATCGCTGTGAAATCCCTGAATTGCTCTCGTCGTGAAGCAGTTTGGCCTCTCAGTGTGTTGAAAACGGCAGATCGGGCTCGCCGTCATCGCAACGACCTAACATACATCGTCGGTGAGATGCCATAGGATCGTTGGTGGCTCGATAGGTTGACTTTCAAGCGAGATCGAGCGGACACATGCGCGTGTCCGAGACCCAATGCTACCAGGTTTCTCCCGCCACAAAGCAGTGTCCGTCTGTTTTCCAATGGTGTTCCTCAAGAACGGTAGTCGGTGGAGGCAGCGGCGCTGCCCGACGTATTCTCCCTCGCGCTTTGGACAAGCCTTAAATTCGTTTAATGTCTTGCAAATGAACCCATGGTCATCCTGGACACCTGTAGCCCATTCGCGCCAAGCGTCGGCAGCGTTTTGTCTTAACAAAGAGGGCTGGTGCATACGTGGACGAATGAGTTCAGGCTGGAAAGTGATGCTCGGATCGCGAGCCTGTTGCCACAGGGCATGGCCGTCTCCCTCGAGATAGGGATCGGGCAACCATGAGACCATCTCGGGTTGGTAATACTCTTTCCACCAGGTGCCAGGCAAGGGCCTATACTGCCACAGAGCACGTTGGGAGAAGAATTCAATCTCGATCCCAAGAGTTGAGGTCTCTAGGATGACAAGCCTACAGGTCTTGGAATCTCCATGCGGTCCGATTTGCAGGTTAGACGCAGCAGTGCCAAATTTTGACTGCAGGCAGTTTTCCGCCACCACGTACGTTTGTAGAGACTTGCCTGCGTCTTGTATGCACTGATCCCAGCGTTTGACTGCATCACACAGGTAATAATCGCACCAGTAGCCATAATTCAAGTGCATTGCTTGTAGGAGATATGTGAAAGGGGTCCGGTTCTCCAGGTCCAGTGCGTGCAGATCAGCAACATTTGTGATGAGCATGATGCAAAGCTCACCATATCTTCCCGTAAGGTCTTTGTCATTTTGGCTCGACCAAGAGTCACGTGGGCGTGACAGTCACCGCGAGAAGTGCTCTGCGGCCCAATGTAGAGCAGTTTTACCCAAGCGATCTGCCCACTGGGCAAGCTGTGCATCTGATGCGGCTCCTATGAGTTTGACAAAGTCTTCCGGAGGCCAACCTTGAGCATTGACAGCCATGCCAAACCGATCCTTGGAGTGCCACTTATTGAACGGGATAGTCTGGCTTATGATTACTTGATGGAGCGCTTCGTCGGTTAGGTACGGGTTGTTTCCAATCTCTTCCAGGTCATCGAATCGGCGTCTACGATCACGTCTCACGGCGGGTTTGTCAATCAATTCGCGTAGATCAGCCGATATCCTATGCTTCCTTAGAAACTATGTATAAACCGCCTCGATGAGTTTGCGATTTTTCTCTTGCTCGTCTTCACCTATGTGGTAGGGAAATTGATGACTAATGAAGCGTTTCAAAACTCGGTGCAGATCAGCCTCTGAATAGTGAGTTGGAAACTCATGTAAAAGGAACTCGCAAAGTTCTAGGTGGCCATACACAGCGGCGATCTGCAATCATGTCAAAACCAGATTCTACAATCCAGGATATGTGGCGCTTACGGAAAGCGAAGAGTTGTGCCTGGGCGCACGTCCGTCATCTTCATGATCAGATACGGACAATTCTCCAGATGTGAGGAGTCTCCTGACTGCCTCCTTGTTGTCGGACCGTATAACATCGAAGGCGAAGGCTCCGTATGGGCGAACGTTTACGGGGCGTACACAAGAATTCCAAGCACCGTCGGAATGATGTGCTGCAAACTCCCAGACGCAATGCGAAAGCCATCGAGGAAGAGCAAGGCGGAACGTCCGTGCTGAAGGGCGTTTTGTACGATCTCGTGAGAGAGGTCCTCGTCTGGTAGGGTGGGCGATGGGTACACCGTGGAATGATGTGTCCGAGCCAGAAAGTCTGGTATCTCCGATGCGCTCGAGGATGGTTGCATGTCCGGACTGTATGAGAAGGGCTAAGTTTTGTAGTTGTGCCTCATGTGATGACAAGAGTGCGTTCTGTGAGTGCGCTTCTGTGGCACGGAGTGATGCTTCATGGAGGTTCCAAGATCTAGCCCAATTCAATCAAGCAACAGGCTCACATTGGATCCTCTCACAATACTTTCTGACAGTAGCTCATGTATGCAAGCAGCATCGAGCTCTTTGCGTGCTCCAGGGACTCTAGCAGCCTCCCTAGCTCCGTCTCTTTGAAGGCCGGGTACACCCTGCCTATAGAACGAGACTTTCGCAGGACGTGTTCCATCTTTTCGACTGTGGCCTCGATATTCGTAGCCATGAATGTGCAAGTCACCATACATCGGCCAAGCAGCGTATCTTTCGAGATATCAGCCTGTCGGTGGATTACAAGCTGACGTACTGATCAAGACATCGTTTCAAGTTCAAAAGAGAGGTCCGCGACTGTTTGGGGGCGTCTTTGCTGGAGTTATAGAAGCTTTTGAGCTTCTGTGAGCTCTCTAACACCTGGGTTGCGAGCGACAAAAGACCCGGCCCACTGGCTACAGCGCCAAAGATTTCGGCCATGATTTCCGACCAGAAGAATTTGTGGGAGTTGTGTGTCAGATGTAATCAGCAACCAAAAAATCGGTCATGATGATTGTTGGTCAAAAGAATGTGCGGGAGTGCTATGTGAGAGATAGAACATCTTACCTCTCCTTGCATGCAAGGCTGAGCTGAGGCACATCAGTCAGCCTGGCGCAAGTCGGGGCCGTGTGATTACAGCTCAAGCAAATGCCTGCAAACACAGCGCCTTGTCGTTGGACATGAGCGCTGACATGTCGAGATGCACTGTGATCATGCGCATGCTGGTGCGAAAGACGATAGATTCAAGAGGATGGATGATACAGGGTGGCCAAGCAACCCCTATCTCGTCGGCAAAGGCGACAGATCGTCGCTCTGTGCCTAGTAGTACTGGTACATAGCAGGCTTAAGATACTGTACAGCCAGACCACATCTCGGTGGCAGGGGTGGGCAGATAGCCGTCTATGCTCGATAGTAACATTACACCAGATGCTGGACCGGACCTTCAACTCAGATCACGTCTCAGTGGCCAAGGTAAGCGGAGTTTCGCTGAAGCTTATCAGTACTGGTGCAACAAATACCAAAGAAAAGGATACAGCATTCCCGCATCCCGCCGGGTGCGTTGTGTAACGAACGGTCGTATTCAGTGAAAGTACCTTGACAGGGTATAGGAGGCATGTGTTTGTGTTTTCGAGAAGATCAGCACATCGAACGTATGCATTCGAACCGCAAAATTCTAATCAGATCAATCGACCTCAAACTAGCAAAGTACCCCGCATGATGCTGATCATATGGCCACGAGAGATAGCTTTACTTCCTTGTCTAAGCAAGGAGGGTTTTCTTGCAGGTGTATCCGTTGGTAAAACATCCGTGTCGAAAATGAAAATACAGTGTATTATGAAACAGACAAAGCTCGTTGTCCATCAGCAAGCATGATATATCATCAAGGCGCTTTGGCGGAGTGGTTAACGCGTAGCCCTGCTAAGGCTATCTCCTCGGAGGCGTGTGTTCGAATCACACAGGCGTCGATATAACTATCGTTTTGTTTTTTTGCATGGTAATCATGTAAGTGAGAATCCCGACCGTCAGGAGCGATCTTGACCGAACGATCTGGATTGCGGTGTATTCCACTGGCGTAATGCGTTGGTATTGAAACTACGTCATCGATTTGATTGGCTCTGATCGTTGGCTAGCCGTTGGGTTCAAACGTTGAGGGATCGAATCGGCTGTGGGTGTACGGTCACGTGATGTAAGCTCTGCGGCCTGATAATCTGCACGCGAAGCCCAGACTCGAGATGCGAGCGCAGTCTTGGGAATGGAAACAAACATGGTTGATCCGATTAGTCACAGCTGTTGGCTAGACATTTGTTCGAACATTAAATATTGATCGGTTATAAACAAGCCATCACGTAATTTCAACTTGCTCCTGCCTACTTGGTGTTCCGCATCAGCACTTGCATACAGAGCCCCTCTGACATCTCTTCGAGCATACCACTGAGAGCATGTTCAAATTGCACAGGTGTTACTCGACGTTCCCTGTTCTGACATAAATGGAGACCTCCAAAAGGGAGGATGCGACCCAGCGCCATATACACTTGTTTGCAATAGCCGCAACAATATCGATAAATTCGTCTACACTATGCTCTCAACCTCTACTTTGCATCTTATCAACCACCCACTCCGCCGTCCTAGCATGCAGACTCGTTTCGCGTGGCTCGCCTGTTATAGTGCGGCCTGCGAAAATCCTGCTCTCCCCTTCCGCCAACGCCTGGAACACGACAAGCTGATCACGCATATGCTCGTCCACATACGCACCACTTGACCACTCTGCATACAAATCATGGCTCACACGATCCGCAAGCTCAGTGGCAGTCTGCTCCGGCGATCGGACTTTTCGATCGTAGAGCCAATCTCGGCCGAGCTTGTAGGCCTTGGATGCAGCTGTCTCAGTAGAAGACGAAGGCACCGTAGCGACGATGATGAGATAGTAGCGCTTGTCGTGTTTGCTATCTTCGCATGTGAGAGAGAAGCTGTCATTGGTTGCGGAGAATCCTGGGCCGAAGTAGGATGCGATAGTAGGTAGGCATATGCTACGGAAGTGCTCATGGGCGGCGACTGGGGCGATGAAAGTGGCTTCCAGGCGCTTTGGTGGCTTTGGCGTCGATGTGGACTCCCCGGGAGACAATATGAATGCTGGTAGCACAAGAGACTGTCTAGCGGGAATCTCCAACGTAAAGCTACCTATGCTCGAGCCACCATGGCTCCAGCCTCGCTTGTTCAAGCTGCAACATATAGACGGAAGTCCGATGCTACGCAATGTAGGAAGCAGAACTTGGGCAATGTATTCGTATGATGGCGATCCAGACACGTTCGTCCCGCCAGAGATCGAAATTCGCATTGGCTTCTCACTAAGAGTACCATTTTCGTTCTTGGGAGGTTTGAAAAGAATGAATGGAAGTATTGCTTGTAAAGCCAAGCCTGTACTTCCGGCGGTCTTGATGTCGAGTCTGCATTCCCAGAACCCGTCCGGATTGGCTACGTCTTTGGCAAGACGATACGCTGGCGATACGGATCCGGTTTGACCAGGAGTAAAATCGAGAGATCCACTACCTTTCTCAGCTCCTATCACTGAAGCGTTACTGGCATGTGCTAGCCATTTCACACAGGCCAAATGTTGTGCTTTGAGTCCACCACCAGCAGATCGATTGCCACGGATATCGGTGATTCTGATAGGCATGTTGTGCAGTGCTGACATGCCGACTGCGAGGCGAAGCAGCTGCCCTCCTCCCTCTAAGGTGCGACCGTCGAGCTCCATCAGGTTGCTCGGCATGGTTGAATGGAAGATGGCTTGTAGTGTGAGATTCAAGAGATCGTCCAGGTCCTCGGAGATTATCACCTTTCTAGAGCACAAAGTTTGCCGTGAGTTGTACCTACAGACTGTTGCGTTCTTTGTATTATTCCTCCTTTAAGAAGGATCAGGCGTGACTTTGCTCTTGACCACATTTGACTCATTCAGCACCACTATGAGCATTTGCCACGGTCAACCCGACTTGGTGTTGGGGCTCGGAATGACATAGCTGGATCTTTCTTCATTAATGGCGTTCTAGAAGATTTGAACACTCTAGCGTCAGTGAACATGATCGAGTTGAGATATCGGTTTAGCTACGAAGAACAGAAGCGTTCGTCCCCCGCCAAGCATGAGCAAGTCGCGACGAACGCGAACTTTCGCGACCGTGATGGCCAGACCTTGATGGAGCACGCATTTGCAGTAAGCTACCACACGAACCTTACTCCCAACCAGCATGGCGCAAAACGTGCTCCTAGAGACCTCCATGGGCTCGATCGTAGTCGAGCTCTACAACAACCACGCTCCTAAGACCTGCCAGAACTTCTCAACCCTCGCCTCGCGCAATTACTACAATGGCACCATCTTCCACCGCATTATCTCCGACTTCATGATTCAAGGCGGTGACCCTACTGGAACCGGTCGCGGCGGCGCTTCAATATATGGCGAGAAGTTCGAAGACGAGATTCGCTCGGACTTGAAGCACACAGGCGCTGGCATCTTGAGCATGGCCAACAGTGGACCAAACACGAACGGTGCGTAATTGAAGGGTGCAAGGATGCATGAGACAGTATACTGATTTAAGGGTTTGCTTTGCAGGCAGCCAATTTTTCATCACACTTGCGCCGACTCCCTGGCTGGATGGAAAGCACACTATCTTTGGACGAGTCAAGAGCGGAATGAAAATCGGTACGTGACCGAAGGCCGCAGCCCGACATGATATTTAAGACACTATACTGACTTGTTTCAGTGCAAAGGATGGGACTGGTCAAGGTCGGTGCGGAAGACCGCCCAGTGGAAGAAGTGCGCATCGTAAGCGCAAGGGTACTCCAGGGCGAGGACGACATTTGAGCGATATCCACAAAAGTACAACGAAACTGGACGCGGCAGTGCATCGCGGAATTGCGACACAAAAGCTCTTGGAGAAGACACATGTACGACATCCTCAAAGCTTGCATGGACTGTCACTCATAAATCGTGAGTTGATTACATGTGAGCTAGTGTTGTCGCTCATTTCCTCGCGCCTCTCGCATAAGACCACCCCGAGCGTAGTAACCTGCCATTACAAAGGACCGTTGGGATGGAGCAACACCTTCGTGTATCCATCCACACGCCTGTCGAACTTGTCATAGGCCTCAGGAGCTTCGTCAATGCCGACCTCGTGCGACACCACGAAAGACGGCTTCGCCCTTCCGGAGATAATAAGATCCCGCAAATAACGATTGTACGCTTTCACATTGCACTGTCCCGTGCCGAGCTTCAGTCCCTTCTCGAACAATTTACCGAAGCTGATCAAGATCTGGCCCTTACCGGACTGTTCATCTGGCGCGCCCGGATCAGAGGGCACGTAAAGGCCTGGGATTCCGAGTCCACCTGTCGGGCGTGTAACGTGGATCAGTTGGTCAAGCACCACATTCGGCTGCTCTTTCTTTCCGCCTTTGTCGACAGCCTGGTAGCCCACAGCATCGACGGCGCGGTCAACCATGCCCCCGTTCTTCTCGATGATCTGTTCGACTGGGTCACCTTCTGTGAAATTGATTGGAATACAGCCGATCTTCTTCGCCGCATCCAGACGTTCCTTGACCTGGTCAACAACGAAAACACTCGAAGCTCCACGGATGACTGCGGAGTAGGCGGCCATCAGGCCGACAGGTCCAGCTCCGAACACAGCGACGCTCTCACCAGACTGGAACCCGCTGAGCTCGAGGCCGTGCCATCCAGTGGGGAAGATGTCTGCCAACAACGCGAAATCGGCCTCGTGCTCTGTTCCGCGTGGCAGCTTGAGAGCATTGAAGTCCGCAAACGGCACTCTGAGATATTGTGCTTGGCCACCCTGGTACGGACCCATCGCCACGTAGCCATATGCGCCTCCTGCGAAACCCGGGTTCACACCTGTACAGAAAGCCGTCTTGCCTTCCTCGCAGTTGCGGCAGCGGCCGTCGGCGACGTTGAAGGGAAGCACAATGCGGTCACCTTTCTCGAGCAAAGTAACACCAGAGCCAATCTCAGTGACAACTCCCATGTTCTCGTGGCCAAAGACGAGACCGCCTTCTGCCGCAGTGCGACCCTGATACATGCTGATCTTGTTTAGCTTCGCCTTCGAGAACTGATCATGCCACGGGATAGTGCTCACTGCAAATCGGAGCCGCAGATGGCCGCCGTAGTGACCTTGATAATCACATCGTCAGGATGTTGGATCTTTGGTAGGTCTATCTCCTTGACTGAGACCTTAAAAGGTCCGTCATAGTGCAGTGCCTTCATCTTCGTTTCTGTCGCCATCGTGTCTTCGGTTCTTGAGCTGTCGCTTGGCTTGTAGGTAAACCTCTTTCTCTTTCAACTACTTCTTGCAATCCACGTTCACAAAATCAATTGCAAAGAGAAGCAAAGCTTAACACCGTCATGGATTTATAGATCCCATATGCCTGTAAGTGCATTACGCGAGTGTCCACCTTCGTCCACTGTTGACGTTGAAGTGGGGCAAGCTGCTTGCATCCAGCGGGGAAGCACATTCGGAACTGGAATCACTGCACCGGCAGACTCGCATTGCATTGCATTTGCGGGGTGATGGATGCCTCCAAGGATTCTGAACCTATGGCCAGAGCCTGATATGCGGGCTTGATGAGGGGACATTTGTTGTTGCCGATGGTCCGGATGAGAGCTGTCTCCTTGATCTCGCTATCGATGTACTTGATTTGGACGGTAGCTGAGAGGACTGCGGCGCAACGATTTGGAACTCTGAGTGCTTGTTGCTGCAAGTTGAAAGATGATGGTCTGGCCCGCGGCGCGAATAACATTCAGGTGCAGTGCGGCATCAAACGTTTCAAATGTTCGCCTCGGAATACCAACTGCAGGGACACCACTCAGTAATACGGTCAATACGTCCAAAAGTGCACCTCGGTCAGCACGCCTTGGCCAAAACCATGGGAGCCTGCTGCCCAAGCGAGCTCGATCATACGGAACATTAGCCAAGGATGAGCAAGCTACTGTCAGATGCGACATCGACGAGTATCGACCGGGATGCAACATAGCCACGATCAGGATCTCAAACCCAAGAAAGCTCAACATAGTCAGCACGCCTCTACTTATACAGCTCATCGAAAGATGCAAAGACCTACCAGCAGATAAATCGCTTCGAGCAGTAGTGCTCACAGGCGGCGACACTGCTGAAGGGAAAGCACCAGCATTTATTGGCGGCGCAGACATAAACGAAATGCACCGCATCTCTAGCTCTGACGAAGCTCGGCAATTCATCACACGCATCCACCTTGCTTGCAGCGCGATTCGCGAGTTACCTGTTCCGGTGATCGCGCGCGTGGATGGCTATGCACTCGGCGCTGGGTTAGAAATCATGGCTTCTTGCGATTTACGTATTGCTACTAAAACGTCTACATTCGGCATGCCGGAGGTCAGAGTCGGCATACCGTCAGTCGTCGAAGCGGCTTTGTTGCCTGGATTGATTGGCATGGGACGCACGAGGAGACTATTGTATCTTGCTGAGAATATTGATGGACCCCAAGCAGAAGTATGGGGTCTAGTTGATCGTCTCGTTTCCGATACTCATGAACTTGACACTGCTGTACAAGATTGGGTGGGCAAGATATGCGATGCAGGTCCGAGAGCGATCCAGGAGCAGAAGCGCTTGATGCAGGTTTGGGAGGATTGTTCGGCTTCAGAGGGTATCGTCGCTGGTATTGACTCTTTTGCTAATGCTTATGAGGATGGTGGCGTGGAGCCGAAGGAGTACATGGGGCGGTTTTTGAGGAGTAAAATATAATAACGCTAACGTTGGCATCGCTCGCACACTTGTGGAACTCTCGATGGTGAGGATAGTCGAGGTTGTTTGCATATCGAGTATCTATGGATGTTCTACACTACCTCTCCGGGATCACACAACCAGACATCACTACTTTGGTAGTGATATACCAGAGATGCTCTCATAAATTCCCAATAACTGATCCTGCTTCTCGGCCTTTCCAGTGACATCATGAGGGTTGCCGATGCCGCCGGGGTTCAGGTAGACGCTTGTCTTGTCGTTTGCTACCGAGTCTCCAGTAGCGTATGCAGCTATCATCTTTGCTGGTGGATCGGTGCTACCGGGTGCAGTAGAGCCTCCCAGTTTAGTCTTGACCCAGCCAGGATCCAGGGCGGAACTTTGCACATCAGGCCAGTGTCTCGCCACCGCCTTAGCGAGAAGAACGTTATGCAGTTTGGTGTCGTTGTAGGCCTGGGAAGGGCGGAACTGCCTCTCGTTCCAAGTGACGTCCTCCAAGCTCTCATCGCCCCCCTGGTGCAGGCCAGAGCTCACGTACAAGAGCCTTTTCGGCTTGTCCATCAACGCAGTGAGGACGAAAGGAGCCAGAGAGTTGACGGCGAAGATCTGTGCCACGCCGTCCGTGGTCTTTTCGCCGTTGGTTGATAGTCCGAGACCGGCATTGTGCACGATTGCGTCGAATGGGCCGGCTTTGTTGGCATCGGTGGCTAGCTTCTTGAGGTCCGCGATGGTAGACAGGTCGCCAATGATGACTCCTTGGGCCTTTGGAACAGCAGCTTGGGCTTGGGAGGCTCGTGCACTGTTACGGGCGTGGAGGAATACGTTGTGGCCTTGCTCGGAGAGAAGTTTGGCGGCTGCTTGTCCAAGGCCGTCTGAGCTGCCAGTGATGAATATGCGCGCCATTGTACAATTATTGTAGACCGTGGTAAGGTGTGCTGAAAGAATGATAAATCATACAAACCTTCCGATTCATCAGCATAATATATAACATGAACGGAATACGGCAATCGTTGATACATCGGACTTACGGTAATGGCGTCATCTGGCACAAATGTTTTGTCAGCCAGCGCGGTCTGTTAAACTCGAACGCGACTCTCTCTTCATCTTAAACCCGATGACTCAACCCACCTCGATGCCTGGTGTATCACATGTACACTGGCGACATGTTGCGGAAGCGGATCACGGCGCGTGTTTCCGCTGGGTACTCTAGAAGCCACTTCTTATCTTGGAATCGATGCTTGATGCTGCCGATTCTACCATGACACGGGCATGTGCTCATGCTCGACATGGCATTACGAAAGCCTCAGGCAAGGAAGTCACACCGTTCGACATGCTGTGACTTAGGCCTTGCTTTGACTTCGTGTGTTATGGACCGCGCACCAAAAAATGGCCATTGCTACGATGGCTCACAAGCCCGCGGTCACAAGCAGCACGGCTGGAAGACCATCGTCCGTGTAAACCTCTTTACCTTGACGGAGTAGGTGTAGCTGATCAAACCCTCACCCAACTCATACGAGCGACAGATTGAGCGGTTTCAATCAAAATCTCACACGAAATTGCTTGCCTGGACCGGGCTGACGCCGCAGATACTACCGCTAATTCATATTCATATTTGTCTGATAAAATTATGCGAACCTTGCATGGTATTGGCTAGCCGGCTGGAATGTCCAAGTTGACAGGGTGTGCAGCAGGCTGAGGCGTTGAGGAATGCAGACGGTAGGTCCGGGACAACAACGCGTCGTGCACGCAATGCCTATCGAGCTCGACCCGCCTCTTCAGTCTCTTGTACACAACAACTACTTACTACCAGTCTTGCTATTGAGGCAATCGTATATCGCTGTACATTCACGATGCGGCCCTCGCCGTTCTTTTCGAGGACGAGCATCGCCAGCTTCTTGTCTCTGCTTCCACTCATCACTGCACAGAGCATCGGAGGAGGATTCTTTCGCAATGGCAGTGGAGCACCTGGAACTGCTCCGTATCAACTAGTCGACGAGTATCTACCAGCCGCTTTCTTTGACAACTTCAATTATTTTACTGGAGGTGATCCTACCAGCGGACATGTCCAGTATGTCGACAGAGCAACGGCTCTGCGGAACGGATACACTACAACTGTCGATGGCGCTGCGAGAATGAGTGTCGATACTACCAACAAGTTTCCGCTGGGTGGAAGAGGTCGCCCGGCAGTGCGCTTGATCAGCAACAACTCGTATACACATGGCATGTTCATCGCCGACGTGAAACACATGCCGACTGGCTGTGGTACATGGCCTGCCTATTGGCTTCTTGGCCCCGATCCGTGGCCTACCTACGGCGAAATTGGTACGCCCTTTAGCTGTCTGTTCATGGCTGGCAAGCCGCTAACATATTCCAGATATCATCGAGGGAGTCCACGATAGCACTGAGAACGGAATATCCATGCACACCACCGATGGCTGCAGCATCGCGGGAAGTGACCAGACTGCGAAGCTCCAGACTACGAATTGCTACTACAAGGAAAACGGCAATTCTGGCTGTGGATCTAAACTTGAAGAAGCCGCGATACCAAACAACTATGGAAAGCCTCTGAACGACAACGGTGGTGGTTTATATGTCACTGAATGGACTGCAAGCTATGTGAAGCACTGGTTTTTCCCACGCGGTGCCATTCCACAAAGCATCACGCAGGGATCGCCGGACATCTCCCAGTTTGGCAAACCTACGGTCAATCAGCAGGGTCCTGGGTGTGCCATTGACGAGCATTTCGGTAACATGAACATCATCATCAACACGGACTTCTGTGGCGACTGGGCTGGAGAAGTCTACGCTTACTATCCGGAGTGTCCACAAAACACAGCTATCTCCAGTAGCCGAGACCGCTGTGTTGACTACGTGGGCAACAATCCAACAGCGTTTACGGAGGCATACTGGGATTTCAACTCAATCAGAGTATATCAGATGCCACCCGGTGCACAGCCACTATCGTCGTACAGCACGAGTCTTGCTTCAACTCAGCCACTGCCTAGCACCAATACCATCGATGCTGGCATGGGTCGTACGAGCTCCAGCATATCTTCGGAATCATACACCGGTCCTCTATCATCAACCACACCTACCCCAAGCTTATCCGAAGTCAAGTCCACGTCGAGTAGCCTTGAGCCTAGTCCGCAATTGCCCAGCGACGAGGAATCATACTGGTCCAGCTACTGGGCTGCGCATAGCACAACTACACCGATGATCTCGATCCAACCTTCATCTACAGCAGTTGACAGCAGTATGGTAGCTCCGAGTGCATCGGCCTGTCCTGGTATGGATAAGCAGCTGATCACAGCTCCCGGAGGCCGAGTGTACCGTCTTTACTGCTCTTCTGACACTAATGGTCCGGGAGCGTTCGCAAGCCAAGTTGTCCCTGCTGGTCAAAGCTACGATGGGTGCTTCGATGTCTGTACTGCAGATTCGAAATGTACCGCATTCACCTGGATCGTGAACTCTCAAGGTGGCGGCACGTGCTACGTCAAGAGAGGCGCACAGAGCTCCAGCCCCAATCCTGACAGACCAGACTTGTGGTCGTTTATCTTGGTCACCGGAAATGATAATTTAACTCCTCCGTCAGGTACCATGACTCCAGCTTCAACTCCTGGTAGTGGTGGCCCTGCTCCAAGCTTATCGGCTTCCGCTTGTCAAGACGGAAGCGTTCTTAATGGCTTGAATGGACACAGATACACTATATTCTGCCCTGGAGATACCTCTAGTGGTGCTTTCGCCAGTACAGCATTTGACAGCGGAGACTACACGCAATGTGTTGGTGCCTGTGATGCGAACGATGCGTGTGGCGCCTGGACATGGGTTCCTATCTATGCCAATGCCGATCGCGGAGGAACATGTTACCTCAAGAGGGGGCCGCAAACACGCATTGCGGCGGACAGAGATGGCTTGGTCGGTGGTACCTTGCCTCCTCCAAACGGACAGTCAACTACATCGAGGAATGTGCCCGGAGGCGGAGGTGCATCAACTTCGCTTGTAGGATCTGCATCGGTCTCTGTGATCGATATGCCTCCTACTTCGAGCGCGCGACCAGTGCCCACGGCCGCACCTTGCCCATATGCCAACGGCACGGAGTACGTCTCCTCTTCAGGTAAAGTCTACGAGATCATCTGCTACATTGACGAGTCTACCGACCCATCTAGTAGTGCGTACGTCCAAGGCGATTACTCGCTATGCGTTGCGGAATGCGAGCAGACCACTGGTTGTGTATCGATCACGTACAGCGCATTTGGTGGCGGCGGCTCAGGAGGGTTCTGTTCCTTCAGGAAATCTTCTGGGCGTCTCACGCCAAGTGATGACAGCGACATTCATCTCAACCTCATACCTGGCAAGAGCACTTCCATTGGGCTGACCACCACGACGACGACAACGAAATTGTCTTCAATAATGTCATCGTCAGCTGCGGTGAGCCCCAGTTCTACCAGCGTCACTTCCATGGTCATGGGCACTCCTTCTGCAAGCATCACATCAACCACTAGTTCAAGCTCTAGTTCCTCCGATGAAGATGATTATACTCCAGCCTCAACCTCGATTGGAAGTGATGATGCCACGACCATGACAGACGACGATGATAGCGACGTAACTTCTTCGACTTCAAATTCTGTCATAGCTTCGGTGACTTCTACCTCTTCTACCTCTAGATCGGCCTCAGCATCGACGAGCCCCTCTTCTATGGCTCTTACGAGCTCACCAAGCTCCATAGGTTCTTCAAGTTCATCTTCTTCTGCCAGTGCTACTGCTTCGGCCACTTCCTCGGTCGTGACATCGCCTTCGTCCACTTCCTCCATTGGATCTGGGAGCGGCTCCTCAATAACGACTTCGTCTTCGTCAGGAACAAGCACTGTATCGAGCAGCCCTACTATCAGCTCTGTGATGTCTGCAAGTGCTTCTCCCATGCCTGGTGATAATCCAGCATGCGACTCCGTCTTTACCGATCCTCGAGGCGAGACATACCTGGTTAAGTGTGCGAGTGATAGCTCTTCGCCATCCTTCCGGACCGTACCAGTGTACAGTGGCGGATTTGGCGCTTGCTTCGGAGCATGTGACACCACGCAGAGCTGCGTTGGATTCACTTATGTTGGCACCGACTTCGGCAACTGTTATCTGAAGAGCACGGCTGGGACTCTTTCCTCTACTACCGGTACTAACTACATCTCTGCTTTCAAGCTTTCTGCTCTGGGTTACTCGTCGACATCACAAGTACCAAGCTCTAGCTCCTCGAGCTCTCTTGTCTCTGGTGCGAGCATGTCACGGGAATCTATGAGCGCTTCCGCAAGCCAATCTCCGGGTGCGTCTTCGAGCGTGTCTTCGGTGGGTTTCATGACTGTTTCGCCACGGGCGACTACATCTTCTACCGCAAGTAGCAATGGCGTGCGCAGCAGCGTGAGCAGCAGTCGGTCATCGAGCGTCTCGTACGCACCTCCTCCTGCTTGTCCGACTAGCTCGTCGTACTACTGCATGGAAGCAGATCAGCAAACCACATGTTCAAACGGCAACATCAATTACGCCATCCAATGTGGTATCTTGTACGAGGGTGTCGAGATCGATACTTCAAACATCAATGAGGGCCCGCCCGCCAGTCATACATCAAACGCAGATGATCAATCGGGAACCTCAGCCATGTCTGGCTCCCAGGATACGTCTAATGACAACATGGCGATGATCACTAAGATTTCCAAGAGAGCTACCCTGCCCGATGTTGCTTCATGTCGGGCTCTTTGTGATAGGACAGCCGGCTGCAAAGCCTTCAATTTCGTAGGCACCAACTGTACCTTATTCAGCTCGGTGACAGGATACTCTTACGCACCCGGTGCTCTAGGTGGAACTGTCTACGCTCAGGGCACCGCACCTCCGACCCCAGTCGATACTTCGCCTTCTTGTCCAGGAAGCGCTGGCAAGAGTTTCACTGACAGCATGAGCATGACTTACGACATCGTATGCTACACGCAGTATGCTAGCGGCTACACATCTGATGCTCCGTTTGCATCTGAAAACCTGGCAAATTGTTTACCCACTTGCAGTAAGAGTGCGCAATGTGCCGGTGTAGCCTTTGACACCACGACACGTCTTTGCCAGCTTCTTGTCGCTGTCAACGGCGCTCAAACCACCAACAACAACCTCGTTGTTGCTCTCAGGGTGGGTGGGCCACCAGCTTATCAGACTCCCAGCTCGCTGAGCTCAGTGCCACCAACTACGGTGACTACTACGCTCCTTCCGACTTCCACAATTTGTAAGTTCTCAAGCAGACTCACTGTCCTAGCATCTTCAACTAATCACGTCTAGCCCTATCATCCGGCGCAACGATCACAATAGGTCCGTCACAGCCGGTGGAGGTTTTGACCAGCACTGTCGTGGTCACAGCTCCGACCGGTGGATCCTTCATAAGCGTGTCAAGTGGCTCCTTCTACGTGTACCCATCCTCATCTGTGTCCGCTCCTCCAGTATCTTCAGGCGGCGGAGATGTGATTTGCTTTACCTGCGGCATCACCCCAGTGGTCACACCCGGAAGTGACGTTCCGACTGGCCCTCCCGCCTCTGTACTCACCTCAACGACGCCGAGGAGCTACAATCCTACATGTGCGGCTCGTCCTCCTCTTACTGGCACCACTACGGTCTTCACTACCTATACTGTCACAGCTTGTGGCCCTCAGCCAACATGCCCAGCTTCTGGATACTTCATTTACACCGGAACTTCTCGACCAGGTCAAGAAGTCGTTACCACGACGAACAGCCAAGGCAGCTCTATTGTTTTCACGCAGATTCCCGCAACTGTTACTCCGACAGCCACAGGTGGCAGCGGAGGTGAGAGTGGAGGCTCTGGAACAGGCACTGGAGGAGGTGGAGGAGGCGGTCCTACTGTTACTGTACCGGGCGGCGGTGCTGGTCCAACATGCCCTGCAAACAACGGCGAAATATACACAGCCAACATGGGCATGCAGTATGAGATTCTCTGCAACACGAGATTCACCGACACGACTCTCGAGACCCAGACCCAGGACAGGCTCGACAGCTGTATCTCCGCTTGCGATATGTACAACACTCTTACTTTCTACATGGGCAGCCAATGTCTCGGCATCAACTACTATGGCGAAAAGGCCACGGACAACTGTTTGCTCAAGGGTGGTTCGAACGGCAATAATGAGTATGGCACTACTGCTGCTCGTCTCGTGACACCTCGCCCTGTTGGAAATGGCACCGGCCCTAGCACTGGTCCTGGAGATTATGGCATAACTATCATCGCGACTATGTCTGCTTCGCCTGTCATTACAACTGCTCCTGGTACGGGACCTGGAACTGGACCCGGCACCGGACCGGGAACTGGATCAGGTACAGGCCCAGGAACGGGTCCTGGAACGGGTCCTGGAACGGGTCCGGGAACTGGCCCTGGGCCGACAGAGACTGAGACGACCACTACGGTCTCGATCAGCTACGTCCCATCGACAATCTACGCCGTCAGCACCGCAGTAAGCACATACACCTCGAGCGGCGTGCAGTACATCACTTCATATGGAGTCAGCACAGCAATTAGCGTAAGCTACGTCCCAGCGCCAACACAAACCGTGACAACGACCACCACCGCGTATGTGCCGTCAACTGTTTACGCTGTCAGCACATCGGTGAGTACGTACACTTCCAACGGCGTCCAGTATGTGACATCTATCGGGATCACAACCGCGGTCAGCGTCAGCTATGTTCTCGCGCCTACACAGACTGTCACTACGACCACTACCGCAATCTCCTACGTTCCTTCGACAATCTATGAGATCAGGACCACCGTGAGCACGTATGTCTCCAACGGAATCTCGTACGTGACATCTTATGGAGTATCCACCGCTGTCAGCATCTCCTACGTGCCGCAAACCGCTTCCACAAATACAGTGACCACAACGATGATCTCAGTCAGCATCAGCGAACGCACCGTATCCGGCGCAACGGTCACCATCGGCACAGGTCCAGGAACCGGGCCCGGTACAGGCTATGGCACCGGCCCCGGTGGAGGGACCGTGACCGTGACCGCAACTCCAACAGGCCCAAATACCTACGGACCAGGCGGCTCGGGCGGGTCCGGTGGTGGCGTCATTACAGTCACGACTGGCGGAGGCGGTTACATGACGGTTACAATGAGCGGCGAGGACGGAGGCACGCAAACGAGCACGACGACGGTGTTTGTGACTCGCACTGTGGCGCCAGCGTCGAGGAGCATGAGCAGTAGTACTTTCACGTGCCGCACGTATGCTACTAACTACCTCAATGGCGCGGTGCCGACAGCCGCGTTCAAGAAAAGGGAGGTCAAGCGCAGTGTCTTCGACGCTGGAGTGGTGATTAGCGAGAACGAGAAGGAGCCCAGGCCTGGTGCTATGCCTCAGCTTTGGTACCACGGTTTGAAAGACACATTGGATCAGGTGATTGAGGAGTACCTGGAGTGAGACGGCTAGGACATTTCGTGGGAAGGAGGGAGCTGTTCTTGGGAAGATAGGTTTTTTGCATTTCTTGCTGATTTGTAGATTGTCCGTAGCCTTTAGTATTAATTCATGCGTGATCTCCGATACCTGCACCGTAGCACCTGCAAGATGTAGCCGTTGTCTAGAATGCTACTCATCACTGTCGCTGTCTCGAATTACGCGGCGCTTCATCGTCCTCCCAGCTGCAGGGATGGAGACATCGTCCATATCTTCATCGTCGTAATCGTCTATGTTGACAACTGTGTGCGAAGCTTTAGGCGTTTCTTCTCCTTCTCCATCACTATCTCCTTCCACATGGCCGTCGCCCGACTCATCCGATTCCTCAAGAATAGGCGCCTGCTTGCGAGCCTTGAGCCTGCCGCCCTTCTTTGCCGGCGGCGCACCAAACTGCTGCGTGTTAGGCAGAGAACTCGAGAATGTCTCAATAGGGTCATCACTCCGTGCCACGAAAGCATCAAGCTCGCTGTCCGGCTCCTCGTCATATTCCTCACCACTGGTATCGTGCGATCCCAAGTCGATGCCCTGCGTACCAATGCGCATATTGGCAGGCGTTGGCTCTGGGCTCGACTCCTCGCCCTCCATAGCATCAGATCCATAGTTGTTTGTCTGCCGGGCTGGCGTCTGCTTCTTCGCTGGGCGACCGCGGGGCTTCTTTGCTTTCGCGAACGGTTTCGTGACTGGTACTTCTGGAAGTTCGTCCTCAGAAATGTTCGCGATGCCCTCGGGGTTGACAAGCCATGCTCTAGCTCCAGTCAGATCTTTCAGGTCTTTCTCGTCGAAGCGCGCTCTCATCATGTCAACGCGATCGGTGTCGATGCTTTGTACAAGCTGCATGGCCTTTGAGACTGCCAACGCTGCCCGGCCATGACCGACATATTTGTATCCTCCGAGTGAGCGTAACGACTCTGGAAGCTTCGCAGGATCGGGTGCCTGAATCACGGTATTCTGAGCATTGTCGCTGGTTTGTGCGTATTTCCGAACAAGCTCGCGCTGTTGCTCGGCGCTCAAAAGAACATCGTCGATGAATGGAATCTGCGCCGGCTCAGGTGGGGGCGTTACTGGCTTCTTCTTGACTCTTGCCGTAGCTGCCTTCTTCGTCGCCTTCTTCGGCGCTGGCTTGTCTTCGTCCTCTTCCGCATCAGAATCAATGCGACTAGCACTGACAAACCCGGTGCGTACATTGTCGGGCATGTGGAACTTCTTTGGTGGTTTCTTGACTTTGCCTTTGCCTCTGCGATTGCGATTCTTCTCATTCAGATCAACGGGCTGCGTGTTCTCCGCTGGGATGTCGATCATGCGTTTGTCGACCACAGGTTTGACCTCTTTGGGCAAGATGCGAGGGCTCTGGTCATCTCGATAGTTGTACTTGGAGTCATCGGCGATGGTCTTCTGAATGTATGCGTAGTTATCCTGTGCTTTTGCGTAATCGTTCTCTTCTTTGCTACGCATCAGAAGCAATACGACGCGGCCGATGCGTTTGCGTCCGGTACGACCAATACGTTGCAACATTCGCACAGGTGACGCTGAGGCATCGTAGCAAACAATCAAGTCGACATCACCAATGTCGAGGCCTTCTTCACCGATACTTGTCGCCACGAGAGTGTTGAAAGTGCCGGCCTTAAAGTCTTGGATCACTTGATTTTGCTTCTTTTGGTTCATGCCTTCGGATGACTTGGAACTCGCTTGACCAACAAACTCGTGCGGACGGATCATCGGCTCGTTGCGCTTGAGGACTCTGCAGATGTCCTGAGTGCTGTCGCGGTAGCCAGAGAAGACCATGATCCTTGTAGGTCTAGCAGGTGCATCCACTCCTTGCCGGCCTTCTCCAGCGTCCAGGAAATGGTTGAGTACCACCTCACGCAGGTACTCAAGTTTGGGATGGCCAATGAAATCTGGACTATTAGACCAGCGACGCATGTAGCCCATTGCTTTCACCCAGTCTTCATGCTGGGTAATCTGTGAGGCATACTTCGACTTCGTTTGCCCGCTCTCCACATTCTTTTGGAACTCAAGCGCGCTGGAGTAGAACGGAGTGATGCCGTGGAATTTCAATAATGAAATGCTGTGAGCGATCTGAGACAAGACGGTGAAAATCGTGTTGACCATGCCCTTTAGTCCTTGTGGCGCTTTGCGACCAGCCTCGGACATCATCCACTTCTTCCGGGCCTGCGTAAGACCAAAAGCAGTGAGCAGCATGGGATCCTTCGACCAGTAGGCATTTTGAGAGTTGAGTTTGTCCAGAACTGGTTTGATCGCCTTAGATACATGTTCCATGATGAGATTCTGCTCGTCGCTCCAGTCAAAGATTTCCGTCTCGGTCTGCTTCTCGTGCGTGTACTGGCGAATATCCAGAGATTGCTCGGTTCGAACTTCAACCCGAGCAATACCAAGATGGTCGATAATGGATTGGACAGCTTCGACGCTAGATCCCGGTGTCGCTGTCAGGGCCAGGACGCGGAAGCTTGGGTTGAAGCGACGCAGGAAAGAGACCACTTCAGTATAGGCATAGCCGCCTGTAGCTTTGTGAGCTTCGTCAACGACGACCAGAACAATCCTCTTCGGATCACATATGCCGGTCTTCAGGTCATTAACCACGGTCTGCGGTGTCATGAAGAATGCGCGCTTCTCTAGCCACTCCTCAGCTCGGATGCCAGGAGTCGTATCACCTGTCATCAAGACAGTGTCATTCCTGTGAATGCCTGCGATACCGTAACATGCTTCCATTTGCTGCGCAATGAGAGGTTTGGTCGGAGCCATGAATATGATCTGGGCGTCGGTGGTCCAGCGGTAGTAATTCAGCATGACTGTTGCGGCGATGAACGTCTTACCCAAGCCAGTGGGAAGGGCAACAAGGGTGTTGTGAAACAGACTGCGCGCAACGATGTTGAATTGGTAATCACGAATGGTACCCAGATTGGTCGGGTACACCCACGTCTTCATGGCTTCGGGTTCAAGTTTGTGATGCGTGGGAGCTTCTTCGCGAGCTTTCAGCGGCCATGCATGCTTCTTCGCAGCTGCTTGCGAGGCTGACATTGACTGGGTGGCAGGTTGCCCAAATATGTTCATCTGCTTTAAGCCTGTCTGAGGCCCTCTCAGGCCGCCGTTCGGCCGTTGAGAAGTACCAATCTGGGACGATATCTCGATGACCTCCTTGGATGTCTCGAATGAAGACGATGAGAAGGCATCGGAGGGCAGATCTTCGAGATCCTGTGTAAAGTCTACAAGTGCTTGCGAATCGTTGACGACGGGTTGGTTGGATTTGAACGCTTGACGATTCCGGGCATTCTCGTCCGCTTGTAGACACCTGGCCAACGCTTCATCACTCTCCGCGGGCACGGGTCGGCTTGGTGCTGCTGAGCGCTGTACAAAGGCATCGAGGCTTCCTCCCAAGCGTGGCTTCACGACTGGCACGTTCTGTTGGCCAGTATTGGGTGGTTGCCTAGCATGCACCGCGCTCGGCGCATTGAACAGAGGTGGCGGAGGTGGCCTTGGTTTCTTCCACACTGCGCCTCGTATCGCTGCTGGGTCCTCATCGAGATTTGCTTGGGTCTGTGTAAAGATCATGTCCGGCAACTGGCCGCCATTTTTCGGGATATGTATCTTGTATTTGGACTGTTTTGCAGCTTGGTCTTCGCCACTTGGTTCCTCTCCGGGTAAGGGGTAGCCTCCATCTGACTCTGGCTCGCGATTGTCCTCTTCCACCTCATTTTCCTCGTATCCGTCCTGCCCATAATCTTCAGTTGCAGGAGGCGTTGTCCTTGCTCCAAAGTGTCTTGATGTTGTCCTTGGAGGTGAGTCGTCGTAATCTTCTCCCAGTCCATCGCTCACACCAGAGCTTGTTCCATCAATCTGCGGCAGCCTGCTGATACGACGGCGTTTCGTGGGACGTGGTGATGCGGGAAAGTCGACATTCTGGGTTGCTTCGACCTGGGTTGCGGCGGCTAAGAATTCAGTGTCGTCGCCTTCCACGCCGTACTCGTCGCTGGAAGACATGGCATGGTCGTGTGTGTCGTTCACGGCGAATACTGGCGATTTACACTTTTTTGATAACTGCTCTCTGTGGACGACGCGTGCCTGAACTCGTGCACGCGTTGAAGCAGTTGCGATCCCCGCAGTATCTAAACTTTATTTGCAGGCACAGCTCGTGGTATTAGGGTACAGGGTTGGTGTGACATCCCACGCTTGGAAACTCCATTCAGGTGCGATCTGGCCATGTTGCGTGGCTGTACCGGATATGTAATATGGTGGATAAAACGTTTGATAGAATGGGCAGATCTTCATTAAGTCTGTCAATCGCTGAGCATGTCCATGTGAAGCAATTGCAATTACCAAGGCACCGGCTCCCGCGTCAATGGAGATGTGCGGAGTCGAACTTGCTTTTGTCACCCGGAAATAAGCGAGATCCAGTCACTTACAAACCCATTGACAGTGACCCGACGATTCAATCGTCCGTCTCATACCAGTCGTGTGCAAGTCCAAGAAGTCGTCTCAAATAACGTGAACCCACTGATCTCGTGCATCGAATCCCCCCAACCACCTAACCAAACCAAACACCAGTAACCACCCAATCCCGCAATGCCTCCCCTCACCGGCGACCCCAAACAACACGACCCAGCGAAGTTCGCCGCCGATGGCATGACAGGCAGCTGCCTCTGCGGTAGCATCCGCGCCACAATCAAAGCGAAAGACCTCTTCTCCAAACCTCGCGGCCACCTGTGCTCCTGTGCCAACTGCCGCAAAGTCGCCGGCAGCTACATCGCCTCCAACATGCTCCTCGACGAGAGCGAAGTCACGATCGAAGACCGTGATGGCACGCTGAAGTATTATGATGACAAAGCTACTGGGAGTGGCAATAGTGTGTTTCGGTACTTTTGCTCGGCGGATGGGAAGTATGTACTGTTATCAAGCCTTTCGTTGTTTTGTGAAGAGGGTACCGCTGCTGACGAGTTCTTATAGTCCGGTTAAGTCAGTGACAGCCGCTTACCCAGGCAAGGTTATCATGAAGATGGGCATGTTCCCTCGCATCCCTCAGCCCGAAGCTCAAGGCTTCGGACAGCACAGGCAGAGCTGGGAAGGCAAGCACGATGGGATCCCAGTCTATGAGTTCAAGTGGATGGGCCCTGAGAAGAAGCAGATGACAGAATGATAGTAACTCGTGTTTGTGCTAACGGTAGAATGTATTGCTAGCAATGCTAGACAGGTCATCATCAAAATCGTTGCAAGCCAGTCGAAGCAGTCGTCAACCAACCTTCTATTTGTAGTTGACCGCCGCCTTCACACTCTTATCAGCCTGCATCGGCACATCCTTAACCACAATAACATCCCCGCTCGCGCTCGTAACACGAATCGAGGCCGAGTTGGCACCGACACCAGATGGGATCTCAAAGAAGTTGTAATCGGTGCGAGCAGCGACCTTCCACGTCTTGCCGTCGGTCGAGACTTCCATCTTCGACGTGCGGCGGTTGGCGTTGACGACCTGCGCCGAGAACCAGTACGGTGAGACGCCGGACTTGGTGTGGATGGTCAGGGGGCCGGAGACCTTGGGGCACTGGACGAATTCGTAGGAGGTGTCGATGATGCCCTTGGATGGGTTGTCGAGGGCGGTGAAGGCGTCTTGGAAGAGGTCGAGGTGGCCTTCGTCGCATTCGGGGCATTTGTCGACGATCTGTGATGATGTCAGTAAGGGGATGTTCAAGTTTCCGAAAAAAGAGAAAAGTCTTACCATAGCAGTGATCGTCTTTCCACCGTGAGTGACCTTCACACAGCCACCACAGTTGGCAGCCTTGTTCCAGGCCTGGCCACTGAAAGCAGTGCCGTAGAGACCAGCAGGCAAAGTGTAGGTAGAGAACGAGCAAGTGCCGCCTTGCACATTGCCACCGTAGAAAGTCGACTTGCCAGAGACGGCGCGGCGAGCAAGGTAGCTCTCATTGTCGCTCTTTTTCGGAATCGCAGCAGCAAAAGCAGAGCCGAAAAGCGCCAGGAAAGGCAGGGCGGATTGAAAATGCATGGTGATGATGCGTGGTATAGGACAGAACCTGCTGTCGCTAACTGTATATAGTGCTGGAGGACGATGAAGAGACTAGCTCAATGATATCCAAACGAAACAATGAACGAAGCGTAGAGAGTGACTTTTGATGCGATGGAAAAAGAGCGTACTGAGGAAGAAGAGATTTGAACGGCGAACGACGCAATCCTATATGTCCCCCATCGACTGCACGTGTCCACGTCAGAAGCGGATCCAACGGCATGCAATTGTAGAAGTCGAGTTGGAAAAAGATGAACGGGCGCTGGTCTGGCCTGTCCGTGTGGAACCACCCACGTTTCACTTTGAGTATTCTCAAGCCGCCCAAATGGTCGAACAAGCGGAGATCAAATCCTGCGTAAGCGAAATGCAAAATTACTGCCACCAAGGTCGCTTACAACAATGATCGAATGTATAGTAGGGTGAATAGACCACAAGCTCAGAGCATGCAATAGGGGAAAGTATCACAAAGCCAATGCAAGATCCTCATTCGCAATTCTTCCCCACGAATGCAAAACCCAAACGGCAGAATCTCCAAACACAGCCTTGCATCCCAGGATCCCTGAAACGAACTCCTTCCAAGCCTCGATCTGCAGCCGGGAAAATCGGACAAGCACTTTTTCGCGGTGATTGCACATATCGTTCATATCGGCAAGGATGAGAGCATGGGCCTGACAATCTAGACTCTCATGACCCCATCCACTGCATCACTCGGCTGATGTAATTACCCCAAATTATGTACAACCTCGATGTCGGATTGATATTGCATGAGGAAGTTTGGCGTGCGTGTAAGCGAGCAGCGATGCGCGTACATCTGCGTACAGCTCGTGGCCCAGGACCGACGCCTTATTAGTGGAGAGCGTGATCTTTGTACATTTGTCTGGTTTAGTCGTGGTCTAACACATGCTGAGCATCATCCTCCGATAATGGAAGTCCTACGCAGGTCATTGATCTATACACATTGATGCTGCTCCAGGAAGTTGAGACTGCTGTACTTTGATTACTGCATATCGACTGTGCATAGATCACCGAGCTTAGATGAGGTGTCAACAAGACGAACCCTCGAATAGAGAATGAATTATGGAAAGAATATTATTAAAAAGTCTGGAGTCGATTTCTGTCACTATTGTGCCTAACTCCCCTGTCCCACCATACCCAACGCCGCTCTTGATGCATCTATAGTCGAGACGCGAAGGTATCATAAAACCCTCAACCCAGAAACGCCACGTGTCGTACAAAAAATCATGTCCACCACCCATTAGCCATACATTCGGTCACATTCATCTAGAAGTCCTCATCGAAAGCGAAGTCTCCGTTCATCACGGGCGCAGGTGCGCTGGTGCCGTCGAGGTTATCCTTCTTCTTGTTGAAGGACTCCATGACACCAGCCTTCTGGTACTCGCCAACGCGCTTCTCGAAGAAGTTGGTCTTGCCACCGAGGGAAATGTTCTCCATGAAGTCGAAGGGGTTGGTGGCGTTGTAGAACTTCTTGTTGCCAAGAGCGAGGAGCAGACGGTCGGCGACGAACTCAATGTACTGGCACATGAGGTTGGCGTTCATGCCGAGCAGGGCGCAAGGAAGAGCGTCAGAGAGGAACTCCTGCTCGATGCCAACAGCCTCGGTGATGATGCTCTCGACAAGGGCGGGAGAAGGCTTGTGCTTGAGCTGAGAGAAGAGCAAGCAGGCGAAGTCAGTGTGCATGCCCTCGTCACGAGAAATAAGCTCGTTGGAGAAGGTAAGACCAGCCATGAGGCCACGCTTCTTCAGCCAGAAGATAGAGGCGAATGAGCCAGAGAAGAAGATACCCTCGACGGCGGCAAAGGCAACGAGACGGCAGGCGAAGGTGGACTTCTCGTCGCTGATCCATCGTAGAGCCCAGTCAGCCTTCTTACGGATGCAGGGGATGTTGTCAATGGCGTTGAAAAGGTACTGGCGCTGGCGGACGTCGCTGATGTAGGTGTCGATGAGGAGGGAGTAGGTCTCAGAGTGGATGTTCTCCATCATGATCTGGAAGCCGTAGAAGCAGCGAGCCTCGGGGATTTGCACCTCGGAGCTGAAGCGCTCAACAAGATTCTCGTTGACAATGCCGTCCGAGGCCGCGAAGAAGGCGAGCACGTGTGAAATGAAGAAACGCTCATCGTCGTTGAGACGCTTGTTCCAGTCGTGAAGATCCTTAGAGAGGTCAATCTCCTCTGCTGTCCAGAAGGAAGCCTCAGCCTTCTTGTACATTTGCCAGATCTGGATGGAAAGTTAGTCCATGTACCCACTTAACGCGTCAGAGACGCGATGGAAAATGTGCGACGCGTCCTTACCTCGTGGTACTTGATGGGGAACAGGACGAAACGGTTCGGGTTCTCCTGCAGTATGGGCTCAGAAGCCTCCTCCTCTTTGAGTGTCGATGCAACCTCTGGCTCCTTCGCGGGCGCGTCCTCCATCAATGGGATGCCCTTGATTGGGACGGCGACCTCGTCGGACTCGTAACGACTGTCGAGGATGTTCTCCTTGTCTGCCTGTGCGCTGAAAAGCGGCTGCTTGACAGGGGACTCCATCTTGAAGCTCTCAATGGCGGATGCGGCCTGAGATGCGAGTTAGCTGTGCTGCTTCGAGGTTTTCAAACGTCGACGTCATGACCCACCTTCTTCGACGGCGTGGTCTCAAAGCTCATTGTGTATGCTGGCGTGTGATGTGGTGATGGTATGAAAGTGTTGCAAGGCAATGAGGAGCTGCTCGAGAAAAAAGGCTGGGATTGTATGAATAGTGGAAGAGGTATTGAGAGAGCGCGTCCTGCTCCCCAAATTATAGAACGCGCGAAACGCGTTCTGGTAGTAGCCGGCGCTAGCAGGAGCGAAACCCTCACAACACGACAAGCGAGACGTCAGTACGCCCAGCCTCCTTTCTTTCTTCCGCCCTTTGCTCCGTTTTGCCTAGCAGTCCTCGCTTTGTCTGTCCAGTGGTCCAAGCCAGGCCCGGATGATCCACTGATAGCAAATTATCAGATCATCTCTCGTTATCAGATTGTCTGATCGGCCGTGCCTACGCGTTCAAGTCCGCAAATCCGTCTCATAGCGTGTCGTTTTCGTGAAGCTCGCCTCTTTGCCTGGCTCGTGGGGTCGCTCACTGGACGACCGTCGTCAGGTGTGCTTCAGCTGGCCCACTTGCTGTGCCATTGACGGCATGACGGAGGTACCATATTGCCCAGGGATCGAGAGCTGGATCGCGGCGGATGAGCACGTGTCATACATCACGTTTCATCAGCCCTGTCGAGAATTGACAGCACCTTCAACCTCAGCAGTCCCAAGGACGAGGTCGTTAGTACTAAATTGAGATGTTGGACATATTACATAGGCAGTCTGCTTACTCAAAACTAGGTGTTCGATCCAAAGGCTTGTACTCAATGCAAAATCATGTTGCTGCTGCTGCTGCTCAACATGATCCAGGCCCTCCTCAAGACCCCAAGCAACTTGTTCAGACAGTAAGGTTCATCCAAGATCAGAACGTTCCATCGAGAACCACAATGCCACAAGGCTCTTCAGTGGTTTGAAGTGAGGGGTTTTTCTTGGTATTCTCTCCAATCATGGCAACGCTCTGCAGACAGCTCATAGCAGCGCACGTTGAAACACCATGCACATAGGATTTCACTGCCAGCGGTCTCCCTGGACACTTGTATTGATGATTGTGTATTGCTCTTGTTTCGTAAGTTCTCTCAATTCTAACTCCTCGAGTGAAGAAATCGCACTGAAGCTGGTGAGTCGCTCCTTCCCTCTCCAGTCCTCAATCGCTCCTTCCTTGTGTTGGCTCACTCGTTTGCCTTGCTCTGTTGACTTGACTTGGCTTCGATAAACGAACACCACTCACCAAATTTCATCACACCCAAACCACCCCACTCCCTCGGCGCATCTTTGCCTCACCGAAGATGTCGCAGGCTCATTACAGCTCTTCGGAGCTGCGAGCTATCTACGACCGCAACCCTAGCCGTCTACCGCCTGCTAGCGCCGTCTACGGGATGGCAATGTACGAACTGAAACGTGACGCGGAACACGAACGCCTCTTTCACCATGCGATGTTCGACATCTCCCAATTGAAGCAGACGAGTGCTGCACAGGCTGCTCGCACTTCCTCACTCGAGCGCGCTATGAAAGCATGTGCTAGTCACCACGATAACGAGCGCCCAGTCTCACTTGCTGGTGGTAAGCATGTGAATATCACCAACTGAACTGTGCCAAGCTAATATTCACTCACAGTACAATCCATCCAGCACGCCCTGGACGCTTTCAGTCCTTCCGACACCGATCCGAAGTCTGTTGTTAAGCGCGCCAACTGGCTTCTGAACGAACTCGTCCAGGAAGCCATCTCCACCGAGGATCAAGTCGCACTCACCACCATCCTGACTACGAACCTCACACATCAAGCAAAGATGGACCTGCAAAAGGCAATCTTGCACCTCAGAGATGACCACATGAAGGTCACTAACGAGCTTCTCGAGGCCAAAATCCGGATCTCGAAGCTTGAGGACATCGTACGTGCTCTCACTGCACAGAGAAATGTAGCTCAAGATTCCTTGAAGATGGCGCAAGAGATCGAGGCAACCACCAGGTATGGCAAAACAGTCGTCCTCAAGATCCCCAAAGGGCAAGCACTCGTGCCTTTCATGTTGAGGCCCTCTCGGTCTCTGACTCCAACTCCACCAAACCATAGGGCTGACAGGGCGCCCGACAGTCAGGTTCCGGAGGACAATGCGACCATAGACGGTGCCAACCAACCTACCAGCTCTCAGAGCACTTCAGAGGTAGCCACCCAGCCCGAGGACTCAAAGGCCTCAACCCTAGAGAAGGTCAGTCTCAATATGCACATTGAGTGGAAATGCCTTACTGACGAAAAGCTTCTACAGCCACTCCCTCCTATTCCGGTTGCGGCTGCATTCCCAGCATGCTCCTATATCAAGCAAGAGCCGCTGGGCAACGGCTGGGAGTCTGGCAATGTCCAGCCAGTTTCAGCTGCTCTTCGAGACAACATCCACACTACCGCTTCTTTATGGGGCGCGTCTACACTCAAAGCCATTCCTCCCGTCCAGATCGCACCCGACACTCCGCGTGCTGGTGAGGAGCCTGCTCCAATCCCGAGGTCCAAGGGCAAGGGCAAGAAGAAGTGGACGGATCCTCCAATCTTCAAGGATAGCCAGCCCATCGTAGGCGGAAACCACACAGAGGACGTCAAGGAAAACACAAAGACGTTATTCTCCTACGACGACGGTGCCGAGCCTTCAACCACTGGCCATGACCCTGCTGTTCGCTCAGACGCACGCGTACAGAACGTCGCGCACCCGGAGATCGTGTCTCCTATTCGAGATGTCACCAACCAGTCAACGGCATCGCAGCCTCGTGAGTCGAACACGCTTGCGCACCAGCCCGGACCCCCACGCACTGAGACTTCTAACAACAAGCGCTTGTTCAAAGAGCTTCTCCGTAACAACAATGCGGACCATGGACACCGACTGCCGCCGCAGTCCACAGCAACGCAGGCGAGCGCCCAGCCTACCCCTACCTCTGCACCTGCATCCGGACGCACTGAAGTGTGCTCCTGCCCTGGCGACATGAGGCGAATGATGCAGAGCATCACACCAAGAGCCAACTATGTCGCAAGTCCGGAGGCCACCACAGCTTCCAGAGAGAAAGCGGTACCGCGTGCTCCCGTCAACATCACCGCCACAACTTCGCAAGCCGCCGCGTCGTCTGAAGAGAAGGCAGTGTCGGACGCTGGTGTGATCTACAAAATTACGCACAGGCCGTCTGGACGCACTGACAACTCAATCCTATCTTATCTTGACGGCTCGTCGGCAAAGCCGGGAAGAATCGCGAAAAGATCTGCCGTAAAGAAGGTCACTGAGGGCTCTTCAATTGAGCAGGTAGTCCCTGCGCAGTCTACTTCAATCGTGTCACCAGCGCAGGCCTCAGTCTCGTCCTCGTCCTCGGAGCAACTTGCCTTAACTGCCAGCTTTGCAGCTGGCCCGCAGTTGTTCACCTCGACTGCCACGGTGACCACTCCTGCTGTGAGACCCGTAATGAACGCGAGGGTGGCTAGCTTCCAGCCCTCAACTTCATTCGCAGCCAACGCCACGCCTTTCTTAACTCCCTCTCACGAACCACCTTCGAGAGAGATGTTGATGGCGCAGATGACACCCGCAGAGGCTGCTCGATTCGCCCAAGCGATGAGCAACGCCAACGCTTAGAAGCAGACAGACTTGCGTCCAACAAGACTCCAGCGGTCTGATTGACCTGTGCGACCACTGCTTTCGAAAGCAATAGCTCAAGTGTTCGTAGAAAATGAAAGACTTTGTTCAGTGAGATGCCTACTGACTGTGTTCGTGACGCTTGTCGTGTGGTTCATTGAGAAGAGATGGTGAAAGTGCTCCTCAAAGCATGAATGACTGCGAGCTGAATATGGCGATTCGCGAGGAGGGAAATATCGGCTCTCATTCGCCCGCTTCTGAAATCAAAAGTCATATTCCAATTCTGCTTATGTGTATGCGCTCGCCATCTCTTCCAAAATGTCCCTTTCAATATGCTACCTCAAGCAAATCCAACCAAATCCTAGCATTCATAGAAGGGTATATGATCCATTTCCCCCCATCCCGTCCGTGTCATCGCTTCGTCCCGTGAAACAAAAACGCAAACAGGCCGCAAAGACATCGAACGAAGCCCGAAAAAGCAAGGCATAAAAGGGATGACATCGTTGTATGTGAACAGAGGCATGCGCCAAGTTTCACCTCAAGGCCACGCCGTCCCAAGACCATGCGTTGTGCAGCACTCATCTTCCGTAAGCACAGTAATTCCCCCGACGACTACCTAATAACCCCACCTCGCTCTGTCCCCCAGAACTTCACTCACGTAAACACAACCCCCTTCCTCTTCAACAATCCACCAAGCAACCCGTCCAACTCGCCCATCATACCCTCGATACCCTTCCGCTCAGCAGCGTACAGTCCTTGCATCGAAGGGTGCTCAGTGTCGGTATCCGAAACGTCAGCTTTGCTGCTTTGAATAATGGCCAGCATGTCCTTGACGTCGTCGGCATCGAACCACGCGCGCAAGTTCGCGTCGTCCCATTGTGCGGCGGAGGAAGACGAAGGCTGTTGCGGGGAGGAGGAGATGGGAGTTTCTGGGGTGGCGGAGGAGGAGGGGCCTTCGTCGTCTGTGGAGGGGAGGGAGTCGGTTGAGAGGGCATCGGGTTCGCGGCTGAGGTTGGGGGTGGAGGGTGCTTGGGTTGTGGATGTGGGTTGCGGGGTGATTGTGGGTGTGAGGTCGTTGTCTGAGGCGTGTTCTTTTTCTCGCTGTGCTGTCGTTGGGGCCAATGCAGACCTTTGGGCAGGTGTTGGCGTTTCTGCCGCAGGAGTGGGAGGAGACATGTAGCCTGGCATGCCGGACATTAGGTCTTGTGTGTTGTCCCTTTGCGGCGATGGCCTGTCGAGCGACTTCTGCTCGGAAGGCTTCTCGACGAAGCTCGGGTCTGTGGAAGTCGAAGGGCTGTTGCTGCTCTTGGCAGAAACCTCTTCGTCTTCGTCTTCATCTTCATCATCATCGCTGTCGTCAACATTCATTTGAGGAATGTGGATGCTTTCTGTGCCGTGCATGAAAGTGCCTGAACCTGGTGAGAGGATCTCAACAGGGCTAGCTGACAAGCGATCGGAGTCCTGGCTGGCCTTCCGGCGTTCCTCCTGCTCGAGGAAAGGGTTTGGACCCTGCTCGTCCTCCTCTGGCTCATCAAAGTCGTCAAGTTCCACACGTTGCTTCGAGCGCTTAGCCTTCTTCGGTTTGGGCTCTCCAGTTGTGCTGCCGGAGCGGAGGATGTTTGCAATCGGGGAAAGTGGGCTGGACTTCTCCTGTGCGGGAGGCAAGACCTCTGGCTCTGCTTGCCGTACAAGCATGTTATCTTCCTGTCCAGTGGACATCTCGTATGCAGCATTATCTCCTTCCAGTTCTGCAACGAAGCCTCCTGGTGGTTGATAGTAATCTTGTGGAGCCTGTTGAGCTGGCTCCTCGACAGGACTCATGACCCTGGAGTTGTCCGGAGGCTGCGCCTTCTGCAATTTGGCTCTGGCTTGAGCTCTGTCTCCCGCAGACATGGGTCCTGGGTTCATGCGATCTACAGGCGACACATTGCCCGTCACTGAAGCAGAAGAGTTGTTTTGAGGAGACCCACGTGTCATCTCGGCAGAAACCTTCTCCATGTCACTAAGCTCGCCTTCGTCTCTGGCGGCGAACTTCTTGTCCTTCTTTTTGCTCTTGAAGAGTCCTGAGAGCATGCCTTGCTTCTTCTCGGGCTTCTTGTCTTTCTTCTTGTCTTTGCTATCCCTCTTGGATCGATCTTCTTGAGGCGAGGGTGTCTTCACGAGGCTCTCGAAACTTTCGGTCCGCGTGCTCTCTGTTGAGCTCGCCTTCGATACAGTGTCATCGCGTAGCAAACCGGGAGTAAGAGTCATCTTCCTAGTCTCCATACCTTCATCCTTGAGGAAGGAGTCGGCATTGCGGGGAGTGCCCTTGCGTGATTTGAGCGGTGCCGCCTCGGTGCGGTCAACAAGTCTCGGGCTGAGTTGTGGATCGTCAATGGAGGATCGCTTGCTGTCCATGCTAGCCTTGTTCGACGAGTCCATAGAAGCCTTGCTGTTGGTGAATGATTCACCGCTGAAGCGACGTGTGGCATGCACATTCGCTTCTTCGGGCGCGTTGCGCTCTTCTACCTCCGCAGGAGGGCCACGGTCTGACACATGCTCGTGCTGGGTTTCCATAGCGCTGCCATAAGGATCGATCATGCCATCTTCGTCTTCAGTCGAGTAATCGTAGTCCGAAGCCTCTACGTATGTTGGTGCAGCGAATTGAACAGTCTTGGCTGTTCTGCGGCGCATAGCTTTCTTCAGTGGATTTCTTGTCTTTTCTGGGTTGTCACCAAGCATGGTTTGTGAAAGCTGTGGAGTGTCAGTAACCTTTTCAGTAGTAAGCGCCGAAGAAGCAAACGAACGTCAATGTTGCGATGTTTGTTGAGTCGCGCAAGACGCTCTGTAGGTGTCTCAATGTGTTCAGCGGGTAAGTAGCCTGGCGTGACCATGTTAGCCGAAGGACAGATACAACATCTTTCTTCGTAAAATACACACCAATACTGCTGTCTTTGACAACTCTGACAAGCCACCAGTACGAGTTGCTGTCATCAAGAAGCACCATCGTATCACCCTTAGTGGCGTTGGCTTGTCCTTCGACGGTCGCAACGAAGGTATGCAAGGCGTAAACGAATTCGAAATCGATGTCCTCTGTATCACGTAAGCATTCGCCTCCCCAGCCGGAATCAATAAAGCGGTCATCAAGATTAAGGAAAGCGTCTGCATCATCGTCTTCGTAGTCCTGTTTGGTCCAATCCTGGGAGGAAGCGGATTCCCATTGATCGTCGTCGTAGGAAATGAGTGACAGCCGTGGATTCAAGAGTTGCTCATCAACGACTAGATGGGTGTGTTGCATGCTGGAAGCCATTTCGTCGTCGAAAGCCGGAGGGGTGTGCACATTCGGGCGAGCTGCTCGGAGACCATGTTGTTGAGCGAAAGCATTGCTACTGACTCGAATCTGGATGGCATCTGATACCCGCTCGTCCGTTTCCCATTGATCGATTTTGTCTGAGCAGTCTGTCGCTGTTAGATCAAAATCAGATCCGCCGTCGCTAAAGCCTTCGTCGTCAAGATCCAGTGCGTGTCCAAGCTCAAGTCCAGTTTCAGATCCATACCTACCAGTAAGACGATGACGCTGGGAGGATGCACTGTAGAACCTCCCAAAGACTGCTGTTGTGATTAAAGGAGATGTTTCGGGGGTGTGAATTGATGGTGACAATATATCTTCGTCCGTAGATTGCTGATCGGCCATGCTTTGCGGAGTAAATACCCCCAATCGCAAAGGCATATGGCGCGGTGTTTCAGCAAACGGCGAAGAGTCCAAAGTCGGTGTGGGCGACTGGTTGAAAGTCGCCCTTTGAGATTCGGCATGTTGAGGTGTGCAGGACGTTGATGCCGCAATTGTAGGAGAAATTTGCAAGAACGCACCATCTTCGATACTAGGACTCGACGACATGCGGTCCATCATATCGTCGTCGTCGTCCTCCTCCTCGTCGGTCCCGTCTTGCGCTTCAGTGTTCGTGCCGTCCACCTTTTTCTCAGCCTCGGCTTCTGCTTTGCTATTACCATTGACACCTTGGTCGTTGCCGTGCTGTCCAGCCATATTCCAAGCGTCTGCCAGAGTCTCTTCTTCGGAACGGCGCTCTTCCTGGACGTGTTGGAACTGGGCTGCTTGGTGAGGCGCAATGCCGTCGCCTTCGATGTGCTTGTGGTGCTCGGCTGCTGTTGGTGCGTCGTGGTCCTGCAGGTCGAGAGTGTCGGCTCGCACCATGTTGGGCCTGCCTCCAGCCATGATGAGGGCAGACTAACGCTGGCAGTTGCGGGTGAGGTGGTCAATGTTGGCCTTGGCTGAGACTGCGACTGCGACTCGTCGTACGTGCGAGCGTCGTCGGATCAGCGGTGGGCGTGGAGGAAGAAGGTTGGCCGTTACTCTCGCAGTCGCACGAGCGTCGCAGGGAGGCCTCAGGTAATGCTAGTGCACGGGCGAGGTGGTGCGGTGGTGTGGTGGTGAGTGTGGCTGGTTGCGCAGGCGCGGGTGGGTGGCAGTCGCTTCCAGGCGGTGGTGGTGGTGGGTGGGTGGTGGGTATGGGGTCGTGTCTGTCGTGTCGTGTCTCGTGTCGTCCGAAGGTGGTATAGAGATAAGAAGGTTAATAATTGGTGGTGCGATAAACTCCATTCACTCTCTTCAGAACAATTAATTAATTAATTATTGTTCACCCACTGCCGGTGTCTCCTCTCTCTCTCTCCCTGTTTCACATTCACTCTTAGTGGCAGTCGCAAGCAGCGCGTTCCCTGATTCGACTGCTGCAAGATGATTGCTTGATTGCGCGCCCGCGCCGCTTCCCGCACCGCCGCACCCTTGCTCTGTCCCATGATCTACACTGCACTAGTCTAGCTCCTCTCGGCATATCGACTACAAACTCCCAGCCTCATCGTTGAAGAGGGCCGGTACTAAAGCAAGTCTAGATGTCGTCTGCTGCGTCTACAGAAGTATATCACTCAAAGCAGGCAACATCTCCCAAATACCCGACAAGACCGCCAAATCCTCTGCCAACCATGCCTTAAGGGCGCATACGCCTGTCTGCATGTCTTGCCCGCAACGTTGAAATGCGGATCCCCTGTGCAACGCTTGCGAACTGTTCATTCTGGTGCAAGTGTTTGCGTTGGCCGGTCGAATAGTCCGGGCTGATCATGAGATGAGCCATGGCAGGTTCTTCCACATACGCATAAAGCTCAACTGTTCCCATGCGCTTCAAAGAATTTTTGCCTCGCGCTCAGGTTGGCTACATGTATGTGCTAATTGGTCGTGCCAATGTTCTTACTCATTAAGTTTGCGTACGCTTCGATACCTGTACAACAGTGCAGAAGGAGCCAACGCTGCGCAGCACAGACAAGCATCGCGCCAATGCATCGCGTTGGAATATCACTCTAAGCAGCAAAGTATCTGCGTACTGTAGGCTGCAGACTTCCACGATCGCCTTCGGGTACGACCTCCCTTAGCCTAGTGATACCAAAGACCGTTCTCGAAATCAGCATCTATGCTTATACACCCAGCCAAATCAGCACCGCCATGAATTCAACAACCTCTGATCCGAAATATCAGATGTACAAGTCTAAAACACCAAACGATCATATCCAAACCTTCCCCCAAAAAAAGATTACCCGCAAAAGATTGTATCCATTTCAGTCAAACGAAGTGTTCCCACTTACCTCCCTCCCACCTCCATCGAACAACACCCCCAACTCCGCAACATCCACCTTCCAATCCAACCCCTCCCTGCCACCCCTCCCATAACTCTGAGCGAAAATCTCAAAAAGATCCCTCCTGCTCATCTTCTTCTCCAACATAAGATACGTATGCAACAGCGACGCCATAGTACTATTCGCCCTCGTGAACCTCTCCATCGCTCGGAGTTCAGAACCATCGTTCTTCATGCGGCTCAAGAACGACGACACGGCGTTCTCGACCGCCGCTTGCTGGGAAGATTCGAAGGTTTGAGGCACGGCGATGCCGGGCGGCGCGCGTTTGGGGAGGAAGTGGTTTGCGAACCGCACTGTGCGCCACAAGCGGTCTGCGAGAACGCTGTGGGCTGTGGCGGACATGTATGCTGCGCGGAGAGGGTCGGCGAAGTCAGATTCTTGGAATTTGGAGAGGGATTCGGGGAAGGTGGGGCAGGGTTGATTGAGGGCGGGTTTTGGTTTGGGAGTGGTGTGAAGCGAGTCGAGGTTGTCGATGATGAATGGGTGGGATGGTTCGGAGGGGATTTCGATGGTTGGGCCTAGGCCGTGTTTTGGGTAGAGCTGTTTTATGGTAGGGATGGTCCGAGAGGGTGGTGGCCTGTTGGTGCGGAGGATCGCAAGTCGTCGTTTTGAACACCTGGGGTCGAGCTCGGTGCGTACTAAGACGAAGATGCTTGTGGTGAGATTGACGCGTGGTGTCTCTGAATGGGCGGGATCTGGCTCGTTGCGATCTGGCTCGCTGTTGCTGGTGGCATCGACAGCTTGCGGTTCTGGAAGGATGGGCGCACGCTCGGTGCGATCTGTCTCTCCGGTGCTGATGGGATCGACGCGCCGTGGTTCGGGAGAGAAGGGAGTACGCTCATCCTGCTCTGACTCGATGGTGCTGGTCTGGTCGATAAGTTGTGATTCTGGATGGGAAAGAGCACACTCTGACTCGTTGTTCGTGTTTAGATCGAGAAGTTGTGGTTCTGGAGAGGAGGGAGCACGCTCGTCGTTCTCTGGCTCAATAGTGCTGGTCGGATCGACAAGTTGTGGTTCTGGATGGAAGTGAGTACGCTCTGGCTCATTGTTCCTGGCGGAATCGATGAGTTGTGGTTCTAGATCGGAAGGGAGACGCTCGTTGTGCTCTATCCCATTGACGCTGGCGGTGGGATCGACAACTTGTGGTTCCGAATGAGTGGCTTCGTTACGATCCTGGCTATCCTCCTCTTCTTCTTCATTCTCTTCTCCTACCTCTCTGATGGTCACGCGCGGCGCCTTATTTTCATCCCCTGCCTTTACAGTGGCCTGAATCTGCTGTAGTTCAATCTCAACATCCCTGTCACCCTCAGCGTCACTCTCATCCTCAGCGTCGCTCTCATCCCCAGCGTCACTCCCATCCTCAGCGTCACTCTCATCCTTGGCATCACCCTCATCCCGGCTATCCACCCTCTCACCATACTCCGCGCCAGCGACATCCTCACTTCTGGCCGTAGCACGTCCCCTTGGACAATCGCCTTTGTCCTCCGCTCCATCCCCAGTAGCTGGGGTCATGGGCCTTTCCCCCAAAGGACCCGCACCCGGACCCGGACCCGGACCCGAACCCGACTGCCTGTTCCTCTGCCTCGCAACCTTCTCCCGCCTCTTCCTCCTCCTCCTCTCAGACGCCGTCTCAGCCTCTTCGCCAACAACAGTAGCATTCGAATCGGCACCCGTTTCCTCTCTATCTCCACGCTCTTCCGGAGTAGTCGAAGGCGTCGAAGGAGTAGCGTCCGCGTTCGTATCCGCTTTCCCATCAGGGGTGGCTGGCAGCTGTTGCTGCGATGGTGTCGGTGTAACAGAATCCGCGTCTGTTCCCGCAATATTCCCAAATGGCGTTGTTGCAGATTTGGGCGAAGTGGGACTCAAGAGAGAGCGTACACCTGCAGCGCCCTGCAGGAGGAGGGTGTTCACGAACGGCAGCATGGTTGATGAAAATTTTACTTTGGCGATGAATGTTGATTTTGACGATGGATAATATTATTAGACGATGGATGTTGTTTTGACGATGAGTGCTGAGTTGACGATGGATGGTTAGTTGATGTTCTGTTGTCTTTGAGGAGTTGGATGTCCTGATGTTCTGCGAATGTACGTAAGATTGAAGAAGCAACGTGGTGTGCGGTCTGTCAGTGCCTGCTGTGAAGAAGGTTGGGCAGGTCCAAAGGCTAAGATTGGCAACAGCAAACGATGCACAGTGAGTGGAATCTGCTAACGTTCAGCTATTGCTCACTTGCAATTGTATGAAGACAGGAACATCAGGACGAGTAAGAATTGAGAATTGTTTGTGAGCAGCGTATAGGTATCGCTTTGCCACTGGGCAAGCATATCTTTTCGACGGGTATATTTCTAGCAAAGCCGCCCATGGTAGTCAGCTGATACCTGCATCGCGATATCGAAGGGCATCAAGAGAACACGACAACCCAGCTTATGTAGTCTTGGGTGCCTCAGCAGCAGCCTTGTCCAGACTCAAGCCTCCAAGACCAGCGGTGATGGAAGCATCTGCGCCGTCCTTGTTGAGTCTGGCTTTGACCTCATTTTCGAGGTTGTCCAGATCAACCATCACACCCTCCTTCTCGGGGTGTCCCTCGGGCAGACCCATCTCCTTGATCTTGCACTTGCCGGCCTTCAGCTCCTCGTCACCGATGACGACGGCGAATGGCACGCCGTTGACTTCTGCGGCCTTGAATTGCGCAGGCAGCTTGGGCTTGACCTTCCAGCTGAACTCTGCCTTGATACCAGCGTCCCACAGCTTGCGTGCGATTTGCATGCGCTGGGTGAGGAGACCGTCGAAGCCCTTGCCACCGAATGCCATGACGTAGACGTCGACCTCGTTGCTCCTGATTGGTGCTGCTTGGGCATCAGCAGCAAGGCGCTGCTTGGTGATGCTGAAGATTCTCTCGACACCGAAAGAGATACCGACGCAAGGAACCTGCTGCTTGCCGCTGAACATGCCGACGAGGTTGTCGTAACGTCCACCAGCTGCCACTGAGCCGACACCGACAGTAGGGTCGTTGGAACGGTCCTCATCACCCTCTGCCACCTTCTTGGCCTTCTTGCCGCCCTGTTGCAGCTTCTGGCCTTCTGTGGTTTGTGGTGCTGAGCCTTCGGTGACGACCTCGTAGATGACGCCAGTGTAGTAGTCGAGACCGCGAGCCAGAGACATGTCGAATGAAATGCGGTCAAGAACCTCAAAGGCCTCGAGGTAGCCGAAGAGGAGCGCAACATCTTCCAGACCCTGCTTCGCCGAGGCGTTTGCGATCAGCTTCTCGTCTGCTCGCAGCTTCTCAAGCAAGTCCCTGCTACCCTTGAGCACCACGTATTCTCCAATCTTGTCCGCGACCTCGCCATCCAGTCCCTTCTCTTCTGTCATCTCGCGCCGGACCTCCTCCCAGGGTGATTTGTCCAGCTTGTCCACTGCCGAACTGATCGGCCTAATCTTGTCTGTGGGCACACCGCACACCTCGAAGATACCGTCCAGGATCTTTCTGTGGTTGAGCTTGATCGTGTACCTTCCCTTCCATCCAAGCGCTTCGAAGATCTCGCATGTGATCCTCATGATCTCGGCGTCGGGCAGCATTGAGTCGTATGAGCCAGCAATGTCGAAGTCGCACTGGTAGAACTCGCGCATGCGTCCCTTGTTCATGGCGGGCTGGTCTCTACGGTAGACCTTGGCGATGTGGTAGCGTTTAATGTTCTGGATTTGAGAGTTCATTGCGAGCCAGCGAGCAAAGGGAACAGTGAGGTCGTAGCGGAGTGAGCAGATCTCGCCGCCCTGGTCGGCAAGGTCGTAGATAAGCTTGCTGTCCTCGCCATATTTGCCGGCAAGAATCTCCTTAAGCTCAAACACAGGTCTGTCATGTAGAGTTAGCCTTGTGTACCGCTTCAGCGCTAGCTGGGTCATTAACCAACGTGTCAATGGTAACACCGCCGTGGCGCTTGAAGACCTCCGTGATGGTCTTGAAGATCTTCTCGCGAATAACCATGTCCTTGCCATCCCAGTCCTTAGTTCCCTTGGGCACCTTCAGCACATATCCACCGCCCTTGCCCTCGCCCTTGTCTTTAGCCATGTCGTCGTCGGGGCCGTGGTATGCGTTGTTGTGGTTGTGTTTGGATTGGTATTGCAACAAAGGCGAGCGTCGGGTGTAGACTGCTCGAAATGCGTGAAGTGAATAGACGGAACGAAAAGAGCGTGCGGAAGAAGAGAGTAGGCGCATGCAAGCAATAGTCACCACGGCGGGGCTCAGAGTGGGCGGCGGGTGTTTTGCGCATCCATCCCACCATCGCCATTCGACTCACCTAAAATCTGCCCGGCCGCCGTCATCAGGCAACCACGCTAGCAACCGAATGCGGAGTGAAGCCGCGGATGGACGTCGACCACACCTCTTCCTCGTCTGTGCTATACAACATCTACAGCAAGAAGATGTAATGGCGGCCCACTCAGCCGTGAGGGCAATCAACTCACAAGAAATCACAGAAAAAGCACGCCGTGATCTGCTCCACTTGCTGGAAGGTGTATGTAAGGCTTATAAGGATCTGTCTTGCCACGCTCAACGGCTAAACAAACTCCAGGTCAGAGGGAAGAAGAACCTTGTCATTGAAAAGGCTCTTGCTGGCACTATCGGCCTCTTCGTCAAGTTCAGCACGCTTCAGGAATATGGTGTCGACAAAGTCTTCTTCCTAGAGAACCACAATGTCGACGCCAGCCAACGGAACGTGGTCTTCCTCGTTCGCGGCGAGAATGCCAAGAAGACCCGGACAGTAGCTGGTACGTTTCAATTA
The DNA here is from genome assembly GCA_019775565.1 of Melanodothis sp. VS III C KN 2. NCBI lineage: Eukaryota > Fungi > Ascomycota > Dothideomycetes > Cladosporiales > Cladosporiaceae > Melanodothis > Melanodothis sp. VS III C KN 2. The sequence goes on along the minus strand of JACWFM010000030.1, from coordinate 471,398 downwards.
TCTCTTCTTGCTGATGCTCCATGAGTCTTCTGCGACTTTCATTCCGGACTCATCATTCGAACAACCCGGGATCTTGAAGATAATGCTCAGACGTTCTTTTGCCCTACTCTGATCGTTCAAGTCCGATCCCAATAGCGAATATTACATCACACGTGTTTGCCAAAACACAAGCATATCACATCACCCACCATGAACGGATTGCATGAATGAGATAGGGTCTAAATGCATGCTCACATTTGCACATTTGAACAATCTGTCGCCCTTCAGACAAGACTCACCTGCTAACAATAACAGAGCAAATCAGACTCGTTAGGAGCGAATCACAGACCGATCACGACTTTACTGTCATCTGGGTGCCACGAAGGACTCTCGTTAGCAACACGATCTTAGAGGAACATGGCGTGCTTGGTGAAGCGAACATCACCGAACTTCCGCTGAACTTCATTCCCCTGGAACACGACTTACTGTCCCTTGAGCTGGAAAACTCTTTCAGCGATCTAGTGTTGAGGAAAGATCCGACCTGCATCTTTGCTGCTGCTCAGGCTCTTATGCTCTTGCAAAAGCAGTACGGACTCTTCCAACGCGTACTTGGCAAGGGTGACAATGCCCAAAAGCTATCGGATTTGCTACAGCGCATGAGGAGTGAAGAGGATGTCAACGCGTCATCTGATCCCACTAATTCACCTTTGACATCTTTTGGACTAACACCGAGTTCGGTCGTGGAGAATCTTATCATTATAGACCGTGAAGTCGACATGCCTACCGTACTCAGCACGCAGCTCACCTACGAGGGTCTCCTGGACGAAGTCTTCGGCGTGAGCAACAACCAGACGGAGGTGGATTCTTCGGTACTCGGCAACACACCAGCACCACGCCAGGACCATGGTAGTTCTCCAGCTGCTACCACTGCTACCAAGCGCAAGATCCAGCTCGACTCGAGCGACAAATTATACCCTTTGCTGAGGGACAACAACTTCGCAACGATTGGCCCGATTTTGAACCGCACCGCACGACGCCTGCAGTCTGATCAGCAGAACATCAAGCAGTCTGATCAATCCATCTCGGACCTCAAATCCTTCGTATCGAAACTCCCTGCCCATCAAGCCGAATCGGCGTCGCTGAACGTGCACACATCTTTGGCCCAGGAGATCATGAAATTCACGCAGTCCGACCTGTTTGGACGCTCGCTCGAGGTGCAACAAAACCTTCTTGCGGGAGCAGACCCGACTTCGATGCACGAGAATATCGAGGAGCTGATCGCCCGAGGTATTCCCATCAAGACTGTGCTCCGTCTGCTTTGTCTAGAAAGCTCCCTCAACAATGGTATCCGCTCTCGTGATTTAGAGTCCTTCAAACGTCAAATTCAACAGGCATACGGCTACCAACACATCCTTACTCTTGCGAACCTGGAAAAGATGGGCCTGCTAGTACCGCGGGAGAGCCACCGAGGCTACTTGAACCCTATAGCCAGCGCTGCGGGTTCGACCTCCACAGACATCAACGCACTCCGACGCTCGCTCAGCCTTTGGGTCGATGATGTTGCCGAAGCAGATCCAGATGATATTGCCTATGTCTTCTCCGGCTATGCGCCCATCAGCGTGCGTCTCGTCCAAGCCGTTCTGCAAAAGGCACAAATTCACAACTTGTCCAACCCATCTAAACCCGGCGCTACCAACAGTGCGCCATCTGGCACTGGCTGGAAAGGCTTCGAGGATGTGGTTTCGCGTATCAGGGGTGCTACTGTTGATGTGACACAGAAAGGCTCGGATGCCGATGCCAGTGCCGCCAGGAAGACCTTGAGAGGAAGCAAAGAAGGCCCAAAGACTACGATCGTGTTCTTCCTCGGCGGTGTCACATTTGCTGAGGTCGCAGCGTTGAGGTTTGTCAGTCAACAGATCGGAGAGGCCACTGGACGACGACTGGTGATTGGTACGACGTCGATCATCACTGGAGAGAAGGCTATGGGTGTAGCAGAGGAGAAGCGGAAGTTTGGAGAATAGGCCCTAAATCAAGTTGTAAGAAACCTGCCGAGGTAGGACACGTACAAACAAATTCACACCCAAACCTTGAGAAACATGTTCTTCTCCCGTCCCTGTCACCTCAATTCTTCCAATCCTTGCGCCCGCCCAACTTTCCCCAGACCCAAAGACTGACCACTGAACCCCTCGCCACAGCGCTGTCCAGCTGTGTTTGAAAACGCCAGAACCTCATCCGCCCGCCGCGCAATCAACACAGGATCATACTCAAGAACAACATCGCCGCTCTGCACTTTCCAATGCACACTAAGCACAGACACCGTGACCAGAAACGGAAACACCAGCACCAAAAGCACCTTAACGTCGTACGCCCAGATATCCTGAGACAACCTCTCAACAACGTGCACGGTAGCCGCGTGCGGCGCTCTGGCAAAAGCGAACAACGTCGTCATGTCGAAGTTAGCTTCGATTATCCGCGCTACCTGGGCTGTGCTGTTGCCGTCAGAAGAGGTTGTCTCTAGGGGCACCAGATACCGGCTCAGCGGAGTCATCGTGTTTAGATCAAAGTGGGTGTAGGCGAAGGTGTAGGGCGAGTACCTCCTACCACCGCATCTCAAGAAAACGTATTGTCAGAGAGATGCCAGGGAGCCTTGCTCGTCTATGGGCGTGTCGGATTTGGCGAAAGACGTGCGGTCTAGTCTCGGCCCAAAATACTGATGTTTGATGTTCAAGGTGCCGTGCGACACGCGGCAGTCCACCGCATGCTTGGTGGAAGCAGAAGCAGTGGGGGCTCGGTCTTCTGCGTTGCTTGAGAGCCATTCTCCGAAAATGACAGCGAAATCTCCTCGTGAACGGAGCGGCTCGCTGCTTATGAGGACATTCTCAGCAATGCGCTTGAAACAGGCGGAGGATGGACCCGTCAAGAAGTTGAGGACAGGGTGCGGCGTCCAGTCGATGCATGTCTGGAACCACTGCGGTGGGAGGGAGAGTGTATGGTCTGGCGTGGATGTACACGAAAGGGCTGATGTACATGCCCTGAGTGAAGTAGAGAGCGAATCAAGCGGCGTAGCTGGCAAAGCAGATAAGCATGAGTAGTATGTTGACGGCAAAATTGACAGGCAATGAGTCGCGTTTGACGAAGCAGTCGATAGATCGTATGTAGGCCATACTGAAAGTCGAAATTGATCAGTCTGGTAGCCAGGTAAAGATACAAACTGCTGCATGAACAGCAAGGCCGTGGCCACAGCAGGCCACATACCTGTCGATATGTTGTGTCCATCACAAGTGACACAGGAGAGCTTGGCCCGCGTACACATACATGTGCCAATAAAGACCCGTCTCAAACTTGTCTCTCATGACTTGCTGGTGGCTCCATGTGGTTTCCTGCAGGACAACACCAAGCCTAGGGGCACATCACTTGCTTCTGGTATCGTCAAAGACACACGTACAAGCACGCACAACGCGCCGCCTTGAGCGTAGTGGAGGGCGGAGATTGGACAGAACATGCAGGAGATATGAAGATACACTCGCTACACTGAGGACGAGTACAAACGCAGAAAACATAAAGAGAAAAGAGCATCATGTTAGAGTCGATCAGCCATCAAGATCCTCGCCCACCGTTGCCAGCGAGGAGGTTCGAGAGGCAATCCCATGAGGTTGTGGTAGTGGTATGCCGCATAAACGCCAGGTCTCCCCATCAATCGGCACTTCATTATCACAAAATCCCACTGCCAGTATAGCACCGAAAAAAAAAACATTCAAAACTCCGAGCAGTGACGAGCACATGGAGCCATTCATTCCATCCACCGTGCCAGTTCCTTGGCAACCGGTTGCTCATTACTCAATTTCCATGCCATCGGCCTCCGCATCAGGGGCACCATCGGCGATCAGCTTGCGGAAGTCCTCGTTGGCCTTCTCGACAGCCTCCTGAGTGGTGCCCTTCATAGCGTCGTTGTTCCTGTCAAAGAGACTCTTGGCCTCGTCGTTCCTACTGTCATGGGTGTTGGCGACCTCTTCGACGCTCTCCTGGCCGCCTTCGCGCTCGATCTGAGCCTCAGCCCAGCCTTCGTCAGTACCGGGCTGGTAGATACGCTGGTAGTTGTTGACAGCTATGCGCATGATCAGTGCCTCCTTGCCGCGAATATTATCGAAGCGACGCTGGATACGCTCGTTAAAGGAGTCATCGCCATCAGCAGGAGACGGCGGGAAAGTGGCGGAGTTCGGGTCAATGCCAGTAGTGCGAGTGTTGCGGTTGAGAACAGGGCGGTTGAGCTTTGAGAAGTCGATGCCCTCAGTGGGAGCCAAGTTCGTGTAAGAGGCAAGATAGTAGCGCCACATGTGCTCTTTGTCAGTGGCCGAGTAGCAGTCGTCAAAGGTAGGATCGTCCTTCTTGGTCAGGAAGAATCTGATTTGACGTGTCTCCTGGTCCTGTAACTGGGTTAGTAGGTGTTGCGCTGTGGAATCAAACTTAAGATTACTCACGAAGTCGATCCTGTACAGGTCACCATCTTTCAACATCTTCTCGACAGATTTTCTGTAGTCGGTCTGCTGCGGGGCAGTGGTGGCCTCCTTCACACGATCACGCTTGAATGCCTGATATATGTCGTAGCTCTTGTCCTTGCCGTCACTGTTGAGCACGTTGGCCGCGAAGCGCGAGAGCTGAGTGACAATCTTGTCGAGCGAGTAGAGCGGGTAGCCTGACTGAAGATAGAAGCGACGAAGAGTCTCCTCAATATCTGCGAAGTCAATTTCGCCTGCAAAGCAGCGGACGAACTTGTCGAGCATTTGGCGGTAGTAATCTGCGTTGGACGAGACATCATCGAAGAAGTCTTGGGGCTGCTTGTCGATAAGGCCTAGATCGACGGCAGGCTTGATTGTCTTGGCCTTCCTAACAGTCTCGCGGCACTCGTTCTCGCCCGATTTCAGCTTGAGCAGACGCTCGTAGAGCATCACAAACAGCCTGATGAAGCCGTAAATGGGCGTGTTAGACCACATGCGGAATATCTGGCGGGTGTATGCCGCTCCTGGGTCGACCGACTTGCCATCAAGGACATTGCCAGCAGAGGGGTGGTCGAGCCAACGGTTGTTGGCAGTATCTGCCTTCGGCTCGCTCTCCTCGGCCGTGTCCATGGCCATCTCATCATCCGCGACGGAAGCCACGTCAGGCGTAGATGCGCGGCTGGCAGAGGCGTTGCTGTCATCACGGTCTTTTCGCCCGACGCGACCGCGACCACGGTCCAATGCGCTGCGAAGCAGATTGTTGCTCTTGGTCTTGCGACCGCGAGAAGGTGTAGAGTCTTCAGCACCAGAGGCATAATCATCCGCTGTCTCGTTGACAGGAGTTTCGGTGGCGCTGAATCGGTCATTAATTTGGGCATTGAACCAGTCAACATCCAAGCCGAAGAAGAGTGGTACGAATTCCTTAATGAACGGAATCAAGCGCGGTGTATCTGTCGACATGGCCTGATCGATGTGCACCAGAATAAGGTGCGCAAGGTCCAACACGACGTCGGTATCCTCGATCGAGTACTCGAGCTGAGGCTTGTGCATGACGCCAGGGACCTGCTTGTCCTCTCTCTTCATCTCTTCATGCTTCATCTGAATCTCGGCTTGAAGCACCTTCAACTGAAGAGCGCGCTTGTCAACTGCGCGGGTACTGACGAATTGGTGGTCGAGGGACTTCCAGAACATCCTCTGGGTCTGCTCACGCCACACCTTCTCCCACTCACGCTGCGCAAGCTTCCAGGTCTCGAGGCGCTCCTTGAGGCGGTTGAGCAGGACAGGAATGACCTGGTACGGGCGGAGGTGAAGTTGCTGGATGACATCCTGGCCCTTCTCGCGACCGTAGACCTTCATGATAACACGCTTGTAGATGGTCTCGCTCTGTCCGCCGAGGCCAGGAGGAAGCTTGAATGCGAGCTGCTCCTGCTCAGACAAGCGACGGAGCGACTGGGCAAGCGGCTCGAGCAGCTGAATGGTGCGGTTGCATGCCTCGACGTTGTGATCGTAGTCGTGGCGCTCCTCCTCAATGCGGTGAAGACCTTCCTCGTGCAAGTTCTTCTTGTGGGCGATGAAGCCGGAATCCTCACTGGCCCAGGTCGGGTGAGATGCCCACTCGTCGTTCAGTACGGAGTTGCAGAGTTCATCTCTGCCGCTGCACGTCTTCTGGCGTTCCTGTAATTGTGCAAGCAACTGGTTAGCCTTGAACTTTTCATGTACCGAAACAACGGCTGCTGCTTCAGCGGGCATTATTTGCGAAAAGAAAATTAATCCAGGAATGTTGCGATAGCCGGGCTGGATGCTGTCCTGGAGTTTTGCCATGTCTGAGCGCCATTTCTTCTCAGCCTGGTCAAGGTCAAGGGGGAATTCATTGCCGTCGTCTTCGTTGTCGTTGTCGTCATCGCCGGAGGAGTCGTCTTGCGGTCCCTTGACTTCCTCCTTCCCCGGAGAGAATTGGAAAGGAGGGAAAGTCGCCTGTGGTCCTGTGAGCGAGGCACTGCCTCGCTCGTCGCTCTCCGGAAAGTCCTCCCAAATCGCAGAGCGTGCAAGACCGGTGGGGGGCTGAAAGCGGCGCTTCTTAGCAGGAGCCGAAGAGACGGGTGCCGGTCGTTTCTTCGTAGGGTCTGGCTGAGGGGCGTTTTGTGGTGGGTTGTCGTCATTGTCGGCACTATTGGCACTGTTGGTGTTGCTGGCATTGTCAAGTTTGCTTGCCGCCGCCATGGACCGAGTTCTTGCCATTTTGAATAGTTGGCAGGAGACGTAGAAATGTCGTATTAGGCGGATCCAGCCGCGAATGATGCTGAGGACGAGAAAATGCGATGGTAAAAAACGCTAAGACGAAAAACGGACCAGCCGTGTAGAGAGATAGGTGTGAAGAGAAATGGCGATGATGTTGTTGTCGAGGAGAGCGTGCCAGAAGAAAAGACGTAATCCAAAAGTGCGAAGTTCGCTAATCCAGCTCCAGACCGCGTCGAGTGAAGTGCAAAACCCGGTGGCTGGGACACATCCGCACCTTACCTCGCCGGACAATAGCAAGCAGACGCGACAATAGAACACAATAGGAAAAAAGATTTACGTACCCGTTTCGGAAGCAATCTGTAACTAGGGCCGAGGCCGCGACAGTTGCTGAGACTCACACGGCCTCCTGGGATGCGAGCCTTGTTGTCCACGATGATATCTTTCTCGTCGTAGCCGATGAAGTCTTGGAACCATTTCATGAGCTCTGGGTTAGTACCGATAAAAGAGCGAGCACGGTGGACAAGGACTGTGCGGTCAACAAGATCTTGGCTAAAAAGGTTGCACAGCTTCAGGAACTCATTGAACGTGTTCTTGTTGCTGATAGCCTTCTTCGCGCGATCAAAGAAGCTCAGTTCCTCACTTGTCGCAGCGGAAGATGTAGTCGGAGGGATTGGCGAGGGGAGTGCAGGGATAAGGGTTGGCGATGCCGGAGGCTGGTCGTTCTTCTGCGCCATGTTGTGTGCCTGCTTGACGCGCTGTAGATGTTGTCAGTGTCGATCGCGTGGGAGGAGTACGTAGCACAGATGAAGCGTGAGCGCATGCAGTGCCAAGACATCACATGATTGTTTTGCTTTGATCGTCACACAAGCACCGAGGATGAAGAGCACTTACTTTGCCACCTGGACCGGGGTAGGGTCCTTTGCCATTCACAGGCACCGGAGCTCCATCAGGAGCACTGCCAGCAGTGCCCTGCCTCTCGCCTCTCTTGCGCTTATTATCCTTGACGACTGGCGTCGGCGCAAAATTGCCAACAGGAGGCAACCCTCTGTGATTAGGCGTTCCCATACCGACCTCCTTGGACATCACCGGACTAGCGTACATGGGCTCACCACGAGCATTCGACATCATAGCCTGTTCCTCTGCTTGCTGCCTCGCTTGAGCCTGTGCCTTCGCGGCCGCTGCAGACTCTGGCAGGAACTGCTTGAAGTCGCCCAAAAGGTCAGGCGCAGTCTTGAAGAGGTGGGTCACCTGGCCGTACACGTCCTGGATAGGTTTCGACTCGCGCTGGTAGGTCTGCAAAATCTCTAGGAACTGCTTGTAAATGTCTGGTTGGGCGGCGAAGCGATTCTGTTGGTATATGTTAGTATTGGGTCGGGCGCACAATTCATCAGTAGGAAATATCTGCTCACCTTGATCTTGTTCACATAACTGATCGCATGGTTGAACTCGACAGGTCCACGCTTCTCCATACCATGGCCATCAATCATGACATCCTGTCCAGGAAGCGGCGTTCCTCTGCCAGGGGCAGGCGACATCGCAGCTCTCATGGTCGCGCCACCGGTGGCTGCTGAAACAGCGTTTTGAAGCTGGTTGACGCCGTGCTCCTGCTGCCTGTGCATAGCTTGCTGCTCCTGCTGGCGAGCAACATCCATTGGAGAAATGTGGGAACCCTGCATAGCTGGACCGACGTTGCGACCACCGGGGCTCATCATCATCTGATTGCCTTGCCCGGGCTGCGGAGTGTAGGTGCCGTTGGCACGCCTCATGCTCTCTCCGCCTTCCTGACGACTCAGCGGACGCGGTTGAGGCATTGATTGAACTGTTGTGCCCATAGGCGTGGTGACTCTGATAGCGTTGGGATCGTCGCCAGCACCACATTCAATGCGGTATCCAGGCGGAAGGAATGTATTAAATCCCTGGATCAGTTCCGGGTTGCCGGCAAACAGCTGGCTGACTCTTCCGATGACGCCGGGAGTATCAATGGCACCACTCTTGAAGTCCTTCATAATATCCAAGAAGCGGTTGTAGACATCCGGATGATCGGCGAATTGGACCTTGACCTGGTCGAGATAGCTTAGAGCATCATTCAGGATCGGCTGCTGGCCTTGTGTTTGTCCAGGAGCTTGGCCCTGACCCTGGCCACCCATTTGCTGCTGCTGCGCGGCTTGCGACTGGCCCTGCGCAAAAGGCATGAGCAAAGCAGACGCGTTGCTTTGGTTTTGAGCTTGCGCTTGAGCAGATTGAACAGGTCCACCTCCGAACATGCTATTGGGACCAGCTGGACCACCCATTTGAAACTGTCCCTGTTGCTGCGGGCCAGCAAGACCTGGGTTTCCAAGCAGGCCATTTGGTCCATGGACAGTACGCGGCCCAACAGCAACGGGCTGGTGCAGGTGCATGGGCTGACCCTGAACCTGATGCTGAGGCGCTTGTTCCAGTCTCTGGCGCTCCTGCTCTCGATGTTGCCTGTCCTGCTCTTCTTTGATGTGGATCTGTTCGACTTCGCGAGCGCGTTCGCGATCTGCCGCAGCAGCTTGGCCAGTCGCTTGGCTGAGAGTTGGTAGCGGGAAGTTTGGGCCTTGAGGACCCTCAGGTCTGTGTGTTGACGGCGGTGGCTGTCTGGGAGAAGACTGGTTCATGCCGCCAAGAGCGTGTTTTGACTGCTGTTGGTAGGCAAAGTGCCCGGCTGGAGGAGGAAGACCCGCATGACCGGTCGACGGAGATTGCTGTGTCGGATGCTGAGGACTGTGCCAACTCGTGTCAGTAGAGGCGTAGGACAGGGCGGGAGAATGGTACTGCGCGACAACGGGTCTTGCAAGCCACATCTTGAGCATTTGCGATCACGACACGATCGCGAGCTTACGGACGAGACGGTATGGGCAGATTCTACGACAAGGAAGGGGGAAAGAGACATACCCAAACGATGCACCCGGCCTTTGCGACTGGCCTTGGTCCGCGCCAGGCCCATGTGCGTTCCCGGGCTGCGCCCACCCGCGGTGTCCTGGGTCCATGATTGCGAATCGCAAACGGAGGATCACCCAATAATCGCTCTGATAGCTGATCTAATGTTCTGGTGTTGTTCCAAGCCCTTTACTGCTGTCGAAAGGGTGTGTGCAGTGTTGTATGGTCGGGCCAGCCCCACGGTTTGCGCGTGGCAGAGGGCGACTTTTCTAAACGACGGGAGATTCGCGCAACACGCGTGTTTAGAGCGACATCACTATCGCGGTAATAATGTTGTTGTTGATTCGGGACTGCCCGAGCGACGGGTAGATGGAGTGAAGAGGATGTGAGGAGTGAAGGGTGGTGGTTGCAGGCAAGCAGAGAGAGAGAGAGAGCTGGACTGGACTTTGCCATGCTCTCTGCTTCAAACGCCGTCGTAGGGGACGCCCTCGCTTTGCTCTTGGCGACGATCTCGGAAGTCTATTGCCACTACGTCAGCTTTGACGAGGGCAATCGTTACTGTTTCTTTGCGGAAATGTAAGCATTTCACGTGAATTTGACTCATTGGGTATATACAGTACTCGTAGCAACCATACCTCGCTCTACCGCCCTCGAAAATCACGTGCACGTACTCGTGGACGCGACAATGCGACTTCGGACGAGTGCGACCTGCCGCGATCGTGTACCTAGGCCCACCTGACTCGCCGAAAGTTTCTCGTAACAAGAAGGCGAGATAGCAATCGATGGTTTTGCAAGATCAATATAATCTAAGATTTTACCTTAGATCTCTGCCCATTTTCTCTCAAACAATACACCGAAGATGTCCTCCTCTGACGTAGGCTTCCAAGCAGCTCTCGAAGAGGCCAAGAAGGGCGCCAGCGAAGGCGGCGTGCCCATCGGAGCATGCCTCGTCTCTGCTGACGGCAAGATCCTAGGCCGTGGCCACAACATGCGCATGCAAAAGGATAGCCCTACCATTCACGTGAGTCTCACTCTCCTCTGAGTTGGATACAAGCACCAACATTACGTCTATACTTTTCTGTATATTTTTACATCAAGAATCTAATAAACCCTAGGCTGAGATCTCCGCCCTCGAGAACGCAGGCCGCCTGCCCGCCTCAGCCTACAAGGGCGCTACCATGTACACCACGCTCTCGCCCTGCGACATGTGCACCGGCGCCTGCATCCTGTACAAGATCCCCCGCGTCGTGCTCGGCGAGAACAACACTTTCCTTGGCGGCGAGTCGTACCTCAAGTCGCGCGGCGTTGAGGTCGTCAATGTGGAGAGCAAGGAGTGCGAGGAGCTAATGAGCGAGTTCATTCGCAAGCAGCCCGAGGACTGGTGAGTTGACTTTAATTTTCAGGAGCCCTTTTGACTACTTGGGTCTGCTTTCGTGAGTGGAGTGGAGTTTCTTTTGATCACTGCTGACATTCGTGATTTTTCTTCGTGTAGGTATGAGGATATTGGCGAGGGCACGCCCAAGTCTAGCTGATTATGATATTCTTGGGGGGTGAGTTTCCTGGCAGATTCTACCAGTCACTGTGAAGGACGTTGCGCTCGTGCATTCTCTGCTCGAATGTAGATGCCGTGGGAGCTGCGGCTGGCACGGTTTTGGTCGGTTGAGCTAAAGCATGGTTGGCATTCTTCCTTGCGTGGGTCGGCCTGCTGAGATTCATCTACCTGATAGCCTGTGGATCTCGGAGAAGTAGAATTTGAGATCGTCGGGCTTAACGAAGGGTGTAATTCCTGAATGATGTCAGTAGACGAAAGACAATGCATGAAATTGATGAAACGTACCGTGTCCAAGGTTGGCAATCCAGCCTTGCTTGCCGCCACCGAAACCGTTCACCATGTTCTCCACGACTCTGGTAATGGCCTCGTGGCCACCGTATAGCACACCAGGGTCGCCGTTTCCTTGCAGGACCTTGCCGTACTTTTGAGCGACAGCGTATGCCTCAGCAGGCTCGTGCAGCCAGTCGAGGCCGATGATGTTGTAGTTGGTCTTGCAAAGATCCTCCAGCGCATACCACGCACCCTTAGCAAATACCACCATAGGTACAGGCTCCTGACCAAGCTCCTTCAGCTTCGCAGGCAGGTGATCGCAGATGTACACCAAGTAAGGCAGGGCAATCTCCTTGAATGATGCAGGGCTCAACTCGCCAGCCCACGAGTCGAAGACCTGGACAATTTGCGCGCCAGCCACGACCTGCAGAGCAAGGTACTCCACGCAGAGCTCAGCAATCTTCTGCAGCAGCTTCTTACTCTCAGCAGGGTGCTTGTAAATCCACGCCTTCATCTGCTTGAAAATCTTGCTTCCACCGCCCTCAACCATGTAGCACAGCAGCGTGAAAGGCGCTCCGCAGAATCCGTACAGAGGCACCCTGCCGTCCAACTTCTGCCTCGTGAGCGTAATAGCCTTGTACACGTAGTCCAAGCTCTCCTTCACATCCACCTCTCTCTCCAGGATCTCTGTGTACTGCGGATCCTCCGGTCCCTCGAGCGGGTTGGGGAAGTGCGGGCCCTTGCCATCGAGCATGACAACTTCCATGCCCATGGCCTGCGGGATGACCAAGATGTCTGAGAAAATGATGGCGGCATCGATCAAGCCAGCATATCTGTCGACGGGCTGGAGGGTCAGGTTGGAGGCAATCTCGGGGCTGCGGCAGCATTCAAAGAAGTCACGTCCGCCTTTCTCTTCGTGGTATTCGGGCAGGTAACGGCCGGCCTGGCGCATCACCCAGCAAGGCGGGCGCTCGACAGTCTCGCCGCGGGCGGTGCGGAGGAGGAGGTCATTTTTGAGGGGGGGAAAGGTCGGGCGTTCTTGTGTTGCAGGCATGGTGGCGAAGACGTTGTATATGAGGGTCATGGAACGAGGAGGGGAGTAGAGTTGAGATAATATGCTCTTGAGGCAGAGAGCGGGGCACGATCCATCAAAGTGTCTGTACGATGATGTTTGCCCGCCTCGAATTTAAGGTTGCACGGAGAAGCAGGGGTCTGGCCAATGCGATCAAGACGACTTTCGCGGTCAAACTATGGCAACAAATACATTTTGTTTTGGTATTTAGATGATGAGACGCGTGACTTTGATGGTGGCGAGCAGTTGATACAGACGGTAGAAAGAGAAGGCGTTGCGGGCTTCGTGACTACAAGCCTCATCCTCCTCTTGTCTGTATTCATGAGCGCCAGGAACATCTTGCGGCCGAGGTGTCGTCTAGCATATCTAAGGCCATCGCGTACTTCTCTGGCATTTGCAAATCATGATTCTCTAGGCGGAAATGTTGCTCCAACCGGCCTTCCACCTGTCTTCCATCGCGGCGCCAAACGGAAAACCACAGTCAAGCTCGACTCCCTACCCCAGGGCCAACTCCCAGCACTCCCCAAAGACGAACCCGATTTAGTCCCAGAAAAGGCATATCCGCCAGTCCTTCAACAACATCTCAACAATGTCCGTAAATTCAGCGACTGTGTCGTTCTCACACGCGTGGGTGACTTCTACGAGATGTACTTCGACCAAGTCGACCAATACGCCCATCTTGTCAACCTCAAGAAGGCAAAGCGAGCCACAGTCCTGGGCGATGTACCAATGGCAGGCTTCCAAGTTGCACAGCTTGATCGCTACCTAAAGATGTTTGTCCTGGATCTCGGCAAGCAGGTGGCGATTAGCGAGCAGATACGCCTACCTGAGAGCAAGCGTACGCAAAAAGCTGGCGCTCCTCAGTACGATCGGAAAGTCACGAGAGTCATCACGGCTGGAACTCTGATCGATGAGAATTTCATGGATCCATTCGAGAACAACTTTCTACTCGGTATCCATATCGACGGTGTGAATGCCGAACAACTGAAGCACGGTCAGGCTCTGGATCAGTACAACCGAACGGCCAGGGTTGGCTTGAGTTGGATTGACCTGTCAAGTGGTGACTTTTATACGCAGACTGGCGACTTGTCGTCGCTGGCTTCTGTAGTCGCTCGAATTGGCCCACGTGAAATCATCCTGGACTCGTCGTTCGATGACGCCGGCTCATCGACTTTACAACGTTTGCTCGGCAATGGTGGCCACTCAATCCACTTTCAGCCAACATTATCGACGGGCGGGTCTATCGAGGGCTGGTCCGACATGCTCGAGTCACCAGTGCCGCAGGATGTACAATCTGAATTCACCTTCAGCGAGGTCTCTGCTGGCAGTCTGATCTTGGAATACGTGAGGAGCAGAGTGTTAGATACGAGCATCAAACTACAGCCTCCTGTCAGGCGGTCGCCAGATGAGTACATGGTCATCGATAAGCAGAGTCTCCGTGGCCTTGAGATCCGTCAGACACTCAAGGATGGACTGACACAGGGAAGCCTACTGCACACGATACGAAGGACTGTCACTAAAAGTGGAGCTCGATTGCTGAGCCAGCGTCTGGTTTCGCCATCTCTGTCCCTGACGACGATCAATGATCGTTTGGATCTCGTCCAGGAGCTACGGTACAGGGATGCTTTGAGGGAACATGTGCAAGCGCTATTGCGCAAAACTTCCGATACCTGCCGGTTGCTCCAACGCTTCTCGATTGGCAAGGGCGACGCTGACGATATGCTCGGTCTCGCTAAAACAATAGCTGTTATGCAGCAGATGACGGAATTGCTTCACGATCACATCTTGTCAATTGAAGCCTCCGATATTCCCCTCCTAGTCGAGGAACAAAAGACCTCAGGGCCACTGCTCGAGTTAACATGTTTCTGGAACATGCTCGAGCGATTTGACATGATCGGGCCGATGCAGGCTGCAAATAGTATCTTATCCACCATCGACGAGGAAGGTCTTTCGCGCAAGCATCAAGCAGAGGTCGAGGAATCAGCAGAGTCGGAGCAAATGGCAGAAGATATTGAAAACGCAGATGCAAGCGGCGCAGACCCACCAAAGCTAGCGCGACGAGCCTCAAAACAGGCCACGACTGCATCTGCTATTGGCAATGGTGAGCAGGATATTTGGATCATGCGAAAGCAGGCATCGCCTCTGCTGTCGAAAGCGCACAGAGACCTTGATCAGCTGCTGCTGGAGAAACACGAGCTTTCCCTTAAGCTTCGCAGGGAAACAGGTTCTGAGAGCCTCACTCTCAAGTGGAGCGCCCAGCTCGGTCACTTCTGCCATCTGAAAGGCAAAGACACCAAAAGGCACTTGGAGAACCTCGATGGTGCCCGCATAATAGCCTCAACGAAGTCCACCCGAACCTTCCACTACGCAGAATGGACACACCTTGGTGTCAGTATAGATACCGCGAAATTGCGCATCCGCGCCGAAGAAGACCGTGTCTTCGGTAAGCTGCGTGGCCACATCCTCGAGAACCTCATGCGCCTGCGCCGTAATGCTGCCGTCCTCGATGAACTCGACGTCGCTTGCTCCAACGCCACAGCAGCCAAAGAACGCAATCTCATCCGCCCGCTCCTGAACACCGGTACCGCGCACAAAGTTGTTGGCGGCCGCCACCCGACAGTCGACGTCGGTCTAACAGAGCAAGGCCGCCAATTCACGGCCAATGACTGCTTCGTTGGCGACAACAGCGAGAGCATCTACCTGATCACCGGCCCAAATATGGCAGGAAAAAGCACCTATCTCCGACAAAATGCCTTGATCACCATCCTCGCGCAAACAGGCAGCTTCGTGCCCGCAGACTACGCAGAGCTCGGAATAGTAGACCAAGTCTTCTCGCGCGTTGGCTCAGCAGATAACTTGTACCAGGACCAATCAACATTCATGGTCGAAATGCTCGAAACAGCAGAAATTCTGAAACGCGCCACGCCACGCTCCTTCGTCATCATGGACGAGATCGGGCGCGGAACAACGCCCGAGGACGGCGTAGCCGTGGGCTACGCTTGCTTGCATTATTTGCAGAACGTAAACCAAAGCAGAGCGCTGTTCGCTACGCATTTCCACTCGCTGGCGGATATGACTGTTGACTTTGAAAGTTTGGGCAGGTACTGCACTGATGTTGCGGAAGAAGGGGATGGAAGTTGGACGTATGTGCATAAGTTGCAGAAAGGCGTAAATAGGAAGAGTCATGCTTTGAAGGTCGCGCAGGTGGCTGGGCTGCCTGCTGAGGCGATTGCTGTGGCGGGGGATGTGTTGAAGGAATTGGAGAGAGCAAGGCTGGCGATGGGCTGATGACGTGAGAGGAACTGACGGCTGCACCGTGTATCATTAAATGTAATATATTCCCCTTTGTATCAATATGTATATTGCTGAGTGCTCATCAAGACAAGTGCGAGTTTATTACAGTGAGCGAATACAAAATGAACTCATGTGCTTGAAAAGAGTACTTCGAAGCCCCATCCACAGTCCGATGTGTAAACACATGTATATTTTGAAGTCTTCCAACCCTCAACCAACCCAGAAAGCTCCTTAGCCTAGCGGCGAGTCGCGACGAAAACACAGAAAGCCAGCAGGTCTCACTCACTCACAGCTCATGTGAGTGTAGTATCAAACCTCACTAACACCACCCGACACAGACCCTTCCACATGTACGGTGTTGACCTGCGCCTCTCCCCGGCCTTGGAGCCGTCTGACAACAGGAGTAAGCTGCTCGGAAAGGACCAACCCGAACGGACCGTCACCTCCTCACCCATCAACACGGTTCGTTGCCTGCTGGCCAGCGTCGGATCGTGGACAGCATAAGAAAATTCCTAGAAGGTGCTTGGAAATTTGATTGCAGAGACTCCGTAAGTTTCCATCCCTCCCTTCCTTCCCTCCCCTTGACTGTGAGTGAGGTGGGATCTGTTGGCTTTCCTTGTACATCTTTTTCGTGGTTGCCTATGACGCCTTGTTGTGCAACAACTGAGGGCTATCGAGTCCCAGGAAGAACTCGACTAGATCGTTGACAAACGACCGCAGTCTCTGCAACGCCCATCACAGCCTCAAACACCCTGCTTCCTCGCTCTCCGCCCCTCCAAAGCCGTCAAGAACACCTCAAACGCTTCTTGATCCCGATCCCAGCAATCCGGATATGGTGGTAGTGGAAATTCATCCTCTTCCCTCCAGCCGTCCACGTACTGCTGCTCGAGCTCAGTGAAATTCTCCGTGCAGTCACAGGACTGTCCATAATAGGGGCTGTCTCCTGACGGCGCAACCCATTGAATCGCCGTGACCCAGTCGAAAACGAAGTAGCGCCCTCCCTGGAGCATTGCCGGCAACGACGCCGAGATCTCGAAAGCCGACCTCTCAGAATCATAGTGTGCCCCAGGTGCATTGTGTTCGTCGAAGTCAATGCCCCACGGAAGATGAGCCATGCCGAAGTGCTGCAGACGCGGGAGTCCAGTGGTGATTTTACGGAAGTAGTCGTGCCAGCGGGAGCCGTAGGACCACGCCGTCGTGCTATTCTCTTGCCATTCGAAAACGCCATCATGCTGAATCTGGACGTAGCGCTCCGAGTCCATGACTTGAGCCACTTTGGCGTCATGGACGATCGGACAGTCGTACAGCCTCAGAGACTCGAGGGTCTGCCCGTGCGAGATGATCCAGTCCAGCTGCCAGTCGTGCGTGAACGTCATTCTGCCAAATGACAGACCCTTTAGTTTCGGAAAATGGAGTTTCCGCAAGTCACACTTGGGCAGATACCCCCAGTAGCAATTGCTGTAGAGCTTGAGGTTGATCAGATTGTGCTGTATGGGTGCCAACCAAAAGTCTATCAGATCTGCGCCGAAGAACTGATGGCGTTCCAGGAATTCGATCTCGCGTTCTCGGGCACGTTCGTACTCTTCAGTAGCGATGCATAGCTCCAGGGTGTCTATGCGAGAGAGCACCGCTGTGAAGTCTTCAGACCGCAACGTCTCATAATTCGAGAGATCTTGCAAATTGCAGATCGACAAGCTGTGGACCTTCAATGCCGGGTGCTCCGGGTGATTCAGAGCGCGAAACAAGTTCTTGAGAAAAGGGTCGCGGTATTCAGTGTACTCACTGTGACAACCGCTGGTGTAGGTATCATCAGCCACAACTTCCCAGTCGAACTTCAGCTCGACACGACGAAGGTTCCTGAACAAGCCAATATCATTCAGCAGTGCCTTTAAAGTGCGCGAGACCTCGCCGCTGGTGCCGGTGCCGTATTCCTTCCGATTTGCATCGTCGTGATTATCGTCGGCCCAGGACTCTACTTCCCATTTGGGATGCAGGGTGTCTTCCAGCGAAGCTTGGATCAAAATGGTGGTGACCAATGGCATCAAACCCTCATTCTCCAGAATTCTGCGAGCTTTGTTCGCACTTGCCCTGGTAGGAAGTAAGTGCACATGGGAGAATAGGCGTTTCGTTGCCATTGGCATCATGCGTCTGCATGTCAACCGAAAAGCTCGCGAGGCGAGCATGTCAAGGTGGTGGCAGCATAGGACGAGCAGCTCCTCAGGTAGGTCCAAGAGATTCATGGTGGCGAGATGTTTGTTGATGTTTCTGGATTTCTGTTTAGAAAGGCAAGAGGAAATGTCTTGAATACATTCGATAGGTGTTTATCCATGTAACGACCGAAGTTCAGCCGAGTATGTGAAGCGAAGGAAGAGTCTAATAATAAGTAGGCGGCAAGCAGGCATCAGCCAACCGTGCGCGAAAACATGAACAATGAGCATATAGGTCACGCGTATTGAACCATTTCGCAAAAGTGAAATCTCGAGTCAAAGATTGATGAATGAAAAATGATGGTATTCCCTATTACAGACATCCTCCTTCCCAGACCGAGACCCTACATCTATTTCTTCTTCTTCGCAATCCTCTTGAGCGCCCTAGTTTCCTTCTTCATCCTAGCATCCACCATCTTGTACTTACCCTTGATACCTCTGGGTCTACCCTTACCCTTGTTGAAGCCACCAGCAACAACCAGCTTGGGCTGTGGCTTCTTGTTGACGCCCTTCTTCGCCTTGGACATGATCTTCGCGATGTTCGTAGCCTTGTCCTTCTCGCTAAGATCGTCGCCCTCAGCAAGACCCTCACTCTTCTTCTTGAGCTTCTCGACACGGCGGGCGGCGCGCATTGTCTTACGGGCCTTGGCTTCGCGGACCTTCTTGATGGGACGGGCGTTGAGGGCCTTGGTCTTTTCCTTGATGGCGGCTGCGGCTTCCTTAGTGATGGGGCGCTGAGTCTTGGAGTGCTGGTTCTCGTCATCGAGGAACCATTCAGGCAAACCATCGACATCACGTAGCGAGATCTTGTTGAAGTTGTCGTCGAGCAGCTGCTGCTTTGTGACCTTGCCAGTGGCGAGCTGATGGGCAAGAGTCATGGCTTCGGCAGTGATGATGTCGATGTTGGGCTTGCCACGAGCGGCTGCAGCGTCCTCCTCATCTTCCCACTCCATCTGCTCATCGGGCGCGGTGTCGACGTATTCGATCTCATCGTCGGAGTCTTCGTCGTCTTTGGCGAATGGTGCTGCCTTCTTTGTTGCCTTTGCGACCTGGGCCTTGGCCACCTCGTTGGGCTCGGGCGATGCAGAGTTGACATCAACGCCGCTGTCTGGGTCGACTTCGTCCTCTTCATCCTCTTCCACGTCGTCCTCCACGCCGCCAATGTCCTTGAAAATGTCCTGCTCGAAGAAGTTTGCCGCACGGTTGGTGAGACCGTCTTTACGAGGCGCAGGCTTGCTTTGAAGGTCGGTCATGAGCTTGTCGCCATTCTCATCCTCCTCTTCGTCTGACGATGCATCATCATCATCGTCCTCCATTCGGAGACCATCGTCGCTGTCTGAGCCCTCGTCGTTGTTATCTGAGCCAAAGCCTTCGAACTCGTCATCACTGCCACCTCTTGCCTTCATGCGGGCACGCTTGGCCTTCACCTTGGCGCTCCTGTCCTCCCTCTTCTCGGTGTATTGCTGGTACATCTGGTCAAGTTCTGCCTCGAGGCGGTCTCCATCCTCGTCCTCCTCATCCTCCTCATCAAACTCTGTTTCGTGGTGCTTGTCGGGCTCGACAGTTGTGTGCATCCTCGCGCGGCTCAATTCTCTTGCAATGCCAGACTTGTCCACATCTCTCAGCTTGAAGGTGTTGTCGCCGTTGTCCGCAGCTTCAATACCAATATCAGTCGGAGTAATCATGTGCATCTGCAGGCGTGTGATCTCTTTTTGCTTGCGCTCGTTCTCTTTCCTGCGCTCCTTCCTCTTTGTCTTGTCAGCCATCTCCTTCATCTGCTTGATCTCTTGTTGGAGTCTCAGTTCATCGTCCATAGACTCGACTGTCACACCCTCCGCTCCCTCTGCAAGCGCATCATCGGCGGCACCAACAGCAGTGGTTGCCTTCGAAGAAGCATCAGCTGTAAGCGGTGCCTTCTTTACGCTCAGGCCCATAACACGACGGGCCTTCAAACGCCACCTCAGCAGCATCTTGAATTCCTTCCTGCCCAGAACCTTAAGATCCTGTGTACAGAGCTTGACTTCCTCGGTTGTCTCTGGCAAGCTATCCACAATCTTCAAGACATCGTCTTTGTTGTTTTCCTCTCTGAAGTGCAGTCTGTTCAGACTTCCAAGCAGTTGAATGGGATCTTCGCTCTCAATGAATTCAGTCACGGAGACTTCGTGGAATTGTGTCCAATCACCCTCCTCGTAACCGTCACGCTTCCTCTTTTTCTTCTCAGGGTTGAACACCTTGGCCTCCATGTTAGGCGCCTTCTCCTTGACTTCAGCAAAGGCATAGTTGGCATCCAGGAATCGGGGATCAAGGTTCTTGGGTGCCTTGTAGCCACGGCAGACGTAGAAGGTTTCGGCGGAGACGTTACGGGATGACGGAGGCTTGGTCTGCTCGACCTTCTCGAAAAGCTGCTTGAAGACCCATTCGAGTTTCTGAGAGTCCTTGGAACGGAAGACCTTGGTGACGAAGCAACCGTTGGGCGCGAGGAACTCGGTGGCGAGCTTGAGCGAGGCAAGCACCAGCTCGTTCTGGGAGAAAGCATCCTGAACCCAGGCGGTACCGACGTTGGGCGCACCGTCGTGAATGACAGTGTCGGCCTTCCAGGTCTTGAGGTGGCCACGGAGGGTGGCACGGCACTTCTCGGTGGTGATATCGCCTTGGAAGGAAATTGTCTTTGGAATGGGCTTGATGGGGTCGAGATCCACACCAACGATCAGACTCTTGACAGGCATGGTCTCGGCGGCGACCTGCATCCACGAACCGGGCGCGGCACACAAATCGATAAGACATCTCGACTGCTGGAGGAAGCCATATTTCTTGTTCAGCTGGACCAGCTTGAAGGCGGCACGAGCACGGTAGCCCTTCTCTTTGGCGAGATGGTAGTACTTGTCCAAACGCGCTTTCGCGTTCTGTGTGATTTGTTAGTACGGTGTGCGCATGAGGGTATTGCTGAGACTACGCACCTTCTTGTCGATAGCCATGGCGGAGTGACCGAGGACTTAACCAGCGGTGTGTGGTGGGTGAGCGACAGAGGGTGGTCAACGCCTGGCCAGCGCTGGAAAGTCCAAGGGTCGGCCAAAAACTTCAACTTGCGCCTGTCTTAGCGCCATCCTAGCGATACCGAGACGATTGGCCCCCCCACTCCTGCTTGCCGCTGAGCCGCTGCAGACGAGGGCCGTGCCGGGCCTTGCGCTAGCTCGAGCTAAGCCAGACTTATCTCACCATGACGTACGAAGGACAGGCACGAGGCGCGACCAAGCTTTGGCGCGAGGATGGCAAAGGTATAGGGCTGTTACTCCACGGCGGTCAACAACACTTTCTATGTATACATACGCTGAACAACACTGACACCACACAGCGGAGCCGTGACGCTCTGCGCGATATCTTCGCGCACATGGCTCCTGCGCGTAAGAAGTCGCGGCAGGATACGCAGCTGCCTGACGCGCAGCCCACCGTCTCCATCCCTAGCCAATCAATACCGGACACGCAGAAGCGAGATGTACGGGACCAAACAGCACAGACGCCTGATCACATCGACACGAGTCCTGCATCTACAAGCAGTGCATCACAGTCCAACGACAGATCTGGAAAGTCTTCAGCCAGGAGCAGCTGGTATGGTGGCTCGTGGCGATTAAAAGCCTCACCCCTCACCGAGACTGCACGGGAATCGATATCAGTCGCACAAGGCGTCACCTCGGAAGCACTGGCAGAAAGCGGCAAGCAGATCGCAGAGGCGTCGAAGAGACCTGGTCAGTACGTCTCAAAGGGCATGAGGGCTAGTCGGAAGAGCATACCACTGCTCGCTGAGACGACAAAGACACATGTGACAAGCGATACTGGCGATAAGAGCCGCCCTAGGCAGGGGTCTCAAGAGAAGCTGAAAGGCTTTGACGGGGTGGAAGAGAGCAAGTTGAGGCAGCCTCCTGTGGCCATCGAGGGCAAACCGCCTGTCGAGGAGGCACCTTTGCCGCCTGAGCCCACACTTGACAGCACAGCAACAGACGATGCAAAAAGCGTAGCAAGTAGCCAGCGGCCGCAGTCAGGATCCTGGTTTGGGTGGTGGTCGAGACCAGACGGATACGTTGGTGAAATGCCGAAGCCAAACGAGAGCAACAAGCGGCTTGACGAAGCAACGAACACACCACTTCCTGGGACGCCGAACGATGAGACACCTATTCTGGATCATCCGCAAGAGCTCGGATCATCCAGCCGACCGACCGATGCTGCTCCTGGTTTGCAGCCAGAGATGAGTGCAAAGACAGGCTCCGCGCGATCCTGGTTCGGACTATGGAGCAGCGCACAGAACGAACAAGCCGCGGTTGAAGAACAGGCTCAGAAAGAGCCTGAAGAGCGGTCGCCTCCGGACATCACCGTTTCGGCAGACGGAACCCCAGAATCCGTCATGGACAATAAACCAATACCGAAGTCTGACGACAAGGATGATCCTGAGCAGCATACGTCTTCAGGATGGGCTTTCTGGTCGACAGATAAGGCGGCGAAGACGCCAGTTGCTACCCCTGGCGGAACACACAAACAAATTGGCGAGCTCGCAGTTGCCGATACACCTAGTCAAAGTCACCCCGAAGCTGCACAATTCAATGAGCAGCGCGAGGTTCCGAAAACAAAACCCAAAAGAGCTGGTTCGCTGTTGGGCCGGAAACGGGCAGCTGTCGATAAGCCTGAGCAATCAGGAGAGTCTTCGTCTGCCACTCCGGCTCCTACGCCGAGGTCAAGCACCCCCGTGGGAGGTCTGCCAGCCACAGAGGACTCTGGCGTGAAGCCAGTTCAGCGGGGAAAGGCACCCACTCAGACGAGGCCGAATCTGATTCTCCCTGCCTTTGCTTCAACCTACCCATCAGCCCCGACGCCATCGTATCTGGAACGAGCCTCACAATATGTAGCAGAAACGCTAAGAATCGTTGACCCAAAAGCTACTCCACGCCACGTTTACAGGACATCGGCTAAACCCAAGATCAAGAAGGCTATATCGTTGGGCGTACATGGCTTCTTCCCAGCGCCACTTATTCAGAAGGTTCTTGGCCAACCCACAGGAACCTCAATACGATTTGCCAACTATGGCGCTTCATCAATCAAGGCCTGGTGTGAAGTCAATCAGCCAGAGATCAAGGATGTCGAAATCGAGAAAGTCGCATTGGAGGGTGAGGGACTTGTTTCTGATCGTGTCGACACACTGTGGAAACTGATGCTGAACTGGCTTAGCCATCTACGACAAGCAGACTTTATTCTGGTGGCTTGCCACAGTCAAGGCGTGCCTGTCGCTGTCTCACTCATGGCTAAGCTCATCCAGCTCGGATGCCTGAATGCCAATGCTCGGATTGGCATCTGCGCCATGGCTGGTATAAACCTTGGCCCTTTCCTAGACTACCGATCACGCCTCTTTGGTGGCAGTGCCCTAGAGCTTTTCGATTTCTGCGATAGCAAAAGCAAGGTCTCTCGATCTTACGCAGAGTCTCTGGACATCTGTCTCCGGCACGAGGTCCGTATAACATACGTGGGCAGTCTCGACGACCAGCTTGTCAGCCTTGAAAGCAGTCTGCACACTCCTCTGTCACACCCTTATGTCAACCGCGGCCTGTTTGTCGATGGTCGACTGCATGCTCCAAACTTCCTCACACACCTTGTCATTTTTGCTATCAAACTTCGTAACCGCGGTCTGTCGGATCATGGCCTTATTCGCGAGCTTTCTGCTCCACTTGCAGGCAGTTTAGTTGGCGGTGAAGGACATAGTCGAGTCTACGACGATCCAGCAGTCTACCGACTTGCTATCGACTTCGCTCTTGAAAGTAGTGCTGCCGCGATCCCCGGTTCCTATCAGGCTGCGGCTAAAGCAGACCCAACAGCCAGGCCGAAAGCTTTCGACCGCCGGTCCAGCACCACCAGCTACCCCACCTCCACTGCTGCAGCCAACAGCATGCGCCGCGGCACCATGAGCGAGTCACAAACGCTTCCCGGCATCGGAGCAGTGGTTGCGCCGTACGAACCGCCTCCTACTGCTAGCAACGCAAATCCGTTCTACCTACCTTGGGCCGTGCGCGGTATGTTGGAAGAAGACTTGGTCAAGCACGAGATGATGGAGGAAGTCAGAGAGCTCGTTGCAGAGTTCGAGGAGTGGAAGCCCACCAGTAAGGTGCTGAAAGACGTCAAGTGGCGACTTGAGGCTGTGAAAGGGATGGTTTGATTGAATATTTTTCCGCAGTTGCGGAACCCGTCTTTTACATGCTCACTTTATGGCGTTGAATTTTGATGCTCGAATCTCCGGCATACCTTACCTTACGGCTGGACATACATTATATACTTGACGAGCGCGTGCTTCTTAGCACTTCGAACATGGTCGACAGCGCTCTGGAACCGGACAGGATTGATCGGTATTTTATCTCGATGAGCGGCCACTTGCTTTTTGGCTTTTGCTTCTCTTGCATTCATATTTTTTAGGCACACAGGCTCACACGGCTCGACTTCCGCATACTTTATCAACGAGACGATTCTTTTACGCACTGAATGCCCTCCCTTTGTTCATCTTATGATCGAAATGAAGTTCGAATTCCCAGCCCTAGGTCAGCCACGTGAAATGGCACGCTAACGACGAACTCCTGTTTGAGCTATAAAGCATTAATAGGGCATGTCTCGTGTCCATACTAACGGCACTCTGGATTGCTTTGCGAATCTTCGTAGCGACTTGCGAGACTGGCTTCCACGTCACGTGAATTTCCTCTTTTGCACACTCGATGCCAGCCCTACTTAGTCTCAGCAAGCACCTACCGACATGGCCCACATCTTCAGGTTAGGACGCTTCTTGTAACCATCAAGCTCATGGTACTTTAAATGCAGCCCTGAATAAGATTACATGTATCTTGACACACCCTGGACGAAGGTTTGGTATATGAAGATGCTGCTTTCCCTTTCTATGCTGTTAGTTCGATATTCTTCGCTTCAGCATACATTCTCTCATCTCTTTTCCATTGGCTCGCTGTAGCCTTAGTCGCTCATTTATCTTCATCATGTTCACTTCCAACTCGCTTCTCGCCATCTTGACCTTCGCAATGGGCGCGCTGGCGCAGCCCAGCGTTCACCGCAACCTCATTGGTCGCGCGACAGCAACTTCTTCTGCTTCTATTCCTGCCGCTACCACATGGGATCCTCCGTCGAACATGGTCAAGGCTCTCGATCAAGTAAGTCCCCTCAGGCACCACGTATGCCTACCAACATCCTAATAAGTCCCTCGCAGGTCTGGCAACACACCCTCTCCGAGAACCCCGACGGCCTCAAAGACAAAAACTGGATCATTGACCAACTCATCTCCAACAACGGCAGCATCAACTACTGCGTCCGCTGGAACACAGCCTCTACCTCCACGGCCGCCAACCGCACCAAGACCGAAACCGCCCTGAACCGCTCGCTGAACAAATGGGTCCAAACCCTAGTCGGCTTCGAAGGCTTCCCGCTCACCGAAGCGAGCGTCAAAGTCGTCGGCTACGCTGTCAAAGACGAGTCTCTGCTGAAAGGCGACACTTCGGGTCTGGATGTTTACACTACTGCGGACGCTGACGGCGTGCCGGAGTGCGATGTCCGCTGCTACCGGGGTGCGCACCTTGAGGATCCGGGGTATCTTTCCGAGTGCCCTGGCGGTGAGGCTAGCCGGTATGATATCAGTCTTTGGCTTGATGATGGCTTGGTTGGTGTTGGCGGGTATGGGTATAATTGGGGCCAGGAGTTGCCACCGAGCTATTTCTTTGAGACTGTGGATGAAGATAATGTGCACATCTTGTTGCATGAGATGGGGCATGGGTTTGGGCTTCTTGGTGAGTTTTGAGGATATTTCTCTATGAGATTTTATACTGACTTGCGTGGCAGACTTCTACGACTGGCAGCCTGAGGGCCAGGACAGCTTTGTCATGATGGCTGGCAGTGCGTTTGAGGTTACTGAGTTCGATGCTTGGATGCTGAGGGACTGGTACAGGAGGTTGAAGTCTGAGCGTGGATGGTAAAGCGACATCGATGGATGGTCTCTGCGCTGCCAAGCTGTTTTCGACGCGCCAGTCCTCCGCGATCTCACTTTCACTCCAAAGGAACAAGTCAACTCTATACCCTTGCTCGGATATAAGTGGATCACAGATTTCTTGAATGCAACTGCAAAAAGAGTCTCTCTGAGGAAAGCCTCCAGGTTGAAGGTTGAAGGTATATACTTACCCAATACGTTGCATCGACATCCGCCAATGACTCCAAATCGGGGGGGTTTTCTTATGCTGTACACAGTGAAGTCATGCTCATCAAAGTGTGTGATTGGAGGAGGTGACGGTCCTCGCGGGTGGGTCCTTTCCGCGAGGTTTTACTCCTGTTCAGTGGGGTTTCACTTCCCAAATCAGGAAGGCGATCCTCTATTTCAGAGGAGGGGAATCTCTGATTAGAAATAGGGGCGCTCTGTCAAGCCAATTGTCGACAGAGCAGATCCGGAGGGACTATGATGAGTGTCAGTGAGAGCTGCGACACTTGAAGTGTAAGACCTGGTGGATTTCTCTACTCCATAGCCACTGGCCCACGGAGCTTTTGTTGATCCGAAGCACAATTATACTCTTCAAATAGGTACAGTCGAGCCAAAGCTAGTGAAAGTTAAGTGAATGGGGCTGGATGGGTTTCGAATGAACGCTGGGCAAATGCTAATCCTACAAGCCCAACAAAACTGTCTGCTGTATTACGATTGCGCTTCTTGCAGGAGCCCGACCAGCCTATGCTGTCTTAATGCTTCTCCTGAAAGTACCAGGGCTCGCGATCTTCATACTCAATCCCTGGATACATGAACGGCGGCTCCACAACATCCTTGAAAGCTTCCATGTCGACAACACCGTCTTTGCCAGCTTCAGTGGCAAAACCATCAGTGCTCACAGGAAGCAAGACACCACATTCCCAATTCTTGCAGTTCAACTTCCACTTCTTCTCCTTGCGGTCGTAGACCAGCTTTCCCCAGGCTGACTCGGACATGTTGGCTGAGCCAACGTAGGCCCAGGCGATTTTCGCCCCGGCGATGGTTTCCTCGCCATCCATTGTATCAGGTTTACGTAGGCCGCGGGCGTAGAGAATTTTATTATGGCTGAGAAGGCCGGGCCGAGTTGAGATGTAGTCTCTGAAGCAGCGGCGGGGAAACGTCATATCTTCGAACCATTTCCGATTGAGACAAATGGAGCCAGCGCCACCAGCTGTGGAAGAGATGACAGTATCATGTGTTGGGAAGTAGAGACGCACTTTGTCTCGGATGCTGTGGTCATTCGGTTCGGCCTTCTTTGCTTGGAAGAAACTTGACTTGGCTTTTGATGTCGCAGCTTCGGCTCGTTCGATCATCCTTTCTCCTTTCGCGGCGGCATGCACGTTCTTCAAGAACTCGTCCTTGAGCGATCCCATCGAAGAGGCAGTGAAGTCGATTTCCAGATCTATAGTTGTCAGGTTGTGTTGACGGACAGCCTGTGCCAGACCAGGCAAACCAGTTCTCTCCGCTTCGTCTTCGTACAGCATTCCGCCAACAGTATGTACGAAAGCCAGGTCTTTTGTTGCAGTAAAGTCGAAATTTATAATGCTGTCGATTGCATCTTGTGGCAGACCCTGCTTCTCGACAAAGTACATCAACTCTTTGCCGAAGTCTGTCAAATCGTCTTTCTTAGGTGTGGCATTGCCAGACCGACGTGGCAAGTCGATCAACCAGACGCTGTTCTCCATGACACCGCTCTCGCCCCAATCGAAGTTCAGTAGATTCGCTGTGGGAATAGCAACCCTGAGTTTGTCGGAATGGAAAAGTAGCATGAGCTTCGAATGCATGCAGTTGATCAAGCCGTCCATGGAAGGGAAGCAAAGGCGAAGAAACTTACGCATGTCTTTGGTTTCCTCCAGCATCTGATCTTTCAGAGATTGCTCCTTCGCCTGCATGACGAAAATGCACTTAGTCTGGTTTATGTTCAACTTCGCGAACAGCCAGTCCATGTCCCATTGAAAGGCAGACAGTACTGCCGTCTTTAGCGTTTTCGATTCAAGGACTTCCTCAAGTTTGATGTCGTTGCCTGTGCGCTCGTGTCCAAACGCCCATGTCTTCTTGACGACACCTCGAGGATATTGCACATCGCCAGGCTTTACCTTTGGTTGTAAAGCCGCAGCCGGCACATGTGGTTTGCTGCTTATGCTGGCGCCACCTGCAGGAGTAGATGTTGGAAGTTTGAGCTTCTCATTGGCAGCTCGTGCGTTCTCCGGTTTCCTTGTCCGTTGGTCATCCTGCACTGCAGCCGAGAACGATGTGAGTTTGGCGCCACTGGGTAGGCTGACAGTTGTGGAGTCAAGTTTGGGTGTCTTGCGAGGTGCAGGTGGCGAAATAGACCGATCACGCTTCTTGTTCCTTTCTCTTTGACGTTCCTCGCGCTCGCGTGCGAGCGCTGCGAAATCGACAGCAGGCTTGATTGGCTCAGTGGAAGATTCTGTGTTTTGGAACTCCTTGTGTTCGTTCAAGGAAGGCATTGCTGCATTGGAAAGAGGGGCAAAGGTTGAGAGCCACTGGTAGTGACAGATCCTATGATGTGATGCTCGATGTAGAGTTTTGAAGCTGCTGCTAAAATCGAGTGTTTGATTTAGTTTGATGTTTATGTTTATGTTTACAAGTGAACTGAAGGAGGAGCATCGCGCGTGAGGCAACAAGCTGGATGCCTGAGGAGCGAACGATCTCAACCTCACTCTTGACATGTGGTGACTACACAGCAGAAAATACCGTATATCCTCTGCTAGACAGCAACGATCGGCATAGTCACTATACGAGTTGCCATCAAGCACATATTCTCCATGTAGCACTATATTTCTATCGCGTGTGGTTGCAAGCTCGCGCGTCTGCGTCTCCGCCAAAGCGCGATGACCTCAAATTGACCAATCATGCTTTGAGCTCACGGCGATTACATCAGTAAGCGCCTGTAGGCGTGGCAGGACATGACAAGAACCTCCAAACATCCTTGAATTACATTCACTGGAACACTTCACTAAGATGTATCCCTGTATTTCTCCACAGCGCCACATCTGGTGAACATGACGAATGCGACCCTCCAATGCCAGCCACATGTATCAGACCTCCCACGCCCGCTGGAACGCTGTCTCACAGAGAGATGCTGCTGCCCACTGCTCCTTCCTCTACGGCGTGAAGAGTACAAAAATATATTGCCGACCTACATGCACCGCACGGCTCGCTCGAAGGGCGAACGTGGTGTTCTACGATAACATAGACCAGGCGCGAGGCGCTGGCTTCCGAGCATGTCAGAAATGCAAGCCTGACGATGTGGCTTTCTATGGCCAGAAGGAAGAGGTGGTAGTGAGTGCTATCGAGATTTTGCGGACAAGACAGTACGATGCGACCATGAAGTGCAGCTTGAAAGAGCTGGCTCAGCAGGTGGGCGTCACGCCTAGCTATCTGTGTCGGGTTTTCAAAAAGACGATGGGCACGACAATTGGGGAGTACATGAAGCAATTCGAGGTGACGACGGACATAGACGAGCCGATACTATCGCCGTGTACAACAAACACTACAATCGTGAGCCCGGAGTGTCAATCGCCTGATTCTGAAGTGGTGTTGGCCTGCTCTCGAATCGACAAAAGCGACGCGCAAACAGCTGCTTTGGCGTCCCAGATACCTGGCACAGCACATTTGCAAGGTCTTGATCCTTCCGGTGATCCAATCATACGCGACGAAGAGGCTTTTGATATCGACTTCGATTTCGATGAATGGGTATGGACAGAGGGTCTCGATTTTGATGAATGGGCGTCGAGCTCGGACAACCCCTTTAGCAGCACACCCCTTGGTATATAGTACGCAGTGGAGATTCTATTGATCGTTGCCTTGTATCCTTTGCTCTATTCGCTACTCGGTTTGTCGATCATACGAGAAACACGAGATACGGTGGTGATCAACGTTTGATTGCAAAACATTTGCTGATATACATGTGCAGAATGTTCGCGTGCCTCATCATTCACTAGTTCGAATACATGTACTTGCCGGCATTAACATTCATGTTCCTTTGTATTCGTTTTCTCATACTATAGCTGCATGATTACTTTACCGTGGATGCTTAGGGTTAGTGTTTGGGTGTTTTCTTCTCAAAAACGAGAACGGTATTTGGTTAATGACTATCGCAAAGTTTTATTCTACCATTCATGGTCACCTGTACATACTACTTGAGACTAAGAATTCAATCCATACCGCTTGTTAGCTTAGTGTCATACATGTGTGTGCTATAATACACAATACATACAATTTCGCATGCTCCTATTCGGACGTGATCACACAACGTAGCAAGCCATAAAGCATCGCTTGCCCAAAACCGAACAATCTGCACCCAACACCGAATATACTGGAATGCCGTGCAGGTTCATCTGTTTGAACGAAGTGCCTATATCAGCAACCATATCATCGAAAATATTCACGCTCGCCATCGAGATGCCTTCGCATTCTCCAAGTATGCCAATCGCTAAAGTGGAGGTATCATCGGGTACAGGGTACCGAATATATGTGCGCACCCGTTGATACAGCACATTTATTCGCAATCACCATCATTTTCTAGCAACAACAACTTGTGTTATTGATGATTTCGGTGTTCTAATCGATCGATAGGGCGGGACCGTGATTCCCGCGAATTTCTAAGACCGTTTATTGCGCTACCTAGGTACAGCTTCTCAGCGCACAACGTCAAAAATTTCGATGAACAACCGGCATACACAATGATCTTTAGATGTTGCTGCTCTATCCATCTGGTCGATTGGTGCAACGTCTTCAACGTTGGTTCTTCCAAGAACCGTGGTTGCCCTATAATTGGACTCCCGGACATGTCCTTGAGATTGTTCTGAGCGATATAATTTGTTAAAAAGATTTTTAAAGCACACAATTGGATAGATGGCCGAGTGGTTATGGCGTGTGACTCAAGCTATTAGCTTCTGCGTTCAACGTGGTGCATTCTCATGGGCTTTGCCCGCGGGGGTTCGAATCCCCCTCTATTCATTATGCTGATGGCAATATTCCATCGTGAGGTCTGGAATTCCACACTTTACCTTTTGCTTTTTATATAGTATGGGACAGAAAGGGAGCTTTTTGTTATTAGAATTTGCATAGTATGATACAAGATAACATTATAACCAAATGCGAAGCTAGAAAACAGTGACTCAACTTTTCTGTTATTGCTTAGTGATGAAGGAAATACGCTTGGTGTTTTGAACAACGTGTAAACCGATCTGAACACTTACGAACAGATACAAACTACAACGAACAAGTAGGCATAGATATAAACTACTCAAGCATGTCTAGACTCAAAAATCCTAATTTTAATAGAACACTATCGATCAGGATCATCTACGCATAGTCAACAATAATCTTTTGCCTTCTCTATTGAGGGGACATGAGTGCTCGTTCGATACTTGCAATACCGAAAGTATATGGACAGCCTCTACATGTAGGATTGCCTGAGATGGCTAGCCTCGATCCCCACAGAACTCGCAGTCCCAGAGGCATTGTGCATCACGGGCGTTTGATATACTTAGAGCATCAGGCTTCTTTATTGATGAGGAGAAGCAACATTTTCACCCTAGTGATTGTTGGTCAAGGTTCTGACTACACCTTTCGGTGTAGTCATACGTTGAGTCGAACTTCAGATCAGCCGGTAGCCGTCTTGGAAAGAACGATAGGTCTCTCTCATGTAGAAAAGGATTACCAAAAGGGCTTTGTTCCACGACCAGATCGTGGTAAGCCAAGTAGATAAAGTCATGATCAAGCTCAACTGGGAGCTTCGGGTGCAATCAGCACTATCGGAGAATTCGTGACAACGCATGTGAGGACGGCTGTAAACGATAAGCCTCCTATCAACAACGAACACACGCGAGTGAAACCTTTCGACGAGGTCGGTGCTATGGTGGTAAAAGACCTTGGAAAGTCACTCGCAAGATGCTGTTATTTATGCTGTTATTCAAGCGCTGATTGCGGCAACTTCTCAGCTCAACGACCCCCGTAGTGCATCTGTTGGGTATGCGTCGTTGTATCTATACTCCTTAAGCTTGCGCGGGGAGCGGTCGTGGCCTCCTGCACTGTGCACTCGAATCCCCGAAGCACTTCCATCATAGAGGCTTCCTCCAAATCCGCACACTTCTCTCAAACCCAAACTCATCTCTCTCCCATCCGTCGACTTCCTCCCAGCCCCCCTCAAGAAGAGTCTCAGTGAAAGGCGGCCGGAGCTCCAGCAGCTTGAAATTCTCCCTCAGACTCGGGCACTTCTTCGCTGCTCTCTTGTAGTTCGCCCAGTCTTGCGGTTCCAATATAAGGAAACCTCCGGGAACCACGATCTCGAACAATCTCCGGAACAGCTCAACCAGTACGGCGTCCGAATTGTTGAGGTGTAGCCACTTGACCACGCTGAGGAGCATAACTACATCCCACTGGCTGGCAGCAGTACCCTCAAATGGCCATGTGTTGGCGAAATCGAACTCCTCGAACGTGACGTTCTGCACGCCTTTCCCCTCCAATAACGCCAACTGCTTGGCTTCGCGTGCAGAAGCGATTAGGCCTGTGTCCAGATCGACGCCTACGACTTGTGACGCGGCAAAATGGGTCGCGAGCTCCAGAGTCAGTTTTCCAGCGTTACAGCCCAGATCTAGAGTTCGTCGGCCCTGGACGAAGGTCTTGAGTTGGGTGAGACGTGGGTCTGGGACATTCTGGCTGCGGAATGTGTAGTACGAGGTGTAGTTGCCGTGCCTGTGAGCTTCGTGTCTGAGTTTGTCCAGCTGATTGGGTGTGAGAGCCGGCGTTGATGATGATGATGTTGCTGTTGTCTCCGTGGTCGTGAGTGCTGCGACGGTCTCACTGTGATCTTCCATTGCCATGATGTGTATTTTGATCGTGGCGTCGTAGTTCGTTCACGGATTTTGCTCGTGATTAGCACCGCGAAGTTTTTTTTTCTCTCGTCCAAGGCCTCGATACCAATTTCAGCTCCAGTAGATACGAGCCAAACTACAATCCTCTTTAGCTCTCTTGCAAATGTGTGAACATGCGACGAATCCGAAATATCGAATCAGAAATCTACATGTACATCTGCATCTGCATGAATAGGGTTAGTGTTACTGTACCAAATTGTCCTCATCTGCCGATATCGCGAAGGCCCACTTATTCTGTGGCTACACGGCTCACGCGGCTACATGTAAATGGCCGTGTATAGGGCGTATCCGCTACTTGTACAAATTCCCTTAGCGAACATCAATTCAATCTAATAGCGATACCAACACTTTACATGACTATCATCAAACACTTGCAATGACTTCCAAGCAACCCAGTGCCATTGGCACAAGAAACGGAGATGACTCGACCCTTGACCAAAGGACAATCCCCCCAATGGGCATGACAGGCCAACAATTCCAAGACGCAGCCATCGCAGCAGTCAACGACATTGAAAAATACTACACAAACCTTCCGGACCGACCAGTCATCCCATCCATCGCCCCAGGCTACTTGCACAAACTTCTCCCCAGCGAAGCGCCACAGCAAGGCGAGCAATGGGATGCCATCGCCAAAGACATCGAAACCAAGATCATGCCTGGCGTCACTCACTGGCAGAGTCCGAAGTTCATGGCGTTTTTCGCAGCCAATAGCACTTATCCTGGTATTTTGGGTGAGATGTGGAGTGCTGCTCTCACGGCGCCGGCTTTCAACTGGATGTGCTCGCCTGTTGTCACGGAGCTGGAGACTGTGGTTCTGGACTGGCTGGCGAAGATCTTGGGTCTACCCGCAGGCTTCATGTCGACGAACGAGGGAGGAGGTGTGATCCAGGGCTCTGCAAGCGAGGCTATCGTCACCGTGATGGTAGCAGCACGCGAGCGCTTCGTCCGACGACAGCTCGAGCGGGAGAACATCACCGACCCAGAAGAAGCAGAAGACCGGGCTTGCGAGATCAGGTCTAAGCTTGTCGCTGTTGGCTCTGAGCAAGCCCACTCAAGCACCAAGAAAGCAGCCATTATCGCAGGCACCCGCTATCGCAGCATCACCACCTCCCGCTCGAACGACTATGCTCTCACTGGCCAGAACCTGCGCCAAAAGCTCCAAGAACTGACTGCCAAGGGTCTTCACCCCTACTACCTGACCGTCAGCATCGGCACTACCAACACCTGCGCCGTCGACGACTTCGAATCCATCGCAGCTGTCGTCCGCGACTACCCTGACATCTGGATCCACTGCGACGCAGCCTACGCCGGTGCCGCTCTAGTCTTGCCCGAGTTCCAGCATCTCTCCGCGCAAATGTCGTTCGTCGACTCCTTCGACATGAACATGCACAAATGGCTGCTCGCCAACTTCGACGCTTCGGCATTGTACGTGCAAAAACGCGCGGATCTGACAAGTGCTTTGAGTATTACTCCCGCATACTTGAGAAACCAATTCACAGACAGTGGCTTAGTCACCGACTACCGCGACTGGCAAATCCCCTTGGGCCGCCGTTTCAGAGCAATCAAGATCTGGTTCGTGCTCAGGACTTGGGGCGTCGATGGTTTGCAGCAGCACATCAGGCATCACTTGAAGTTGGGCAACTTGTTTGCCGATCTGGTGAAGTCACGCAGTGACCTCTTCAGCATTTTTACACCTCCAGCGTTCGCTTTGACAGTCATCACGGTGAACGCCAGAAGAGGCCAACGTCCCCATTTGGAAGCTGCGATCAATGGCGCGGATCCCAGGCCGTACGAAGAGAGCGACAAAGTTATCGATCCCGAGCCTTCAGAAGAAGATCTGCAGAAGGCAAATGGGGCGACCAAAACGGTGTTTGAAACCATTGACAACAAGAAAGAATTCTTCTTGACATCGACAGTTATCGGAGGCGTATTTGCCATTCGTGTGGTATCTGCGAACCCTCTGGCGGAAGAGAAATACGTAAGAAAGGTGTTTGAGGAGTTGGTGGAAGCTGCCGAACAGGTCTTGTAAATTTGCCGGCCTTGTGAACATCGATACAGCAATAGAAAAGAGGATGACTCCCCATTTCACATGGACGAAATGAATGAAAAACATCTCTACTCTGTCTGGGAATATCGAATGTTCGCGTGACCATCGTTATATTTCGTGGTATATCGGAAGGAAGAGGCTATTTATTCAACTAGGCAATCCTACCACACTTTTTTAAGATTTTGTCATGACAGAAGCGTAAAGATTCATAATCTACTGCTTAGCGTTGATAATGTCAACGAAAGCAGGCTTCAGGCTGGCGCCGCCAACAAGGAAACCATCAATGTCGGCCTCCTTGGCGAGGTCCTTGCAGTTCTTCTCGCTGACAGAGCCACCGTAGATGATACGGGTGGCCTCGGCAACCTGCTGGCCGAGCTCCTTGTTGAGCCACTCGCGGATGCCCTTGTGAACCTCCTGCGCCTGCTCGGTGGTGGCGACCTTGCCGGTGCCGATGGCCCAGACGGGCTCGTAAGCAATGACAATCTTGCTCCAGTCCTGGACCTGCTTGCTGACAGCGGCGAGCTGGCTGATGACAACCTCCATGGTCTTGCCGGCGTCGCGCTGCTCGAGGGTCTCGCCGATGCAAAGGATGACGTTGATGCCGCCGTCGATGGCAGTCTTGGTCTTCTTGGCGATGAAGTCGTCGGACTCCTGGAGGATGACACGGCGCTCGGAGTGGCCGATGAGGGACCAGGTGATGTTGGAGTCCTTGAGCTGGGAGACAGAGATCTCGCCGGTGAAGGCACCGTTGGGCTTGTCGAAGACGTTCTGGGCGGCGACCTCAATGCCCTCGCGGGCGTGCTCGCGGGTGAGGAGGAGGTAGAGGGCGGGAGGGGAGATGACGACCTCGGTGTTGGGGTCGACCTTGGCGTCGTTGAGCTTGTGGACGATGTCCTTGATCGACTCAATGGTGCCGTTCCTGTTAGAGGGAGGAGTGTTAGTTGAGCTGTTGCTTGGGTGTCATTGTGGTTGCTGAGGAGGAAAAGCGGCGTACATCTTGAAGTTACCGCCGACGAAGAATTGACGAGGCATGATTGCGGTATTGTGTGGGGGTTGTTTGAGAGGGTGTTGGGTATAGAGAGGTGGTTGAGGTATAGCAAAGTGGAATGTAGCAGTGAAGGCCAAGGTGGTTGTTGTGTTGCTCTGTGATTTTCCACCTCACCCCACCAAAGCCAGAGAAGCTGGGGCGATGTCATAGCCCAACCGTGGGGCTCGACGAGGCGGGAATCGAAGACGCCGTAAAAGACCCGACCAGCCCCGATCACACGTGCCAGAATAGAGCCGGTCGGTTTGGCGGGATATATCGGAGGCACTTGTTCATATTTCATGTAATAACATGTATGGCGATCCGAGGTATTAATGAAGAGAAGGTCTGATGCTTGCTGCTACGACAATACTAAACAGTGATCTCAAAATGAACGTTCACATTATGGCGGATTAATATTCGATCAGGTACACTCGTAGCAAGGAATGCATATCTACCGCCTGTCTTACCATCCTACGCTTCACCAACTAGTTATACATACCCGTTCGCATACAAAGTACAAAAAGCAATGCAGAGGAACAGGAGCATATTGGTGCCAGAAGACAGAAGTAAAGAAACGGAGCCTCCCGATCTCTCGCCCGTGTCCGTCCACCGCCGGTGATGGTGTACGCGGTGCTGTCGATGCGAGCCGGTGCTTACCCTGAGGAGGTAGTCCGACTCACCGTTCGTTGTACCGCATTGGAGTCGTGCAAGCATCGTGAATATCGCTGCTATCAGGGGAGCAGGGCAACCCGTGATGTGTGATGCTGGTTGTGTCGTGCTGTGAAGTCCATCAGGTGTCCAAGGATAACCACTTAGTAGCGGCGTCTTGATCTTGAGTCGTCATACCCACCACCGTCGTAAGGTCGCTTTTGTCCAGCATACCCACCAGCGCTGTCGCGGTCGCGATCGCGGTAACGGTCGCCACCACGATCTCCGCCGCGATCACCTCCACGGTCGCCTCCTCGAGGAGGTAGAGGCTCAAGGTTAGCGTTGCTGCGTGAGCCACGGTCATCGAATCCACGACCTCCGTCACGGCCACCACCGAATCCACCGCCGCGAGGACCTGCAGGTGCTCCATCAGGTGCGCCGTAGCCACGGTCGCCGAAACGTCCACCACCGCCGCGATCGAAGCCGCCACCACCGCGAGGACCACCGCGGCCACCTCTGAACCCGCCACGGCCTCCGTCGAATCCGCCTCTAAATCCACCGCCGCGTCCAAAGCCACCAGGGCCCATGGGAGGACCATAGCCCATAGGCTTCAGAACAGGAGCCTGGGTGTAGCCACGGCCGCCAAGGCCACCACCGAAGCGACGTGGGCGCCAGCCGTTGACGGTGCGGCCACGCTCAACATCGACGACGACTTTACGGCCTTTGATACGAAGATTCTCAGTCTCCTTAT
The DNA here is from genome assembly GCA_019775565.1 of Melanodothis sp. VS III C KN 2. NCBI lineage: Eukaryota > Fungi > Ascomycota > Dothideomycetes > Cladosporiales > Cladosporiaceae > Melanodothis > Melanodothis sp. VS III C KN 2. The sequence goes on along the minus strand of JACWFM010000030.1, from coordinate 433,976 downwards.
AGGCGGCTGTTGAGTGAAGAAAATCTGATGTTAGCATGGTCTGATACTTACCACAATAGCTGTGGATCGTCAGTAGATGTGGGGAGGTTTACCTTTCATGTCTCGCTCTCTCTCAAATACGATGAATGCGTAGCCGAGCGGCTTACCCTTCTTCTTGGGGTTCTTCTCTCCAGTGTTCAGAGGCACGCGCACTCTCTCGATGGGCCCAAAGCGACCAAACTCTCGCTCCAGATCCTTGGTGTCGGTGTCGTAGCTCAACCGCGAGATGAAGAGAGTTTTGTAAGGGTCTCCGCGGATGTTCTTGTCCTCCTTGGGGTTGAAGAGCTGCTTGAAACCCTCGTCCAGGTACCACTTCTGATGCGCATCCTTCTCCAGTCGCTCTCTGTCCTTCCTCTCAAGCCATGACTCGGTGGGCTTGTAGTCGCCGAATTCCTCCTTTAGCTGTGGTAGGTATTGCGCGACGCCGTCAATGTGCTTTGTCTTGCGATCTTCCGGCGCGTAGTCATTGGGAGGAAGGTAGCGGAGTGGTGGGCGGGGCGCAAAGAGCTGGAGCAGGTTGTGAGGTAGTTGGGCTGTCATTGTGATGATTTCGAGTAGCTGGTGCTGTGTTCAGTGCGCCCACAGGAATCTCACCCTTAGCGCGTGCTGCGAGTGAGGTTGTGATCCGGTTGTCGCAAAGGTGTAGTCCCGCAAATAGAGCGCGCTTGGCCGGCGAGTAGGGAATGCAACGCCTGGAGCAATTATTAGAGGTCTTGAAGACGCGAAGTGGTGCGCAGGTGAGGAGCTGGCAGATGGCAGGAGCAGCTGGCAGGAGTGCAGCTTGCGTTCCAGTGCGTGAGAGGGAGAGAGAGAGACAGCCAAAGCACCTTCGCTTCAACCTCCCTCCCCGCGGGAGTGAGCCGCCAACCGCCAAGCAACAGGGTAGACTTCAATGTTCGAGATGGATGTGGGCGCATCGCATACGACCACATACCGCCAGACATCATGCCTCTCCAAGCGCTACGAACAGTGGCAAAGCCACAGGTAAAGATCACATGACAGGCGCACAAGACATGCACTGACAAACTCCTCAGAACGGTGTTGGCGCCTTCATCCTCCAGTGCAAGCGCATCGACTTCCACTACTGCGACTGGGCCGGTAGCAGCAGGGGCATGAAGTACATTGCATTTACCGCTTCTTCTCTATCGTATTCTCTAACAATTTCTCTCCCAGCAACTTCCTCAAGTCCCACCTCAAAGAGTTCGCCCGCGCCAACCCCCAAATCGAAGTCACAGTCTCTCCTCGACCCGGCCGCCACCCCGTCATGAAGGGCAAATACATCTGCGGAAAGGAAAAGGCCATCTGCGTGCGCAACATGGAGCCCAACGAGATTCTGGAGAAGGCAACGCTGCTGCGCAACGCTAGCGGCGAGAAGCTCAAGAGGGAGACCAAGAAGGTCAAGAGTTTGAACGAGAGTGTGAGAGGCATCTGGAGTCCTTTCCACGGACAGAAGTACCAGGTGTAAAAGAGCGAATTCTCCGGAAGACCGAGAGTTGTACGATGATGGAGATGTACAGATATCATGGGGGTTTGGGTTTTGCATTGGGTGGCGTATATTGTGTTTGGGACGGATACCAATTTAAGCGTTTGCTTTCTTACAAGCAAATTTTGCCTCAAAGAGACTAGGCGATGCCCTTACCGCTGACACAGTGAGTCCATGTGGCCAGGTGGGCGCGTGAGGTGTGGACCATAAACGTGTCCATGGATGTAAAAGCATGACACTTCTGCAGCGCGGCACCCTGAAGCTTGCAAGTGTGCCGTCGCTTTTTCGTTCACATATTCAATGCGATTGAATCACGAGAACACCATTCTGTTTAGTATGTTGCCTCAGCCATTTAGATACGGTTCGCTGGGAGATATTGCACTGTAGTGATGGTCTTTCATCCTGTATTTCTGTTATCAACATCGCCCCCTCGACCGCATGGACATTCCGTTTCGAAGCATATGAGAATATAAATATACACCGCTCAGACATAAAATCTCCCACTAGATCTGCTCTCTGACCAAATTCCCATCACCCAGTGTCCTCATCACCAGAACCGACATCTGTACCTCCTTCCATCCGCTCGTACCCCATTCCAGAGACTCGCATATCACTAATAGTATCTTCATCGACTTCGACTTCATCCTCGACGTGACCCATGTGTTCGTAATCGTCGTCTTCCTCGTCATCTTCAGATTCATCGCTCTCAAATGATGCCAAATGACCCCCCAAGCAATCTTTGCAATAAACCATAAACACACGCAACATGTGTTTCGCCTGCTCGGAAGGGAATTGCAGTAAGCTAGCCAATGACCTGCCAGATCTGACAAGCTCGATGGTGTCGTCCCAGTTCATGATTCCCTCGTGCTGGTATGTCTTGTAGCAACACCGGCAGATAGAGCATATCGAAAACAAACTTTCGAAATGGGCGTATTGCTCAAGCGGGAGCGAGAAGAAGTTCATCAATGTCTCCTGCGTGTCGATGTGTGGTTGCATCGTGCTTTCCTTTTCAGCAAACTTGACAATGTCCGTTCCGGAAGCCGTGAGAATGGAATGAAAAACATGCAACGCAGAAAAGCTGCGCAGAGCTAATTGCATAGGCCTCTGTTCATCCGTTTGGCCGTCTAATTTCCAAGGCTGCTGGTAATGGAAGTCTCCGGCGTATGACCGACAGAACTGTGGTGAGATACCTGAGGCTTCAATGCCGTACTTTGATGTTGATTCAATCAAGTAAAGCCAGAATGACTGGAAGAACTGCGTGTCCATGTACGTGAGAAGATTACAGCCAGGTCTTTCCTTGTCCCAGAACTCATCGGCAAACGTGGAGTAAATGTTGCTCTGTCTTATGCCTGCATAAGTCGCAGGGTGCAGCTCGGTGAAAGAGAGTCGACCGTCACACTTGATAGCCTGTACATACTTCTGTATGAGCAATGACAGTTGTTGAGCAACCCCACGTTTGACCGAGTGTGATGTCCGAGTGCCGTTGATGTTGTCGCCCAAGGAGATTAGGACGCGGTCAATTTCAACGGAGGCTTGAACGTCAAGTCCGTTTTCTAGCAGTAGGCGAAGGGTATCCGCTGCATGCTTTGGTTTAAAGTTGCGAGCAGCGTTGCTGTGACCGTCGTGTACTAGTGTACGACATGCGATTCCGAGAGGGGTGGCAGGTTTAAAACTGCTGCCCCAGTCACGCGCTTCGACGTCAGCGCCCTTTACAAGCAGCAGCTGACAGATATCGAATTGCCAATGTGCTGCTGCCCACTGTACCACTGGTCAGTAAAGTCGCTGTGTCAATGAGAAGACAGATACGCACATGTAACAGTGTTCTGCCGCGAGAATCTACATCCACAATAGTGACTTGGCCAAGCGAGAGAAGCCTGTTCACTTCGCCGTAATTGCCCGTTGCGCAGAGCTGAAAGATAGGAGAATCGTCTTCGATGATCTATAGGACGACAGTCAGTATGTGCAGGCAAAGGGTAGTAGCTTTGAGAAAGATCATGCTGCCGTCGCAGTGATCACGCACCCTGGAACACCTAGTCTTCTTTGATACCAGAATGTTGTTGACAAGAAAAGAAGTTTCATCCGTTAAATTTTGACGCTCACGGGTGATTCTTCGGATCCAAGCGTGATTGTCGTGCGAGGATGGCTGAAGGGAGCTTGTAGATCGGACGAAGGTTTTTACAGCCACAATTTGCCTGTGTACCTCTAGGTGTTCGGACTCGGACGATGGCACGCTATGATAGCAAGAGTGGAGAAGATCATACTGTCTGAGAAGTCTCGGGAGAGTTGTCATGGATGAAACGACGACATTCTTTGGGGCGCTCACCTGAGACTCCGGGATCATAGACTCGGACACAATATTGCTCACTCCAAACACAGTGCGTCCTGATATCCCGGCCAGCGGAACTTCGCCAAGCTCAGCAGTCTCCGTGCATGGATCAGCGCGAGAGAGGCTTTCACTTCGATTGGGGACTCCGTTCATGATAGATTGGTGTCGCTTCGAAGGGTGAGTTGCTTCATCAATTCCGCGTTTACGCGAACTCGATGGCATAATTGCATTTTCCGCATGGTCCGTTACAAATCGGTCAATCGCGAGTCCTGGAAATGGAGACTGTTGAAGTGTAGATGCAGGCATCTGGCTGAAATTTGTGTAGTTATGACATAGGTCCGCAGTAGGATTTGCAGGCTGCAAGCTGAGTGTCGGGTCGGCGAATGCTTGTTCAAGCGACGGCACGTTTAGCCAGGGCGAGAAGGACATCTGCACTTCAGGTTGTGACAGCCATGCATCGTTTGCACTGCCGTTGTCAACATCGAGCCATTCTGGAGTCGAGACTACAGGTTCGATGAGGTTTGCGAGAAGATGCGGTTCACGCTCAAGGGCAGGCGCTTCCGTGATCGTCCGATTTGCATCAACAGGTTCGGTGAGGTTGGCGGAAAGATCCGGTTCAAGCTCAAGGGCAGGCGCTTCCGTGATTGTTCGATTTGCATTGGCAGTGTTACCTTCGCAAACGGCAGCATGCCTGTTTCGATTACTTGCATTCGCAAATTCTCGTCCGCACCGCTCACATGTGCTTCTGCTGGTATTAAGCTCTGGAAAGTGCGTAGACCAGTGTCGTAAGAAGTCGAATTGGGTAGAATTCTTCAAGCCTTGACGACTGTATGTACATTTAGTTCTTGGACATCTTGGCTGGTGCGCAGAGTGCCAATGTTGATAGAGATCCGTTGCGTCTCCAAAGTCAGGAGCGCGTTGATCACTATCTCGACATTCCTGAGCCGGGCAACAAAAAGGTCCAAGAGGTCCGTGTGCGTCGTCAGCCATCATACCGCGGGCAGTGCGAACAAAGGAGCTCTGCTGGTGACGAAGAAGATTGCATGCACGACTTGAGTCTTGAAGCGCCTGGTGCCGGCAAGCCGATATGGTCGCGGAAGGTGTAGCTAACTTCCAGCAATATGCCCGAAGATTGTGCCCTTCAGCGTGTTCCGACCCAGCCTCAATCTCGGAAGAGTGACCGACGAGATAGGAAGTATCAAGAAAGGTTGGAGTCTTTCCGGCATACAGACTTGTGATGATTTAAAATCCCAGACTCGCAGCCGAAAGCGGAATCGCAGTTTGCGATTTTTCTTAAGATATGGTGGGGCGGTTCGCTTCCAGGAAGCCTAGAGTTCGAGCTTGTCTGTTGGAAGAGGCTGAAGCGACAGGTTGGTAAGGAAACCCTCACCTCGTCGATGTCGTGAGAGTGTCGGGACGAGCCCCAAAGAACGGGACGGCAGGTAAGAGAAGGTGAGATTGTCGGAATGGGCAAGAAAGACTACAGAGAAAAGGATCGTAAAGAGAAAACAGATATAGGAAAGTGTTATATGTGCCTTCAAACGAGGCTGTGAAGGAGGAGCTCTGTTCCAAAGGCCGGGTGCTGCTTTCAAGTATCAGCTCGTCGCGCCACACCCGCTGCGCCTCCCTTTAGTCCTTACCGATTTAGTGATGCCTAGCCAGCCGACGCACGATATGAGGCAACCCTGCATACAAGCGCTCTTCCTGCTCTTCCTGCTCTTCTTGACCCGCGTGCTCTTCCATCCGTGCACCGTGGAGGCTCTTCGCGCTCTTCCGTCCGTGCACTATGGAAGCTCTTCATGCTCTTCCTGCTCTTCACGAAGTGGAATATAACGCGACGGCGAATCCCAAGGTAACAATGTCAATGTGCATTCAACCCGACCACACAAGCAATCTGAAAAGCCTGCGAACATTTGAGATCACTTGACTCCTTCCACGTCACATCAATCAACCAACCATGGCCATTCCGATCCAATTCGACCCCTTCAACTTCGCACTCAGCGCCACTTTGATCGCAATCATGCTCGCTGAGCTACACTTCGCCCGCAGAGAGCGTCGCCAGCCGCAAGACATTCAGATGACATCTGCTTGAATCGTTCTTCATCCTAGAACAAGTTCTGCTGGTCATTTGTACGTACCGCTTACAGCTATACACGAGTGAAGACTGACCAAGCTCCATAGATCGAACAGATTCCGAAGTGCATGCCGATAAACTTGCCGAGGGATGTTGATGGAAGCTGGGAACGTCGACCTGTGGCGCGAAACTGGAGAGATGCGGAGGATTTGTCTTGCTGGGGACCGAGGAAGTCTGTATCATTAGTGTATCATTTGTGGTTGGGAATCGTGAATCTCGCTCAGCTTTCTTGCACCTTGAAACGTACTTCATACAGGTCTGGACCGACGTACATTCTAATGAAATTTCCAAGTAACGATCAGCGTTCTGGCCAGCTCGACAACATTTGCGTTACTGCCACACGGCTTAAATGAAGAGCTTCTCTCCGTGATACTTGGTCTCACGCTCATACTTGCTTGACCCACTCGCAGCCACATTCTGGCGCTTCGGGAAGCCGTCGAAAGACTTGGCGTAAGTAGCAACAGAGTGTGCGATCAACTTTGTGTTGACCTCCCAGGCCGTGACGTTGACATTGCCGACGTCATCGCACAGCTGGTGGTAGCAAGGGTCATACCAGTCACCGGCCTTACCCCCGAATTGCTTAGCCTCCTCCTTGGTCTTGATACCTTCAGCACCAGTTGCGATGCCGCCGGCAGGAATGCCAGCGCGGATGAAGCCATCGTAGTCCGACCTGCCATCGAAGGGAATGAAAGTGTAGCTCAGGTTGTGTGCCTTGTACCAATCAACGTACAGATCTCTGAGCTCCTCAGAGCCGACAGGGCTGGCGTCGTTGGTTGCGTTGTAGATCTGGTAGGCGAAGTTGGGGCTGCCCATCATGTCGTAGTCCATGAAGAGACGGACTTTCTCGTTCTCGGCGGGCGAGAGCGAAGCGGCGTAGAAGTCTGAGCCAACAAGACCTTCCTCCTCAGCTGCCCACCAGGCGAAGCGGACGCAGTTGTTGACGTCGAATTGGGTAAGGTGGGTTGCGACTTCGAGGAGGGAGAGGGTACCAGAGCCGTCATCGTTAATACCGGGACCTTCAGGCACGCTATCAGAGTGCGCGCCGAGCATAACGCAGTTGTCAGGGTCGCCCTGGGCGGTCTGAGCGACGATGTTGAGGGTGTGGATGGTCTTGACCTCGCCATCAATGTAAGCGATCGCGTCGACAGATTTGCCGGCCTTGAGCTTCTTGAGGGTATTCTCTGCCTCTTCGTCAGAAATTCCAAAAGTGGCAATCTGATCATCGTTCGGGGTGCCCATCGTGCCGTGCAGAGCGCCCTTCTCGTTGTTGTAAATAACGGCGGCTTTAGCACCAGCACGTCCTGCGAGGGTGGACTTGTCGCCAAATCCACACTTGCCGCGCTGCACGAAAGCGATGTTGTCCCTGACAGCCTCGGGGTAGTCAGAAGCAGAGCAGCCGCTGTTCGCCACGAGAATCACGTCGCCATAAACGGGTTCGTTGTCCTTGGTTGGCGGCGTCAAGCTCATGGCCGACGCGTTGGCAATCACCTCATCTGCGAGGACGAGACGGGACTCGTAGACATTGCCAGAGTAGGCAGGGAAAGACTGCTCTGAGATGTTGTAGTAGCTGCCTAGCTTCTGAATGGTGGCGTAAATGTACTCGAGTGTCGCAGCATGGCCGGCACTTCCAATGACTCTTGTCGGGTGGTTGTAGTCGTGGAAAGAGAGCTCTGCCAGCTTGTACAGATCTTCAGCTCTGGCGAGCAGGTTCTTGCCATGGATCTTGGCCTGCAAGGCTTCGCTGTCAACTATCTTCTGGGATGAATACAGAGCAGCATCGTGAGAGTCCGTCTGCACGAGTGGTAGTTGTTGAGCTTGTACAGAGAGGCCAAGCAGCGCGACTGGCGCCAAGTTCTTGAGGATAGCCATGGTCGTGGATGATGTTCAGTTGTTGTATGGCAGATGAAGTGATGTTTTGATGGATGTCGGCTGGGCGATGACATAGCGATAAGATTGCGACATCGGGGTTAGGGGCGGAGGCGGAGATGGAAGCATTGATGTTTAATCAAATTTGGGTAATAAACGGCCACTGATAAGGCGCATCGTGGAGGATCCGCAGAATGATCAGCTTGCACGTCCGTGGACAGACGGTCGGACTGATGGAGGCCTTCGCGATCATTATCCTTGGAGAGACAGATGTCACAGATGAAGGTCCCTCGTTCTAAGAAGCCTTCTGATCGCTGTGGGCATGCAAGTGGAATTGGAGACTCACGTTGACAGGAAGCGTAGAAATAGTACTTCGCTTACCATTCGTTGGTACCGCCTTCGATATATCGTTTGCTTGACGTGATATGGCAGAACGTGAAGTTCCGAGACGAGATGAAGTTGAACTTGCCGCGAGTGTGCCTTCCTTCTCATCATTGGTAGCTTCGTCGTCGACCAAGCAGCCAAACACAAAGCACCCTTGCCCATACAGAACTAAACCGCCACTGGTGACACGATACTTGAATACCAACGTGACAGCCAAGTCGCTTTGCATCTTGGTAGATCGACTGCTCAGTCTATATGCAAGATGGTCCAATGTTTCCAACATCAACTTCTCGTACAAGCTACATGTAATGTCGACGATGTCAGCCGCGCAGGAAGTACCACTGCAACTATCACATGTCGTACATGTATCTGGATTACTCCAGGTACTCCTGTCGGGTATACACATTCCGACAAGCAGATCTTGAATCCCAGACGGTGAGCAGTGCATAGCTACTCACAAGCTACCAAACACGAGCTCGACGAGGTACCTCTACCTTCGACTTCAGCCATCCAAGAAAAGATAGACTTCACGCACGCATCCGTGTATCTGCAGTCTGCACACACGGGACAACGAGAGTGCATGCACGCGCGGCGGCGTAAGCGATGCCCTGCGATGAGCCGTCGACAAAACGACGATGGCTGGGGCGATCTACGCTGCAAGCCTCGTGTGAGAGGCGGTGGCTGGACTGTTCGGTGTGCACGCATGTGAGACGACTCGTCATGGCCAATGGCTGCCAACCACGAGGAGCGAGTGGAGAGGGAAAGCGAGCTGCCCCATCCTGCCACCGGAGCAGCCTTGGGCAGCTCCAGCAGCAAAGACCAAGCTGCACGCACCACCGGACATCACGACAGCGCAACGGTGGATGGACAGGGCGGACTGGCAGCCCGATGCTTGCTGCTGTTGTTTAGCTCCGGCAGCAATTAATCAACCGAGGCAAGCAAGGCAAGCCACGACGCGTCAAGATCGAGGACGAGAAGCGCCGCCAGAGAGAGGATAGTTCAAGGATTCTCCTGGCACAGCGCCAGACGAGACAAACGATGAAGAGGCTGGCCGGTGGCAGCGGCGAGAGTTCAGCGTTGCGATGGAGACAGGGTTGCTGTTGCCTTAGCTTGTTGATCCGCCCCTGCCGCTGCATAAAGCCAAACGCTCAGGCCAGCCGCGATCCCCTCACCATCCGCCTGCCCCATCTCCAAACAACACACAGCTTCCGCGACCGAACACTCCACTACCTGCAACCTCCATTGGTCCCAGACTGCAGTCCACAGACCGCAACACGCTGGCACTCGTCACTCACCGCACTTAAAACCCCTCGCCCTCGCCTCTTATCGGCCTTGTCTGCTTTGCAAGTCGCGTTGCTGTCTTGCAAAGTACTCGAGTCCCCCTCAAGTCGCCAGGCTGGATTTCGACGCCAGAATCCCGTGAGTATACACCCTGCGAGGCATGTTGGAGCTGACGCGCATTGAATGTACGAGGAAGAGGGCGATTGCGCATCACCAACATCCACAATGCGTCCACCAAACACATCCACTAATGCCCTCTCAGAGTCCCGTTCAGCGTCTTTCCGTCGGCCTACAAAAACAACGAGCAGACCGAAGAGGTCAAGACTGAGGAGCAAGTAACAGTCCAAGGCGCTGGACGGGAAGAGCAACAACAACCTCAACCCCAGCAGTCCGGCCCTTCCCGTCACGAGGAGCGCATCCGCGAGGACATTCGCATCACCACCACTGAGGAAGACCGTCGCCGTCCCGCTCGCGTCAGCAGAGAAGAGGAAATCCGCATCTACGAGAACGACCGTCGCGACACCCGCCGCGAAGACCGCTTCGAAGAACGCCGTGAGGACCGCTTCGACAACCAGCGTTTCGACAGCCGTGTTGACGTTGACATCCAGAGAGACAAGTAAGTCGCGCTCGTATTTCCATTCATTTCGATACCCCCAGCTATAGCACTCAAAACGCTATGCGGCCCAATGGTGCTCGCACTCGCAGGCTGCGTGCACGCGCGTCCGAGCGCCGTTGCACACCGCATAACAAGAAACATCCACCCCTGATTGCTTGGCAAACACACTATCGAGCCTAGCGGCCGTTAGTGTGTTGTCCTAAGCAACAGAGCTTCACCAGCCATCCGAACCTCCACGCTCGATCCGCCTTCCTTCGGAGCATGTACCTTGCTTGGTACCAACGTTACACGACCCAATGCTAACGACTTGACCTCATCAGCTACCGTCAACCCTTCCAACGCTACTCTGCAGCCCAGATCAACGTAGAGGACCGCACTTACGACCGCGAGACCCAGAACAACCTCGACGCCCGTATCGACGCAGCCGAGAGAGACTTCCGTCAACGCACTGCTCCCTACCCCGAAGAGTACAACAGAGAGACCCGTCAGTGGGAAAGCAACTCTACCAACCCTCGCCAATACCCCGCTCAACAAGCCTACCCCGACCGTGAACCCGTCTCCTTCGACGAACAGGTTCGCGTAACCAAGACTACTGTCGACGCACCCAGTCGCCAGCACAAGCGTGATATGGGATATTACGACGAAGACGGTCACTACCACAGCTTCCGTCACGGTCTCCACCGCGCAGCGGACAAAGTTCTCCACCCCATCCACGGCGGCCACCACCACCACCACCACCACTCCCACTCCGAGCCTCAGCAGGAACGCATCGAGCGTGTCGAAGAGGATATCGTTATCCGTGACCGCGAAGTTATCAGCTCCGCTCCCCGTCAAGAAACTTCTACTCAACGCTACACCGCCTCCCGCACCATGATTCCCAACACCATCACCATCCCCTGCCACCACATCAGGATCGGCGACTTGCTGATCCTGCAGGGCCGTCCTTGCCAGGTCATCCGCATCACCACCTCGGCTCAGACTGGCCAGCACCGTTACCTTGGTGTTGACCTCTTCACCAAGCAGCTGCACGAGGAGTCTTCCTTCGTCAGCAACCCCAGCCCTTCTGTCGTCGTCCAGAACATGCTCGGCCCGGTCTTCAAGCAGTACCGTGTCCTTGACATCCGTGATGACGGCAACGTCGTTGCCATGACCGAGACCGGTGACGTCAAGCAGGGCCTTCCTGTCCTTGACCAGTCCAGCCTCCTTGCTCGCCTCACCGAGAGCTTCAACAACGGCCGTGGCAGCGTCCGCGTCCTTGTCATCAACGACGAGGGCCGTGAGTTGGCCGTCGACTACAAGGTCGTCCACGGCAGCCGCTTGTAGATGTCCTCACCGACTTTCTACTTGAAGGCTGGCATTGACTGCAATGTGGTCTGAGCCTGAGGCTCGTGCCACCCATAGATCACGAACATAATCAAAGTTGCTGGATTTGCATTGTCTTGGGTCTTTACTGGGAGTGTGGGTCCAGTGCTTTTGAATAAGGAGTTTGAGACAGAATGTGAGATAGGTTTGGAAGTTGTATGTGGATAGTTGTATGTTGAATCAAAGCAACATAGATTAGTCAATGCTTCCTGTCAGTCTCTTGTCACGTGTGTTTGTTGTTGAGAGCACCATCCTGCATTCAGGGTACATAATCATAATACCTGGTCAACACCACCACCACCGTTCATCCCGAGTCACACCCTCCCCCCTTCAGTCCCTTCACTCTTCTCATAATCCCCACCGACCCTTCTCTGCAAAGCCCGCCTCAGAATCCACTCCTTCGCCGTAACATCTTCCTCCTCCTTCCCTCCCTGCTCCTCGTGTGCCCTACGGATAACCTCACTCTCCGTCAACGCTTTCAACAAAATATCATCCTCTGGCCGCGAGAAATACACAAGACTCATACGATTGCTACCAGCTTGCTCGCCGGGCGGGTTCACCACTCGATGGATGTTGCTGCGCAGGATCGACGCGCTGAAGCGTACGAGCGCGTCGCCTAGATTCACGATGAGGTGAGAGCGCAGAGGGCGGACGTAGGACCAGGTTGGGGAGGGGTTGTTTGGGGTTGATGGGGGGAGGACTTGGAGGCCGCCTAGGCGGTTGGAGAGGAGGGTTAGGGTGCCGAAGTCTCGGGTTGTTTGTTAGTGATATGAATCGTGGATGGGATGGGGAGAGGGAGAAGGTATGGATAGCTTACCGGTATGCTCGCCCAGGGACTTCTTGCGGTCGTCTTCGGGTTGAGGTGGCGAGTTCACCCAGCGGACTTGGTCGCCGCTGAAGGATTGGAGCTTGTGCAGCGATTGGAGTTTACCTTCTGGCAGGTCGAGCTTAGCGTTGAGGATCCCGAGAAGGAGGGTTACAATGGCGTGGCTTTTCTTTATATATCCTGCTAGCAGATCACGTGCCGTCTGCTGCTGCAAGAGTTCTGGAGCAGGGAGCGGTGCTGAGAGCCCGAGCATGTCGTCTTTGGAGATGTTGTAGAACTCGTTGCGATCGCGTGTGCCTTGCTTGTCGATGACGCCGGCGCCGAGGCCTTTGTAGCCATAGTAGGAGCCTTGATCCATGAAGTCGTATTTCTGCTTTTCGGAAACGGGAAGGGCGAAGAGCTTTTCGCCGAGGGAGAAGAGTACGTTGACGTCGTACAGGAGAGCTGGTCCGTTGATTGATGGTGATGATGAGGTGGAGACTGCGTCACGGAGATCGAGGTAGAAGAAACCAAGTTCACGGCTGGCTTTCCAGACTTGGTCGATTTCGGAGGGATCTTGGTCGAGGAGCTTCTTGAGACTGATGCGGAGGAGTGGCGCGGTGGGGATGTTATCTGGGAAAGGGGGAATATTAGAGAATGAGAGATCGTCGTTTTGGTGGTTTGCCACGAACTCGGCTGGTGGTGCTATAGCTGATTGACCAAGCTGGGTGTCGTGGGTGTGATCATCCTTGATATGGTGAAGCTCAGGTGCTGGTGGTGGCAAAGCTGCCTTGTCATAAGGAGCAGCAACTGCTGCAGGACCTAATTGACTCTCAGAAGTGTGGTTATCGTTGGAAAGCGTTGGCCTTGTCCGGGAAGAAGACGTATCAGAAGCATACGTATGGTTCTGGAAAGGCTTGACCGGCGACTGAGCACTCTTGCCTTCTTCGTGGTCCAGATGATACTGAGCCGGAATCGGAGCCGGATGGACTGTCTCGCCAATTGGTGGAGCGATGGCCGAAGCTCCAGCCTGCGATTCGGCGGTATGCTCATCGCCCAAATGGTGTAAAGCTGGCACCGGAGGCGGGTGGCCATTGGAACCACCAGGAGGTGCAACAGCTGTCGAGCCCAACTGGCTTGTATGGTGGTGTTGCTCAGATACTTGTGCCATGATGATAAACTGATATATGATATTGAGATGAGATGAGATGAGAATATTGGAAGAGGTTCGAGGAGCAAAAGAGCTTGGTCGACCTACCTTGTGTCTTTGGCTGCGCAGAAGGCTTGGAAGAGATCGACCCGAGGCCTAGAATGCAGGGTAGTGCAGCAATCGACGTTTGTGGTAAATAGCTTGTCATCGACCTGATGTACCGAACTCAAATAATGGTTTCCCCACTTTCATGTCGTGACTTGCACACATGACGTTCGGTGCGAGGTGAGATTTAGGGAAATGCGAAGCGAACGTGAAGTTTCTTGGTCACAAGTCTGTATACCTTCAGCATTTCCGTGCTTCCTGTACATCAGACCGAAAGCACTTACATTTGGAATAATGCCAGCAAACCAGTACGATCATCTTGGCAGTATTTGTATTGCTACTTGTGAGATGCAGGTTCAAGATCATCGTCGATACCACTCAGACAACATGAAGCTTCAAAGCACTCGGAGGTGCAGACTTGTGACGGACTGCCGGGACGCAGACTTCACTCCCGTCCAAAGGTCGTGCGTCACTTCATCATAGTCCCACTCCCCTGTTGTCTAGATCCACTCCTTAGGGGATCCAGAATCAGGGACGGCATTCTTCGCCATTGCGCGGCTTTTTCAGCATTGATCCGCTATCGTAAGACTCTGACTCAGCAGCCAGATGTTCAGAAGCATCGCTCGGTGGCCACATGCAGTTGCAGTGTGGCGAGCACATTGCTGCGAGCGCTTCAATTAGTACTGGCTGCCTTCAATGAGTGATCTCCCCATATGAGCACGAGTTGTACTTGCCGACTGCATGCTTGCCTGTCGGCCCAGAGTCTCCCCGTTCCGTTTTCGAATATAGCCACGGTATGAATAAGATATGGCTGAGCTGGGAAGTAGATATTGAATTTCTAGGCCGCGAGACACTTGCAACCCTGCAAAAACTCGCAGGCTATCTTGAGGGAAAGGCCTCAGAAGCTGACGCTGTTTCTTTCACGAAAGCAGTTCAATATAGAACGTACAGTGCCTAGCAACTCGAGAGCCACGGGACTCCATTTAGTACGACATCAATGCGGCTTTACACTTCGTTGACCTGGATCAGAGCTCGGCAAAAGATTGTTCGGCTTAGCGATCGCTGGGCATCGCGATAACGAGAAGGACTCCACGACTTCTTTACCGGTACGTGGCTGACTGTTCAATGGTGAGAATCGCCTCACATCGCAGCCTTTGAACTTCTGGAAGGTCGGATAAAAACGACAAACGGCGTTACGGATGAATGCAAGAAGGTTACATTCTAGGCCTACAAGTCGATGGTAGAGGCGGGAGTGCGATGCAACTTGCCGCATCGGGACTGGCGGCGATAAACGATGACTGTGATGTCTGTGCAAGGCTGGCCTTGACTCTATCTGCGACGAGGACAAGTGAGTAAATCCATCAAATCGAACGCAGTTATGGCATCAAGTGACGACTTCATTGGAAATGGAGGTTGTGAAGCTTTGACCGTGAGACTTCAATCGATGAGTTGATAAGTCCAATGCCTCATCGTTGAACTCAATGCCAAGCGCAAATCCTTCGTCTTCGGGGTGGCACCTGAAACGTGTGACTGGACCACTTTTCGACTCGTTCGCCTCAATGGCCTGCGACGTGAGGAAACTCATTGCTTCGTAGGGCCTGGAAGGCTTGAGTTTCACGGCAGACGCTGCTGCATCGAGGCGAACCTCCAGCGAACTGCTGTGGACACGTCCGTTCCCGACCGGAAAAGGTACTGAGATAGCCACGGTGGGGATTTCGGTGATCAGATATCACTCTGTCGCAAACTTGAGCACACGAAGCATGTCCGCGAGAGACTGTGTGCTCGCATCAAGTATCTGAGCCTCAGGCCCACCCATCCAAGGCGGGAGGTGAGATTGTGTCGTCTTGAAGTAGTGTTGCATGCCAATGGTAGCCCGTGGAATGTACTCATACATCAGCATCAGGTAACATCGCATTCTGAAGCTGTGCCGAGGGACATCATCGGATGTACGGTAGCAGTCGCAGTAGTCCGAGTCCACAACAGCATCTGTCAAGCAATGATGCTGCAATATTTGCTTGAATATGAGCCACTGCCTTCATCGTGGTCTTGTAGTTTGGTGTATCCCCGATCTTGGCGATATTTACAATCGAAACGTTTCGGTAGTATACGCGGGCGACACTACGAGATTCGTCAGTATAAGTCATTCATGTGATACATTGCATCTCTGGACACACCCATAGTCAATTGTGAGACCGAATCCCACACCTTACTCGGTAGCATGGACAACGTGTAATACACAGAGGCATGCGCCAAGCAGCGTGGTGCTGAGCAGCCGCATGTTGGAAAATGTACGGCCGAACTGTCATGCAGTGTTAAGGGTGTCTTTGTTGATGTGTAGCGTACCAACAAAGCAAAAATGTGTAGTACTATCTCTGCAGCGATGTTGATCGTCAAGCAAGAGTTCAGTAGTGAATCGTAAGAGAGATGTCAGGTTTCCTCCTTATTTCCAGCAAGATAGTGGAAGGACGTGTCATCTTTGAAAGCACTGAAGTACCCTACTGTTCCTTCGTCGCACACGTCTTTGACAAGATCTACGAGGGCTAGGGCCAGAAGTCCACGAAGTAACAAGGTGTTCCTTGTGCTCGAGTCATCCTGCGGGAATGCTTTCTTCTTCCCTAATGTCCTGCGGTCTCAGAGAGCGACGAGGTCTGCTAAGCCTGCATGACTGTTTTCGTGAAGTCAATCGGATGCATCACTTTTGGATAAATTGACAATGCAAGCTACACTTAGAATATGTACACATACACACTTCATGTTTCATTTGAACATGTGCACATGCAGTTCGGAGGCCCCAGCGAAACCAGCCTCGGTCACGTCATTGCCACGTGGTGTTATCAACAAACGAGTTCCTTTCCTTCTTTGCGACTTTGTGTTTGCAGTTTGACAGGTTCGACAATAGACACGCAGGTAGTCATACATACACTCTCTCGTCCGATATCTAGAAAGAGCCCATAAATCGCCCTCTTCGTTACGATGGATTCACCTATAGTCAAAGCCACGATACAGTCGACCCTACTTGGCGCCCTTAGCAACATCTTAGGACAGCTTATCGGATGCTGGCAGTCTGGAGTCAGTTGTATCTATGTGCAGTTCCTTCAACACGGACGTCATGTGGCTAACTTGCTTAGTCTCCATACAGCGTTGAGCTTCGCGAGCTGCTGATCTTCATGTCGTACTCTATCATCTCGTGCCCGCCCAACTACTTGTGGCAAACATGGCTCGAAGCAGCTTTCCCAGGCTACGCAGAGAGCTTGACTCCACAGGACAAGGAGAAGCTCGTGGACGAGAAAGTCACCGGCCGCAGCACAGCTACAGACACCTCCAGTCTTCGCAGCCGTGACGAGAAGAAAGCCACCCTCACCTCCGAGTCAGCTCCCAATGCCCAGAAGGCCAAGAAGCAGCTGAGCATCCGCAACACTATCATCAAATTCCTTCTTGACCAGTCATTCGGCGCGGCAGTCAACACGATCATGTTCATCATGGGCATTGCTATGCTGCGCGGCTACAGCTTGCAGTACGGCTGGGAGGAGACTAAGACTGGCTTCTGGCCACTGACCTTTGCAGGCCAAAAGCTGTGGCCTCTGGTTAGCATCATCAGTTTGACCCTGGTGCCTGTTGAGCAGCGTATGGTGTTTGGTAGCATTGTTGGCGTGGGATGGGGCATTTTCCTGAGCTTGACGGCCGGGGAAAAGAAGCAGAAGACGGAATGAGAGATTTGCAGACTTGACTGAGTACGGTCGAACAGGAGAACATTGTCGGATTAGATTGCAGGCGGATCCCTCTAAATCATAGAACCTCTATATTGACAGCGGCAATGACCAGTCCTATTATTTCTCCCGGGCCAAATAAATAGCTGCCATGAGTTTGAGTTCGTCCCTGACTGTTGGATCGCCCGACTGCATCATTTTGCGGGGCAAAGAAGGCACAGGAATGTTGATGCGACACCTGGTCTCGAGTACAATTGTATTCGCTGCCCGACTTTCTTCCTGCACTCGCACAAAGCCGCCTTCACACAAACTCGCAAACTAGAAAACATGTCGCCGTGCTTATAATCGCCCTTTAACCTGCTGCCACGCTGAGCACATTCTCTCACACGATCAATCGCAACTATGAACGCCTCGACGATACCACCTCCTCCAGAGGACCTCATGGCCCGCGCGGCTTTCTATTTTGAGCAGTCCAAGCCGATGATACCTCTCTACATCCACCTCATCATCTCTGCGCTTTTTCCAATCGTTACTGGCTCATTCGCGTCGCTCTCCCGCCCGTCAACAGCTGCTAAACCAAGCAAGAAGACCAGGAAGTCAGAAGACGATGATGAGGATGATGAGGATGATGAGGAGGAAGAAGAGGTGGAGCAAAAGATGGAGGGTCTGAGTCCGAGGGATGCTATCGTGCTCCCGATCACCGCAGGCGCTGTGCTGGGAGGACTATACTGGCTGATCAAGCAATACGGCGCTGACCCGATCAACCTCATCCTGGGATGGTACTTTTCGGGCGTTGGCATATTCAGCGTGGGCAAGATATTGAACGACGCTGCAGCTCTTGCGCTGAGCGTGCTGTTCCCTACATACTTTGCGCACAAGGGCAAGCTGTACAAAGTTGATGGCAAGGAGCGCAAGGCTGTCACGAGTGGTGTGGAGCAAGAGAGTCGGTCCTCGCCATTGCCAGGCGTGATGGGTCTCATCCCTCTTCCTCACGCAGTTAACAGCTACCTGTGGGCTCTACGATCAGCGCCTACTCAGAAGTATGCTTTTGTGACATACATCAAAGGCGTGCTCGACATCAATGGCCCAGTAACTCTGCTCAATGTTGCTGCAGGCTTTGCCAGCCTTGCAGCTATAAGCTACAACCACTTTATCGACAAGCCGTGGTGGCTCACCAATCTTCAAGGCTTTGCTGTGTCATACACGGCACTCCAAGTCATGAGCCCGACCACGTTCGCCACTGGTTCTCTTATCCTGACTGGTCTGTTCTTCTATGATATCTGGGCTGTCTTCTTCACGCCTCTGATGGTCACCGTGGCCAAGAACCTGGACCAGCCAATCAAGCTTTTGTTCCCAAGACCAGACCAGCCAAGTGCTGAAGGCAAGCCACCAGTGAAGTCCTACAGTATGCTGGGACTTGGAGACATCGTGCTACCTGGACTTATGATTGGTCTTGCACTACGTTTCGACCTTCACATGTACTACCTCAAGAAGCAGAAAATCGCTGCAAAATCAGTAAAGGGCTCAGAAAAAGGAGAAGACGTCATCAAGACAGATTACCACAGTGTCACTGGTCTTTGGGGCTCACGCATGTGGACCTTTGGTCTGGGAAAGTCGTCACTACCCCAGTCACTGATTACCGCAGCCTTCCCGAAGCCTTACTTCATCGCATCGCTTGTGGGCTATGTTATTGGTATGATCGCAACCCTACTCGTCATGAGTATCTGGCAACATGCACAGCCTGCTTTGCTCTACCTCGTGCCGGGTGTACTGATTAGCATTTGGAGCACTGCATTGGTGAGGGGAGAAGTAAAGCAAATGTGGGCATACACAGAGGAAGTCACTGGAGAAGCAGCGGATGACAACGCAGAGAAGACGAAACAGTCAGGCGACGAAGACAAGCCTGACAGTAAGAACGAGCAGAAGGCCCCTAAGAGCTGGTGGGACTACGCCAAGCATGAGATCATCGGCCTCTCAAGACCAGACGAGATCAGCGACAAAAAGTCCGAGGATGAGAAGGACTCCGAAGCTCTGAAGGCGAAGGCTGTGCAAGATCCTGACAGCATTTTCACGATCTCGATCCGTCGTATGGGCCGTTCGAAGAAGTTGCAGAAGGACGCTAACACGGATTCTACCGTGAAGCAGGGCGATGCTGGCGCGAATTCTGGCTCTGAAAATGATATTCTTGTCTCTAGGGATGCGAAGGACGTTGATGCTGAGGGCCCGACCAGGAGGACGAGAAGCAAGAAGGCCTGATCATTGATAGTGTAGCCACGCATTATGGATACGTCTCAACGAATCAAAACACCTTTCTATGTAACTACAATGATTCGATGTTTGCGGGGTCTACATTTTTGAAGGCTGCATGTTACGCTTTGTATTGTCGTTGCATTGTTGCCCATGCCGTTGCTCGATGGTTTCTGTAGCTTCCAAGGACGATTATGCCTCTATATTTGTACGCCAACGCCTAGATACATCCCTTTCATCGTCTGTCTATATATAAAAACCTAGACAGCGCATTGCTTCAATCGTCAGGAGATCCGGAGGTCCGTATGGAGTCACATGAGATATTGATGCTTAAGGGTCAGGGTTGGGGTTACAAGAGATTCTGCCAAATGCTACTTTCTACGTATATATGACTTTGGGCACCGGGTCTGACCTATCCAATGAGTAATGATGGATTTTGAGCGTTCCAATTTGATTCGCTCATACTTGGGTTGTCGTATTGCCTCGAATTTACGTTTATTGTATGTAGATGATAGTTGAACGGGACTTCGTGGACCGATACATCGCCTCGGCGCAGATGGTAAATGTAGTCAAGGAGACATAAGACTTGGTCAGATTTATTCAGCCAACTGTCTCCAATAGTCGTAGTACGATCGTACATGCCATTAACACAAAGTCTATATGTCCCTTGCACAAAATATCTGGCAGCAGGTGAGCGTGAGCGTGTATCACCTATGTGTCGACATGGTGAACACACATCAAAAATCATGCTCACAACATCGATCCCAGAAGGGATCACCGAATTTGTCCATCGACTCTAATATTGAAAGAATCCATATACATATACTTTGAATATCTGTTCTCATCGGAATGGACTTCGAGAACCTCGCGGTTGCAATACAATAGGCGCGCGGATCTCGGCTGGTAGCCGCGCTGGCGGTAAAAGGTGGGAAGGCGGCAACCTCGTCGATCAGATCATCATCGTCGTGGGGCTGATCACTCGAACATAACTATACGGTATCTGCCGGTCCGGAGAGAGATTTCGCGTGAGACCGCTGCAGTCACTTTTGCATACTGGACCTTGAATACTCAGCATACCGCAACTGTCTTGGACGAATTTCGAACATACCACAAGGCCACCAGTGACATCATCATCCAATATCAGTACCGTACAGCGTACACCGACAATCCAAAACCGGAGAAACATGGCTCGTAAATCGCAGCGACTTTCTGCTGGTGCAGCAACAGCACTGCCCTCTCACAAACGGACTGCTTCGAATACCTCGCTTCCTGGTGGCGACGCTAAGAAGACCAAGACTCAAAAGGCGACACCGACCAAAAGCCAGTACTTTTCGAAAGGCAAACAACTTGACGCCCAATCTGGATCCCAGGACGACGAGGATGCAAGTGCACTGGATGAAGACGAAGACGACGATTCGCCATCCGCTGCAGAGGAAGATCTTTCAGAATTTGGCTCGGCGCCTGACTCAGACGATGCCGAAGACGATGAAGACGACGACGAAGAGTACGAGAGCGAAGTTGAACAGCCGAAATCTCGAAGGAAGTCTGCTTCAGCAAAGACTATGACTGCCTCATCCAAGAAGCAATCTGGTGGTGAGCTTTGGCGCGAAGGCGTCAAGACAGGATTGGGACCTGGCCAGGAAGTCATTATCAAGAAGCCCAAGGCCAGACCTGCAGGAAAGGTGTCTTACAGCGACGAGACTATTCATCCGAACACCCTCCTCTTCCTGCAGGACCTAAAGGAAAATAACAACAGAGAATGGCTGAAAAGTGAGTGTTTCCCTCATTATGGACATGCATGTGCTGTTCTTGAGCCGCGCGTATCTTGTTGAACGGCAAGTTTACACGAGATGCGTGTTCTCACGATTGATCGATACAACGCAGGCATGTCACAACTACAGTGGCGATATCACACTCCCGTGAAGACTCGTCTATGCCATCTCCCGAACACTGTGCAACGATGTGCCGCAGTATCCTTGCCTTTGCAGCAGACTGATCAAGAAATACAGTGCACGACCCCGACTTCCGCCAAAGCGAGAAGGACTGGTTCTCATTTGTGGAAAAGCTAACCGAGCGACTCGTTGAGATTGACGACACGGTCCCAGAGCTACCTGTCAAGGATATTGTAAGTTGTCCTCTGCATGCGAGCGATCCCGCAGGACGACCGCTGACAAAACGGCACAGATCTTCCGCATCTATCGGGATGTCCGCTTCTCCAAAGATCCCACCCCGTACAAGGTGCGCATTGCCCTGCCACAGCTGCTAGCAAGTCGGCCCGCGGCGTGTCCGTCACCGCCTCGCCTCGCTTCCTCCCACCGTCCCATGCCTGCATGCTGCTGCAGGCAGGAATGCACCTAAAAGTATTGCATGTTTCGCTAACGCCCGCGCCGTGAAGCCGCACTTTTCGGCCGCATGGTATGCCGTCCCACCCCGGTCTGGTGTTGCGACATCGATAGATTGCTAAAGAATGACTGGCAGGTCCCGCACAGGTCGCAAAGGCCCGTATGCCCACTATTACGTACAGGTCTCGCCCAAGGACAGTTTCGTTGGTAAGTGAATTATCTCTCAATTGAACACACGTGAGCTACAGTCGTGTGAGGTGTCATTCGACCAACTGTGGTGGTTTAATCAACGGTTTGACTAGCCTGCTTGCTTATGCACGTGGACGGTACGGAAAGTTGTACTTGCGTGTGGAGCGATTTCGTTCACAGCCAAGCCTCTGCACGCTGCGCTGGAGCGTGCGGTATCGGCACACTACAATGTGTTGAAGAACAGGTTGGGAAGAACAGTGCTTGATGGCATAGTGACCGGAAGTACGCTTTCACGAGAGTTCACTATGTGAAATGGCTGTATAAACATGGCCAACGAGGCAGCGGAGAAACGCGTTGGACGGCATAGCGCAATGCTACAGACCGATGGGCATCGCTGCTCTTGTGAAGCCGTGAAGTGTCCACTGAAGCGACGATGTCAAATATGCCTTTTAACATCCGCACGGTTGTGAATTGAGCTTGATGTCGCCGTCATCCGCTGGCGAGTGCGTCGACGATGCCGAAACGCTGACCGCGAGAACCTAATAGGTGGAGGACTGTGGCATCCCGAAGCAGCACCGACAGCAGCACTACGACAAGCCATTGACAAGCGCTCGCGCCAGCTCAAGAACGTCCTATCCGATGAGAAGATTCGCAAAGAGTTTCTCAAAGGCGCGCCGATGAATGACAGCAAAGTTGTCAAGGCTTTCGTGGCCGCGAACGCGAGCAACGCGCTCAAGACCAGACCGAAGGTGAGTTATACAGACACCCTATTCCTGTCTCTTTCTTGTGTATTATGCATGTGGTTGTCCATAGCTTCTCTTCCTATCGGTGTGGTCGCTGCCCGCGACTGGGTGCTCGTGCGAGACGCGTTGGGACTTCGTTCGAATGATGGTCATTGCGTGTCGAGCGGCAGTACATCGCCGACGTGACTACAAGCGTTTTCATCAGTAACCGAGCTTGATGACTTTGTCTGGCGGGTGTTCATGAGCGAAATCACGGCCGGGAGCGTGAAAAGCGACCCTGACGAATGTGATTTCGTTGACGACGCGCGGGCCTGAGCTGCGCTGTTGAACAACAAATCACTTGCGTCGCGATTCGGGCACTGACAACAAGTCCATCACGTCGTAGCTTCGACATCGACGAGGAGAACGTCGGGCAACGATGGACAAACCGCGATGAGTTACGGCTCTGCCTACCAAGGCGCAACTCTGAGCTGTCCGTCCGTCCTCACCCTCCCGCCAGGGTGCACCGCGACGGCGACGGGCCTCAGAGGTGGCTTCCTGCCGCAGTCCTAGGCAAAACGGCTAACCG
The DNA here is from genome assembly GCA_019775565.1 of Melanodothis sp. VS III C KN 2. Lineage (NCBI taxonomy): Eukaryota > Fungi > Ascomycota > Dothideomycetes > Cladosporiales > Cladosporiaceae > Melanodothis > Melanodothis sp. VS III C KN 2. The sequence goes on along the minus strand of JACWFM010000030.1, from coordinate 410,629 downwards.
AAGGTCAACCCGTCCTTGTTGAAGCGCGCGTCATCATCTTCATCAATCTACAACCGCCGCAGGATGCCAACAGCGAGGCGACCGATCCTCAACGAAAGCCATTCCAGGCCGACATCTTCGCGAAACTCAAGCGAACTTCGAAAGCCCGCTCTTCACATGTCCACACCGTGGGAAAAGCATTTTTTTCAATGAGGAAGACTCCGCTGCACCTGCACTCCTGAGACTTGCAAAGTCTGGTACTGGGACGGGCGGTCTCAACTCAAACGACTCGGGTTCCGGCGCTTGCCCGCTCACGGCGCGATCCCTCTGCCATGCATCCGTGCAGAGAGGAGAGACGAAGACACCTGATGCTTGCAAGCCGCTTGCAGTAGTACAGGCTGTACAGCGTTACCTCCCTTTTTGCGGCGCATGTAGGGATCGCTGCCACCATCACACCTGATCTACGCGTGTTGATTGAACGGCGACGGAGTTTGCCATTTTACCCAGCCGCCTCAGTAGGCGAAAGGAAGCTCAACCACTGCCCAGTGACACACCCATTCAAATCTCCCATAGCCTTCGTTCATTGGCCCGACGAGACCAGAACCACACTATTGAAAACCCAACAAGCTGACCAACGCTGCTTTGCTTTTCTACTAGGGATACGACGCCGACCATCCAGACATCGAGCTGCTGCGATTGAGGAACTTCACCATCGGTCGAAGTCTTACTGAAGACGAACTGCTTGGCTCGGGAGGCCTCGAGCGCGTCTCGGAGCTGCTCGGCTCCCTGAAACCCTTTGTAAGTCTTGCCATCGAAACCACGTTCGAATTCCCCACCCCGAAGAGTTGGTGTACCACGGGACTTTGCTAAAGTCAAATTCTCGCGCCCGGCGCTGTGAATAATTGGCGTTCGCGGGACCTGCGTCGTGCCGTGTGCCTTTTTTGTTGCGATGGCAAGGAGAACCTGCAGCAGCGTGTGTTTAACGTTGGTCACTTTTGACTGACTGTCGCGTGTGACTTTATCGGCTTTGTCCAATCAAAGAATGATGCGATCATTATTTCTTGGTGTGTGTTGTGTTTGGGCAGCACAAGACGCAATCCATCGGCTCTCGGCGGGTGACGGGTGACCCGCGAGACACCTTTGCTGACATTTGGACAGATCACATATCTTAATTCTGTTGTCATGCCGGATGAAGCCGAATCCGACAGCGATGAGGAGGACTCAGGCGACGACGACGATGATGGTGATGAGGAGGGCGAAGACGGAGAATCGTCTGGCGCGGAAGATGAATCTGAGTCTTAGATACGGGCCTTGCTCCGGACGTTTGTCTTTGATGTTGTATGACCCTTGGTCGATCTCTGGAACGACTCACGTGTAATGAGACCCCAGCCGGTAACAACGGCCGATCATAGTGAGACATGTATGTCATGCCGGGATGATTTTGACTCAATGTGTTGGTTGTTTTATGTTTTGTGATAGCTAGAACATCAGCATCGTGAGGGTGTGGTGAATTGACAAGGAATCCCGATCATATGTGTTCCGCCTATATGGGCACTTGACTCGACAATACTTGGCCGATTGATTGAGTTTACACGTCGTCGGACATGTGCATCCCTCCAGATATGATTTACGTCGTTCACAGCCTATCCTTCGATGTTTGAGGCACGAAATGAGCCAGTGTAGTAGTTAAGGCGTGCAATTCGAGAATGCATCACTTGCACTTCTCAACAACAAGCTCCATTCCTCCGAGTCCAACGGTCCGGTCTATGCAGTTACTCGGATTCGGAATGACCGCTGCACCATGCCGAGACGATCAGACCATATCATGCGTGACGATACACGTCAGACAATGCCTCTTGTGTCCTCAAGCGCATGAGTGCTGCTGCATCGCTGGCAGTCCGATGACTATAGGTCGCACACCACAAAAGCAAGAGAGCAGAAGGTACCGCCAGCGCATACAACACCACCCTCTAAAAAGCCTGCCAGCATGCGATGCAGCAGCGGCAGCCATATTGCTGACGCGAAATTGAGAGCGCTCCCAAATGGCGTAGCTCCCCATTGGCGAGAGGTCGGGGTGAGCTCGCCCACCACCCCATGTGCACTGTCTGCAAGTCGCCTAGCACGCTGCGGCTGCGACGGGTAGCTGCAGCACACGCAAGTCAGGTGACCGTCGACCGGTGTGCGTTGCGCCGAACGGTTGAGCGCGCCGCACATCGCCCGATGCCGCTGCTGCAGATTGCTGGCGCAGAATGGGCAGGCTATCCTTGCCATACGCCCAACAGCCGCGTCCGCGTCGATGGATTTTCGCTACGTTCGGCCTCTGGCCCGCTCCGCCGCGCCTCTTTGGTGTGTCGCGTGGCGGGCGTCATGATCGCCTCCCTGTCGAGGGCTTCGTGTTGCCCCTGACGTTTGCTGTTGTCGTTCAATGGGTGCTCGACGCCTCCGCCTTCTCCGCCGCCGCCGCTGGGTCGCAGGAACTTGTGGGACGAGCCTGCGCAGCGTTGCATTTCTTGCTGACTTGGAGGAGAGAGCAAGGCCGGTATCTGCCGTCTGCGTCAACGGCTCTTACGGATGCTGAAGGCCGCTGGCCAAAGCCTAAAAAGTTACATGCAGTTGGAATTTCCTCGACCCCGTGCGCTGCGCTGGCCGAGTTCGATGGGTCGGCCGTAAGTACGTTTGTTGCATGCATGCAGGAGAGAGAGAGAGATAGTTTTCGGCTACACGCATACCGAGCACACCTGCCTGCACAAACGAGCACACGCGCTTCTGCGCACGGCTGACTCGCACTGGTCGACAGTTCGACTCAATGTGGGCCGCACCGTCCGTCAGCGCGCCGTCCGCGCTTGACGACATCTCGCCAGCGATAGCATTTGCAGATTGATCAGCATGTAGTTGTTGGTTGTAGATGAATATGGCTTCGCTAACGCTATAGTGCTGCTGGAGGTGGTGCTGCTGTTGCGCGGCGCCTAGCTCGAGTTCGACCATGCCGCGGTTGTTGTTGTTCGGTGCATGCTGTACGGACGTAAGTGGTGGCCATTGGAAACCCGCAACGTCCACACATAGTATAGGTACATCGCTACCTTTTGTAGCGATGATGTTCCGTCACTTGCCTCTCTGTTGTCGCTAGTGTCCGCCTTCAAACGCTGCCGCCGCGCGGAACAGCGGCTCCTCACAGACGGCTGTCATGCATACCGTAGCAACTACTCGACCCTTGCACAACCCTTGGTCTGCCACAATAACGCGTGAGCGACTGGGGTTACGATGGATGCGACTTGCGCCGAAGCTGCCGATGTGAAGGACGAGGGTGGCACCGACTGATCAGCAACATGGTGCGGATGTGGTGCACGGCCCGCCCATGGAGGCAAGCACGACTGCAAGGAAGAAAGGATGGCGTTGCTGCAAGGTGTAGCAGGATAGTCCGTGACGTGGTTTCCTGCGATGCAGGCGTGCGGCGGGCTGGATGCCCTGCATCGAACATCGAGCGGCCGGGCGTGTGTACGACGCACAAGTCTAGCGCGCGCCGTACCGATACCGCCACCTTTCGCTGCTGCGAGACGCAGATGCGATATCAGAAGGAGGAGTCGGGTCAATCTGGAGCACGTTGGGGGATCGATATCGAAGAAGGAATGTGATAGATCTCGTTACTTTTGCCAATGGTGTCACCATGCTCGTGGGCCCGCGCTCTGTTGACGCCTCTAGTGCATGGCGTGTGCTACCTTGTTTGGGTGCATTGCGTGCAGTAAAGGCAGCTTTATTCCCATAAGATCAGCCATATCGAAGGTCACATTGGCAATTCGACCATCCGTTGGGTTTGACAAACCCGTCTTATGCTTTAGCTTTGGGGAACTCACTTGGAACACACGACCAGCCCTCAGATCCGTCTGCGTTGGAAGACTACATTGGCAGGTGAACGCGCATAATAAGACAAACCTCATGCATAGTCCTGCTCTGCTGACCTGGGTTGAAACTCGACAGCTTGACACACCGACTTAACTCGACTTGACATTTGTCCGAAGCTGGCGTAACTCGAAGCACCTCGATCAGCGCCGCGACTCTCCACTTCTCACTTGTGGAGCTGAAATCAATACAATTGTAAGTAGCTCAAAAGCAACCTTTTCCTTGCTATATTCCAGACGGCCATCCTTGAACGAATGATGTCAGAAAAATGTCGGGACTTTGGTGGTCCTTCTCAAGCACCGGATGTACTGCCAGGACAGGAAGGCCATTCGAAAACTCGATGTCCTCTTCTCCTGCTAGGGACAAGATGGTGTCGGTACCCCAAAGGAGCCCGGTCTTTGCATCTTTGTGCACTACATGCACGACGGCGGAGCGCGCACCGGCACAAGATACCCAGAGTACCTACAAGGAGCGGTGACAGGCAATACGAAAGAAGCGAATGGACAGCGCACTACTGCTTTGCTGCAGGGTAGGCTCGCTATCTCGGCGGCGTGTGGCTAGGGACCTCCGTAGCATCGAGCAGCAACCAGGCGCCGAGCTAGACAAGGAGGCCACGCGACGCTTGGATGGCGAGGCGTGTAACAGGCTAGCTGGGGGTGGCAGCGGGCCTCTGCGCATTCTTGACCGGGGCGCAGATCAAAAGTCTGTCGCGTCGCAATTTTATGATTGGCCAGCAGTGGTTCCATTAATCTCAGTGGAGGTCAGCTTGCGTGCGCCGGCGTGCCAGATGCATCCCGATTTTGCGGCCTTGACATCCTTGAGTTTGCGCTGGCCGTGGAAGGCGAACGTTGGCTGACGAATGAGCAGCACGAACGGCGCATTCGCCACAATTGAGCACGCTCGCCGTACCAGATACCCAGTTTGCGGTTGCAAGGCTAGACAGGGCCGTTGCCAGTAACAGCAGCAGGCTCGCAGCATCGGACGGCAGCGGACTCGCTTACACGCAGACAGGCGCCGAATTCCCGAGACGCTAGAAGTCTAGCGGGCCCGTCGCCAGCAGCCAGCGAGCCGTTCGCGCCACTGCAGGCGTCTCGGCAGCTAGTGATAGCTCTGGTCGTGTCGAGCGTGCGTGCGTTGCAGCAAGTGCAGCAGTAGAGTGAGACTAGGTGAGGGCTCATTCGCAGTGTGGGCATCGTCAGCGTCCGTCGAGCAGCGAAGGAAGCAGCACCGAAGCAGCAGCAGTAGTAGCAGCCACGGCGCGCCAGGCGTCTGCGTTGCGTTGCGTTGCGTTGCGCTGCCTTTGCTTTGCTTTACGTGCTGTCTGACTGCGCGTGCGCACGTTCATCCATTGTTGCCCGTTGCCGACTACCCATCATCGGTACCTTACTCTGCCACTGCCAGGCGGAAAAGTCGTGTCTAGTCACTTTTTTTCCTCTTGCCAGTCCACACCTCGCCCCGGCAAGAGCCACAGCGGCGCCCGCCTTAAGGAAGAAGCCAGCGCCAACCCCACCGCCGACTCCCTCTCCCTCCCGCCCTCGTTTACCAACCTCGTGGGACCCCTACCTTATTTCTCGCCAGAAGCCTTTCTTCTCGACTATAATCGACACGCGTGCGACCCGAGCTGAGTACTGGCGTGTCTGGCGGCTTGACTTCTTACCTGCTTGCCTGCCTGCCTGCCTGCCTGCCTGCCTGTCTGCTTGCTTTGCTTGCTTGCACTCTCCCTCTCCCACTTACTCACTCTCCCGCCCGCCAGCAGCCAGCCAACCAATTCAATCACTGCATTTTCTTACTGCAGTGCCTGCTGCTTGCACCTCCCACACCCACCCTCACGCGCCACCCACGCCCCGGCCCAACCCTCGCTCACATTCTGCCCTGTCCACGCGCGTGCCCGCCAACGCTGGTCGGTTGCACAACGCGAACGCGGTTCAACTGCTCGCCCGCCCGCAGCTCGCTCGCTCTGCCGGCTCGTGTCTCGCATTGAAATACCGCCAACCGCGTCTCTGCTTACGGGCCAGTCCGCGCTTCCGTGCCTTGTGCTACTACTACTCCAACAACACCGTCACGCCTGCATGCCCTTGCGCGCGCCAGTCCATTGACGACTTTCACTTGCCAGAGCTGCTTTAGACGATACACCTCGCCGTCGATCCCCGGCTTGTCGCCTGCCTCGCTGTCGCCACCATGAGCAACATGAACTACCAGCAACCCGCTGCGACGCAGCAATGGAACCCGAACCAGCCTGCGCAACAACAACCGCAGCAGCAAACTCCGAATGCGCAACAGGCTCCACCTCCGCCACAGCAGCAGCAACAACAGCCACCGCAACAGGTCCAGCAACAACAGCCCCAACAGCAACCTCAACAGCAGCAACAGCCTCAGCCGCAATGGTCGCCGCAGCCTCAGCAGAATGGCCAGTATGCACCCCGGCCCAATCAAGTAAGTGCTTTGCCAAGCCCAAGTCTGCATGCTGCGTAACCGTGAACATTTCCCTCTCCTTCCCCACAACATTGCGTACTTCCTCTCTCATCCCTAAATCGCATCGCCACAACTTCGCAAAAATGGGCGCGATCGATCCACAGCTTGCGCAGCTGGCCGTGGCCGAGGAAGAGGCTAACGCTGATGCGACGAAGCAGATTCCGTCACTCTCGCAAGCCGTCCCGCCTCAGCCTCAGCATCCAGTACGTGCCGCAGTGGTGAATAATTGTATAGAAGCAAGAGGCTAATATTCACTTAGCCCGTCATGCAGGATCCGTACCGTTCGTTGCCGCCGCCCGCGCAAATGTACCCGGGCTACGGCCCTCCGATGGGCTACGGCGCACCGGCCCAGCCCGCACCACGCCAAAGGACTGCGATCGCATGCAGATACTGTAGGAGAAGGAAGGTATGTTCGACCAACGCATCCAATACTCGATGCGACAATGCGACACGCGTGTCGCATTGATTACACACCCGCGCCGTCACGCGTCGCATGGCATCTGAGCTTGCACTGACGCGTCGCTAGATCCGCTGCTCCGGATTCGATCAATCAGAAGACGGTCGCTGCACCAACTGCCAACGCTTCTCGCAGGAATGCGTGTTCACGCCTGTCTCTGCCCAGACGCAGGCCTTTGTGCCCGCTCACACAGTCTGGCGTGGTCAGCAACCTCCGCCCAACGCCCAGCTTTATGGTAAGTCACGTAGAGCCAACTTCACCTGATCACACACTTAACTAACGCTCAGAAGGTGCCTACGGACAGCCGCTGCCTCACAACCAACAGCAGCCACAACAGCAACGCGACCAGTACCCACCGCAAGGACAGCAGCAGCCTGGGCAGTACCCGCCACCTCCTCCCGGCTACCAACAACAACCTGGTCAGCCCGTGTACCCTCAGCCGCCACAACAAGGTACGCCCCCGCAAATGCAAGGCCAGGAGGCCGGACGCAAAAGAGGAACCGATGAACCGCATACCCCGACAATCCCGCCCCCAAATCCCGGCGCGCAGGCATCATTACCGCGCGACGGGCAATACCCCTACCCAGATCCTTCGATCCTCACTCCTTCAGTTGGTGCGTACCTCAAAAGTTGGCATCATCGTGGTAACCAGAAACTAACTTTTGTCTTAGATTTCACAGGCGACAGGGATAACGGGGACATGTCTGTCGTAGGCGATGGCATGCCTAGAGTGCCCCAGAGGAATGGCGAAATGAGAGACGCCCAGACTCAGACGGACGACGACCTCCTCTTGACATACGTGGCTCAGAGGGAGCCAGTCTCTTAGGACGCTATACGACAACTAGCGAAAGCGTTGGAGGCAACCTGCTTAAGCACCGGACATTGATTTTCTTGCAAGGCGTTTATGATTTCGGTGGTCTTTTGTGAATTTTGGTTTTGTTCTTCGAGCGCCTGCCGCTGCCGCTTTTCTTGCGAAAGTGTCAAGGCGGTGTTTTTCTTAATGGTGCAAGGCACCCGGATCATGCATCTCTTGGGCCAGAGAGATCGCTTTATGCTTTTCAAATCGAAAGCGAAGAGTGGATTGATTGCTTGTCTGAACCGAGTGCATGTGTGTACGAAATATGCGAATAAAGGATTTCAATGCTTCAACTATCATTCGTCGTCACTTGTGGATACCCAAACGTTCGTGGATCGAACTGACCGACGGCATACGTTTGTTCGTCGTTTCCTCTTCACCGCCGAAACGTTCGAATTTCTACCCGATCGTTCGCTCGAATTTGCGACAGCATGCGACAACGCCGTCTTGAACAGCGACCAGCTCGAAGTTGAGATAGACAATAATTGAGGCGCCGGACCGTTCCCTTTTCCGCACGTGTCTGAACTGAGCGGCAAGCAACGTGGTTGCGAACTTGGCTTGCGGCTCTACGCGCCACTCCGTCTCGCCGTCGCCGTCGCCGTGGGGTGGGCCGTAGCCGGGCTGTGGCCTGCGAGAGAGCGTCATTGTCGAGAGGGAAAGTTGTGGTATGACGATTTATGAGTAAGGTGAGTCTGCATGCGAAAGTGTTCGAACCTCTTGGAGAAATTCTGCGGACATCTAATCAGACACAACGCACAGCTCCGACGTTTGCTCGCGAAACCATGGCTTCGACACTGGAATCTTGGGCGGTGCCTCGCCTACAGCAGCTGCTGCCTCTGGACGAAGATAGCTTGAAGCAGATCATCACATACACAGACACTCTGCCTAAAGATGTCGCTGCAGAACACCTCAAGAACATGTTAGGAGACTCGCCGCAGGCTTTCGAGTTCATCTCTACATTCAACATGCGACGTCAACGCGCACCTAACCAGGCAGCACCCAAGCCTTCGCCCGCGCAACAGCAAGCAAGCAGCTCGAACAATGCGACACCGCGCACAGCGTCTCCAGCTTCTGGCAGTGAGGTGCCCAAGGCAAAGCCTAGACAACAGAAGAAGAAGGCGAACATTCATGCGCTGCCGGCTCGTCAACTGGAAGACCATGGCAACGTGAGCGGAGCATATCGCAAACGGGAGGAAGAGGACTATACATCAAGACCTGCACGGCCAAGTCATAAGCAACAAGTCGCAGACAATCTAGCACTCCGCCCGCAGAAGCCTGATGCGACACAGATGCCTCTCATCACGGATTCAGCAGCACCCACAACAAGACCCATAACTTCCAAACCTCCACCCTCGGCTGCTGGACAACTAATCTCAGATTCTCTGGCGCCGCCTTCAAAGAAAGGCTCTGCGGCTTCGTCGAGACGTGCTAGTCCTGCTCCGAAAACTAAGGTCAATCTGACTGGCGGCACGGCGATGCACGGTGCTTCCACCGCACTGTCAGATCTGGACTCTGCTATTCGAGCTCTTGAAATCCAGACGAACCCTTCTCTTGCTTCCGATTCACCTGCAGATGCAAAGAAGAGAAATTGCAACTGTATGGCTACAAGACATCCACTCCTAGACATGGCACCTAATTGCATGTCATGCGGTAAGGTTATTTGCCTAAAACAAGGCCTCGGACCCTGCACCTTCTGCGGGTCACCCATCATCTCCAACGAAGAAATCTCAAAAGTACTACGAATTCTTAAAGACGAGCGCGGCGAAGAGAAAATGAAAGCAAACAACGCCTCTCACAAGAAAGCCGACGTCGCCTCAGGCAAAGCCCGCGCCTTCACAGGCCGCGAGTTCCTCTCTCAAGCCTCTTCATCAGCGAAACCTTCGCCTCTATCTTCCGCCGCAGTAAGCGAAGACGAAGACGCCAAAGACAAGGCCAAGGCGCACAGAGACAGACTCCTCAATTTCCAAGCGAACAACGCGCGCCGTACTCAGATTCATGACGAAGCCGCCGATTATGAAATCCCCACTACGGGCACAAGCATGTGGGCCAGTCCGCAAGAACGCGCACAGCAGCTCAAGAAGCAGCAGCGCATGTTACGCGAGATGAACTGGAACGCGAGACCAGAGTACGAAAAGCGTCAGATGGTCGCGAGTATCGATCTCAAAGGCGGCAAAATTGTGCGTCGAATGGCTGAAGTGGAGAAGCCGGACTTCTCTGTTGATGAGGAGGAGCTCGAGGATGGAGGTTTCCAAGCGCCTGCGCCGGAGGGCGGCAAGCCTGGCGATGGTGCTTTCAGCAATAATCCGCTTGTTGGCGCGATGGTGAAACCTAGGGCTAAGGAGGATAAGGGGAAGAGTGTCGAGAGGGAGAAGAGGAGTACTTGGCGGAGGGTACAGATGGACGAGGATGATAATGAGGGGTGGATTCTGGATGGTGGCGCTTATGGTGGGAGGATCGAGGGTAGGATTCTGGGCGAAGAGGAGCACGCTGTTGGGTCGTGAAGGACGGGCATCAGCTGGGGACCTTCTGCGCTTCTCTTTCCATTGTGGCAGTAGATGCAGCTACTTTGGCGGTTTAAAATGCACCAAATGCATATAGACATGACGTTACGCTGGCGGAAGAAGTCACCGCCACTGCGCAAATTACGAAACAAAGCATAACACAAAAGACACGACATGACCACCAAAACCTGAGATCAATTACGTCTGGAAACAAAGTCCTCCATACCCATCCTTTCCACCTCAAGCTGCATCCTTCCTCGGTGCGAACGTACTCCCGGGCCCCTCATCAGCCTCTAACCTTGTCTGCCCTCCAATCGCATCCAGCGAGCCCTCTACCCAATTCCTCAACTTGCCCCAAACCGTCGGCGCTTTCCTGCCTTTCGCGATGAAAATTGTCCGCTCTTTGCGACCCTCTTCGAATTCAAACACGGCGGGCTCGGGCAGGATGTCGAAGGCAAAGTCTTCGAGCCCGGCGGCGGAGAAGAGGCGTTCGATGCCGGAAGAGGTGAAGCCGTGGTGTTTGATGGTGTTTCGGGCGGTGGGTTGGCTGTGAGCTTGGCCGTGGTTGTGGTTGTGGTTATGACCACCACCGTGAGAATGTGCGCCATGCTCGAAAGGCAAGAAATCAACGATAATCAAAACTCCCGTCTCAGCTTTCAGCCTCTCGGCCAACCGCTTGACTGCCAGCGGCGGGTCTTCGAAATGGTGGAATCCAAGCCCTATCGCCGCGACGTCAAAATTATAGAAATCCGGTCCGCTGAGCTCGGGTGGTACGGTGGCGCCTAGCAAGTCTCCGACGACCGCGTGGGCTTGTTCGGTCGAGAGGCCTGAGGAGCGAGCGGCTTCGTTGTAGTGCGTTACCATGTTCTCGCTGATGTCGATGCCGCGGATGGTGGTCACGTAGCCGCCGAGAGCTTTTGTCACGGCGCCGGTGCCGCAGGCGTAGTCGAGGAGGCGGACTTCGCGTGGTTGGTCTTGTTGTTGCTGTTCTTCTGGGGTGGTCCATTGGGCTCCGAGCCAGGATTTGCGCGCTTGGAGGGCATCGCTGACTTGTTGGGAGATTTTGACTTGGTAGGCTTTGGAGTTGTAGGTCGAGGCTAGGTCGCTGGGGGGTTTGTTAGTTGGAGTTTGGTGGCGATTGAAGTGGGTAGTTTCTACTCGAAGGCCTTTTGGTTGGCTTCTGTGAAGGTGCTCATCGTTTGTTACAGTATGTGCAGAATTGATGGTATGCAATGGGAAGAAAACACAAGATCCCTCAGTCCTTAAATATTCTTGGGCGACGTGTTGCATGACATCTTCAAAAGTTTCCGGTCATTCGGCAACTTCAAAAGAGGGGGCTCGGAGACATCTTGTTTTGCAACCCTACATCAACATCAACCTCTTCAGAAACATATGGTATACATCACTCCTCGCTCCATGTAAAGCTACGATACGCTCCTAGGCGTGAGATGGGCGCTTCTCGTCTGTGATACATTGGAAGATTTGATGCTCATGCACGCAATGTATTCAGTTTGACTTTGCCCGAGAAGGGCTAATGAGCTTATCAGTAAAGCTCCGTGTGCAACACTACATTTGTTAGATTTGCATCTGAACCATACAAGCTGATTGTTAATGATATACCGATACAACGCGTCATGATATATGAGGCACCCCAAGGGTCCATTCTGGAACAACGTATGCCGCCACCGGAAGAAGGCGCAAAGCGATGAAAGCCTCGACAATCAGATAAGCCCTTGCTAAGAGATAGACAGTCCCACATATGCTGCAGACGATCCTAACGGTGAATGTGAGCCATCTCGACGCTTCTCCACTCATTAGATCATACCAAGTCCACCACAACCTTGCTGAAAACTGCGCGAGGACGTGAATGCCAGCCCACAGCAGCCCAGAGAAGGCAACGTACAGCGAAGCGGACCTCCAAAGCCATGCTTCAGATATGGTCGGGAACGTAGCATGCCAGGCAGCAATATGAAGACAACTGTATAAGATGCTGACCAGCCACAAGCTCGCACCAATCCACAGGCCGCTGGTGGTTCGGAGAAGGCCGTCGTGCGGCCAGTTGCTTGCAACTGTGGTCACGAGATGCTGCGTGGCGCACTCCAGCCAAGCATCTTCAACAGGATCCGCATCTTCGATGTGCAGCTTCAGGCGACACTTGATGGGCATTTCTGGATAAGTCGCCAACGCAGTATCGTATTTGTGATTGTGCCCATGCGACGGGGTTCGAAGAAGCTCACGCACCGCAGGGTACGTCTGAATGGCGGCATGTGCAAGGCTCCATCTCACTTTTGTGGTGGTATAAATGTCTTGCCCAACGCTTTCCGACGCCACATTCTCTAACGATAGGTCGTCGCTTGGCTGTGGGAGTCGTATTCCTACAGTTTCATTGTGAAGTGCGGCTTCGTGCTTCGGGACAAATATGAATTCACCGGTCTGGGAGGATTCACTGTGGAGCGTGGTGGTAACTGAGACTATTCTCAAGCCAGCCATCTCCGAGTTTTCGCCTTTCAAGTGGAAACCTGGCAGGATTTGTCCTTCGCTTTCGTGACTGCACATCAGCATGAAAGCAGCCAAAGGTCTGACCCAATCGCCAGTGAGAACAGTAGGTTCGTCGACCTTCCGAGGCTTATGCCACCATAGTGCGTATAGCACCAATGCACATACGACGTGGGATACTGCAGTGACCTCGAGCAACGTTACAGGAAGACGTAGCCCTAGTCGTGTGCACACTTGCACGACCATCCAGATGACTTGCGTGCACGCTAGCAGTTTGCCGAGTTCGTCGACTTTGCTTTTGTCCAGTATTTCCTCCTCGGAGACTTTAGGTAGATGTCCACATTTAGCAAGAAGAAGCAAGCCTCTTGGGGTAAGAGCTAGCCTTTCTATGCCAGTAGTAAAAGCTGAATCTTGCGTCTTGTAAGGGATTTCGAGATCTATAACGAAGCCGCCCATGACAGTATAAAATCCATGTGCAAGTGTCCAGTCGCTGTCTGTGACCTGTGAAGAAGTCAGCAAAAGCACTGTGGGTACATGAATCCATTGATTCTTACTTTCCGCAACTCATTTCTCAGAGCCCAAGCCGATAGCAATTGTCGCCATGCCGTCCAGATGACCAGCTCTGGACCGAATATTCCATAGACACACCAGTAGAGGTACGTCGCAAGTCGCCGTGTCGTCGAGGATCGTCTGCATGGGACGTTCAAGTGCATCACAGCCCAGGAGGACAGAAACAACGAGGACAGGCACGACACAAGTATGCTCAGCGTACCTCTTCCATTGGGTTCATTGACCCAGCCCACTTTCGTGTGATTATGTTGGTCAGGCGTTGAGTCGATAGAGAGTCCCATTTTGAGCGCCATAGTTCACAAGGTGGCGTGTGTATCGGAGACGATGAAATAAATCCATGGTTGATGGTCATATTTTAAGGAGCCACTGTTGGCGCGAAAGGCACATTTCTAGTACGAAGGCCCCTAATGCATACCGTGCAGGCCTCTGGCGCTTGGCTCTTGGGTCTCTGTTTGAGACAGACTGTGTTCGAAACGACGAGGCGCTTGCGATGGCTCATGGGAAGAGCTTGAGTGGCTGCTGCCGACTGCATGACAAGCGGTGCGGCAAAGAGCAGCATTACAGAATTGTCGCAGTAAGAACATGCGCTAGACATTATATTGACGATTATCGCCGGCAGACAATTGGGCTGAGACAGAGCGTGTGTCAAATTAGGAATGGTGTTTCTGTAGCCGCCTGACGCGAGACTTATGCAGGTCAGTGCTTGGCGGCGGCTATGAATTGTTGAGTCTCTCGAAGGCCTCTCGTCGCCAGCACGAGACAAAACAGCTCATATTCCCGATCTCTACAATGAAATCGCGACAATCGCGACAGAAGATGTCTGTACCGGAAAACAGCGGCAAAACGAAGGGTTGGCTTCTGTTCTACGATGAAATACGTAAGATTCATGTTCCTGATCGAACGGTATAAGATACTGACGTTGCACAGCACACTGGCAGAAGTAAGGATTGCTCGTAGCACCTTGGAATACCTGCTAAGTATAGTAGGGATAATGAATACCTGATTTATGGCTATAGGTGAGTAGTACACACTGCCATAACGGACGAGTTGCTGACATGCAAGACCGACGAGTGGATCTTGGATATTGTCATTCAAGAGCATCTTTGCCTGGCACAACGAGACTAGTGAGGAACGAACCACCGTCTGCTGAACGAATGCTAAGAATCTAAAGTCAACATTCATTCGCACGTCATCGGATCCATTCTGTTTGCCTGGCTGCCTTATCACTTTTACGGCACTGTCTACAAAGAGATCGAACATCCTCAGCCCGTCGACGCTGTTCTATTCACCTTGTACTTTTTTGGAGTGGCAGTTTGTTTTGGATGTTCTGCATGGTTTGTGTGCTCTCACAACCCGACTTGACGCCAGCTGACCTTGCTACCCGCAGTTGCCATATCATATGGAATCTGTCAGCCCCTGCTGCATGTTTCGGCAATCGACTTGATTTCAGTGGTATAGTCCTACTCATGTGGGGTGCCAGCATACCTTCAATCCACTACGCATTCGTCTGTAACACGATGCTGGAATATATGCACTGTTCATTGGTGAGTCAGTCCGTCTCAACGACGAGCAAGATTCCACTTAATGCTAAACGTGTCCAGGTCACCATCAGCGCCTTTGGATGCATAGTGTTCACGCTCCATCCTCAGTTTCTCGGGCCGGTCTTCCGCAAATACCGGGCTCTGATGTATGCCAGTTTTGGCTTGTCCGCACTCCTGTTCATGTCGCATAGTATCTTCCTTTATGGGTTTGCGGTCCAAAGGAAGCGTTTGGCGCTTGAGTGGATGATTCTTATGGGTACCCTCAATATCATAGGCGCTTGCTTTTACGCGTCGAGGGTACGCAACTTACTTCAACATCGAGATCGACTTGAAGCTAATAAATCTCAGTTGCCAGAGAGATGGTTTCCGTATCGCTTCGACTTTGTCGGTGCGAGTCATCAGATTTTCCACTTGCTCGTCCTCGCCGCGGCTCTTGTACATTACAGAGCTTTGATTGGCGCCCTTCGTGAGTCTCGAGAATCTCAGGATTCTTGCATGATTGGCGATTTTTTGGTGTCCCGAGAATTGTCATGAGCGACAGCTGGACTGGGCCGGTGCAGGCATGGATAGGAGCAGGTACTGAAAAGTGAATGCGCAGACTAATGAGCAAGAGCTGCACGCGGAAAGTGAGGCTTGGTTGATGACTACTCATCAATGCACGAGCTCACTAATCACTGACGTTGTATCACTGAGCTGCATGACAATCCCTGCTGATTACATGAACATCTTTCATACGACACAGATGATGTACCCTTTGCTTTCCTACTCTCCCATTGACGCTTTTGTCTCTCTCCGACATATTTCCCAGCGACCATGACTACTAACGCCAATGCCAACCTCCTAGCTACGGCTGGTGTGCCCGCCTTCCTCTGCCCTCAGGGCACGAAGGTGCATATCCTCAACCTGGGCACTATGCGTGTCGACGCGGGATGGTAAGGGCCCAGAAATCACTCGGTGCTGCATCAATCCTAAGATCTCGCATCTCACAGGCTCCTTCGCGGCGCCAACAGCAGCAGCACAAGCAATAAGAACCCAGAGAACGAGGCCCGCGACTTGATCATCATGGCCGTCCTGATCGAGCATCCACACATGGGCCTGATCCTGTTCGAG
Source organism: Melanodothis sp. VS III C KN 2 (assembly GCA_019775565.1). NCBI lineage: Eukaryota > Fungi > Ascomycota > Dothideomycetes > Cladosporiales > Cladosporiaceae > Melanodothis > Melanodothis sp. VS III C KN 2. Next base: position 394,750 of record JACWFM010000030.1, on the reverse strand, counting down.
ACTGGCTGTGCTGAGGACGTCGAGATCGTAAGCATCCCAGCCCTCGGTCAAAGAGAGGCATAGTACTGCGGACTGACCAACACGACACAGGAATGGGGCGCACCACTCACCGATCTTTTCCCACGCACCGTGTATACCGAGGAGATGAAGCTTCCCAATGCCATCAAAGCGACCGGCAACGACATCAAGGACATCAAAGCCATCATAATGGGCCACCTCCACCTCGACCACGCCGGAGGACTCGAGCACTTCATCGGCACTAACGTCCCCAGTAAGACGCCATCCCTATGTCACACTCAAACCCTCAGAAAGCACCCAACTAACACCCACCCCTCTTCCCAGTCTACGTGCACGAACAAGAATTCAAACACGCCACCTGGTCCGTCGCAACCAAAACTGACAGCGGCGTCTACCTAGCGTCCTACCTCTCCCTCACCGCCCTCAACTGGCAAACCTTCTCGGCCTCTCCCTTCGAGCTCTGCCAAGGAATCACTCTCCGCCATAGCCCTGGCCATACACCAGGCCTCTGCCTCATGCAAATCAATCTGCCGCGCGACGGCACGTTCGTGTTCACGACGGACCAGTACCACATTCGCGAAAACTACGAGGATGCGGCGCCTCAGGGTTGGTTGATGAGGGATCAGACCGCGTGGTTGCATAGCCATGAGATGGTGCAGACGCTTGTGAGGGTGTTTGGGGCGAGGTTGATTTTTGGGCACGATTTGGAGGTTGTGCAGAAGCTGCTGGCCGAGAAGAAGGTTCTCGAGTAGAGGGCGTCAGAGGGCGAGTGTTTGACTGGAGGTCCTGCGGTTGCTGGTTCGTGCTTGCGAAAGTCTGTCTGTCCTGTGAGGTGATGTACTTCTCACGAATACAATGATGTGCACGATTGCCAGTCGCCCAAGGTCAAAGTCGTTTCTGCCCTTGCAGGGAGTAAGTGCAAGAAAAGATATCCCCAGGAGAAGACCAAAGTCAACGACTTGCCTCCTTCAAAGCCATGATAGGTAGCGGCGTCATCCAAATATTGGGACCTTGAGAGCGTAATGCAAAGAGGCCAGGCCGGTCTTGCTTCAAGTCTCTTGAGGGAACACAAACATAGGCACGACAGTTCGTAACCTATCATCACTGGTCAGTCCGGTAGATACTATGCGTAACATGTTAGCATATGAGTGTCACGATCACATCACCCGAGCCAGGAAAGGTTATTGTCAGAAAGATCTTAATTAAGTATTATATGTTATACGAAGCAATGACCGATACATGATCGAGACACCTTAGAATCTCTGCCAGAACGGCATGCTGTGGGAACGAGGTGACGAATACACGCATGTAGAAAGCGTTGCTACAATGACGTACGAGTACATGAGTAGTCTCGTAGCACATGAATGCAAATCACAAGAATGCTTGGGTATAGCTGGATATCTGCAAAGCAAGACTGTTAGCAGGTGCTTTGTGTGGCAATCAACAAATGTGCAGGAACATCGTGAGTCGCACAGAACTCAGGGTAGATGATCTAAGTTTTCGTAGCATGTGCCTTTTGGCATATAAGTGAGCTGGGTTAACTTAAGGAGTCTCATCCTTGTAACGACGTCACGAGAGGTGTAGAAAGAATATGTTATGTGCTTACCATAAGAATGTTAGTGGTATGGGAGGATGACAGCAACCAGAAGATGCTGGCCTAAGCAAAGCTGCCGTCTCATGACTTGAGCTTTGGAAGAAATCTTCCTGATGACGAAACTACTATTGGATCTATTAGCCAAGATCCTTCCCAAGCAATGTATGCAAGTGCAGTGCAGTGAGTGTATTTCAGAAATCCCATCTCTAAACATTACGACAAGCATATGTCTATGCGTCGCGGTTCATACGGCTCTTCCTAAGGCTGTATGGTGATTATGGATATCATCCTTTTACTTTCTCTCGCGTGGTGTGGTAGAGAGGATGGGGTTGTTAGAGCAGGAACGTACCATTTGCTGCGGGCAGGGCTCTTTGTCGAGCCTTGTTTGGCGCGTGATGCGCATATGAGAGTCAAGTTCGTGTCGGAGAGAAGAAGTTTAGCATTAAAAGAGATGGAAATGGAAGTTCGGGGGTGAGGCCGCCGGCAATGCACGGTCCTTCACAAGTGGCCGCTCGCCTCCGGCCTTTGACACGTAGGGTGGAAGTTACCCAAAGGGTTCAGGACATTGTTAGCGGCGGCGTGCATAATGACAAGTAACAAGTCCTGCTGCGATTAATAACCAGCAATGCCACCCGTAGCGCCCTGTATCATATTACACTCCTCTCACTGCCCTTCCCTCTCCCCCTGCCGTCACCGTGAATACATCATCTTTCCTAAACCGCTGCACCATCCGCTGCGAGACCGACATTCTTTGTCTCAATTGCCCTTTGCGGACATTCTGCATCTGCCTTTGCCCAACCGCGAACAGTGGTGAATAAGCAACGGTGTAGTGCTGAGTGGCCTTTCCTTACGCGCTAGAGGTATGCTCTTGTTCGCACTTATGGATATAGTGCAAGGTCGCTAACAAGACACCGCCAAAGCCCTGGACGATGAAGTCTACCACCACCCGCGCATTCTACCTCGCGGTCTTCGCGCTGTTCAGTGGTGGATGCGCTGCTCAAGAACCGTCCGCCGCCTCTTCATATTCAAGTCCAGAAGTCTGCGCCGTAAGCCTTCCTCGCGGCACACCTCTTCCCAACGAGCCTAATCTGACCGATCCGCAGTTTGAACCCAAGGCACGAGTCTCCGACGCATGCGCATCATACGCCGAACTGGACTCTCTAAACGACAGAGTCCATCCCTACGTACGAAACCTCGCCAAAAACACTGACTTCTTCTCATATTATCGCCTGAATCTGTTCAACCAGCAATGCCAGTTTTTCGGATCCGACGAGGGCCTATGCGGGAACATCGCTTGCTCAGTAACAACGCTGGAGAACGAGGAGGATATTCCTGATGTTTGGAAGGTCAGAGAACTCAGTAGACTGGAGGGTCCAAAGGCGCATCACCCGCCGCGAAAGCAGCAAGAGCTGGAGCGACCTTTACAAGGAGAGCTGGGAGAATCTGTTGGAGAGAGTTGCGTGGTTGAATATGACGATGAGTGCGACGAGCGGGACTATTGTGTGCCAGAGGATGAGAGCGCAACGGCAAAAGGCGACTACGTCAGCTTGGTCGAGAATCCGGAGAGGTACACTGGATACTCGGGCGAGGGCGCGCATAAGATCTGGGAGACGATCTACAAAGAGAACTGTTTCTCGAAGCCCTCAGAACCCCAGGGTCTCAGCTCGCCGGGTCTCTCGCCATTCCAGTCCTTCTCCCAAAACCAGGCGCAGGCCGCTATGGATTTCAAGCAGGTCATGAAGGCGCACGTCAGGGAGCAGAAGGAACCGACGGTCGACTTCGAAGACGAATGTCTGGAAAAGAGAGTGTTCTACCGGGTCATTTCTGGCATGCACGCATCGATCTCCACGCATCTGTGCTACGACTACCTCAATCAATCGACTGGAACCTGGGGACCAAACCTGCAGTGCTACAAGGAACGCCTACACAACCACCCTGAGAGGATTTCCAACCTATACTTCAACTACGCCTTCGTACTTCGTGCAGTTGGCAAGCTTCGCGACTACGTCCAGGACTACACCTTCTGTACCGGCGACCCCGAACAGGACGCCCTGACCAAGCGCATGATCACCACACTCGCCGACGTCGTCCCAGAAGGACCCAAGATCTTCGACGAGAGCGTAATGTTCCAGGACAACACGCTGAGTGGCATCGAGCTCAAAGAGGATTTCCGCAACCGCTTCCGCAACGTTAGTAGAATCATGGACTGTGTTGGCTGCGACAAGTGCCGCCTTTGGGGAAAGCTGCAGACGAACGGCTTTGGCACGGCGCTGAAGGTCTTGTTTGAGTTCGGCAACGGGAGCACCGACGATGCAAAGCCCTTGCTTCGCCGCACAGAGTTGGTTGCGCTGATCAACACTCTTGACAAGATCAGTAGCGCCCTCAAAGCGCTCGAACACTTCAGGGAAGCCGTAGCCGAAGAGGCCAACGTCGCTCACGCAAAGACCATCGCAAGCGACGCCGCAAAGCCTCCGCCCAAACCCAGCGTCTCCGCCCAACCCAAAACATCAACCTCCGACCTCGACGAACTAGACGACTTCGAAGATCTCGACACCGACGCCTTCGCGACAAAGGTCGAAAAGCCTCCGCGCAAGCAAGTCTCCGTCGCCGACGCTTTCCGCGAAGAATTCAATCTCATCTGGCGAACTATGAAGTTCATACTCAGGTCTTACCTTGTGTTCCCCAAGCGCGCGGCTGAGATCTTCATCGCGGAGACTTGGAGGTTGTATACTATGTGGATCGGCAGGCCTGTGCCGGAGCGTGCTTGGGAGTGGAAATTTCCTACGCGCGATGACCTTTGAGTGACAATGGAGATGAGGAGGAATTGTGGGTGTTTGTAGATGATTTTTTTTCCGTTATGGGTTGGTTTGCATTGGGATTGGTGTTCGGACTGCTGGGGCGTTTTTCACGGCATTTTGGGGTGATTGGGTGGACTCGACATATAATCCACTTTTACGCGATGCATCGCACGTTGTTATCAAGCAAGAGTCGAAGAGAATAATAGGAGATTCATTTCGTATATCACATAGAAATCCAGGGCAAGCTGCCGTCAAACATGTTCTTACAGAATAGTGATCCGACTTCTGCAGTCTCGCGTTTCGTCTCTTCTCAATTCGATGCTTGATCACCGGTAGACAGTAAAGCTTGGTTGCCTTGCTTGAGTGACTGTGCGAGGATCGGCGCATATCTACCTCTGTTACAGGCGGATCGTTTTCCTGTTATGAACAATTGCTTACCACTCCTAACAGTCGTTCCCGTATGGTGCAGAGGTTACACCTTTTCGTGCTAGGTGATCACTAAACATCACATTTGCGGACGTGGCCGGATCATTCGTGCACGCAATGAGGCGTGAGATGTCAGCAGGAAGATTGCCCGACACATCCATGTATGCTGCAGTGAAACTAGTGAGAGACCATCAGGATCTCACTCAACCCTGAGTAAGATTCACTTCATGTTCCCCTGTTGGGTTGGCGGCGATGTCGTGATCAAGCAGGCGTTCTTGGCGCCCGCCGATGTCGCCCATATTTTCCAATTCACCTTTATTGTAACAACAAAGTCCCTCAACACTATTGGCTTAAGTAAACAGAGCGATACGATCTACAACAGGTTATATCGCTGTCTGACCAAAAATGATGCGCTGCACTCCCATAACGCAGAGCGCCCGCTCTGCTCTCTCCCAAGCAGCAGCAGCAGCAGCAGCAGCAGCAGCAGCGCGAAGCCGAACATTCGCAACGGTCGCCCCCGTCTCCAGCAGCGCTCGCAGCCACAAGATCGTCGTCGTCGGCGGCGGCGCAGCAGGCACGTCAATCAGCCACCAACTGCTCAAAGCCGGCGGTTTCAAAGCAGACGACATCGCCCTCGTCGACCCGGCCCAATGGCACCACTACCAGCCCGGCTGGACGCTCGTCGGCGGCGGCCTCAAAGACAAGAAAGACCTGCGCATCGACCTCAAGAGCGCCCTCGACCCCAAGCTCAAGTTCTACAACCAGGCCGCGAGCACGTTCGCCCCGGAGCAGAACTCGATCACGCTGGATGATGGCTCGCAATTGTCGTACGAGCACCTTGTCGTTGTCCCTGGCATTTCTCTCGATTTTGGCAGCGTGAAGGGTCTCGATGAGGCGTTGGCGGACCCGGACTCGCTCGTCTCGACGATCTACGACTACAGGTACTGTGACAAGGCCCACCGCACCATCAAGGCCTTCACCTCCGGCCACGCCATCTTCACCCAACCCGCCGGCGTAGTGAAGTGTGCCGGCGCTCCCCAGAAAATCATGTGGCTCGCCACCGACGGCTGGAAATCCGCCGGCGTCTTCAACCCATCCTCGCCCTCCACCTCGCCCATCACCGTCGACTTCGCCACCGGCCTGCCCGCCATGTTCGGCGTGCCCAAATACAGCGCCGCGCTCGAGGAAATCCGACAGCAGCGCGGCGTCGCGGCCCTCTTCCAGCACGACCTCGTCTCCATCAACGGCAACACCGCGACCTTCGCCCAAGCCAACAACCCCGAGCCCGTGACCAAGCCCTTCGACCTCCTGCACGTCTCGCCCAAGAACAAACCCCACGCCTTCGTGTCCTCGTCGCCCCTAGCGAACGCAGCAGGCTACGTCGACGTCCACGACAACACAACCCAGCACAAACGCTACCCCAACATCTGGTCCGCCGGCGACGCCTCCTCGCTCCCAACCTCCAAAACCGTCGCGGCCATCACCGCACAAGCACCCGTTCTCGTCTCCAACGTCCTCCGCAGCCTCGCCTCTCCCAGCAGCAGTGACGCCCCGCCAGAAGCCTCCTACGACGGCTACACGTCCTGCCCGCTGCTGACGGAGTACGGCAAAGTGATGCTAGCGGAGTTCAAGTACGGCGGCGAGCCGAAAGAGACGTTCAACGGCTTGCTGGGGGGTTACTACGATCAGGCGGTGCCGAGGCGCACGTTCTGGCATTTGAAGAAGGACTTCTTCCCGTGGGTTTACAAGAAGTACCATGTCAAGGGGCAGTGGGGTGGGCCGAAGGGGTTCAAGTAGGGTGGAGAAGGAAGGGAGGGGGGGGGTTTTCTTTTGTCAAAAAATGACCAATCGGTAGTCGTTGGAGCATTGGGGAGGATGTGTGAAAGGAAATCGGACGAAATCAACTCCGACAGCGGTTGCGTGAAAATCACGCATCGAAGATTGTGGGCCAGACTCGACGAGAATCATTCTCGGTCGCGCACGCCCAGGGGATAGACCAAGTGTACAACACATACTACAATAGAAGCCACAAAAGGCACAACATCGAATAGACACATAGAAAGCAAAGATCTCAGAAGCAGAATAAACAAAACACAAAGTCCAATTTGTATAGAGGATTCAATGAAAAACTCATCAAACTACGTACAATTAATTACAACAGCCATTTCTCCCATGAATTGGACGAAAAGTACAGTATGGATGTGTCCCTCCCCGCACGCGAAAGTGGTATAAACTTGTGAGAAAGAAGAAACGAAAGCGATGAAAGCCCGAAAAAGCGCAAACAACAAAAACTAAAGCCAGAATGGATGAGAGGACTTGGCGACACGCGAGCGAGGGTATTGATGGTCGAAGGAATGCGGAACGCGAAGATGTAACAGCGATGGTCCAGAGCGCCGTAGATATCCAGAAAAGGCATTGGCGCGTTGGACGCTCATTCAAGCTTCTTGTGCCGACTCGTGAAGAGGTTGATCTAGGCACGGGCGTCTCCTAAAGCAGGCTGAGGGACTGTGGTCGGACTGACTCGACCGTCTGCTACGTCGAAAGTGTCGTCTTCTGCTTTGCTTGGTCCAGTACCATTCAGACCGACCAAACGAGAGTCTTCCCTGCCACGGGGACGCTTGAGGGGCGAGAGTTGGTCCAAAATGCCAAGAGCATTGTGACCAGGATTCTCGGCAAAAGCGTCTGGTGTCGAGAGAGAACGAGTGGTAGTGTCATTCGCGCGTGAGACTTGGTCGACACCGTAGGCAGAATGCCCCAATGCCGGCGCCGTGCCCACGCGTGCCGGGTTTCTGGGAGGAATTTCAGGCTCTTCATTGATTTGTCGGTCCAGAGGCCCAAGAATGCTGTTTGAGCGTTGCGCTTGGGAAGCAGGTGACACCCCAACTGGATGAAGCGGGACACTCAGAAGTCTGGCCTCCCGAGCCCTCCCTCTCTCCTCCTTCTCTCGAATCACACGTCTGGCATCATCCAAATGTGACTGGGCAGCGTTGCCAGTTCCAGGCCTGTCGGCACCGGCTATCGCAGCATTGGCGTGGCTTTCCGCGATCCTCGCGTCAAGAGCTCTCTCACTCGGACTTCTCATCAACAAAGCCAGTCTGTGTCCTACTGTCAAAGAAGCAGCACCATGACGCCATCTAATCGTACACGCCGCATTAGCATCGAGTCACCCAAGAGCAGTCATCGCCAAGAAGAGTATTAAAAAGCATGCAAGGTAAAGGAAACAAGGGGCATGAAGAGAGGTAGAGGGTGGATCTACTTCAACAGCTTATCCTTGATCCTGCCGAAGAAGCTCCTACGCTTCTTTTGGCTCTCTGCACCACTGGCGCTGGGGGCGGCTTCGCTAGTCTTGGTGCTCTCGGATGTGCCCTTCACGCGGTCCATGAAAGAAGCGCGCTTTTGAGTGGTGCTGTTAGAGGCATCCGGGCGAGATCCCACGGGCTTGGACGCAGCGGACTCGGCAGGAGCAGCGGAGTTTTCAGCCTTGGACTCGGCAGGCACAGTGGTGCTGTTGATGCCATCAGTGACGACTGGGCCGGTCTCGGTGCCTTCAGATCCTTCAGGGTGGTTCTTAGTCGCAACACGGGACATGGGCGAAACGTCTCTACTATCGAGCTGGGTAGCCGGTTCCGGGGCGGCCAGGTTCTTCTGGACGTCAGTCGTTGCGGGCGTGTCAGCAGATGCGTTGAGCTCCTTGGAGCCAGTGGCAGGCTCCAGGTTTGTCTTGTCTGCGAGAGCGACAGGGGCAGCTCCAGTCAGGGTGTCCTTGCCGTTGGGAAGAACAGCGGCACCGGTGGTGGGCGCGTCGTTCTCAACGGAGATGGGCGAAACGGCAGCAGGCTCGGCAATCTGGGGCGCGCCAGACGCAGAGGTAGTCGGTGCGGTGGCAGACGTGGCAGCGGTGACGGTAGGCGCAGGCTCACCGCTGGCCTCAACGGGCTTCACGGCGGATTGGAGCTCCTTTTCCATGGCTTCCTTCTCTTTGACAGCTTCAGGGTTGGCTGCGGCTTCAGGTGAGACGTGAGCCTCTTGCTGAGAGTGGACGACCTCCTCTGGGACACCGCTCGCGGCCTTGGGTGCGTCGAGCTCGGCAGGGACGGTGACAGGCTCACCAATGGCGGTCTGCTGGGGAAGAGTGCGGTCCTGAGAAATAGCTGCGTCGGGGATGACGGTAGATGCGGCTGTGGATGTGGTCTCAGGTGCGGTGGTACCCTTGCTGTTCATGGAGTTGATACTATCTTGAACGGACTTGGGCAGCTTCGCGAACGCGTCAGTTCCAGTTGTCTCAGTGACCTTCTGGTTGACCGCGTAGACGCCTGCAGCGGCAGCTGCGCCTGCGGCAACAGCACCGCCGGCAACAGCGCCTGTAACACCACCGTTGCTTTCGCTCTTGCCGAGAAGGCCAGACTCGGCGGTTGCAGGAGCTTCCGGCACCTTCTGCTTGAGTTCCTCCTCAACGTCGGCCTTCTCAACGACAGCCTCCGGGTTGGCAGCAGCTTCAGGCTCGACGTGGGCCTTCTCCTGGCTCTCCTCAACAACGTGAGGCACAGTGGCGGGCTCCAAAGGAAGGCCGGCTGCGTCGGTGTGGGCCGAAGTGGTAGCACCACCAACAACGGATTCAGGCAGAGCGTCCTGGACAGACTTGGGGAGGGATGCGACAGGATCTTTTCCAGTGGCCTCGGCGGTCTTCTGGCGCAGAGCGTACGCACCCGCCGCGGCAGCAGTACCAGCAGCGGCAGTAGCAGCGATCGCACCGCCAGCAATGGCACCGGTGACGCCACGCTCGCTGTTACCAAGAAGTCCAGACTCAGTGGTAGCAGGCTCCTCGGGGACCTTCTGCTTCAGCTCTTCTTCGAACTCAGCCTTCTCTTGAACAGCCTCGGGGTTGGCAGCGGCCTCCGGTGAGGCGTGGGCCTTCTCTTGGCTCTCTTCAACGACCTGCGGCACGCCGCTAGACTCAGCGACGGCGGGCTCTTCGACGACCTTCTGCTTCAACTCGTTCTCGAATTCGCTCTTCTCTTGGACAGCCTCGGGGTTGGCAGCGGCTTCAGGGCTGACATGGGCTTGCTCCTGGCTCTCGGCGACGACCTCGGGCACGCCACGAGCGAGAACGGGCTGCTGGCCAGCCAGCTCGTTGGTGGTGCTCTCAGGGGCAACCGATGAAATCGCGGGCTCCTCAGTAACCTTCTGCTTCAGCTCTTTCTCGACTTCATTCTTCTCCAGGACAGCCTCCGGGTTGGCGGCAGCTTCTGGGCTAACGTGCGCTTGCTCTTGGCTCTCAGCAACAACGTCGGGAACGCCACGGGTGATAATGGGCTGTTGGCCGGCAAGTTCGGCGGTAGTGCTTTGAGGGGCAACTGAGGAAATGGTGGGTCCGACGTCAGACACTGCCTTCTCGCCCATGGGCAGAGAAGACTCGGGGATGAACGTGCCGCCAAGGACGGGTCCGAGTCCACTGAACACGGGCTGTGCACCGAAAGCCTCCTGCTCACTGCCTGGTGTAAGGACAGGAGGCAGCTGAGGCGCTCCTGAATCGCTCTTCTCATAAGATGCCTTGTCAAGCTTTACGCTGCTGTCAACAGTGTTGGCAGTGAGTGTGCTGTGGTGAGGGACTGGCTCGCCAGGCTCCAGGTGGATGGGGTTGCCAGTGCCGGCGGTGGCAGGGATGGGAGCCACGCTGTATGTGTTGAGCTCATCCTGAGCCTTGAGTTCGGGGTCGTCGTGCACGCCAGAGTCGATGGTGTTGTTGTGCAGGCTAGAGGGCTCGGGGACCTTCTCACCAGCAGCAAGGCTCACGGGGTTGCCGGCGCCTTCGGATGCGGGAATAGGAGCGACACTGAATGTGTCCTGAGCCTTGAGTTCGGGGTCGTCGTGTACACCAGATTCGATGGTGTTGCTGTGCAGGGTGGAGGGCTCAGGAACCTTCTCGCCAGCAGCAAGGCTTACAGGGTTGCCGGCGCCTTCGGATGCAGGAATGGGGTTGATCGAGAAAGCTTGCTCGTCCTGGCTGCCGAGAGGCGCAGGAGTCTCAGGGAAAGCGCCAGGGACATCCTTCTCGTGTTCTACAGGCTGGACGCTGGCGACATCCTTTTCGTTGTCAAGCGATTGGGTGCTGGGGACGTCCTTCTCAAGGGGTTGGGCGCCGGCAAGAGCAGCGGTGCTACAGTGTGTTAGAGGATGTTTTGCGCTGCAGTGGGTGTGTTGCAGCAATGCTTACGTTGCTTCGGGACCGGTAGACGACATGGCGGCGGATGCTAATGAGGGCTGAAGGTCTTGGGGGTATATGACGTTGTTGACGTTGCCTTCGTGGTCTGTTTCGGTTTTGGCTGTGTGATCGTGTTTCCAATCTCCGTCTGCGACGAACTGCGCGTGGGTGTCAGCGTGAGTGTGTTATGACAATTGCCTAACACATGCAGATGCGCTCAATCGGGACGATTGATCGGACGGCGCGCGATGGGCAGCGCTCGCAAGACGCACCTTGTATTGCACCTTGCCGTCAATGGCGGGGAGGTCGACGGTCTTTACGAAGGAGGAGCCGTCTTTGTCTAGCTTGACACTCTTGGACCAGCTATCAAAGGTGCCGGTTACGTATACTTCTTCGGCAGGATGATCCCTAAGTGGAGGAAGCGGCAGTCAGCAGGCGGGTTGTGAGGAGTGAGGAGTGATTGATGGTGACGGTGATGGTGAATGGGTGTGAAGATTTGCGCGTGCGTGGGCTGGCGGTAGCGTAGACAGGTAGCACTGCACGAGCAAGCAAGCAGGCAAGCAGGCAGGCTGCTGGGCTCGCGAGTCGACAGCTCCACCAGCGCCAACTGCCAGCCAGCTCTGACGCGCGCCGCGGTTGCACGGCCGAGCTCGCATCCTTGCCCTTTCCAAGCAAACGAGGGCGGAGCGGAAATGACATACCACCTGAAGGTGTAGGAGCCCATGTCTGCGTCTGCGTCTGGGCGGGCCGGAGCGGTGTGTGGTGGTGGTGGGCGGGCGTGTGTGCAAGACGAGGGAGGTGTTTGCGCAGCGTGGTGGGCGACTGTGCAATCAAGATGGTGGGCGAGAAGACGAATGCGCCGTGGCCCAAGGACAGAGCAGCGATCCGCGCAGCTGATGAAGGGGATGAGCGGCGCCGAAGCTAACGCTGTTGGCGGGGGCTGGGAGGTGGAAGAGCCGAGATGCGAATGGCTGCCCGCCGATCGAGATGCTGGCAATATCCAGCGACGAGATATACGGGTGCTGTGCGCGGCAGGAGCGACAGAGGTTGTGAAGAGTAAGTGAAGTATGATGTATGGAGGGTCAATTGCAGGTGGATCTTCTCCCAGCAGATCTCATGCAGGCGCGTTGGGGCGAATGGTCGGTTGGATTGAGAAATATTGGGGGCGTATGGCTGACGATAGCCGACGCAGCTGTGCCTTGGGCGTGCCTGCGTCTGCGCCAACGGGCCCTAAGCGACGACCATCAGGCCAAGACAGAGAAGAGAGTCTTTCCGTGGTAGGAGGTGCTGCACATCATGGTACACTACTACTACTATCACTGCGACGGATCATGGCGTTCAACACCCGAAGCGCGTGCGTTCGTGGTCAATCACAAATCACGATGACGAAACTCCAGAGAGGGAATCTTCCGCGCGCATATGATGCAGAGGAGGGAGGGTGCTGCTTGCGTCTGTGCCTCAGCCTTGTCATGCTGCAATTACGTGCAATCACGCTTTGCTCAATAGCTGTCCTGGCAATTTCCGACGATTAGAATATGTAGCATGCGTGGGCATTGCGCGATCACATTATTGTTATCACACTCGCACCACATGGCAAGGACAAGCATGCAATAGTACACCAGCCACAGATCGCGTACCAAAAGCTTCGTGACAGTCTAGCTCCAATCCGGCGTATATGCGTGTACTGAAATCAGTAAAAAGTACCATGCTAAGCTAGGCAGCTGCATACTCCATTGACGACAAATCATGAGTGCGAGGGTACATCAGGTAAGGTATAGGAGTAAGTAGGACACGTGCTCGTCTTCTGCGTGGCTCACGATGGAGGCAGCAATTTGCGCGTGTGTAGGTTGGCATTGTTTCGTCTTACTCTCATGGTCAGGTGATTGAACGATAGGTAGGCATCCAGCATGGCACCACTGTCCGTCGTCTATGGATGGCATCGTCCATGATCACCACTACTCTCCGTCCTCCTATTCGAGCGACGGACTGAGCAACATGAGCAGCGAGAGCAAGAGCAAGAGCAAGAGCAAGAGCAAGAGCAAGCTTCAGATCTCCCCGCACTTGCCCTACAGCACCACAGCACCACAGCACCAGCCACAGCTGCCTGCATCATCGCCCAGCGCCTGAGGCCGAACAGAAACAGGAACGGCAACAACAGGCAGCCAGTCCCATTGCCAAACACACCACCACCACCTACACAATACACTCCTTCCAGAAGCCTGCAGTACAACCATTACCACCACCGCTCCGCTCCACCCTCTCTCACACGCCAACACCCTACCACCGCCATCGCCACCGATCAAGCAACTGCAAAGCTCCCCCACCACCGCCACCGCACCACCACAGCACCACAGCGAGCCGGCCCTACGTCAAGCATCTCCACACTTTCGCCCTCTCTCAGCCTCTCTCCTCACACCGAGCCCTGCCGCCGTCTCACGTCGCAGCTCTGCCCACAAGCTCAAGCTGCTGCTGCTGCTGCTGCTGCTGCTGGTTGCACACCTGCACATCATCGGCGTGACCTCACTGCAGACCCGCTCTGCATCGCCCGCCGCCGTCACCACCGCGAGCTAATCCTTCCTCCCCTCCACTGCTGCCCGCCCTCCCGCCCGCCCTGCTACCACACCTCAAGTCACCCGCCCACATCCACTCCCCTCAGCCTCTACCATGTCGCTGCCCAGTGACTACTCCAACGAAATCCGCGCTCTCGACCGCGAAGTCCTCAAGCACAAGCCCAACGACCTCCTCCAGTTCTGCGCCAACTTCTTCCTCCGCCGCCTCGAGAGCCAGCGCGCCGAATTCCTCCTCTCACAGCGCCATTCCAACCAGTCGGGAATGGCCGAGAACACCTTCCCCGGCAACAATCCCTTTGGTGGCACCTCTCCCGCCGCCTCCCCAGGCCACAGAGGCATGCACTCCGTCGTCGAAGAGGAGGAGCAGGACTTTGCTTCTCCCACCGCCTCCTCCTTCCCGCCCAATGTCAGAAACAACGCCGCCCACGCCTCCTCGCCTCCCACAGTCGGCGGCGCCTTTGGCAACTTTGGCTTCAGTCCTGCAACAGCCTCACGAACAAGCCCTCCCGCCTCCGTCTCCGCAGGCGCCATGGATGTCCCACAGTCGCTGCCCAACAACTACAACGTCAACAGGAGGACTTCCGTCTCCGCCGAGTCACTGGCACCCTCCTCCGCAGACGATGCACACTGGAAGGCTCCTAGCTACCCCAAGACCGAGCAGCAAGAGTCTCGCCTGCGCTCTGCCGTAGCCCACAACTTCCTCTTCTCACACCTCGATGACGAGCAGACCGCTCAAGTCCTCGCAGCGCTGCAAGAACGTAAAATCCCCGCAAAGGACGTCCGCGTCATTGTGCAGGGTGATGCAGGCGACTACTTCTACATCGTCGAGAGCGGCAACTTTGACATTCACGTCTCCAAGACAGGTCATGTCGAGCCTGGCGCCGCAGGTTTGGGTACCAAGGTCGCAACCTCCGGCCCCGGCACCTCTTTCGGTGAACTCGCTTTGATGTACAACGCTCCTCGCGCTGCCACAGTCGTAAGCACAGAGCCTAGCATCCTCTGGCAGCTCGACCGCATCACCTTCCGCCGCATCCTCATGGACTCTGCCTTCCAGCGCCGTCGCATGTACGAGTCATTCCTCGAGGAAGTTCCCCTCTTCTCTACCCTCACTCCCTACGAACGATCCAAGATCGCAGACGCCCTTGATACTCACAAGTACCCCGCCGGCAGCGCCATCATCAAGGAGGGTGATGTGGGCGACAAGTTCTACATCCTCGAGTCTGGCGAGGCCGAGGCGTTCAAGCGTGGAGAAGATATGCCACTCAAGACCTATGGCAAGGGCGACTACTTTGGTGAGCTCGCTTTGCTCGAGGACAAACCGCGTGCTGCAAGCGTTGTCAGCAAGGGAGAGGTCAAGGTTGCTGCGCTCGGCAAGGATGGCTTCCAGAGGCTTTTGGGCCCTGTCGAGAGCATCATGAGGAGGGACGACCCAAGAGGGTTGAAGTAGAGGTGAATTGGAGCAAGCAAGATGACTTTGGAAGAGGAGAGAAACCGACGACATCGGTATGAAATTACATGAACGAGAGGCATGCCATTATATTATCATATTTTATCCACTGGAATTGACAAAGACAACACCTTTAATCACTTTTTTGTTCTTGCTGTTGGAATTGTATATTTGGTTCATCTTCCTCAGACATAGATTCCATCTGTTCAATTCGGACGTTAACACGAATGAAATAATAGCACGCCTCAAACGGAACAACAAAAATGAAAATATCACACATCTACTACCCATTGCAGCATCACGAGTTCGGCTAGACGGCACCTTTAGCTACGCCGCCAGCGAAAGCGAAACCGTGCCGAGAACGTAATTCACACCTGCCTATATAGGACACATGTGATATTATTGACACGATTACTCTCAACCTTGATGATTCTCCCCTTGACCGCCTATCGATGACTGTCTCGTAGTGATTGGGTTGATTGGTTTCATCCGACCCCGCAGCTGACCATCGTCCCGTTCGTTGTCAACACCTCTCTGCCCATTATTGCCACTACACCGTTTCCTCCTCTTTCTGGAAAATATACCACTGCACGAGTACTACAGTACAAAAACAACATACCACTCAACCACCACCACCACCACCACCACCAGCAGCAGCTATTCAAACAATGACCATCCGCGCCACCCACTTCGACCCCAAAGTCCTGCTCTCCGCGCCCCGCCGCTCCGCCGGCGTGCCCAACGCTGCTGGCTCGCACGTGCTCTTCACCACCAGCACGTACAGTTTCGAGTCCCACAGCAAAGCGAACGAGTTCAGATTACTCGACACGCGCAGCGGCGAGAGCACGGTTTTAAGCGATAAGACTGTCGACGCGGTGAATTGGCTTGGTGGCGACGGGGAGGAGTTCGTGTGGTTGCAGTCGAGTGGCGAGGGTGAGGAGGGGGGGACGGAGGTTTGGGTTGGGAGTTTGGAAGGGGGGAGGGAGGGGCATTATGTTGCTGGGAGGATTGCGGCGGCGGCGGGGAATTTGAAGGTTGCGAGGCTGGAGGGGGGGGAGTTCGCTGTTGTGGTTTCTGCGCTGGCGGGGCCGGATGGTGCGTTGTTCGATGCGGCGAAGGCGAAGGAGGCGCATAGCACTGGGAGGCTGTACACGGGGTTGTATGTGCGGCATTGGGATGCGTACCGAGGGCTGGAGAGGAATGCGTTGTGGTATGGCAGGTTGGCGAGGAAGGGCGGGAAGTACGAGCTTTCTGGGCTGACGAATGCGCTGGAGGGGACGGGGCTGGAGAGTCCGATTGAGCCTTTTGGGGGGACGGATCATTTCGATGTTAGCGAGAGGGGAGTGGTGTTTGTTGCGAAGGATCCGGAGCTGGATCCTGCGTTGAATACGAAGAGCAATGTTTATTTGCTGGAGGTGGAGTCGTGGACGCAGGGGGCGCGAGAGAAGCCTAAGAAAGTGGTCGTTGAGGAGTTTGAGGGTGCGTCCACATCGCCGGTTTTCTCGCCTGATGCGAGGCAGGTGGCGTTTTTGGCGATGAGGCGCAATGGGTATGAGTCGGATCAGAACAGGATCTTTGTCGTTGGGGATTTGGATGAGAAAGAGTTGAAGGCTTCGCGCGAGCATGGTGTTGTTGCTGCTCAGGCGGGATGGGACAGGAGTCCTTCTGCGATTGCTTGGACGGTTGATGGGAAGGGGTTGTTGGCCACTGCTGAGGACGTGGGTCACGCGCGACTTTTCTTGATCCAGTTGGGTCACAAGGCTCCCTTCCCTCTTACGAAGGAGGGCTCGGTGGGAGATGTCGTTCCGCTTGGGGAAGCTGGGAGGATTTTCTACACTGGTTCATCGTTGATCGACAATTCGGTGTTTGCGATCATTCAATTCTCAGACGAGCAATCGGACGCATCGACATCTACGCTCTGGACTCATTCGAACTCAGGCCACGGAAGCAAGTTCGGCCTCAAGTCTAAGCAAGTCTCGTCGATCTGGACTCCGGCCAGCAACCCGAAGGTGACAAAGGAGGTCCATTCCTGGGTCATCAGACCGAGCAACTTCGACGATTCAAAGAAGTACCCAGTGGCGTACCTCATCCACGGTGGTCCTCAGGGTGCTTGGGGCGACAGCTGGTCGACCAGGTGGAACCCTGCCGTGTTTGCTGAGCAGGGCTTTGTTGTTGTTTCGCCCAACATCACCGGATCTACTGGTTACGGCCAGGCTTTCACAGACGCGATCAATAAGAACTGGGGTGGCGATCCCCTCGGTGATATCGAGAATGCTTTCGAGTGGGTTGGCAAGCATCTGCCTGAAGCTGACAATGATCGAGCTGTGGCGCTCGGAGCGAGCTACGGTGGCTACATGATGAACTGTAAGTCCTCTTATTGCACATACACTATCTTCATACTAACACCTCAACCAGGGATCCAAGGCCACTCCCTCGGCCGCAAATTCAAAGCCCTCGTCTGTCACGACGGCATCTTCAGCTGCGCCAACATGCTCTCCACCGAAGAGCTCTACTTCCCCCTCTACGACCTCGGCGGCACCCCCTGGGACCACACCGACTTCTCGCGCCCCAAACCGCTCTTCCCCTCCACAACCTTCAGCGACTGGCGCCGCTGGGACCCCTCCGAGCACCTCAGCAACTGGGCCACGCCACAGCTCGTCATCCACAACTCCAAAGACTACCGCATCTGCATCTCGGAGGGTTTGGCGGCGTTCAATGTGCTGCAGGCGAGGGGCGTGGAGAGCCAGTTTTTGACGTTCCCGGATGAGAACCATTGGGTGATCAAGCCGGAGAATAGCCTGGTGTGGCATAAGACTGTGTTTAATTGGATTAGGAAGTATGTTGGTTTGAAGCCGTATGCGGAGGAGGGGGTGGAGAGCGTGGAGTATTTTGGGGGCGTGAGGGAGGGGGAAGAGGTTGAGGGGATGGTTGGGCAGGGGAGGGCGGAGACATGAGGGTCGGAAATGTTTGTGAGCAATGTGTGAGGGGGTATTATCCTCTCTTGGTGAATAGCGCATGATTCTTGGTAGTAAATCAAGATAAAAAGCTCTTTTCCGTTCAGAATCCCGCTCTTTTGATCTACAGTGCAAATAATGCTCACAAGCGTTGTTTCAACATCTGATCAAAACTCGTCACTTCACTAATCTCGTCGCTCATGTCAGAGTCTAGCTAATGTCTCTGTTTAGTATACATATCGTCTCCTCGTCCTTGTCATTCGCAAGTCATTATCGATCCTAATCAATAGAGAGATTTCAACTCGTGTGATCGAAACCTGCTTAAAGACTCAACATATGTTTCCGTTAGGATCGATAGCTACCGTTGCCAAATCACAGTTGAGCACTTGAAAGTGCTCATTAACACTCAAATCATGCATGCCAATAGACTTGCAACGACTCAACTGATCACAGTCGTTCAGTGAATATGGAACTATGATCGTAGATCAGCCAAGCAGCTTGAATCCACCTAGCAATATTGTTCGCTGTTGACTAGAATCCTCGTCCAGTTGCTTCTTTCGATCAATTCGTTCATTCTCGTAGGTCGAGTCCATATCAAGGCAAGACAGAGATGAGTAGCCTGAATCTGCCTCGGTGCGTAGATCGCTCCTGAGGTCTAATTAAACACAACGACGGTGAACATCGTCCATCCAGCATGACCATTTCGTCTGACTATGGACGAGGCTGAAAAGGTGATATCAATTCCATTCTGTTGCGAACCAGACGTGAACTCCGTAGATCGATCAATGTACATCGTGCGCACCTTGTATCATTCAAGATCGTTCCCGATCGAGCCAAATCAATTGTGCTCGGTCGTGAACACTTGCAACGCTTCCGTGCTATTATCCAGAAATGACCAAAAAAGGTCAAAAATGATGTTGAACAGGGTGGGACTCGAACCCACGCACCTTTCGATACTAGCAAGCGATGACAACATTGCAGAAGCATTGTTAGATCACCTGAAGCTAGCGCCATAACCACTCGGCCACCTGTCCGAGAGATTCAATTGTTCAATTGATGGTCAATGCGCGACAAATTCCAACTATGGATGTTTGTGATAAGACACGGTGATGATCTGAGAAGTGGTGGTGAATCCAGCGATTACAAGCTCTATATATAGCAGCGGAGGGTATAGAACGTCTGACCATGCTACTCTAGTCATTAATGTATCGAGGGTACGAGGTCTAGATCAATACAGTCGCCAGTCAAAAGAACATGCAAAGCAACCCAGTGATCGATCGTGACGCAAAACGACGACGATGATGATGATGAATATGGGCTTGTTGGGAATCTTCCACACGCTCATTGGGCCTTGAATATCCTGCGATTGAAATTGCTATATGCACGTAGTACATTTCGATTGTGGTTAATTTTGATTGCGAGGCTCCAAGAAGGCTTTATAAGCACGGATGTTCGTGTTCGCAGAAATCGTCTGCAATGTCAAAACTTCCGAACGACAACCACAGACACACAAGATGTGGAAGATAGGTAGTATTGATGAACTGAGAGTGGACAGAACAACAACAGATTGTTTCGTTGGCACTATTCGTGTATTCCCGCAACATCTTCTCACTGATGCCTTTCATACAGGGTTAGGGTTTGGGTCAGGCAAAGATCAAATGTCAGGCCAGCTTACATGTAAGTTACATGTACGATCAAATGTTACACAAGAGGCATAGTGTGACAGTGACTGAGCGAAGTGTACATACACCAATGCGGGGGATAAGGTTGATTCACATTCGGTGCACAAAGCTCTATCGCTAATCTATAAACTGCTTCGTCATGAACTTCCGATGTCCTCGATTGATCAACGCCCAACCACCACTTTCCGTGGGTAGCAACTCGAATAATTCCCATCGAGGATCGCTGCCTCCACCAACCACATAGATTACCGCCCCTTCGTCGTCCTTGCTGATACCACTCATACCGTGAGGCTTGCTGTTTGCTGTCGGCTTCGGAGCAAATGCAATGATGCCCTTCGGCGGTCGGCCGGTAGGATCGTTCGGTAGTGGGAGGACAGGATTCTTGACGCGCTTGCGGTGACCCGTGGGCGTCACGGTCCAGCTATGTGAAGGGCCGCCTTGCCAATGTTGTGGGTCGTTTCCGGTGTAGAACGGCGCCGAGGCTACCGAGCGGACGTCTTTGAGCACTCTCGGGGCGAGTGAAGAAGACTTGAAAGCTTGCATGGCCGAGACGCCTGCTTGCGGACCAGCTGGAGAGGCAGAGAGTGGGGGAGGTCGAAGACCGTAGTACTCCTGCACACTGCCTTGATATGTGGCGCTTTGTGGACTCGAGCGGCCGGACATGCCAGACTGCGAATCACGTTCGAAAGCTCCACCCGACAGTCGATGACTAGCATAGCTCTGGCTTTTCCTGTGTTGAGACTTGGTATCAGAGGTCGCAGTAGAAATGGTGTGACCGCCAGGCTTCATGTCAAATACATGTAGTGTGCCTTTGTCAGAAGTGCACGCCAGCCATCGGTTTCCTGGACTGATGGCAAGACCAGTAGTGACGGCGGTATCCACGCCACGGCGGAATTCTCCGATTTGATCCAGGCTTGCAGTATCGAATGCCCTGATCAATGTGCCCTTCATGGAAGCCGTGGCGACGATGGAGCCATCATCTGAAACGGCGATGGCGCGTAGCGCCGAAGCGTGGGCTCGGAATACACGTTTCGAGCCGGTAGGAAGTGGTATCAGTTGCACCTGCCCGGGTGATTGAGCTGGTAGGACTAAGAGTGTCTCGATGAGACAGCCGAGTCCATAGGTGTTTGGAGAAGTCGAGTACAGATTCTTGACTTTGTTCAGACCTCGTTCTGCTAACCCGGTCTGTTCTGTTTCTTCGGAAGGTGACACGGGAGGTGTTGGTTCCTGTTTGGCAAGATCCTGATATTCGTAGAGCAGAGTGCGCTCAGCAAGTATAATGGCTGCGTGTGAGTGAGAAAGTTTGACGTCCAGAATTTGCTCATGGAAATTGATTGTGTTCATCTGACGACCTAAAGCGGCATCCCAGAATGACAGGACGTTCGGACTGGCGAAGGGAGCTTTGCCACCACCGACGACAGCAAAGTAGCGATCATCCAGAACAGCAGCAATAGCTACACCTCCATCGGTGAGAGATGCTGGAACCTTGCCTCTTCCATCTGTGTCTGATAGAGAAGGTTGATATGTGGGAAGGCAGTTGTCTATGCGGAAAACGCGACAACCTTCGGAAAGTGCTGCGATGAAGCGGTTCCTCGTGGCTGATAGGCTGACACCCAGGACAACGGCATCGTTTGTGCTTTGTATGGCCTGTCGCGTATTCATTGTCGAGTCACCTGTGATGAGACTGCGAGGGAAGACTTCAGACTTATGGATCCTCTATATCGGAATAGCAGTTAACGCAAGGTTGGCATGTTTCCTTCGATGGTTTGCTCTGTCGGCTGCAATCGCGATCAGTATGATGAGCCGGTGACTGAGAATTCAGATGCAAGCAGTGGCAGTGGCAAATGGTATGTGTTGTATTACAGCACAGAGAGCAAGATATGGCTCGCGCTCGCACGTCAACTATCACATGGGAGCTCTAATGTGACCACCATCCGCCGGCCAATTGGGCGTTAGCGGCGGCTTCCCCAAACTCTACCACTCTAAGCGGTGGCCTGAGCGTGTGCCTGCCCCTTTGCGACTCGCGCTGCCTCGCGCTGTCCCTGAATTGAAAGAGACGGACTGCTTGACCTTGCCAGCTTGCTCCGCCCATAACAATTACATCCTCAACCTCAACCTCACCACCACCACCACCACCACCACCGCCAACCTCTCCACCCCCACCGCCCTCACCGGACACGTTCTCCGCCCTCCCCGACACTCCGTCATTCGCTCTGCTGCTGCGCCGGCCGAGCAACTAGCCACCGCCGAAACGTTCGGCAACACTGCACAACCAAGGTATCCAGCGCCTTCTCAAACAATGTCGGCCGCCGGCAGCGCGATCAAGATCCGCCGCAAGAAGAATGTGAAGAAGGGTATCCAGTTCTGCCTCATGGTTTGCGGTGCCTCGGGCACTGGCAGGACAACCTTCGTCAACACTCTCTGCGGCCGCCCTGTGCTTGAGGGTCAGGATGACGACGACCCAACGACTGCCCACATTGAGCAGGGTGTCAGCATCAAGCCCGCCACCGTCGAGCTCGAGCTGGACGAGGAGGGAACCCGCGTCAGTCTGACCATTGTCGACACTCCCGGCTTCGGCGATGCCATTGACAACGAGGCCGCCTTCGGCGAGATCAGCTCCTACCTCGAGCGCCAGTACGATGACATTCTTGCTGAGGAGAGCAGGATCAAGCGTAACCCTCGCTTCCGCGACAACCGTGTGCACGTCCTCCTCTACTTTGTCCAGCCTACTGGTGAGTTATTCCTGGGATAAGCCAATTCCATGCCTGCTTGATCATCCACATGCTAACGAGTTTCAGGCCACGGTCTCCGTGAGCTCGACATTGAGCTGATGCGCCGCCTTTCACCTCGCGTCAACGTCATCCCCGTCATCGGCAAGGCCGACTCACTCACTCCCGTGGAGCTGGCCGAGAGCAAAAAGCTCATCATGGAGGACATCGAGCACTACCGCATCCCCGTTTACAACTTCCCGTACGACATCGAGGAGGATGACGAGGATACCGTCGAGGAAAACGCCGAGCTTCGTGGCCTCATGCCATTCGCTATCGTCGGAAGTGACGAGACCATTGAGCTCGATGGTCGCACAGTTCGCGCTCGTCAGTACCCGTGGGGTATCGTCGAGGTCGATAACCCTCGCCACTCCGACTTCCTGGCCATCCGCTCCGCTCTCCTCCACTCTCATCTTGCCGATCTGAAGGAAATCACTCACGACTTCCTGTACGAGAACTACCGTACCGAGAAGCTTAGTAAGAGCGTGAACGACGCAACTTCCGCTGGCGACAACTCCGAGTCCCTCGACCCACAGTCACTTGCATCGCAGTCTGTCCGCCTGAAGGAGGAGCAGCTGCGCCGTGAGGAGGAGAAGCTGCGCGAGATTGAGATCAAGGTGCAGCGCGAGATCGAGCAGAAGCGCCAGGAGCTGTTGGCCCGCGAGAGCCAGCTCAAGGAGCTCGAGAGCAGGATGAACCGCGAGCCTTCGACGATGTTGGACGACGACCACGAGACTCAGGCAGGCGCTTAAGAGGCTTAGCACACCAGCTGAGCCGGCCCTCCTTACATTTTACTGTCTTGTCGTTGCAACTCAGCTAACCTGACTTTAAATTCAGGCGAGCAAGAGCGATATGACAAAAGCCACGAGCTGCGCATCCAAAACAAGCAGCAATGTGACCCGCACCGATGTTGCGAGCAGCGTCGAGGTTTATCATGTGGAGGAAGCAAGGCACGGCAGAGTCATGTCAGGTCAACTGGTTCCCACCTGAGCCAAGCGCTGTTATGACACTCTTCTACCTTACCTTTTTCTTTTCTGCTCTTGAAAGTATCTCTTGGGTTGGGTGAGCGTGGTGTGATAGATATTCGTGCTCCCTCGTGGTGGGGAGTTGATTGGAGCGAACCGTTCATACCCAGATCTGTGTTGTGTAATGCATGTAAATCCAGTCAGTGATTAAGCTGTCAGGAAATAATATTTTGATCTTTCTTCTGAATAATGATTCAAAGTGTTCTCCCTCTGCATGCTACTGCAGTCCATCTGGATGATTGTTCTCCAGTGAGAACACTGTACATGTACCTCACCGTATCCGTCTACCTCCACGATCGATTGATCTTGGCTTCTCAAGGTCAAGACGGACAATAGAGATACCGCTTAAGTGGGTACCACGGAAGCCCGCGTATGTCCGTCATCGCTGCAATCACGACTGCCTCGGCGATTGACCTCACTTTATTCCTGAGCTGTTGGTCACTTGGAGCTGTACATATCATTGTTTACCGCGACACATAAACTGATGTAAAAAAAGAGCGACTTGCCATACACACAATTCACACCAACGCCACCCCTCAACAAACCAAAGCAATCATGTCCAAGCTATCTGAGTCGCTCAAAACTCTCATCAATGTCGCACACGTCAGGCCTCACACGACACCAGCGCCAAAGAACATCTCCTCAATCTACGAAAAAATCGCCACAGATGCCAAAGCAAAACAAGTTGGCTTACCAGCATGGCTATGCGCCTCAGTAAGCCCACACCACCAACCCTCCCGCCACCCAAGACTAACCACTCTTTCCAGACCGCAGCAACAATGACCCTCAACTCCCCCGAATCACTCCTCCAACTCTACGCCCTCGCCAGCGCAAGCAAACCCGCAACCGCCAACCCCTCAGACCACCCCGTCTACACTGCCGAGCTCATGCGCGAGGTCGGCCTTAAATGCATCGGCTTCAACGGCGTGCCACGCACCATCAACTGCCTCAACGCCTTCCGCGACGGCCTGCCCTCCGACATCCAGTCCGCGCTCGCCGAGCGCAAGCCCCGCCGCATGCTCGCCCGCGACAACATCGACGACGTGCTGGACCGCGGCCACGGCCTGTGGAACTCGATTTATGCGCCTTTCAGCTCGAAGCTCATCAAGAAGCTCAGCTCCAGCCACCCGGACCTGCCGGTGCACATTGTGGAGTCGGAGTACGGCGCGCTGTTCTCAGATCCGGCGGTGAGTGCGCCTCATGGCGCGAATGTGGGGAGGGTGTTGACGAGTGTGGTTGCGGTGGCGTGTTTGCGCGCTCAGACTGGTGTGGGGCCGCAGGTGGTGAGCCATGTGTTTGGGTTGAGGAAGGCGGTTGAGGGGGAGAGTGTGGAGGAGAAGGTGGAGGGTGCGGAGTGGCTGGCGAGCAATGAGGGGAGCGAGTGGTTGCTTACGAAGGTTGATGAGGTTGTGAGTGCTATCGGAGGCGGGTTTGCGAGCGGGTATGGCGAATTGAAGGCGAAGTTGTAAAGCCTCGGATTTTAGTGAGTAACTTAGAGCGATTTGTTTCTTTGCGGATATGAAATATGTCAAACTGCTCATCCTTGTTGGTTTCACACTCCAGAATCACCATAGCGAAGTAGAATAAGACAGTCGGCAGATAGAGCGTGTAAGTTTGGTCTTTTGGAAAATTGTACACCAACATGGCTGCGCTAAACTTCTAAATAGATATGTACAGGTCCAAATCCTGAGCCTGATCTATACACTAAATAAAACACCACGAGCAAACGCAACAGTCCTTCACACGGTTATTCTGCTCTACTCCATAGCGGTCACGTTCTCAGCGACGTTGAACTTGGCATCAGTCTTCTCCTTGACCTCGTCAACAGTAACGCCAGGTGCCAACTCAGTAAGAGTCAGCTCGCCCTTGACGCGATCGACTTGGAAGACGCAGAGGTCGGTGATGATGGTGCTGACACAGCGGGCGCCGGTCAGAGGCAGAGTGCAGTTCTGAACAATCTTGCTGACGCCGTACTTGTCGGTGTGGTCGGTGGTGACGACGATCTTGGTCTCGTCGGGGTTGGAGACAAGGTCCATGGCGCCGCCCATACCCTTGAAAACCTGCGTGGGTTGTTAGTGTTTGTTTCCGTAGATTCTATCAAGTGCAGTTTTTGTTTACCTTTCCGGGAATCATGTAGTTGGCAAGGTCACCGTTGGCGCCGACTTGGAGAGCACCAAGAATAGAGACATCAACGTGGCCACCGCGAATCATGGCGAAACTCTCAGAGCTGTCGAAGACGCTAGCACCAGGGACGAGAGTGACAGTCTCCTTGCCGGCGTTGATAATGTCGATGTCGACCTCGGCCTCAGTGGGGTAGGCACCCATACCAAGAATACCGTTTTCACTCTGGATCCAGACCTTGCGGCCCTCAGGCAAGAATGAGGGAGCGAGTGTGGGCATGCCGATACCGAGGTTGACGTAGAAGCCTTCGTGGAGTTCCTTAGAAGCACGCTTTGCGATGATGTCGCGGCGACGGGCGGCAGGAGTGACTTCCTTGGAAGCATCGGCGTTGGGATCTTGACGGAGCGTCTTGCTCTCAAGCATCTTCTCGGTAGTAGCCTTGACAATGCGGTCAACATAGATGCCAGGGAGGTGGATGTCGTCAGGTGCGATGGTGCCAGTGGGGACAATGTTCTCAGCTTCAACAATGGTGACCTTTGCGGCCTTGGCCATCATGGGAGCGAAGTTCTTGGTGGTGTAGCGGAAACGGACGTTGCCATCCTCGTCGACAGTGTGAGCACGAAGAATGGCGACATCACCCTTGATGGCGCGCTCCATGTTGTAGACGCGGCCATCGAAGATGCGAGTTTCTCTGGGTTCGGCAGGCTCAATGACAACGCCGTTGTTGAGTTTGATGGGGATTCCACCGCTTTGGATGAATGTGTTGACGCCAGTAGGAGTGTAGAAAGCCGGGATACCAGCACCGCCGCAACGGAGCTTTTCAGCGATGGTGCCCTGAGGTGTGAGTTCGATGCCGATTTTGCCAGTAAGGTACAACTTTTCGAGGACCTTGTTGCCACCGAGGAAACTGCAGATGGCGCGGTTGATTTGACCAGACTCGATCAGAGGCGAGAGACCGCCACCAATTGATGTTCCAGCGTTGTTCGAGACGACAGTAAGCGAGTGAAGGCTCTCAATTCCTCTTTTCACCATAGCGCCGATAATAGTCTCTGCGGTACCACATAGTCCGAAACCAGCGGAAAGAACAGTCGAACCAGACTTGATGTCGGCCACGGCCTCGTCAACAGATTCGAAGACTTTTGATCCACCACGCTTCTTCGCAGGTGCACCGCCAGGTGCCTCGCGGAAGAAAGTTGTGCTGGACTGGAATGCTCGCCTCTGGCAGACATGGTCCTTGACCCGCCATGCCGCGCGAGGAGCCACGCGAACCTGAACCTGAACGCCGCTGCTCAGAGCAGAGCCAAAGGAGCGTGCGAAGTCCATGTCGAGTGAGTGTAGACTGTTCACCTCTGGGGTAAGAAGCGATGTCCAGGGAGATCTGGGGAGGAAGAGAAGCTATACAACAACGAACTACGACTTCCGCTCTGCCACCTGGGCCGGCGAGCTTGCTGCTGATATCATTTCCGGGTCGGAATCGTTCCCGGCTACTGCACTGCTGCCATGTGGGCCGGCTATGGCGGCCGCGCGGGGGAAGTCCAGTGGTAATTGGGCTCGGCACTCTTGGGAATGTGGAGGTGCGGAGGTAGATGGACTTTCGTTCTTCCGCTCTTCTCCGTGTCGTACAATGCCATGTTTCAAGGATTTCTTTCGACAGAGAGGAGGTATGCAGCCAGTGTGGCCTTCATCAACATCATTGGAGGTGAACGCTATGGGAGCGAAACACTTTATCGGTTCCAACAAATCGTCTACTGACGGCAGAGATTTGTGGAAACCTGAAACCAGCATGCCTGAAGACGCGGTCCGGGAGCCGGGCAGATGCCGCGCAGAACAAACATCACTGACGGAGGACGGAGGACGAACAGAACGCGTCTGGGTTACGCGTGCGCTATATCGTGTCCATTGAACCAGGCAGAATATGTTGACAGCACTTGTAGGGCGAGATATCTCCAACGTTCTTAGGTAACGACTGCAGGATTCGCGGTGCTGTGGATACTTAGCTGTCTCACTTTTAGGTATGCAGTATCGATTCGCGGCA
The DNA here is from genome assembly GCA_019775565.1 of Melanodothis sp. VS III C KN 2. Taxonomy (NCBI): domain Eukaryota; kingdom Fungi; phylum Ascomycota; class Dothideomycetes; order Cladosporiales; family Cladosporiaceae; genus Melanodothis; species Melanodothis sp. VS III C KN 2. Next base: position 367,110 of record JACWFM010000030.1, on the reverse strand, counting down.
CTGCATAGTCACACGCGCAGGTGGCAGATGAACATGACATATTTCAGGGAGTAGGACCCATTTACTCGTTTGTCTGCATCGCGCTCAGCCTGCTACAGGCGTAGCGCTGGCCAGTCACTTGCGCGAAGTGGAGCCCACCCACATCTTCCGAAGGGGTCTCCTTGAAGGCAGAGACTAGTCTCAGGCAGGTTTTGGCCTGAGGGCGCCACAACGAGAGATGCAAGTGAAGTCAAGACAAAGATGTCTTGGCGTGACGCTGCTGCCTGGGTGTCGCGCCTGCCTCACCTTCAGCAGAAGCGCGCGTACAAAATGCCACTTGCGATGGCTTGCCACAACCTCAACACACCCTCACCCCCCACACAGGTCCTTGATTCCATAACAAGAACCTCCACTCAACAATGTCCAACGACCCGCCAATTCTCACCGGCAAGCGCAAGCGAGCTGCTGTTTCCTACGCCGAGCCTGATGATGTTGAGCTGCAGAGTGACGAGGGGCAGGAAGAGCTCGTAGCCCAGGCCGACCCGGATGACAACGATCATGACAGGACTTACGGTTCTCGCAGCAAGGTATGTTCTATTTTTTGGTTGCTGCTCAAGATCTTCTTGCTGACAAGTCCTCAAAGAAAGCTCCACCGAAGAAGAAAGTCAAGCCCAACCCGAAGCCAAAGAAGGAGAAGCCGTTGCGGTTCCTCGACCTGCCACCGGAGCTTCGCGACATGATCTACGAGATAGCTCTTACCGACGTCAACGGTGTTGGCATCGTGGCGAAAACGAGGGGCTACCGCCGAACCGCCGGCCGCGGCCCAGTGTATGCCTCTTCCAGCTATCGCCGTTCTGGATGGGGATGGGGACGACGCCGGCTCAAGCACGATTCCACGTCAGTCGTGGACGCCGAGACCAAGTTCGTCCCTGCTCTACTTGCTGTAAATAAGCAGATCAATCTGGAAGGAATCAACTACCTCTACGGTCAGGATTTTGTCTTCGAGAAGACGGTCGCCCTGGAGCAATTTCTTGCCATCATTGGCTCCCAGAACCAGCAGCGCCTGCTTTCTGTCGAGCTCGTGAGCTGGACCAAATCCGGTGTTTCCAAGTCTTCTAACTACAGCGCCTTCACCCTACTTGCCGGTGCCACGAACCTCCAGTCTCTCGTGTTCGACTGCGCACTGAACGATTGGGGCACCTCGGCTGAGGCTATTGCTCTTCAGATCTACAGGGATGGGCATCACTTCATGGAAGCTTATGGGAGAGCGAATGGAAGCAAAGATGCTGTTGTGGACATCATCGAGTTGGATGATGACAACTTCGATCCCAGCAATTTCCACGTGAGAGCACCGTCTTCTATCGAGGAGGGCCGGGCCAAATTCGAAGTAGCACTCCGGAGACTGCTGCAGGCGGCCCGCTAGCCACAAGACGGAAGTTGTGGCACGATGGATCTGTCATGGCGGGCTGAATAGGGCTCTAGAGCGAGTGACTGGATGAACAGAGAGAAGCAGAGCTACCCAAGTGCTGGGTTATTGAATGAAGCGATCTCCTCACCAGTGGTTGAGGGACAAATGGCCTATGAAGAAAATGTCACTGACGGTCTCAAAAATTATTTTCTATTGTCTGGCCAATGTCTTCATATCGTCTCATGCGGGACCTTCCGTCTCGTTCATCGTTCTCATGCATCGCACAAATGCGAAGAGCTGTCTACCATAAGCCTAACATCAGCATGAGTGTCCTGCTGGATATCTTCAGAATCTATCCTGTGCCTGTTGTCGAGTGGTTCTCTCGTGGCGCAACTCATCGTCACCCTTGTTGTCGTAGTCCGCCCTGCGTGCGTCGTGGCTAGCTTTCTTCTCTGCCTTCTTGGCCTTAGCCTTCTCCTTGGCCGCGATGACCTTCTCCTTGATGGCTTTGATTGGTTAGTGAACGATCTTTTTCTCAGCGCCCTTGGATGCGATTTGGCGGGTGTTTTTGGTTCCTGATCCACCGATACGGTTTCCTCCACCTCCTGAGCGGTTTCCACCACCTCCTCCACCTCCGGCTCCTCCAGCGGGCATTATTGAGGACAGTTGATTTGAGGTGATTATAGGTAAGAGGTTGATGTTCGCAGTGATGAGAACTGCGAAGAACTTTGTGTGGTCGAGAAAGCTTCTGGCAGGATTGAAAGCAGATTCCACTAATAGCAATTGTCAGGCTCCGTTATTGCACGCTCTTTATTATGTCGAGTCTTGTCCTCAAAGTATGCATTCTATCGCCGCATCCGGCATTGTCGTGTTGGCGTGATAATCAACGTTCGCAACAAAGGAAACATGTCTGCGACTTGAAAATCATTACGCTATTGGTCAGTCAATCGTTCATGAACTTTCACATTGGCGCATGTGGTAGTATGTCGGACACTCGCTGTAAATCTCCTGTATCGATCGATCTCACCTTTCAGCCGGTACGGTCACGTGCATCGCCAGAAGTCATTCGGCTACCTTGTGCAGTCCTATTCTAATCCCTGCTATGGTCCTAGCACAAATGTGTGTCATACGCAAATGTCCACGGCCAATCAGGAACTGTGAACTGACATTACTCCGTCGCTGTTGTGTGAGCGTTCATCGATCACAGTAGCGGATAAAGATTCACCCGGCGCACGATCCTTGCGTCTCTCCACCTGGACCGACTACATCCCGATACGGCGGGGCTAGCCATTCTTGGCCCACGACCTGCATGCTACTGTTGCCCAGAACAATGTTCGCGGCGTTGAAAAGATTCAGCGATAGTCACTGCGGACGATCAAAGGCACGCAATCTAGTATGAGTGGATGGAAATATCAAGGAGTTGGTGAGTACATGCTTGCTTGGTTACATTGCTAACCTCTATCTGATCTCATTATCGATATTTTGTGGCTCTCATGCAATCCAGATCCTAAAGCGTGTATCTGAAATGCGGGTTGGCCATGTCCGTCGTGTCAATCTCACCAAGCTCTCTTCCCAGCCGTTCCTGCTCTTCTTTAGACAGGCCACTCTCAAGAGCCTTCTTGTCGCGGCGACGGTTCTGCCACATGTAGTAGCATCTCCAGACAACTATCAGCAGGAACTCAAGTCCCAACGATACTCCCGCACCAATTGTACCAGGGACTACGGTTTTGTCAGCCCAAGTCTCTCAGCCTCCTGCGGCAATCACATATCGACTTACTGTAACGCGGTGCATCTGCTTCCTTGAAGATCTGACTTCCAGCCATGTTTCCCACACAATAGCCAAGGAAGGTTGCAGAAGAGATGATGGTCTTCTTGGTGCGTCCGGCCACATTGGACGGGATCAGAGTCCATGCTAGGAACAGTGCAAGCACGTAGGGCACGGTAATAAGATACATGCCCCATTTCGTCCACATGTTTGCAGGGCTGTTCGGAATCATCGACAAGGCGATCAGTCCAATGAAGGGCGTGATTGTTGATGTGGCCATGATGTACAATCGGCGATTTGGCACACGGCGGGTGTATATGCCAACTATCAGAAAGAGGCAGAGTGATACAACTGCATAGGTGTTAGTCAGATAAATTTGAGAGACCCGAGTCTCGCTCAGAGGCACATGAGTAACGGAAGTGTCGACATACCAGATCTCGGAATGTCTACCAGCAAAACTTGCAACCTCGTGAAGCCGAACGAGTTGTACATGATGTTACCGAATGTCGTCAGGCCGCTGAGGAGTGTCAGTCAGTGACACAAGACAAGAAAGCGAGAATTAGTGTAAGCTTACCCGTTCGGGACCGACGAAAGGAAAGCGTTAACCATCGCGAAGTAGAGTTGAGGATCCTTGAAGGCCTCGGTAACCTGATCCCATTTCCACTTCTTACCCGTGATATCTCTACCTGCCTTGTTGCGCAAGATGCGCGCAGCAGCCATACGCTTCTCGTCCTTGCTCAACCAGAAAACTTCTTGTGGGCTGCCCAAAAGTGCGAAGCAAATGAGCGCCAACACCACCGTGCATGAACCCAAAAACATGGAGATCGCTCTCCAAGGAGCCAGACTATCAGGATTCTTCTGCGCATGTGTACCAATGCCATACATGATCTGCGATCGCGTTAGTTCTTTACAATCCCACAGTCCACACGATCGGCCGAGTACGTATGCCAGCTACACCGATCATCGAGAATTCTAAGCGAAACAACACCCAGTATCTGGTGTGAGCGTGATCACTTACCAGAGAAGCGAGAATGCCGAAACCTGCATTGGCAGATTGCCAGAAAAGCGCACGCGATGAATGCTCATCCGTGCGGTACCAGGAACCAACGACCAAGACGAAACCAGGCGAAATGGTGCATTCGAAGAAACCTTGCAGGGCACGGATGGCCATCAGATGTGACCACTCTTGAGCAGCACCCACGCAGAAGACGCAGACGCCCCAGAGGAGCATGTAGATTGATAGCGACTTGCCGAGAGACCATCGCTGTAAGAGAAAGTTCGAAGGGAACTCGCCAATAAGGTATGCCAGATAGAAGATCGTTGTAAGCCATGAGTATTGTTGGCCAACCAAGTTGGTGTCGGTTCTCATTCCAAAAATGGCTTGTGTGCCTAAAGATGTCTTGTCTGTTTGTTGGACACCGTAGCAGAACCACATCAGTGGTAGGAGAAAGCGGTCGATCTTCTTGAGTAGCTTTTTGTAGTCCGCCTCCGTGTAGTCGGATTCCTTTATAATGTCTTCGCCGCCATTGATAACGACCGCTTCCTCGGAGGAGGAATCTCGCTTCTCGGATACATATTGATTCTCTTTGCCGAAAACTGGAGGTAGAATAGTCTTCTCCGTCGCAACGGACAGAGGATCTGGATTAGAGGCCATGATCGTCTGGTGGCTGGCCGGAAGCCGGAAGTGAGTTTTGGAGAGGTGGGAGTTGATACCGCAAAGCTCAGAGTGAAATGAATAAGGAATCACCTCACCTTCTTTTATGGAGCGAGAGTCACCATCCACGCTCCTCTCAAGATAAACAACGGTACTGCCATTCTGCCGAGTTGGCCGCCCTTGTCTATCTCCGCCGGCAGGCCACTGCGAAAGATAGAAGTGGCCGAGTTGGCTATCAGACAGCGGGTCGTATCGTGCACGACTTGCCTATTGAGGGCGATGCGCATGCAGCGAGAACAGTGTGCCGGGTATCTTGCATAATCCAAGAGTGACCACGGTGAGGAGAAGGTCGACCAGGTGTAGTCCGTTATCTCGATAAGCAGGGGTACATGGAGGCTGGGCGCTTGGCTCTCTTGCGCGCAAGACACAACGTGAGCGTATTGGTGGCAGAGTACCTTGCCGTGCGATTTTGCCGACCGATGCACCAGATAGCATGTGGTTTTACTCTTGTTATGAGGACAGACGCAATAGCCATGTATGCCGTTGCAGCTCAGAGCAGAGGAGAGGTTAGATGATTGACTGGACAACGTGGACAGTGGAGGGCTCCGTCGAGTAGAAAGCAGACCAGACCACAATATATCTCATGATGAAATGTGCAGCCTGACTGAGACATTGTTGTCTCAGTGAGAGACATGGATAGTAGTGCTACTTTCGTAGCTTGTCTGCCTAACCAAGAGGCGATGTATCGCTGGATTGTAAGGCCACATGGAGCTTGGGAGCCAGCAGTCAAGTTTGAAGCTACTTATTCAATTACGAATGCATTCGTGCTATCTGATTGACAGGATATTTACTCCTCTAAATGATAGTACCGTCTGAACGTGAGTGCTTCCATCGCTATCTCACTCGATTCATAATGGAGCTCCGGCAGACCGCCTTCGAGCCAAATTGCTGCCATACATGATGTTCGTCCCTCAACTCTGCCTCTGCCTTCCAATCTTCCATTAATTCGTGCAGCTGCACAGCTACCACCACCACCACCACCACTTGCGTCTCCGCAGCATCACAACATAGCTGCTTCCACAGCAATGGCGATTACGACGAGATTGTCATCAACATGCGGCCAGCCAACTCCCCACATCCAGACTCTGTTCAAAACAGCGTACAACAACACCCGCACAACGGTTATGGAGGCGAATGATGCTTGATCGCCCCGCCAGGCAGCGATGAACTCGTAGACAGCGATGGCTGCAACTCGTAAACCTGGTGCAACATAATCATTAGCCGCCTCATCGCGTAGCTTGGATTCGGATATGGGTGTACCGATTTGCCTGAATGGATGTTCATCTTGTGCTTCTGCGGGACTTGCGTTTTCTGCTTGGATGATCCACCATATGCCAAGGGCGAAGCTGTAGAGTGCGTAGCACAGGAGTATGAAGCGTAGAACTCTGCGGAGCAAGAACATGGTGCGGTTGTAATTCGCTGTGAAGTGCTTGAGGTAGTGAAGATACCACTGGCTCTTGAGCTACAGCATGCTACTTATATAGGGTGTTGACAAAATTAGGCAGCACAATTCCGACAATACCATTCTTCGCCGAACCTCCTATTATCATGTCTTGTTTGTTGTCTCGTGGCCACTACTACCTTACCTTCAACAGGGCGTAAGCTGAGGTAACTGTGCATGCTGGGCATTGGAGGATCTAGTGTCGTGTTTAGCGAGGTTTCAGGCTCCAGAATTCCAAGGTCACGATACTATAGCACAGCAACGAAGACCGGACTTAAGCAATTCCACCATCAATGGAATCTATGCAGTGACATTGGCGGTGCCCCGATCCGTGTTTGAGGGGTAGCAGACGGCGGAAGAATCGCTACTGCGTATGAGATCGTATAGGCGAAGGCATGGCGGATCTCATAACGGAGAGTCGCGCCAGAAGTCGTACATAGTGATTGATGCCCAACAGACGTGATTGGTCGATATCTGGTGCATCTAGGAAATGTTCCAAGGAAAACAGGTGGAATGGTTTGTTGGCCTCATTCTACCATAGCTGATGAAGTGACATGTTCGCATGTCTATCCGCCTAACGCCGGTAACTGCAACCGCATGCCCAGCTGAACCGTTTCTTTTCGTTGCCCCATCCACCTGAATGCTCTCGCCATCGTCGCTCGTGTTCGAAACATTTAACGGTGCTGCGCTAGTGTCAGTTCCTCCGGTTTGCGATGTTCCTCTTGCGCGGCGTATGCGACTGACCTTGGTGAAGCCGATGTCAAGAGCCTTCTCACGGAAGCACTGACGGCAGATGTTCAGGCCGTACTTGCGGACGAGACCGGCCTTGTGGGTGCAGACACGGCTGTGGAAGACCGATGTTAGTTCCATGTTCCTCGATTGCCCATGGCTTCCTGTATTCTTCCTTGCGCTCCTCCTCCAATCTATTCCGGCGCAGAGTGTACGTACCACTCGCGGCTGCCCTTGCCGTAGGTGCGTGGGCGAGAGTACCAGACAGACTCGTGAGACATATTGACGGTTGTTTGTCGTGTGGAGGAGATATGCTTCGTCGGGCGGGGATCTGAAGCTGCGAAAATTCGTGTTAACGAGACTCGTTCGGCGGGAGTAATCGGGCGGCGCGTGCGTACCTGTCGTCGATGTCGTCGCTGGTCGTGGTCGTCAGTAGGTGTGCGGGCAGCAAAGTCACAAGACGGGCCTTGGCGGAGGTGGAATTTCGCAGGTTCAAGTGAGGTGGGACGTGCGTGCGGGAATGCCCGTTGAGCTAAACTTGACTCGGAAAGGTGTTTACCTTGCGAGCTGGCTAACGGGCGCGATACAGATGCGATAGATTGAGTACTGGAATATTGCTTGCATCAAACTACTACACGAGCTGAGAATAATGCTGTCACGATGGTATGTGAAACGGGCTTGCATCGTAGCTGCTTTGCTGATAGTTGCTTAGTCGCGCGACTCCTCTCTCACCTTTCTCCATCTCCACCAGTCGCATCATGCCGACTTGCTCGAAGACTTCTCTCGCCTCAAGCTACCAGCTGAAGAAATCTACGTTCCACCACAACACCAACCCATAAACCCTGCTGACGAGGATGATATCGTGCCCGACCAACATGCGGCATTTGGGATTCAGCGCGCAACACAGAAGGTCAAGGAGCCAGCTTGGAGAGACCTTGGGCTGGACCAGTTGATGAGCGCCGCACCACCGAACAAAAGCAAAGATGCGAGATCTCGGAAGGCTTTGCGGTAAATGAGGAGTATGCGATGATGAGATCATGTTTCCACGGAAGTTCGCGCGCGCAGGGAATGACAGGACTGTGCAACGATTTGTATATTCGGTGTAATAAAGCTTGGAGTCGCAATCACAAAAGCCACTCCTGTCGACGTAAAGTCTGGAAAGGACTCTTTTTCTGAGGTAACGCCGAGAGCCACATTTAAAATCAGTGTTTGCCACCTCTGGATGTCTTTGCTGCAATGAGGAAGTCCAATCACGAGGTAGAGCCACTTTGCCGCAAAAGCATGATAGTTAGCACAACAACTCATCATCGTCCATCGCCTTGTAAAAGTAGTCACGGTAATTTCAACCAAGGAGCTTGTGTATTGGTACCAGATTGTCTGTCGGCTAGTGAGAGTATAAGTCAGAGGCTGTTGTGCTACCTTACGCTGCCATACAACTGCCTACGCAGAGGTGGAATTGCGGGAAACGAATGCCAATAATAACATGAGTGTAAAGCAGACATTGTTCTCCGCCCATGGCAAAACTTCGGGCTCACATAATACCTAAGGTATTTTAAGATGCACAACAACATCCGACACTTATAGAACATGTACAGTCAAGCTGTCAAGAGATTTCGAAACACCGGCGCATGCATAAACTGTGCCGTTGGCCTCTGATACTATTGTTCTGCAAGGCGGTTTGAAAGGATGATGTACGAACGGGAGCTGGCCATGACCAAGCAAGTTTTAGACTGCCCCTAATCTCAATGGTCCAAAGACTATCGAAAGAGAACGCAAGCGCAGCACAAGACTTTGAAGACGGCACGTTAGCTTGATGACTGAGGCATGAGGTCCAGAACTTGGCGGCGAATCCTGGTGAGCAAGTGGGAAAGGGCCGCAGTAGGCTGCAGAAGATGGCTGTCAAGGATGTGCCTTGCAGACGGTGATTGTGGAGGTGGCTCCCCCGAGAGCCTGCTTTGACGACTTGCGCGAACGGAGAGGCGAGAAAGAGCGAGCGAGCAGAAAGCCTCCACGACTGCCATCGGACCCTCTGTGCGGCGCAATCGGGGCAGACGTCCGCGAAGTGGTCCGCAGGCACTATTCCTTGTAGTCCATCGTCGGCCGGTGCCAGCCTCGAGCCAGCCCGCGGGTAGTCAAAGGGAGATCCGAGAAAGGGCAAGAGGCTTGAGCAGGGTAAAATCGGTAAATTATCATCTGCGAGAAGAGTGTGCGGGCCTGACTCGCATGTGCAGATACAGGAGAGTTCGGCCCCAGGCCGCACGCAGATCAGGCGTGCTCGCACCACGGTGACTGGCAGAGGGTTTGGTGGTTGTCGCGACATGCCAATCGTGAAGCAGTGCGGCGGCTGAGGTATATCGCACGCAACATATCGTCCAGAGCGAAGATGATCTGCCTGGCGCTGCGAGAGGGTGGCACAACGGAGTTCGACGACAGACGAGCCGGTCGAGGACAGGGGCTAGCGCGATGGATTGAGATAAGCGCCGGTCGTTCCCGCGCGCTCCTCGCAGACGGCAGCTGCTGCCCGGCCATCTCGCTGGAGCTTCGTTCACTGACTACCGCTGCTGCTCTCCCCCAACACCACCACCACCACCCACCGCGCCGCATCCTCGTCCAGCGCCTGTCAAATATACCCCTGCCTCCAGTCTCGGGTCTGCTGCTTTCCTGCGACGCGCTGTCCCGCTCTTCGCCCTCTCCGCTCCGCTCACCACCTCACCCCCCGTTACGCGCGCCAGTACCAGACACGCCCGCCCAGGGATTGTCGGAACCTCCCGCACCTACACCCACCGCAGGAGCGCGAGCCCACGACACCGCACTACATCGACTTGCTGTCGACGGTAGTCTCGTACTGAGCGGCTTGCATCGACGTGCTTGTTTGCTGGCCACCTCGACACCGGCCTGCTCTCACCCACCTCCGCCGAGGAACCATCACTCCAGGGGCTGCGACGGCCATTGACGCCGTTTGCATCGCGCACTCGCAATGGCGGACGCAAACGCAGAATCCATCCAGCAGAAGATCCAGATCGCCCGTCGGGATGCGGAAGCCCTGAAGGACAGGATAAAGCGCAAGAAGGACGAGCTTGCCGACACATCACGTGCGTGAGGCCCTTACTTACAGACCACTGCCATGATTGCCATTGCCTTGCCATTGTCTAACCATTGAGTGAATGCATTTTGCTAACCCGTGCCTACAGTTCGCGATGTTGCGCGTCAAAGGACAGAAGCCCTCCCACGTCTGGGCATGAGGACCAAGAGGACGCTCAAGGGCCACCTTGCTAAGATCTACGCCATGCACTGGTCAACGGATAGAAGGCATCTTGTTTCTGCGTCTCAGGACGGCAAACTCATCATTTGGGATGCGTACACCACTAACAAGGTACACGCAATTCCTCTCCGCTCGTCTTGGGTCATGACTTGCGCATACTCACCAAGCGGCAACTACGTCGCCTGCGGTGGTCTTGACAATATTTGCTCAATCTACAACTTGAGCGCACGGGAGGGCCCGACCAGAGTGGCGAGAGAGCTTAGCGGGCACTCTGGCTACCTTTCCTGCTGTCGCTTCATCAACGACCGCCGTATTCTCACATCCTCCGGCGACATGACCTGTGTGTTGTGGGACATTGAGACCGGACAAAAGATTACAGAATTCGCCGACCACTTGGGTGATGTCATGAGCTTGAGCATCAACCCTCTTGACAACAACCAGTTTGTCTCTGGTGCCTGCGATGCTTTCGCTAAGCTGTGGGATATCCGACAACAGAAGTGCAGCCAGACCTTTGCAGCACACGACTCCGACATAAACGCTATTCAGTTCTTCCCTAACGGAAACGCTTTCGGAACTGGTTCAGACGACGCTTCTTGCAGACTCTTCGACATTCGCGCAGATCGCGAGCTCCAAAGCTATGCCGTAAGTGGACTAAGTTATGTTACCTTTTATATTAACGTTTTGCTGACCTTGCTCACAGATTCCCGAACCTGTCTGCGGTATCACCTCCGTTGCCTTCTCTGTCTCTGGTCGTCTGCTCTTTGCTGGTTATGATGACTTCGAGTGCAAGGTATGTTCCCTCCACTTGTACTCATATCTTTATGGGTTAATGCTAATTGCAAGCTTAGGTCTGGGACGTCCTTCGCGGTGAGCGTGTGGGTACCCTCCAAGGACACGACAACCGTGTCAGCTGTCTCGGTGTCTCGAACGATGCCCTTTCGTTATGCACAGGATCCTGGGACTCGATGGTAAGAAATGCTCAACCCTACCTAATTAGAAAAAAAAACTAACAGACGCATAGCTCCGCATTTGGGCATAAGAAGTCACAAAAACAAGCACGAAACAAGCTTAGAGATACCCGACGTCAGAAATACAAGTCGAGATGGCGCGGCATCTTCGCCACGAGAACCAAACACACTGAACAGCTCCAGAAGCGGCACAGATGCGATTCTTCCCCTTCTTCACCATCACCTGTACGATGCAGCGCCTTGAGATTGTCGTTTCAATTTGACTTTCTCAATGCTCTTTCCCTTCTACTACCTCGGCGCAAAGTGGGCACTCCTTGAGAGAAAAAGACGTTGGGATTTGTTCTTCCAGACGCGATAGAAGTGAAGAGCTTTCGACGGGAAGGCCATACGGGAGCACAGGCTACAACTAATCAGCTCGTCCAACCTTCCCACCGAAACGGAACCACGACGCGACCCTCGCCACCCCAGCCTCTTGACACCACCACCCTTTTTTATTCTCATTTCTTCTTCCTTTTCTACATCTCGGGTCACTGGGCTATTTCCGCTTACCTCTTTGCTTCTGGAGGAGGCCAGACGAGCGGCTGAGAGGATTTTGGGGCGGAAAAAATTAGTCCAACTTCGAGTCGTCTCTTGAAAGCTCTGTGTTACATTTAGGATCTTCTTGTTCTTTCGATTCCTTGCGTCTACTTTGTCCAATTCTCTGATACTTGACCTGTCCGAAGGCATTGTGCTATGAGTGCCTTGGTATAGGTAATTCGTTCCTCGTCTAATCTGCGAAGCAAGAAGGCTTGCGAAGTGAATCTTAACAATGATGTGATTGCGCTCGTTCATGGCCAGGCACCGGCTGTGCTGCCATGTCATACCGTTGTCTATGCTGTGTTACTGTCCTACGTAGGATGCGCTCATGCATGCAGTATTGATTGGGATCCAGAGCGCGCGAGCATGTCATCCCCTCAGCTCTTCCTGCAATGTCTCACTACATGTCTTCGCCGTGGATAAGCTAATCACCTGGACCCATCGTTTCTTGCATGACATGTAGGCGGGGTCGAGAGCCGCTTCAGGTTGTCCGTGTTGTCAATAGTCCATACCCATGACGAAGGCTGTTAGATTGTATACGAACGTGCACATCAATCTGACTCTCTGTCGTGTTTGAGGCTGCCTTACTCATTGAGACTGACTTGCTCATCACATCGGTTTGCAATCGTATATGACGGCTTGACAGACGCCACTTGTTGGTTGCTGCCTTGTTTCGAGGATGTGTCGGTCAATAGTTCTTGATTCACTGACATCATATTCATGCTTGCATGTATGTATTTCGATGCAAGCTTGTGTGCATGCGAATTGTAGCACGATATCCAAGTTTTTCCGCTTCATAGATGTGGTTTCATTCATGCACAACCTGAAGACTGCATGTCAGAGTACTTCATTTCAACGACGTCAAGTGCCGTGCATTCACCGCAGCTTCATCCACGACTCATGTCAGGCAGGGCTAAACTCCACTCTGCTAACGGTACCTGCATACATCCCTTATTCGTGCGTCCCTAGGTCTGACCGCCAGTGCACACGCGCACTGCCTGAAACGCACGATGGCGAGTTCGGCAAGCATACATCTCGTCACTCTGCGGCATGTCAGAGATGTTGTATGATACTGCAGTTGGGTGAATGCTATGTGCAAGGTGTCATCACCACCTCTCAGATGTCTCGCCTCGCAGCATTCGTGAAGCAAGCACAGACATGACGGAGGGGCCTGATTATATGGTGTGCGGTGCGGACTGTAGGAGTCAGATGAACCCGTCGTTTAGCCCTCTCCAGTCCCGTTCTGCGCCTGTCATGCGCCTCTGTCGCGGATTACTACTGCTGCAGGCGAGTGGGCTCTTCTCTGTTTGTCGCATTTGCCTACTGCTGGGTTGGCGCAGAGTGTACGCCCCTGGTCGCAGTAAGAGGTTAATAATAATAACAGGAGGCACCTCATGGAAGGCTGAGTGCTTTCTGAAACCCTGGAGCTTGTCTCGAACTCTGAACCGCCTACAATATACCTTACTCACTTATCCGGTGGACCGTTTTTCTTTCCTTCCATCCTGCTTCCATTCTGCTTCTACCCCTCTTCGATCGATCTCGCACTGATCTGTCCCCCTCCCCTCGAAAGACTGCTGCTAGTGTAACACATTCAAGCTTTCAGCCTTGCGCAAACCGTAAAGCAGCACCTGGCGAAGTCTGTATCCACCATGGCCACCTCAGCCCAAGACGAGTTCAACGAGCTCATGCGCGACAAGGAGCGCCGCACAACCCACCCCGAAGACGCCAACTCCGACGCCCGCTCATTCCTTAACCTTTCCGACGACGAGGACAACGACCGCACACCACCCGCCTCGAACTACGACCCAGATGAGAACCTGCCGCGCTCCAGCACAAGCACCGCCCGCAACATCATCCCGCGCACCCGCTATGGCGCGAACACAGGCCCCAAGGGCGTGATCTCAGATGCGCAGCACTTCCGCGACTCACAGCGTAACCACCGCACAAGCCTACGGAGCCTGGTCGGCGCGCAGCAACCGGTTGTCGAAGAGCCGCCGCAAAGGCATTGGACGCAGGAGCCTTCTGCGTTGGAGAAGCTGGAGGAGGGCGACGATGGCTTGGATGACGAGGAAGCGGACGAGGGCTTCATTAGCAGGTGGAGGCAGGGCAGGCTAAAGGAGCTGCAGAATGGAGCGTATGAGAGCGGCATCCACAAGTCTGGCAAGAGCAGGCGGTCATATGGTGGGTTGACGACTGTGGATGGGGAGGGTTACTTGGATGCCGTGGAGAAGAGTGGGCCGAGCACGGTAGTGATTGTGTACATTTACGATGATATGGTGAGTTTGACGCCGCGGATTCTGGACCATGGAGGACTATGCTAACGATGATCACAGTCGCACGTTTCTCAGATGATTGAGGACTGCGTCCGCACGCTGGCGCGAAAGCACAGCAATGTTCGCTTCGTCAGACTGCACTACCAGGACGCTGAGATGGAGCCCGCAGGTGTGCCTGCTCTCATCGCATACCGTGGCGGCGATAAATTTGCTGGCCTGGTGCCAATCATGGAGGAGATGCCCGACGATGCTGAGCTCAGCTCTCTCACACTTGAGGCGGTGATGCAGAGGTATGTCAGGCCTGATTTCAAATTTTGCGCCAAGCCATGGCTAACATGTATGATGCAGACACCAGATCTTGTGATAAGTTTGGACTTCACGAAGAAGTAATCCTCATCCACTCGGTCACACGCCTCTGGGACCAGTCTCTCACCAAGTCTGCCCACCCACCATACCCAAGTCTGTTTAGGCCAAGAAGACGTAGTGGGCGCTACTCTCCATCACCTGGCCTGCAACTCGAATCTACTCATCGGCTGCATTGAAGCTATATTCAATGCGACCGACCATCATACTATTCACGAAGTACTGAAGTGCCGCTGCAGACGCCAACCACCATATGAATGCAGCGAAAAACTTCTGGCCCGGATCGATGCAAACATACCAAGGATGCCTCGATTACAGAGACACGCTCACCCAGATTAGACTCTTAAACCTTACTGCCATTCAAAACACTGGGAAGTGACTGCGGACGGTAGATGCTCGCGCTAGCACTCGGTCGACTCGAAGGCAAGCTCAATATAGCTGTCTCTATTGGCATCAGACGGCGGTTATAGGTGGTGATCATGTGAATACAAGCTATACACACTGGGAGATATTCGTAGCTAGGCCCCTTCATGTGACGATTTTCTAGATCAATTCAAACTACACTCACATTCAACACTTGCACAAACCCCTGATGATGCGGCTGTATTTGCTTAGTGATGTTACGAAACTGCCTTCCCGGGCGACGAGTATCCAAAACATGTCATTCAGCCAAGATGGGGTATGCTCGTCGCCCGAGTCGCCGTAAATACTTCCGGCGGCAGAAAGAACAAAGATCTGACCATCAACGCCATCAAGACCGTCCTCGCGATCACATACACGACAGTTAGAATCGCTTGTTGTCCCGCGATAGCCCATACACCAGCCGTGATGGCCGAGTCAGGAACATTCGTCTTTGCCATCGCGAGTAGCGGTAACGAAAGGCCCGTCCGTATAATCGGGCTGGCAGCAGAAGCGATGGCGCAGCTACGCCAGAGCCATCGATCAGCTTGGGAAGGAAATGCGAGATCCCAATCTGTGATGTGGATGGCGCCGAGAACTATGGATGAAAGGATTGTTGAGATCCACGTGTCTGACTTCCATTCAAAAGTGCCGCTACTCTTGAGAAGTGGCCCATTGTCCTTGACAATCTTCGCGGCAGAGGGGCAGGATCCCGGTAAGAGGTCTGGCAGGATGACGGTGCTGTTCACCGCTCATGGATTCTTGAACGAAGCAGCGTAGGAAACCATTGAGCAAGCTGCGAAGCCTAGAGTGCCGAACTCTAACAGTGTGATTGGAAGGTCTCTCCCGAGCCTCACAAAGCAACTGATACAGAAGTAGGACACCTGGACGATTGTGATGGACTTGGCCAAGCGGTCGCCTTTGGAGCGGTCGAGGATATCTGTCTCTGTTGGCAGTATTGTGCCGAGAGGCTGGTCCGACTGTCCGAGAACATGGCCTTGCTCCAAGAGCAATTTGACGAAAGTCTCACCCTTGATAACCACAGTCGAAGGCCAATCATCTGCAATATCTTGCACTGAAATCCTGAAGCCTCCCTTATTAACGAAGAACGCATGAGCCAGCGTCCATCCCCGTGCCGGATGCTGAACCTTTGTCAGACCTTCCAAATCACGTAGCAAGCGCCTTGCATCGATGAATTCTTGGAAGGCAGTGCCGGAATACCATTCCGGGGCCAGAACGGGTACCAGCGTCCAATTAATCCTCGTCCGCATGCTCTTCCACCACCACTGCATATGTCCTTTCCAATCTCGATCTCTGTCCTTGTCATCGCGCTACTCGGGTATGTTCAGGTGTAATACTGTGTAGGTACATGCGATGATGGTCGCCAAACAGCTCCAAACGATGTCTAAGGTATTTCGAACATTGGGTGCCGAGACGAAGCTGTGCAGATCTTCTGCTGGGATGGTACAATTGGGTCTGACAAACGCGGTGGCATCTATTAGTATGATTGCCAGCAGAACTATGGTGAGTAACATCTTCGTGGCCATCTCACTCGCGTTGGTCTTGCCAAGAGCTGCGATACTAATACTACAGACGAGAAAGATATCGCATCCCTGGAAACAGCACAGGAACAAGGCTTCGCTAGGCATTGCAAGGCCATTACAGCCATGACACGTTTTCAGCCAACGTATGATGCGAGCGGTCGCACACCTGTTGTGGCTATGCTTCGATTCTTGCAGAAATAGTATGCTGCATGGCAGACGCTCGAAGCGACTGAGGTGGCTGTAGTCGATAATTGAAGATTACAAACCATCTCAAGTTATCAGATGTCCGATTGTCATTGCCGAAGAATCATTTTCATCGTTGTTCGAGAACAAGCAGGCACGGTGTCGAGGAGGCCAATCTGATAGCATCATTCGTCTGGCGCTAAGTCCTTCGAAGGATGTCACGCTAAGCCATAAATGTACGATATTGCGAGGTCAACTTCGCAGACCTCGCAAAACGATATGGTTGGACGCCACCAACGCACACACCTTCCAGGCAGCGAAGCAGAGGCTCAAAGATCGCCGCTACTGTCCCCCAAAACAGCGCCTTTCGCGATATGTCAGATCTGTTGTAGGGACTCGATTTATTCTGCGACTCTATCGGCCGTGATCTTGCATGATGTAGGTACAGTACGTCCGAAAGCGAATCCTCTTGCGGAGGTAGAAACACAGCTCAAGCCCCATTGGAAGGATTCCGAATCCGAAGCACAGCCTACCGTGATGGAACGTTGTCGCCCTTTGCCTAAACGAGCAGACACTGCGAGCCTTGCGAGGCTTGCGAGCATACGTCCGTTGCCATCGTATGGCCTTGTAAGGTAGGTCAGTCATGGAGACATGCCATTGTCTATAAGATGCTATGGCCATGACCATAGCACAGATCTTTGTTTCATCAGCATCATCAAACACGAAGACTGCAGTCGGCAATCCCTCACCACCACGCATCTTACTTAACAATCACACAATTTTTCAACCCAAGACTTACTTACGAATAACAAACAATGTCCGACGATGGATCTGAGCAAAGAGGCTGGGGCGACTGTGACCTCGAAACATGCGACATCAAGTGGAGCATCTTTCAATACCAGCCAAACCTCGCCGCCAACGCCTTCTTCATCGCCATTTTCGGCATTAGCATGATTATTCATATCTACCAGGGCTACCGTTGGAAGCAGTGGACGTTCGCTACACTGGTATCGGTTGGCTGCGCTGTTGAGATGATCGGTCATGGTGGAAGAATCATCATGCACGACGACCCATGGAGCTTTACTGGCTTCATGCTGCAGATCAGTGAGTGTGAAAGCCAATGAGCAATTCGACATAAACTAATTTTGATAGTTTGCATTTCGTTCGCACCTGTTTGGATGACGGCTGCCATTTACATCACCTTGTACAAGAGGTAAGGGATACCAAACTCCGTAAGCCAGGCTAATCACGATCTGACCCTCTATTTCAGTATTATGCGGCTGTCACCGTCGAGCGCCCAATTCAAGCCAGCCCTCTACTACCAGATCTTCATCCCTTGCGATGTACTCTGTCTGGTCATCCAGGCAGTCGGCGGCGCCCTTTCTACTCAGTCCAACGGTTCGTCTAAAGTGGGCGTTGACCTCGGTCTGGCCGGCCTTTCGCTTCAAGTCATCGTCATCTTCGTCTTCATCCTGCTGTCGATCCAGTATGCGTTCCGCTACCGCAAGGACGTTAAAACTGGCAAAGTCTCCAGGGATGGTGTCGATGCGAGATTCAAGTTCTTCATGGTCTTCATCGGCATGGCGCTCATCGTCATCTTCATTCGATGCGTGTTCCGCATCTACGAGTTGACGGACGGCTACAGTGGATCAGCTTTCCACAACCAGGGCGCCTTCATCGGACTAGAGAGCGTGTAAGTTCCGAACATGCTCCGTGACTTTACAATGGCAAGCATCTGACCCTCACATAGCATGATCACTCTTGGAACGATCTTCCTCAACATTGGTCACCCGGGCCTCGTCTTTGATCCGCGCAAGAACAACATGACATTCGAGCCAGCTGCTAAGGGCGAGTCGGCTTCGAGCAGCGATGAAGATAAGCAGAGCACGATGGTTTGAACTTGTTGGAACTTTCTATATAATAGAGCGTGGACTTTGCCTCGTCGGATCTCATTCTGAGATATACCTCTTAAGCATATACATCGCGAGCAGGAACATTTAGCATTGTGCTAATTTACATATCTTGGCGTGAAATAAATCATTTAGATACATATTCATCACCATCTCGAAGGTCTATCTCGAAGGTCAGATATGCGAGCGCATTGAGTCTCACTATGGGCCTCGCGTGAACCCTTTGCCTCGAACTTGTGGCGCAGGTAGCGTATCAGAACGGTGGCACGTCAAAATCAACGATGCTGTTAAGACCAGGGGAAAATACGAGAATTCTATCGCAGGTAACACGAGAGCTAACCTTGAACAGTCGAACACAACGTTTGGGAATCGAAGAAACCGAAGAAGGAACAAGAACACGGCGGTCCAGAAAATACTGACTGTACCTGCAACCAATTGCCAGCAGCGCTTCCCTCACTTCTGTTCATCTGACGCCTTCACAGTCTCACTACCTGCCGGTAGTTGTTGCTCGGAGTGTAACTCGTGGACACGCTGCTCTGCAGGCAATTCCATGGGCGCCGAGATCGATGTCGGCTTCTGAGACCTCTGCTCCGAGTACAAGCTCGGGACGATGTGAGAATACTGGCTCTGATAATTCGGATCGAAGTGCGGCGACATCATGGGCGGCGACGAGCCAGCGGAAAACATTGAAGGGTTCCAAGAGTCCTTTTCGACCTGAGTGGAGTAGGGGGAAGCAGGCATTGGAGCGCTAATGTGATACGGGTGCTGGATCTGTAGTTCTTGTGTTGGTTGTTTTGTCTTGCGACGCTTGCGGCAGAGGAGGACGCTGAGAACGACTATGGCCGCAACAAGAGCGCCGCCGCCTATGCCTGCGCCGATGCCTGCTTTTGCTGCCACCGAGAGGCCGGCTTCTGACGCTGTGGGAGACGTAGCGTTGCTGCTGGGCTGACTAGCAGATCCACTCGCTGATGTCGCTGTCGCAGTAGTCGCCACTGCCACTCCGTTCGTAGATGCGGACGGTTTGGCATTCTCGTTGATGAGGACGGCTTGTGTTGGCTGAGGACCATAGCTCGTGAGCTCTGTGACCTTGGAAGGTGTGTCTGGATACATGGTCAGCGGCACATTCTTTGAGAATTTGGTCATGTCAAGAGTCGGCAGATACTGACATCCAGATATTGCAGTCTCGACCCAGGTACTGCTGCCGTTATTTGTTGTGGTAGAGAAGTAGCCGGTGCTTCCGCCGACACTGGCAGGCAGCGAGACGTAGGGTTCAAGCTTAGATGGGGCGTAGAGAGCGACTCGAGCGTCCGAGCCCATGTCCTTGCATTGTCGAGGTTGCAGTATCAACATATCTGTGCTCGAGGGCCACTCGCACCCACAGCTTTCAGGAGCGTGGCATACCCAAGTATTGTTCACACCAGGATCGTCCACACAGTACTCTAGGGCAGTCCATGGCGATAAGGCTGTTTAACGTCAGCGCACGCCATGAGAAGAGCGGGAAGTGCTATCTTACTACTGTTGAAGCCGCACTTATACGGGCATGTTTTATCTTTGTAGGAGATATCGGTGCATCCGTATTGGTACGTATTGCCAGTGTCAAAGTTCCAGCAAGCGTTGCCGCTTAAACAAACATCACCGAGCAGACAGCAGGCGGACTGCCCAGTGTTCATACAGGGGACCAGATTCGATGGTCCTCGGTAACGCGCACCTGGTCCAAAGTAACATTGCTGCTGGGCGAAGACGAGGTGTACCAGGACTAACGCTAACGTGGTATAAGTTTGTATTGGTTGAGCCATTGAGACAAAGTGACAAGTAGTCGTTAAAGACTGAGAAGCAGCACCGACGCAAAGGAAATGTCTTAGCGGCACAAGTAGGAGGAATGCTCACCTCTGCTCTTCCGGTGTACAACATAAGGACTGTGCCACATAGGTAGGGCCGAGATCCAATCTTTTCAGCCTCGCCGCAGATTAATGCTCAGCATGGAAGGAGGAATTGACTGGCTTCTCCCTGGTCAACGAAGCAAGCATGCGTGAACTCCGGTGCATGAGCTACTGTCACTATCCGCGCGACACTGCTTACGGCCTTGGTCAGGCCTGTGCTACATTGCACGGAATTGCAATCGGTAAGCGCTCCGTGCTGCTTTGCCGTGAATTTCGCGCAAGACGCGAGAGCAGTCATTAAGGTTGACGTGTTGGTGTCTGCTGATGCCCTGTTTGTGTCTTCGACAAATAAATATGTCCCAGCAAGAAACCTGAAGTTGGTCAAACTGGGCTTCACGCATGTGACGAGAACGCCATCCCACATGCAGGCAGCCGTCAGCATCAGCCCACGGTGGGCGGCCTGGCCTTTCTGCGTCAGCCAAACACTTCAGATAGATTGAGCTCAGGAGACGCATCTGAGGCCTATAATAGATCTGCAATAATCATGCGATTGCAGCGGAAATTCAAGCTTTGATAGTTTGGGGATACAAATATGGCAAACCAGACCTCGGCATATAATTGGTATCGGGTGGTTCACCAGCCACGTCTTAGGTCTTACAATACCACGATTCGTCTCTCCGTGGGGACGTGAAAGCTACATACTGTGGTGTAACTGAGCGAATAACAAGCCAAGTTATCGACAACACAACAAAGAACTCCATTTTAAATCGATGCTACAGCTATCAATCCGTCTGTGGATCTTGTGAAGGACCTAGAACTTGCTCAATAGCTGCGGCTGTTCTCTCGACGATCAGGTCGATTTCTTGGCGAGTGACATTGTATGGTGGAGCGAGCTGGACAATGTCTCCATCTTTTCCGTTCGCCATACCAGTGCTGGGGATAAGAGACAACAAATGATCTTGCAAAGCCACAGCATGCACACTCGGCGCAACCTTTTGTGCGGCCGGGAAAGGAGTTTTCGTGGATTTGTCCTTGACGAACTCGATCTGTTGTCAAGAAAATGTCAGCGACGCCTCGTCAACGAATACCGGCACGATGGTAGTAAACTCACGCCCCAAAAAAGTCCGCGGCCACGAACGTCACCCACGTGTTTGTGGTGCTCTAGTCTTCGCTTCAGTGAGCTTTCCAGGTAGTCGCCCATCTCCAGGACATTAGCGAGCAAGTCGTCTTCTTCGACGATCTTCTGAACCTCGAGAGCCGCTGCGCACGCCACAGGATGGCCTTGATATGTTTGGCTGTGCTGAAACCCTCCTGTGCCTTGCTCAAGCTGCTTGACGATCCTGTCGTTTACAAGAAGTGCTCCGATAGGCGCATAGCCAGCTCCAAGACCTTTCGCGACAGTCTGTAAATCAGGCACAACACCTTCCTGCTCCCACGCATGTAACGTTCCCGTCCTGCCCATACCAGACATGACTTCGTCCATGATCAACAAGGCACCGTGGCGTTCACAGACAGCCTTCATCGCTGCGAAGTAGCCTTTCACCGCTGGGACGCTTCCGATTGTCTGTAATATTCCATTAATTCGAGAGCCATGGCATGCCCGGCTGTTTGGGAAAGTAACATACAGTGCCTGCAACAGTCTCTGCGATAAATGCGCAGACCTGATCTGGTCCTTGTCTCTGGAACTCATCTTCCAGTTCCTGTGCCAGCCGAGCAACGTAATCTTCCTCGCTTTCGTTGGCGGACTGGTCTCTGTAAGCGTAGCAGGGCGAGACGTTGGAAACATTCGTCGACAAGATGGGTAGATATGGTGCTTTGCGTGCTTGATGACCTCCAACAGACAACGCGCCAAGGGTGTTTCCGTGGTATGATCTGTCTCTAGCGATGAACTTTGTCCTCTGGGGTTGTGGTGTTGGACCTTCCAGGAAGTATTGACGTGCCAGCTTCAAGGCTGCTTCTACTGACTCCGTTCCTTGTGGATATGTCAACACGGGGTCGGCCTATGAGACAAAGGATTGGAACTCGTCACTTACCAGAGCTGACGATGAAGACTCTTGACATTTGCCAGCCTGTTGAAGCACAAAGCCGATTTGCCAATTCTTCAGCAGGAGGAGTCGTGAAGAAAGGCGCGTAGCAGTAAGAGATATCATCTAATTGGCGAATGATAGCTTCCTTAACACGGGAGTCGTTGTGGCCCAAGCAAGCGACAGCAGCACCACAGCTGGCGTCCAGGATCTTACGTCCATCGTCGGTGTTGAGATAGATGCCTTTGCCATGTTTGATTGTTGGAGGTTTTGTCGCGAGCCTTGCGTATAACACGCCGTTTCTTGGTGCGTCAGCCTTGTCGTCGATTGTGTATGTCATTGTGCGAGAAACTCGGTGGATTCATTTTGGCTCCTTGACGGGCGTCTCATACATATAAGTCTGTACTTGTTAGCAATCGGCTGATAGCTACGTGACAAGCAAACGCTCGGCGTATCTGGCCTATCCGGCCTATCTTCGTTGGTGAGATTGTGGGACACTTCCCCACTCAATTGATTCCTGTTGCGGAAATCACAAGCGGGTTGTAAACCTTGGGGATGGCTCTAAGGTGACCTAAATATATCGAGGTAGCGAGTCACGTCGAGTATTTCCACAATGCTTAGCATGAAGCAAAGCCCCAGAGCTACAGGTCATTCAGTCCTCCCCTCTGCCTCCTCATCTTCGTCAGGTGTAGGGGAAGTAAGATTGGTGAGATTGGGCCACTACCATTGAATTTGCCGTATCTGGTTCGGTCTCTGTCTTCACCGCTGGACTTCTTGAACTACCTCTATTCTGATTTGCGCAGAAACACAGATTGCTTTTTGGGGGGTGGTTGAGGATTGATATGGCTCAAACATCGAGACTCCATGTTCCTGGCCCTAGATCCTTGACGGGGTGTAAGAAACGTGTATCATCAACGCTCGATCCCACCTGCATGCAATATTCAGCATACTGAGTGTGGTATACGATATCACGTTCTTCGGCAGCATTCTCACGCGTTCAACTCAGCAGTCCAAGTGTCATCGCCGCCACCGGAGAAAGACTCCTGGACCGGAACGTTTCGGCGACTGACAAAGGTAGATTGCCGATAAGACCGGCTCGAAATTATTGCTAGTTTGGAGATCAAGATCGATGAGATAGAGCATTACCACTCGTTGGTCATTCATCTTATCGTCAACGAGACTGCCAGTGTTGCTGAAATGTAGAACATATCCGTGTCATATTGAACGCTTTCCTGCTTTCATGGCGAGTAATTGAAGTTCAACGTACTTCTCTTCGAAAAGATTTTCTGATCAATTTCAAGACCGCCAATGACCGAGATCGTTGGCGCCCTTCAAAAGCCGACGCACGCGATGATGGTATCACTATTATCCGACTCAACATGCCCAACATTTAAAGTAAGCGAGCGCCCTTTTTGGATATATCTCATCCCTAACATCGTTTTCCTTTGCGTTCGAAGCTCGTGTCACTTTCCCAGCATATCCTTCACAGGCGCCAACATGCCTCACGCGCACCCAGAAATAGAGATGCCGGATCCAGTCACGATAGCAGATGTCAGAGATATCGCACAGAAACGTCTTGATCCCTCGGCCTGGGATTACTACATCACAGGAGCCGATGACGAGCAAACAGTCCGCCGCAATGAAAGCATCTTCAAGAAGTAAGCTAAACCCCGAGAGCTTGACGCAATTACGAGTACTGATAGTTTCAGGCTTCTTTTCCGCCCACAAGTATTACGTGATGTAACAAACATCGATACGACCACGACGATCCTTGGAAAAAAGTACGATATACCGATTGCCATTGCACCCAGCGCATATCAGAAGCTTGCAGGAGGAGAAGGCGAACCAGACACTGCCCGCGCAGCTTGGGCTCTCGGAACGAACATCACACTGTCTTCTAACGCCACAACCTCCCTCGAAGACGTGGCCAGCGCGCTGCCAGCAAGAAACGAACACTACCCAAAGCCCTGGTTCCAGCTGTACTTTCTCAACTCAAGAAACCTGACCTCCGAGCTCATCCAGCGCGCAGAGAAAGCTGGCTACGAGGCACTGGTATTGACGGTCGACACAGTGGTATTGGGAAACCGGATACATGAGCGCAAGAAGCCTTTGCAGTTGCCAAAGGGTATGGAGATGTCCAACGTCAAGTCCCGAAGGGCGGGCGGCGTGTCCAAGGCAGGCTTGCTTCTAAGCGCAAAGACGGCGGCGGATTTCAAGCAGATGGTGAACGAGCACCGCGATGCCCTTACAGCTATGGACTTGCGCTGGGATGAAGTCATTCCCTGGCTACGGTCGCAGACCAAGATGAAGATCATCCTCAAGGGAATCTTGACCGAGGAAGATGCGAAGCGTGCTGTGGAAGCTGGAGTTGATGCTATCATTGTGTCAAATCATGGTGGTCGTCAACTTGACGGCGTGCCTTCAACGCTGGAAGCTTTGCCGGAGGTTGCTGATGCTGTGAGAGGCAAGATTCCCGTTATCTTCGATGGTGGCATCACTCGCGGCAGTGATGTATTTAAAGCTCTGGCCTTGGGAGCAGATCTATGCCTTATCGGAAGGACGGCACTATGGGGGCTGGCTTGGGATGGTCAGAAGGGTGTTGAGGGAGTGCTGCACATTCTTGAGCGAGAACTGTCAAGAACGATGGCTTTGATGGGTGTAGCGAGACTCCGCGATATCTCGAGGAGCATGCTTGGTCGTGCGAAGAAGACTGGGTTTGGTGTTGCAAAGCTTTAGACTCATGGATGTAGTTGTACAGATAGAGTAGCCGAAAAGCGTACATGAAGTCAAGTTCGTGAGTCTGTACCATTTCTTTCCGTCTTTTTGCATCATATTGTGTTGCTTGGTTCCTCGAGACCACGTTTGCCAGCTTCTGTCCGTTCTTCGCTCCGCTTGCTAAAAGCATTGCTGACTGACCCATTTCTCATGTGGTTTAGGGTTCATCAACTCAGATTTTGGGTCTTGACTTGTATTCATGGCAATTCTGGAACCCTCGGGTCTGCAACTCCGGGAGCCAGGTAGAATTGGCGTGGTCGAAGATTGACATCAAGTCACCAACGTATTCCGTCTTCCTTTGTCGCCCCTGGAATCCTTCCTGCCAATGATGGCCTCCAAAGCCTGCTCGAGGGCTTTCATATCATACCTGCCACCTTTGCCATCTTCGTCCTTCCGGCCATACAACCTCATCGTCTCGATACCGATCTTCTGGAAAGCGATCTTGTCGACTTTGGGACACGCGGGTCCTTCGATGTATATGACATGTGTGACGTAGTGGTAGTAGGTCTTGGGATCAGGCTTCGGCAAGCCACGACTGTCGGCGCAAGCATTGCATATTGTGGCAACGAAGTCTAAGCCGGTGAATGGGTTGGACGAAGGTCCTGTCTCGCGGTCCAGGGTTCCGTTGAGGATTAGGATTTTGCATCTGATGGTGGGAGATGCAATAGCCTCACCTACATCTCGTAGGACCAAGGATGGAATGAGTGATGTGAAAAGTGATCCGATGCTGTAGATGATGCAGCCGGCTTCTTTCAGTGCGGCGATAACGCGCGGGTTCGTCGGAATGCGGATCTCCTGTCCGTATGGGTTGATGTACCATAAGCGCTCGATTCTTGCCGGAAGCTCCTCTTCGTCATCTTTGGAGAAAGCAATAGCGGGTTTGCGCAGAGTGGGTAGTGAGCCAGGTAGGTTGGCGTCCTCCACCATATCTTGCTCTTCGGTCTCGGTTGGCTGCCGTCGACCAGAAGTTGCAGCTTCAGGCCCTACGGGCACCGCCGCGGTAGGCTTACTCGGATGGCTGATATTGTTTTGGCCTGTGATGACGGAACCATCTTCGAGCCCTGCTGCGATGTGATGGGCGAAATTTGAGTTCAGACTGGGTATGACCGAGACGTTTCCAGGTACGGCGCAGATGCTGGACAATAGGTAGATTGCCGACTCAAAGCTGCCAGTAAATAAGCGCGCCCTGTAGTAAGACTCAGCAAATGGACTTGAAGAGTCGCTAATTTTGGGGTCCAGGTGCTCACCCTGTCAAGAAGAGATTCCCAATGCTAGCACCGCTCCAGTCGAATCTTGAGCTTGGCCTGAGTCTTTTGACGATCTCAAGATTGATCACATTGAGAAAGCTGCGGATGAGTTCCTGCTTGGGCAGTGAAACTCCTTTCCACAGCTCATGGGTAGCTTCGACGAGGTCCAGCCACTCCATCCTGGCCGAAGCATAGTCTTTTGGCAATCGATGATTGAACAGCCGCTTGATGGCTTGTGTTTCCACGCCTGTATCTGGAATCAAACGCACAAGTCGAGAACGAACATCACCAATTCCTGCGAGCCCAATTGTCAAACACGTTTGCATTCAGGAATAGCAGGCTTGGATCATACCAGGTCCGCCGAAAACGCGAATGATTTCGCTCGAAGATCCACCATTGTCACTGATCGGGATGACGTAGCTCAGAGTAGTACGGTTTGCATCTCGGACTTCATTGAAGATCTCAACGAGACTGTTGGCAGCGCTGCCACCAGAGAAGATGACGATGCCGCCACCGAGAGCACGCGGTGTTGGTGATGATGATCGAGTGTGGTTCTCGGAGATCATTGGAAGGGGAAGGGAGTCTGCGAATGGGTCACGAAATGACATTTTAGCGACTCATTCGACACTGTGGAAAAAGTCACCAGACAATGTGTCCCAGCGTCGCTCTTGACATATGGTCGCGGAACTGGTCCAAGGTTGCGTGCCTTCAGCCCAAGCAAGGCAATCGACGCTCTGGCGCTGCGCGAAGCTGCAAGAACTACTGCGCAGAATTCAGCACGCCGGCGGCTGTTTCCCAATCGGGGCACCCGCCAACGATCTCAAAATCGTTCTTCCCTCTCCCCGAGCTGTTCGCTCAGTATCGCGGACGGGGCGTATCGCTTTAAGCAGAGCATTCCGCTCCTCACTTGCTGAAACCTTTACCGGTGGGTCAAAAGGCTGTGAGCCTGATAGTGGTTTCTAGAGGCCGAGTCGCATGATACCACTCGATTGGTCAAGGTCCAGATGCATTCATGCCAGCCACACGGGAGCGATCTCATCAGCCGCCCGTCCACTATGGAGACGACAGAGCCCAAGAGCACGGCTAATTCGTTCCTTTCTACCATTTGGAGACTGATCAGAGCTGAATTATCTGCCCTCATGTCACCCTTGACTTGAAGGAATGGCATGCCTCGAAGACATCAGTGTGCATTTGCCAATACGAAGTGGCCACAGCTACGCTGGCATCGCTGGACATGATAGTGCAAGGCTGCATCTAGGTGACAAGTATATCATCAATCAGAGTGACTTCAACATTCGTACGCTTCTACCGTTCAAACTTCACTACTTGCCTGACTTGGTTCTACTTTAAACCCAGACCCGAATGCAACCGGCCATGTCGACTTCACTGGTCGTTACAGCAGGGCCGCACTTCGCCCGGCCGCCAGCTATGTCGCACGGTCTGAACTGTATGCACAGATGAAGGAGAGGCTTCACGACACAGTCGAACAGAGAGGCCGGAGCTCGAAAATCCTCCTACTCTGTGGTGTCGGCGCACTGGCAAGTCGCAGCTCACACTCGGTTACATAGAGAGCTATCGTTATGATTACACGGCTGTTTGTTGGATCGATGCTGGAGCAAAGATCCGCCTTGAAGCGGACTACGAGCAGATTTGCAACCTCTTACACAGCTCGAAGCGTACGGATTTGAGCTCGATACCTGTGTCGCTGAGATAAAGCAGTGATGCCACCAAAAGCAGGGCAGGTGGCTGTTTATATTCGACAGTGCAGACGATATCGATAATCCGCAATCTCCCGCATACATCAACCTCCGAAAGGTTGTTGTCGATGTGCCCTCGGCAGATATCATCATTACGACCAGATGTCAATCGGCGAAAGGAATGACTAGCCTGGAAGCCGTGCAAGTGGCAGAAATGACTCCCACTGAAGCAAGAGAACTCTTCTTACGACGCTTGAAGCTCCTGTCGCCATCCGAGAAAGTGTTTGAAGAGGTTGATGCAATTGCTGAAGAGCTCGGTTTCTTTGCTCTCGCTCGTAACCTTGCAGCAGCATATATATCCGAAACGCCACGTCTCCGAAAGCTACCCGGTGGCTATCTTGACGAATACAGACGACGACGAAAAGTACTCCTCGATCGGGAACCAAAAACGTATGTGGATCAATACGGCGCAAGCGTCCTCGGTACTTGGGAAACGTCGTACGCTGCAACATTCGATCTTTTCTCCAGAAGCGAGCAGCTCTCTGTGAGACCATGAGACAGGCAAGCAATCGGTTCGATGAAGACTTACTAAAAGGGCAAAATCTTAGGCCGAGCATTAACTTATCCTGGTGGGTCACCTTGCATTTTGAGACAAGACAGCGACTCGAGTCAGAAAGAAAGGGACGATGACAGGGATGAGAGCGAGTTTTATGCTGTGTCGGATACAAGATCTGATCTTGCTACGAACGGGAGTAGATCTGGGGACACAAGATTGGATGTTGCCACAGGCGCAGTTAGATCTATGCTAGTTGATCGTCGGCGATCTATTTAGATGTCAAAAATGCCGAATTTTAGCCTCCATCCTTCTGTTCAGTGTAAGGCCTTGATTCAAACAGTCACACGATGATATATATATGTACGATTGCAGTGCATTACTTGAACGTGTCATCAACGCTAAACAAGAGATGTAGTATCCTCAAGCTGAAGGGAACAACTTCCGATTCCAAATCATGCTGCCATCTACGCGTTGAAGCTGAAGACCAACGCCAAGACCCTACAGGCAGACATCCTCCATGTTGGAGAGTGCAAACGCCACCAGATCTTTCAGCTCCCGCATGCTTCATCCAAGATGTTTGGCAATTCATCGTTTCTAATCTGCTAGTATTTGTCGAAAAAGAACTTTTGCCCGCGAGAAACCAGGCATCTACACCTCTCGAGATGAGCTCTTGCCAAACTCCCCGACGACTCAACATCTTCGACGCTTCCCGGGCCTGTCCGGAAACATGGTCCAGGTCCGGACACCGTAACATCATATATCATGTTGAGATAGTCTCCACCATGAGCACTGTTTTCAGACCGTATCTCATCGGCATTCTCGTTCTCATCTGGGCCTTGGACATGTGGCACCAAGGTCTCCTCCAGACAAACGGCTCTGCTCGCCACTGGCGTTTCTATGGCGTAGGCCTTGGAGTGGCATACGTTCTCATCTCAAAGAATCAATGGACGCTAGCCTTCGCTTTTACTGGCTTCGTTTTAACTTGGAGCAGACTACCGGACACTCAGTCAAACGCTGCTGGCAATCTACCCAGCTTCAATAAATTCATGAAGAACCTGCCGGATGCCAGCCAACCTGCAGCAACAGAACAGCCAAGTCCAGGAAACCTACAAACAGACCTCACTCCTTCCTCGCCACCACCCACTGACGACGAGCCAACCTGCATCGTCTGCTGGTCCTCCGACATCCTCCCAAAACTCCTCCCCTGCACCCACCTAATCTGCCCAGACTGCCTAACAAACCTCTCCACCTCCACCCAGAACCACTGCCCCCTCTGCCGCACCCCACTCTTTACCCGCTCCAACGCCACCCGCATCGCCACCCTCCGAGCCCTCGCCTCCATCTGGAACGCCGATATCGCCGTCCGCATCCTGGCTCTCGCCCTGCAGTTCTACAAATGGGACGGCTGGTCGCGCGGCTTTATGTTTGACGCGCTGTGGGTGTTTTGGCAGAGTGGATATGCGCTTTGGACGCGGAATTTGATTGTTGAGAGTGGTGGTGGGGAGTGGTGGCGGAGCCCGACTTTTAATCGCATGGATGGGGGGAGTGTTTGGAGGAGGCCGGTGGTGGGATTTGCGTTGATGGGGTTTACGTTGGCGGCGAAGATGCATGAGGTGCTGAGGTTGGATGAGAAGAGGGTGTTTCGTGAGATTGATTGAGTGATTTTGAGGTTTCTGTCGTGAATGCGGAACGCTGTTTTGTGTGGAATGTGTAGTTGTGAAGCTTGAAAGATACCAACATGAATGGACTTATCAGTTGCCTTTCCTTCGAGAGTAGAGTCAAATACTCAGAGTCTCTCTATAGGAACCGTGAAGGTCACAGAAACAAGTAAACTGTGTCAAGATGGCTTTGTTTGGGAGGAGCCGGCAAAGTCCGGAGGAGCGCAGCTATCGGTGACACTGGTAAGTTCCTTCTGATATAAGAGCAGGAGTGAGTTTAGCAGAGTTGCGTTCGATATTGCTTCTACGCTTCGCGATTTACTAACATTACACTGCATGGCATTCCAGCTTTGGGCGAAGCTAGTCTTCTTCTCATCTCAACGTACAGTGTACAATGAAGTGCTTCCTCTCGGAGTGGGTATGCGCTCTGACAAGCCACTCGAGGCGTGCACAAGCCCGTTCCTCTTTTCCTTCAATAGCTCTCTTCCTCGTCTTCCCCATCTCCAACTCACAAAATCCTCGAGCCTGCATCACTCTCATTCTCCACACTCCACATCTACTGCGCGGCGCTGGTAATCTCTCTGTTCCCCTCAGTATCAACGACAACCTTGGGGCTAGCAAACAAGCCCTCGCCGAGCTTCTGCTGTGTGGTGCCAGCGTTCAGGCCGCCCTCCCTCTCGGCCCTCCTCCGCCTCTTCTCGATCAGTCTGTCGCGGGTCTCGCCGAGGTAGCGCATTTGGTTGTCCTCCATGCCCTGGAGCCAGTAGCCGAAGCTGGCGCCGACGAGGCCGTAGATGGGGTAGGCGAAGAGGCCCTGGCGGTAGAAGAAGGGGCGCATCTCGATGCCGAGTTGCCATAGGCGGACGGCGACGCCTGAGAGAAGATTTGTTAGTATGTTGTGATAGTTTGTTGGAAGTCATGTCTTCTCTTTCTTGGGTGTTTGCGCGTACCGAAGCCGGACCAGAAGAGGATTTTGGAGACCATTGTGTTTGTAGTTGCTGGGTATTCGCGCCCGCGCGGGTTATCCGGTTCGTGGGAGTTGGTGGATGTACTGTTGCCGGGAGTGGGAGAAACGGCGTGCAGTAGATTGCTGTATTGTTAGCTGAATAAGCGTCACGCGCCAATGGTCGTGTGAATGGAGGTGAGGTTGTCACGATACAGGCTCAGGCACGAGCTGCGATAGAGACACAAGTCGTGGCTTGTATGTGGGGAATGCGAGGCAGACTTTTGACCGGGCTTGGATCATGCCGAAGTTTGTGTACGATCTGAGAGTCGTTTCGAAAGTTCGTACGCAAACTTGAGCGCAAGGGCTGTACCTCCGACGGCGAGTCTTGACTCAAGCGAGCGATCATCAATCCATCGCCGGCGTCTCGGGCGTCGCGACTTTGATACCCTCGTGTTTGTCGCATGCAATTGCATTACAGCCAACTATTCCTAACAACACACATCACACGCCGCCATCATGGCTGCAACGCTCGACATGATGGACGAGGTCTCCGACTTCCAACTACCGCCTCGCAAGAAACCAAAAACATCCGATCTGCCCCTCTCTTCCGCCCAGCGATCATCCATCGAGGGCATGCTGCACACTTTCAAGAAGAAGGGCGACTTCGACTCCTTGCGCAAGAAGGCTTTCCAACAGTACAACGAATCCGCCCAGCGCGGCATGTTCGAGGCGTCATTGCGCAATTTCACAGGCGCCGAAATCGACCGCGAACCCTTGAAGTACCTCAGACCTGACCGGAGGCTGGCTGCACCCCTTCTGGAAGGAGCCGCCGCCAGAGCGGAGGTGTACGAGAAGAGTCAGGCCGACGTCGACAACTACATTGAGCAATTCCTGGCCAACGCCGAGCAAACGCTACGAGATATTCGGCGCAAGGAGATCGGAGAGGCTGCGGCCGCGGACGAGCAGGCTAGGGGAACCAAGAGCGAGGAGGAGTATGCCGCTGAGGCAGAGGTGAGGCGCAAAGAGCGCGCGAAGAAATTCGAAGAAGAGGAGAAGCTGCGGAAGAAGAAGGAGGCGTCGGAGCGCAAGAAGAAGGAGCTCGAGGCGCTGAAGAAGAAGCAGGAAGAATTGATGAAGGAGACTGCGCGCTTGCAGCTCGAGCAAAAACGGAGGGAGGAACGTGAAGCGTGGAAGAAGGCCGAGAAGGAACGTGAGAAGGAGCGCATTGCCAAATTCAACGAGGAACGCGAGAAGGCGAAAAAGGAGGCAGAGGAGCGTGAAAAGGCAGCGGCTGCAGAGCGTGAGAAGCGACTCCGAGCTGAGCGCGAGCTGATGAGAGAGAGGGACAAGGAACGGTTGGAACAAGAAGCTCTTGAACTGCTGCTTAGGGAGGGCAGGGCGATGACCGACAGAGCCCGTCGACCTGAACTTGAGCGGAGCGAGAGCATGGAACCACCACCACGACTCAGACACATGGCTCCGAACACGAATGTCTCTAAGGAAGAGATGCGTTCTAGAGGTCTAATGCCGACTTCGCTCACACTCCGCAAAGGCGATACCTCAGCCAGCATCCCTACCGGACCTCGAGGCGACCGTGACCGAGCAGTCGACGAACGATCCCGTGCCGCCGACGATGACGTCCGCAAACGCAACTCCCGACTCCGCTCTCCATCTCCCTCTCGCCGCTCATCAGCAGCCTATCCTTCCGACCACCGCCGCAGAGAAGACTCCCGCGACAGAGATTACTACCGCGAAAGCTCCCGCCGCGACCGGGACCGAGACCGCGATCGCGATCGCGATTCCTACTACCGCAGCAGCGACCGCGTCAAAACCGAATCCCGCCCCACGAAAGTCGAATCACCAGCGCCGCGAAGCAAAGAAGAAGAAGGCGAAGTCGTCGAGCGCGAAGTCCGTCCATCGGGATCATCAACACGCCCACGCAGCCGCAGCAGAGAATCGCACCGCAGGCGCGAATCGCCGCCTCGCAGAAGCTATCGCGAGCGCACTCGGTCGCCTAGAAGATCGTCGTATCGCGATGGGCCCGCGAGGCGGGATCGCAGTCGTAGTCCGGCAGGAATTGATCGGTATGTGCCCGGCGGAGGTAGTTCTGCTGCTGGCTCGGGTCGCGATCGTAGGGACAGGAGTCGGGAACGAGACAGATACCGCGAGGAGCGGAGGGAGTCGGATCGTTATGTGCCCAGAGAGCGCAGTCGCAGGGAGAGGGATTGAGGGCGTAATGATATGAGCTTGAGCTTTCGGGCGAGATGGGGCTTGCATGCTTGCCAGTTGTTGTCTTCTGCCGGAACATACGATACCCTCATTCTGATTGTAATAATATGATTAATATTCTTCAGTTTGGGAGGGCTATTCGTTCTACGAACACCAAGAGAATCGATACCGAGCATTCTCGTAAATGCCTCACGGAGCGTATCCCTCTTCATCAAGCCGGTCACCTTCTTTCCAGCACGCTTCCACCCATGCCGGCGTGACGATCCGTGGCATTTTGCTTCGCGTCGCGCATAGGTTTCTAATGTCGTCAACCCTATCGTTCCCTTTCTCAACCACGACATGCGTAACCTCCAAATCCTCAAGGCTCTCCGCGACCTTCCCACCAGCAAACTCAAACTTACGCTGTACGCCAGTATTCTCACCCTCAAAGTAAGCCTTCAAATCATGAAGCATCATCCCCCGACCAAGCTTCTCGTGCCCATGCCCAATCATCTCGCTCAGAGCCTTCTTTGCTTTCGCCCGATTGCCTGTGTCATTAGACATGCTCGCAAGCAATTTGCCCAGCTCCTCCGTTTCCAGATCTCGGAAGTAACTATCCCCAAACTTGTCCACGTTCGCAAACCACACCGCCTCATCGTCCTCTCGCGCAAAATACGCATGCCGATCCATTTCAACAGGTAATTGCAGCACGCCATCGTTAGGCTCGAAGTACCCCAGCGCGCGATCCTTCTCGCTCTGCGCAACTTGATCCCAAAGCCATCTGGGCCGGCGAATGCTTTTCCCACCTCTCTTGACCAAGCTTGCGACTTTGACGAGGTTCCTGTCAGCTATGCAAATCGTGCTTTCGGCTGCTTCGGACGCGACGACGGACCCGCCGTTGGCTTTGACGAACGCTTCGATATCGGCTTTGGATTTCTTGAGGGGTTTGAGTGAATCGGTCATAATGTTGAACGTCATGTTGGCGAAGACTTGGGTTGGCGCGGCTGCAAAAGGTGTCGTGGCGCGGCGGCTTGCAGCGTCTGCTTCTTCTTGGCCTTGGATGACGAGGGTGCGTTTTTTCCTGCGAGTCGAGCGCTGCTTGCGCGCGGAAGCGACTTTGAACTGCTTCTCTTTGCGCGCTTCTTCGACGTCCTGTCTCAGGGCGGCGAAGTCGAGCATCGAGAGCGCTTGCTGCCATGTTTTGTCACTGCGGATTCGCTTAAACCGTGGGAAGCGTAGGGTCTTGCCGTAGGCGAATTGATCGGTTGAGTGCACGCTGGCGGCTTTGACTTCCAGGACGAAGGAGTCTTCGGGTAGGATCCAGACGTCGGGGCGTTCGTACTGTTTGGTCTCGCCGCCTCCTATGGCGATGAAGTCGGTGGGTGGGTTGTTCTTGTCCCAGTCTTTCCATTTGCCATCTGTGCGGTGGCGGACTTCTGCGTAGTCGGCAGCGGTGAAGCCGCCGCCGACTTTGAAGAAGGAGTAACAGCGCTGTGGGTTCTGACCTTGGTCGATCTGGGCCTGGTCCACTCGTAAACCACACAAGAAGGAGCTGAGATTGCCCTGGCCGCGTTTTCCTGAGCCGTAGTAACCACCGATCACGACACAATCGAGTGCTTCGCCGAACTCGGTCATGTACTCAGGTTTCACTTTGATCCAATCATCGTTGCGGTCGTTCAGTCTGTAGGCAGAGCGTGGATTCTTCAGTACCAGGCCTTCGCTCTTCTCGGCAACGACGTCGCGGAGCCTGGGTTCGATCGCAGATGCTTCGGTAGCTTCAGCGTAATCGTGAATCTCGATGCGACGATGCACCGGCTTGACTGCTTTCTCCAGAGCTTCACGACGGACGCGGAGAGTATGGTTGGTGAGGTCCTTGCCGTTCAGATACAGACAGTCGAAAACACGGAAGAGAGGCCGGTTGCCTCCATCAAACACATATTGTGTCTTCTGTTCAGCGAGAGCCGCGGTTTTGAGGTGCCCGAAAGGAAAGATCTTGTCTTGCTCCATATCCCAAGTGATCATCTCGCCATCGAGAATGATGCTGTTCACGCCGGACTGGAAAGCGTTTGCCATGTGTTTGGTCAATGCGCCTGTGGTGTCTTCCAACCCTTTGCCGTACAGATAAGTGTAGTCTTTGGCTTTTCTCGACCAGAACTTGAACTCGAAGCCTCCTGCAATATCATCGTTGCGATCCATGTGCATTTGCATGCGCTCGCCGTCGAGCTTCTCCTCGATCCAGAAGGTGTTATCTTCCCCGTCTGGCTTCATCTTCTTGACCATCTGCTCCATTGAGCGCATCTGGAAAGCGGCAAGCTGCGGCTGGAAACAGCTCATCAGAGAAATGCCCCTGTTGTCGCCCTCTAAGCGCACCTCAGGATCGTACAGCTCCCAGCACACCCTTCTCAGACTGCTGGAGATATTGAAGAGGTTCTCCGCGTCAGGGTGCCAGAGGTCAAGAATAGTCTTCTCGGTAGCTCCGATCTTCATCTGCCGCAGGATCATGCGGATCAGCCACATGAGCTCTTCTGCATTCATGCGCTCGTAGAACTTCTCAAAAATTGGCTGTTGATCTTCTTCTTTTGAGAGTATGCTCAGCTTGTCCAGATCTTCGTTGACTTCTGCGATGGTCATGTCGCCCGGCGTCGTGCGTGTAGGCCTCTTACTAAGGACCTCATGGCAGCGCCCAGCGAAATCGCCAGCCAGCGCAGCCGAGGACTTGCGTCCAGGCATTTTCCAGTGCAGGATGTTGTAAGCGTCGTCGCTGTCCTTGCTGATTCGCATGATTTTGACGAGTAGTTTGCCAATCATTGCCTCCTTGAGTCCGTACATAGCACGATCGCGGTCCTTTTCGGGGACAATCAGTCTGAGCGCCGGGTAGAAGTCATTGCCGACATCTTTGCGCCACCGAGTGATGAAGCGTTCGATGATGTCTCTGCGTATTTCGTTCGTGCCTTTTACTGCGGGGCCTTGTTTGCGGCGGTTTTGGGCGGGATTGCCTGGTTTCTTTTTGTTGTCTTGCAGAGGATTGAAGAGGTTGAGGTACAGAGCTGAGAAGGGCAGTGTTTTTCCGTGGTTAATTGGCCGGTTTGGATACTTCTCGTTCAGCTCTTGTTGAACTAGAGGGCCGGAGCCGTACATCATTTCATTTTCTCGCACGCCGTCGTCGTCAAGCATTGTGGTGTCGCCCTCGGTGTCTGACATGATTGTGGTATTGGTGGAAAACCTGGTGCGGGTCGGGTGATTACATGTGTATATCAAGGAGACTAATCTGTCGCGTGTTGAGCTACGTGTGTGGAGGTGCTTCGACCGTGAAGATAATGTTGATCAGGTTGTTTGCGGGTCGCGCAACGTGGAAGCAGGCAGCAGCGCCAGAAGGGGAGGAAGCGACGCCAGCGCGTTTGGCGCTCTTTCCATTAATTCACCTAACAAGTTATTGAAGCTCTTGGAGCGTACCATTCTGGTATTTCAATGCATTAACTGGAACTAGCCGTCTCAGATCTGATGTAAACAAAATACACGTAGATCTCAAGTCTGCAACATCAAAGAAGCAGCTCCGGATGGACTCAGTGGAGTCTGTCTGCCTTGAAGATGCATGTATCTGGTGGGCTGGAGGCACCGCAACACACGGACTGCAATGTTCGCTTGCTGGTATTTCTGCTTTGCACTCACATGCAATATTTAGGATTAACCTATGCAAGCACATGAATAGACGAGGTCTTTGATCTGCCGTGGACACCTTCCTCACCGTCTATCTCGGAAGTCCTTCGACCTTCACATTCGTACAATGCAAGTCCTGGAGCGTAGACCGGTAGATTTCTAGAAGCCCACGTGGACCAGCAGGGACATGAGTCTTTCGAGCGGGGACCGCGGAGTCCGCCGATGTGCGCGACACGAAACGTAAAGGTAAAATTGCCATTAACCAGACGAAACGCCACGTAAAGCAGACTAAACACGAGCAAACGAGCGCTGCAAGGCAGGGCAAACCTCTGCCGAAACTCGCAAAACCCAATCTGCATCTGCACTGATCGACTCTGAGGCTTGCAGCGGGATCGGGTCGGATCAGCGTGCAAGAGAGACATCGAATATCTCCCGTTCACATGGCAAAGGCAAAAGGGCTGACTCGAACGACTACATGCAAAGGAAGAAAACCGTCTCGACCGGCTTGACCGACAATCCTCAAATTTCGGTTTAAAGCGGTGCACCAAAAGGCGGCAAACGGCAGCGTCGCAAGCGTGGATACAAACGGCTCTGTGAGGGCTCTGAAGGCGCCATCACAGATCATTTCTTCCTCCACAGTGCACATACCATCGAAGCCGAAAGATCTCAAACGTTTAGCATGCATCTTCGTTTTTGGGAGGAAACAAGCATTTTGCGGCTCTGGCTGGTCCTTCGATCGGTCGGAGGCCTTGTCCAGGATTGGTGCATCGGATGGCCACCCGGTCGTGGACACGCAGACTGCCGGCTTTTACTCATTCCAAACGTAATATGGTCATTGTTGGGGTGCGTTTGTGTGATCCATCACGTATTCTATATGCATGTCAGAAAGCTGAGGGCTGCTCGCGATGCTTGAGCCTTCCCAACGTCACGTATAGCCGGTCGTGCAGCATTGAGGTGGTTGTTGACTCTAGGCGTGTACCGCAGTACCCTTTTTTGTTATATTTTCAAATTGCTAAGGCGGCACCGTCCACGGAGTTGCTCGACACGCGATGTGCAGTGTGACCATGTGTAGGAATGCTTGGATGAGGTGTCGTGCTTGGGACAAGGGGACAAGGCCCGTAGGGCGCCACCATTGCGGGGAGCAGAAGTAATTTGCCCGCACATTGCAGGCCTTGCATGATGTTGTGACTTATGGAGGAGTTGACGACTGCATTCGGCGAAATCATACATTGACGAATTGAAAG
The DNA here is from genome assembly GCA_019775565.1 of Melanodothis sp. VS III C KN 2. Lineage (NCBI taxonomy): Eukaryota > Fungi > Ascomycota > Dothideomycetes > Cladosporiales > Cladosporiaceae > Melanodothis > Melanodothis sp. VS III C KN 2. Next base: position 328,704 of record JACWFM010000030.1, on the reverse strand, counting down.
TATAACCCGGCCGCGGACAGCGAGACTTGGTGGAGGAGTCTGATGAGTCTGACACAGCCGGCTAAGTGTGATGACTACCACACGCGAGCACACATTCGACGGCGCCTCCGACGTCGTTATTGCGAATCACCTCACCGCTCGCGACATCACACTGTCCAGCTGACTGCTGACTTGAGGTGTGGTGTGGTGGCCGCGCGGGTGACCTTCTCCTCGCTTTTAAGCATGCTTCTTGGTATATGATCGACACATGCAAGCCGGCCTTGTGAGGAGAAAATGGTGGATCGACGACCGACGTCCTCACAAACAAGTCCAGTGAGTCTATCAAGGTCGCGGCGACAGATCAAAATTTGGTTTGCAAAATCGAAGGGGATCGCCTGCAAACGCATGAGGTTACCGCACACGATCTAGTAGACACGCCGGAGCGTTGCTCGCGTCATCGTTAGCACGCCTTCAGAGCGAAGCCAGACTCTGCTTTAAGGTTCTTGTTAGTCAAGTGTCCACCAGGCGGCGCATGCACGCCCTGCCGAACCGACCATCGCGAATAGACTCTTTACAAAACCCCAGGAGCCCGCTCTGACCGCGGGCACCTGCGATGTTGCCATTATTATTCTTGCAACTGTTTCTCACGCCTAGCATGTTTGGTACCCGACACCTCTACCTCACCCAGCACTCCAAACCCGGCGTCATCCAACACCAGATTGACTTTTAACCTCGATCGTGATTAATATCACTCCAGAGCTCCACACCGACGCATTGGAACTTCGCCGGAAAGCCCCAGCTTTTTTTCTTCGGCGATCGTCACTTTTCACGTCACGTGTTTCAGCCAGTCAGTCTTGCGGCTGCCCTTCTTTAAGCATGCCTAGCATCTTTGGTCGCCGCGCTCCGTGGCAATCTCACCACCACAACAACGAAAACGACAATCCGCCTTGCTTCGAAGACGTCGTTAAACAACGAAAGAGCTCCAGCCCGCACTCACTTGAGGTCCGTCGTCCCAGCATGGAAAACATCAAACGTCCGGCTCTTGCAGCCATCACCAAAGCCAAGGGTTCTTCAAAATCGAGAGACAGGAAAGGCCAGTCGAACGATAGATCAGCTTCGCACGCCTCATCTCGTGGAGGGTCACCCCGAAACTCATCTGCATTCCTCAAACCCGTCAGATTAGAAATGATCATGGAGTCTCCGCCCGTGATGTTCTACGATGCGCCTGCTGTCTCTTCTGGCGCTCTTCTATCCGGCCGTCTGAAGGTTACTCCTCTTTCTGGTGACGTTGTTATGGAGAGCATCATCATGTTCCTGGAAGCCACCGTGACGACCAAAAAGCCTGTGGCGGATCGCTGCAGAGAGTGCGCCAGCCAGGTCAGCGATCTTTACGAATGGGACTTCTTCCGTAACCACGCGAAGACTTTCAAGCTCTCGGAAGGCATGCAAGAATTGCCTTTCTCCCACCTCATTCCTGGACACTTGCCTGCCACTATCCACGGACAGATCGGTTCGATCGACTACTCTCTGCACGTCCGCGCCAAAACCAGCGATGGTCAAGAAACTGAGTTCCGCCGTGACTTGCCCATTCGACGTGCGCTCCGTCCTGGCAACGACAAGAACAGCGTTCGCGTGTTCCCTCCGACAAACCTCACTCTGCACGTCACCCTTCCTCCCGTTGTCCACCCAATCGGCAGCTTCCCCATCCAATGCCGCATGACCGGCATTACTACCAAGCGAGACGACACCCAAACCCGTTGGCGCCTACGCAAACTCACCTGGCGAATCGAAGAACACGAAACTATGGTATCTCCTACCTGCGCCAAGCACGCATCCAAGCTCGGTGGCGAAGGCAAAGGCATCAAGACCGAATCCCGCCGCGACGTCGGATCGCAAGAACTCCGCCAGGGCTTCAAGACAGACTTCTCAGACGGCCAAGTCGAGCTCGAATTCCAAGCCGCGTGCAACCCTGCCCTCGGCGCTCAAGTCAGCGTCGAATCGCCCAACGGGCTCAAGATCTCTCACTCGCTCATCATGGAACTCGTTATTGCCGAGGAGTGGGCACCAAACAAGAAGCCCACGCAAGCAACACCCACGGGCGCCGCTCGCGTGCTCCGCACACAATTCAACCTAACACTGACCGACCGCCTCGGCATGGGCATCGCCTGGGACGACGAAATGCCTCCGATGTATGAGGACGTGCCAGCCAGCCCTCCCCACTACATCAAGGGCACCACGAGAGTCGAGGACTACACCGGCGACGACTTGAATGAAGACGTTGAGCAGATGCACATTTGAACAACAACAACAACAACAACACGACAGCGAGCATTTGCATGACCGGAGTTCTTCTGGGGAAACGAGGCGGATTCAACATTTTCTTTCTTTTTTTTAACATTACGATTGCGAGGATCGCGAGATACCCAACACTCATCTTTTTAGTTTATCTTGTTTGCTCTGCGTTTCGCGAGGTCACAGCTAAGGCTATGGTCACGATTGTTTTTATTCTACATTTTGGCGGAGAGGAGGCGAGAGGGGAATCGGATGTCCGTCCTACGTCGACCACGGGAAAAAAAGTTAGGACTGGGACAGCACTCCACTTTCTGCTTATTATAGAGAACTACCACAATATTTAACATATGTTTATCTCTCTTGATTATTGTTACATCTGATTTGATTCTCTATCGTAAAGTATCTTGTACTCAGAATGCTCGCCCGGTGCCGCAGCTGCCTGTCTTGTCGATGGCGACATGCAATTGGCGCTGTCCTGCCATCATCAAATATTGTTGCTCGCGCAGCCGCAGATCTATCACCCTCCATTTCTCGGACGGTGCTGTTCTTGCGATTCACTCATGTCCCCGCAGCATAATGTACCTCAAGCACGAGCAGCATTTAACCCTGCAGTCCGCAGCAAAGCAATTCCACATTACTGAACCCATAGCACAGGCCCGTCTACGCTACATCTGTCCCCAGCGCATCGCACTGCACCAGGCAGGTAGACTTGTCGCCTATGCTGCTGACTTCAGATGATCATATTCAGCCCATAAGACTCTCCAGGGCATCCTCCTACTTCTCCTCGCCCTCTCCCTCGCCCTGCGCAGCAGCAGCTCCCTTCAACGCCGCCAACCGCTCCTTGTTCCTCTTGCTGATAATCCTCAGCGTGTTCTTCTTCTCAATCTCAGCCATTTTGTCCCAGTTTGAAATCCGGCTCATGGTGCCGTCGACATTGACGACCATGGGGCCGAGGTGGTCGAGTGAGACGGTGTTGCCGCCGGTACTCATGTCGAGCTGGGTTGCGCCCGCGGGGGCTGCGGGGAGGGCGAGAGGGGCTTTGGGCGCATCATTTGGAGTGTCGGGTTGTGAGTCTTGTTGTTGCTGTTGTTCTGTATGCGCGGAAGAGTATGATGTTGAGGACATTGTGAATGGTCGGAATGTGTTGGTGGTGAGTGGTTGTCTTGCGAGAATGGAGTTTGGCGTGCGGCGAGAGAGACGTGTGATGAAGGTTCGCATGGGTGGAGAGAGTGAGATTGTACTTGCAGATGGGTATTGCGATAGTTGTAGAGTGTTCTATATGTACATGCAGTGATGGCAATGGCATAGCATCTAGAAGCAGCTAGAAATGTTGGAGCTCGACATCCTGCCGATCCCGGTGTTTCTCCAGAGTGATGATGTTCCAATCGCGCTGTTGATCTCTGACGCACCTGCTGTCTGCAAGCATAAACCTGCGATCGTGTTCGAACTTGAACTTATCAACATAACAGACCGTCGGTGAGAGGGCTCCCAGGTACCGTCGGAGTATCTGTATTGCGAAACGCCCTGAGGAAACTTAGACTACCTCCTGCTGCATACGGACGGATGAACAGTGGTACCCGCCAATCAAGTCAAGCCATCACCTATGCTTGGCCCACGTTTTCTCAGCCATCCTTTGGTCTGGCCGCCTTGGTCCCTCCAGACGTGCATTACTCACCTATCATGGCACTTACCCCGAGCACGAACCTGAAGGCATCGCGCCACATCATCTGGCATATGCACATCGCTTCCCATGCCATCGTATAGAAAAGCCATGTGACTTACAAGCGCCAGGCGGTGTACCATGGGCTGCTGTCGTGTTCAAATGATTTGGAACAGCGTTATTACTTGAGAAGTAGGTTTCCGTAAGGCTGGTTAGTCTCCCTTTGCTTTCTTGGGTTTCCTACTATGTGAGCCTGGCGCACATCATCGTTGTGAGGTTGTACCACACATAAGGACAGAGTCAGGACACTTACTGGCGACCCACTTCGAGGTCGCAAAAGCAATATTGTCCATATCTCTTCGGAGCAGATCCAACTCGCCATCAAATTGCCCGGAGACCGTTGCGACCTTGGTGCTATGACACAGTGGAAACACAAATCAACTTCTGGAGAAAGAGTGTTGGACCGAGAAAAGCGTCTGCATGATAAGACGCGCTTGTTATCGACTTGATCTCGCTCGAATCGCTTGTCTATCCTTCCACACTGGGATATTAGCCCAACGAATCTTGTGGTAAGCACTTGGAGTTATCAACGATGTTCGGGAAAACGAATTCAAAACGAAACGCACATGTACCACCTATGAGTTACAATTTTCAGCTTCAAAGATGTCCAGAACCATTGATGTTGGAGGCTGGGTCCATATTTTACCTCAGGCGGCCTGGTAGACGACGCAATTTGGTTAGGGTTCTGCTGGCTGCGCTAGTGGGAGCCATCGCCATCTCGTAAGTCTACGAACTTCTACATATCACTATAACACGGAAGAGAAACTAACACACATGGTCGCCAGTAGCTTTCTATATCTAGCTGGTGCTTTGATCGGCGGAGTCCCTGTCAAGCCATGGCTACGACAGGCGTACAGCCCAATTCCTGACTGGGAAGCCCCTAGCCTCACTGGAGACGCATCGATACCGTTTCCCACATCACTCACTCGCAACGTCGATCCTTTACGCTGTCATTCCCACAACGACTATTGGAGGCAGGTGCCTCTCTACCAGGCACTACACTATGGATGTACCAGCGTGGAGGCGGATGTATGGCTCATGGACGTAGACGAAAGGGGCGACTTTGATTTTTACGTTGGCCACACGCCTACGGCACTGAAGCGTGAACGCACGTTGCGTAACCTCTATGTCAATCCTCTATTGAGGATCCTCGACACTATGAACCACAACAACACTGCGGCGCATTCCAATGGGGTCTTCGAAAGCTCTCCTACCCAGTCTCTGGTCCTCCTTGTCGATCTCAAAAACAATCCTTTTGTCGCATTCGATGCCTTTTCAGCTCAGCTCGAACCTTTACGAACCAGAGGATATCTCACATACCACAATGGCACCGACCTAGTCCCTGGACCGTTGACGATAGTGGCGACTGGGCGAACTCCCTACACTTCTATCCTGTCACAACCTTTCACACGCAGAGACATCTTCTTCGACGCACCGCTTGGGGATCTCACCAGGCTCCCTGTCTCAAATGTTCAGCTTGTAGAAAGCGGCGTAAGCGTTGATCACTTCGAAGGCTACAACACGACTACATCATTATACGCCTCCGAATCGCTCCGCAGAGTCCTCGGTCACCCGATTCCATTCCTACTTCCTGGCAGTCCAAGCTCACGGCAGCTGGAACGCATTCGTTCCGTTACGCGAGCTGCACATGCGCGTGGACTCAAAGTGCGGTGGTGGGATACACCGGATTGGCCGAGGAGTAGGAGGGAGAGGGTGTGGAAAATATTGATGAAAGAGGGAGCGGATGTGCTGAATGTTGATGATTTGAAGGCGGTGAGGGATTGGGATGGATGGCAGTTGTGATTTCCTTGCGATAACTAGATCTCATTCTTTTTTTCCTTCTTGTGATACCCTTTTGACGGCTATTGAAGCCATTTGTACATATGCAGATATCCACGGCAATGTCAATGATACTCGGCCAGGAGAGCTCGAAGGAAGCCTTTTTTGTTACTGTTTCGATTTGATATTACTGAATCGTCATGGGCATAAGATCCGTCATCCTAAAGCGTGATGCTCTTGCCCTCCTTCGAACTTTGCAAAGCCGCTTCAATAATCTTCAACACATCCCTCGCCTCCTCTGCCTTGACCGGCACCTCGCCCTCGCCAGCCAGCGCTTTGCCAAACACCCTGTAGTACTCCACGTATGTCGGCGGCGGGCTAACAGTGTCCCACACCTTTCGATCCAGCTTTCCGCCCTCACCGAGAGTTGTGACAGTCGCAGCACGGCCGTCCTCTTCAACGCCGAAGTCCTCAGGCAGAGCCGCACCAGCTTTTGCGCCCTTGAGCTGGTCTTCCTGCGGATCGAGGTGGAACTTCTTGAAGCCGCCCTTGGTGCCGCGGACCCAGAAACGCAGCTGGTCGATTTCGGGGCTGACTACGCCTGCCTTGGCCGTCACGAGCAACTTGCCGCCGTCGTAGTGGAGCAGGACCGTGCAGCTGTCGTGTGAGCCTCCCGTCACGCCGCGGCGCTGTACGCCGACGAAACCGGTCACGCGCTCTGGGTTGCCGAATAGTGAGTAGACTTGGTCAATCAGGTGAGTGCCGAGATCGTAGATCGCTCCGTTGCCAGCGACGTCTTTGGCCTTCCAGGTATCGGCAGGCGGGTCCGGGCGATGGCGGTCAAAGTGCGTCTCGAACTCAGCGATATCGCCCAGAGAGCCAGACGCGATGACCTGCTTGAGCGTAACGAAGTCGGCATCCCATCTGCGGTTCTGGTAAATAGCGAGTTTCTTGCCCGACTTCTGCGCGATGTCACAGAGCTCATCTGCTTCCGCAGCAGTAGGAACGAAAGGCTTCTCGACGACAACATGCTTGCCCGCTTGCAGCGCGGCTTTGCACATGTCGAAGTGGGTCTCGGGGATGCTGGTGATGACGACGACGTCTACGGCGGCATCTTGGAGGGCTTCGTCGATGCTGCGGTAGGCTTTGGTGCCGGGGTAGTCTTTCTCTGCGTTGTCGTCGGGTTTGGGGGAGCGCTGGACGATGCCGTGGATTTTGTAGACGTCTGGAAGGGCGAGGATGAGGGGGATGTGGAAGACTTTGGCGCTGGCGGTGGTGTCAGTTTCCGATGGACGAAAAGTGATAAGATGTTTGCTGCTCACCTGAGGCCATAACCTACGATTGCTACGTTGAATTGAGGCATGTTGTGCGTTTCTCGATCGGGTGCAATTAGAAGTGCAAGAGTTTGTACCTGAGAGACTTCCACAGTCGTTAGTAGGCCCTGACACAAGCTCTTATACTTTTCGATGTTGCTACAAGCTATTACACGCCACTCATAGCTGACGTGAGCGACAGATGGAGCAAGCGAGCAAGCACATCTCGGCGTTCGTCTCGACAGCATCGGCGTCTCAATTTGGACGAGATAGAGTGAACCATACGATCACAATGACGATCTGACCAAAAAGTGGCTGATCCTTCAGATAAGAGTCGCAGCGGCGTGCAGATAACTCGCGAGAAAAGCTACTTTGTTCATGATGTATCCATGTAAGTTTATCCTGACTCTCTTGTGGTATTCCAAGCGCATCTGTGACTATTCTTCGGCATCATTGATTGATCGTAGAATCATCATGGGTTTTGAGACCGTTAGGGCTACACCACCTCAAATGCCGCAGGAAAGTCCACCCGCAGCACCAATAGAAGGTCCATCCTTCGTTAAACGAAGAACGGAGGCTAACGATATATGCAAAGAAGAATCCGAAAAAAGATTACGCGACCATGTCGCCACAACACTGCTGAAGTGAAGGTCCAAACGAAGGGCTGGCCTCAGCATCAGGACGTGCAAAGGGAGACATTTCGGTTGGTGACACAACCGTGCTTGTATGTGACGTGACATACAAGAGTTTGCGTCGACATGAGAAAGCATTCTTGTCGCGTTTGCACGACATTGCATTGTTCGTTAACTATACATGAAATATACCCGCAAGCTAACTCTTACACCCCAAAGCAATACAACGCCATCGCTGTGGAAGGCTGGTATCATAAGCTTATTCTGCGCATTGCAGAACAGAACAGAAGCGAAACCCGCAAAAGAACTAATGCGAGAAAGAGCAGGCATATCCTGCGGAAGCCGTACTGACAGCTAGTCTCCAAGCACACTCTCCACCTCATCTGCTTGCTCCTCTGCACCAGCAACATCACCGCCAACATCTTCGTCCTCGACGTCTTCTTCGACAGCCAGACCCCTACGCTTCAGGACGTCAGGATCATCGTCGTCTGGGTCTTCAATCTCGTCATCTTCTTCGTCCTCGGCGACAATAGCATTGCTCTTCGCGCTTGGCTTTCCGGAAGCCTTTGCTTTGCCGTTCTTTGCATTGGCGACCTTGCCCTTGGTAGCACCCTTGCGTCCAGCTTTCTTCGCCTGCACATCTTCAATGTCGAAGTATGCACACACTTCTTTGTAGTTCGGACCTAGACGCAGGCGGTTGCGCTCCAGGCGTGGACGAGCACGTGCTGCAGACATGATGCCACCCAGGACAGCTGTGATGATCTTGCCAGTGAGTTCGCAAAGGCACTGTTCTGCCAAAAGCGTGGCAAGAAGTTTTGCGTCTTTCCGTTGTTGAGAGGCCTGGGTCTGAGTCTGCGTTGGCTGCTCGTCTCCGTCGTCAGATTCGGGTTCAGAAACGGGGTCGTCATCGATAGGATCTGCGTCAAGGTCATTATCTCCATCCCCATCAGTGGCGGCTAGTGGTGCATCCTCTAGCTTCTTCCCACTTAGGCGAGCAAACTTCTTCTCTGCTGCCGAGAAGACGCTCAGCAGGTTCTTCTCCGTTTCAGGCTCAAGCTCCATGATGAGGACAGTGTAATCATCGCTCATGCCAGGCCTGAGCTGAATGCTTTTCAGCGTTGCGACAGATGTATACATGTCGAGCTGGTAGCCGACAATGGCGGCGCAAATGTCCTCACTTGGTTTGCGGGCAGTGAGCACTGCGTTGAGGAAGCCAGCATATCGGTCGCGGCGTTCGGCAACAGCTTCGAGTTCCTCGTATGGAATGTCGTGGGCAGGGTTGGTGGTAAGGCGATCAGTGAATGACTTCAGCTTCCATCGGAAGTAGAATAGGGCCGCGTCTGCCGCACGAACAGCGATCTGGTCTTCTTGAGCTGCTTCGTCTGGCTCAGGAGTTGTCTGCTCGTCGGGAATAGCGCGCTTTATGAGTGCTAGAACACAGTCGATGGGTGCTTTGAGCTCACCCTCAGCTGTGTCGAAATTAAGAACGCTAGCGTCCTCGAGTGCCGAAGAGCAATCAGACACTGATGCCAGGCGTACAATGCGAAGGAGGTTGTTGCTAAGCGCAACAAGCTCCTCGGACGATGCAACGCCTCGCACGATAAGCGTTTTGGGGTCAATGAGCTCCGAAAAGTTCTGCATCACGTCGTCCCACAAACCTGTGATCTTCTCCTCGGCGGATTCGTCAAGCTCCCCGTAAGATTTCGCGTGAAGGATAGCAGTACTTGCAGGTTCGAGGACCTTGTCACTGCTGTGAGCCATGAACTGTTTCTTGACGTCGGCGAGCAGCGAGCTGAACGTCGAAGAGTCCTGCCGGAGGTCACGTAACGACGGCAGGCTCAATATGCTTTCGAGTCGGAGTACAGCTGCAGCAGTGTCTGATGAATCGCCGAATTTCTTGAGCAGCCTTGGGATGATAGAGGCAAGATCTGACGCAGACTCTTCCTGGTCCTCCTGTAGTTCGCTCTTCTGCTTCTTGCTAAGTTTCGCCTTCGTCGACGTGAGCTTCTCGGCGGCATCGGTCAGACTGCGCTTGACACTGGCATTGAGTACTTCCAGAAGGACAATCTCTTCAGTCTCTGACAGCGAGGCTTCGTGCTTGAGCTGAGAAACTGCATCGTCGGCAACGCCATTTGCCTTTTCCGAGGCATGATCGAAGAGGAGGTAGCCGGCAAGCAAGCGCCAGTCCTGCACTTCATCTAAGTTGTCGTAAAGCACACTCGCAGCCAATGTAAAGCGGGAGTCGGCGCCTGCAGCAAGAAGAGTGAGGCCACCCTCGCCATGAGAGCGCTCAATTTGACTGGGTAGAGATTCTTCACTGTCATATGCTTCGAGCATCTCGCTCAGAGACTTCAGCTTGAGCCATTCTATCCTTGGCGCATCGTAGCTGTCGTCGCTGACCTCGGGCAAGTTCTCTTCAAGCGTCTCCAGCCCACCAATGGCATCGATCTTGGACGTGCACAACTCGTTGACACTCTCCGCGAGGAAGCTTGCCACAGTCTTGCGTACCTTGGGGTCAGCGTCAAACACCAACCTGCCAACAGCGTCTATGTCATCTGGTTCCAGGAGTCCATTTTCGCGAAGCAGATGGAGGAGCTCAACGCCCGATGCACGGACATGGGACTCAGAATCTAGTGTAGCAATCTCAACCATTCGGCTGCGGAAGCGCTCAGTGAAAGTCTTGAGTCCGCCAATCATGTCTGGCATGGCGAAGAATCGGGTGAGCTGCTTGATGACTTCGGCACGAACGACAGGAGCGTGGTCGCTGAGCATCCATCCCATGTATCTCAGGTGGTGGCCGTCGAAGAAGGTGCTAGGTGCAGTTGTGATCCAATCGCCGAGAGCTGCCATGCACTCGCGACGAATTGAAATGTCCCTGTCGCGGTAACGGTGAATGAAGACCGTGTCAAACCAGTCCTTGAGCAGCGCTTCTATAATCTCTTGCAGCTCACTAGCTTCCTTGGCTTTTGCTTCCATGCTCTGGATGCGACCCTTGTTTGCTTTGTTTCCCTTCTTGCGCTCTGTCTCGACCATGCGATGAGATTTGGCCGCGTTGTCGCCTACGCTGAAGGCGACGCTGCTGAGTGCGCTGATAACACACAATGACACCACTGTGGATGTGTGTCTGAAAGCCCTGTTTGTAGCCGTAGACATAGATGTGAACCACACTTGGATGTTCTCGATAAGCTCAGAATTGTTGTACAAGGTCTTGTCCTCGGCAATCGATCGGATCAAGACATCCAGGAATCCAGTCACGCCCTGCTTGAAGCTTGTCGCGTTCTTCGTCTTCGCCATGAACGGGTATTCTGTGGGCTCAGTTGCTTGGTATTCGTGCTGGAGGTCCTCAATCTTGCTGGACACAGCGTCTGGATCCTCGATGTCATGTTCCGTGACCTTTGACGTGCAACCTGCAGCCCTGAGCACGAAATTGATGACTTCTGCAAGAGCGCGCGACTCGTGCTCATGGAATCTTTGGCGCCATTCGTTCGCGATGTTTTGTAGGTCTTTCCCATGGGCGAACACGTCTGCGAATAGCCCGCCTGCCTCTTCAGCATCAGCGAGATCCAGCTGCTTAGCCTTCTTCGGTGCTCGTTTCTTCGCGACTTTGACACCGCGAATGGGTAATGCTGTTGCGCTATTTGTCTTTGGCTTCTTCACTGCTGGTTTCCTGGGTGCGGCGCTAGATCTTGGCTTGCGCGCGCGCGCTCTCCTCTCTCTAAGCTCTTCCTCGTCCGGTTCGTCCTCTTCTGATGGCGATTCCTCGTCAGACAGGTCATCATCCTGCATCTCCTCGTCGCCATCGACGTCTTGCGCGCGTTTGCGCTTGTGGTTGATCGGGTCTGACGAAGGATAAATGGTCTCTGGCTGTCGGCGCACGCGTCCAGACGCGCGTTTCATGGTTGACGCGCCCATTTCAGGCGCTGGTGAGGACGACATGTCGCGTAATCGTCCCGGCATAGGCCGAGTTGTGGTGTTTTTTTGGTTCGCGCGAACAGTCGCGTTTCGCCGAATGACAGACGAAAAGTGTTGATTTAATCCCGCGAGGAGAGTCGCGAATTGATATGTTAGGTGTCGCGGATGATTTGCCGGAGTGGCGGTCACAACAGAGAGTGTGCGAGAGAAATTAGGATGTTGGTGTAATAAAGTGTTGATGCCGCAGACGCAGGCTGCAGTTCGCTTCACGCGACCGTAGACGCGCACCCGATGTTTGAACCCCACTCTCTCGACGGCATGGCCATTTCGAATTCGCCGACGTGCCGATAAGAGAGCTGCCATTATTCAACTGACCAGACGAAAGATAAATTTTCCTTCCCATCCGAGATTGTGCTGTATCGTATTGTACTTTTAACAATGCTGCCATAGAAACTCATAGACAGGACAGCAATGTCCAATCCCTTCTTGTCATCCGCATCTAAACCTGGCCATGGGACCATTCACCTTGCTCTACTGCCACCAAACACACCACGACTCAAGACTGTGAGCTACCAGTACCCTCTGAAGCTCATCTCGCCGTCGACATTTCACGTACCGGACGATGAGTCCCGTCTCGTCCACACGGTCTACCTACTTAGCTATGGCGGCGGACTAGTGGCCGGCGACGCCATCAACCTGAACGTCATCCTCGAAACAGACACGAGACTCGTGCTCCTCACTCAGGGCAGCACAAAGCTCTTCAAGGCTCCGAGTCGAGACGTCCTCACAACGCAATGTATGACGGTCGAAGTCGCGCCGACATCGGCGCTCTGCTACCTGCCTGATCCCGTGCAGCCTTTCGAGCGCAGCAACTTCGAGCAGACGCAGGTCTACAACATTCTCCCATCGAAGGACGGGTCAGAATTGGGCAACCTCTGCGTGCTGGACTGGGTATGTAACGGTCGGCCGGCCAATGGTGAGAATTGGTCTTTCTACCGCTACGGAAGTCGCAATGAGATCTACATATCCCAGCCAGACGGAAAACGAAGACTCTTGCTACGAGACAATGTGATTCTGGACGATGACAAAATCGACAGTTCCGTTGCGACAAGAATGGACAGACAGGCAGTTTTCGGTACTTTAATCTTGTTTGGACCACTCATGCGATCACTTGGGCAATTCTTCATGGAAGAATTCAAGGTTTTGCCACGCATTGGTGGAAGGAAATGGGACAGTGGGAGTGATTGCGGAAATGGCGAAGACGACGTAGAGCCCGCTGTCGTTCGACGCTTGGTGAGGCAGCGACAGGAGGTCGAAGATCATGTCCTATGGTCTGCAGCTTCTGTACGTGGTTGCGTGGTGGTCAAGTTCACCGCGCCAGAGATCGAGGCTGGAAAGAGTTGGCTGAGAAGCATGATGTTGGAAGAAGGAAGTGTGCGCGCCATGTTCGGGGAGCGGGCGTTTATGTGTCTTCGGTGAACTATGCATGGCGCTTGAGTTTCTAGAGAATTTCATGCAGTCATTTTCGTGCATCACCATCTCAGTGGCAAACATGAAGATTCACTGTTTGCGTGAATTAGCAATCACGTCACGCATTGAGATCGCGAGATGCATTTTACTACAACATCAGCAATCACTAATTCGGCCAAACCGTATCGTCAACCCGGTATACCAACTTCTCTCCACTCACTTTCGATTCACGCATCTGCTGCAGTCCATCACTGATACCAAGCAGCCCGCCCTTTTCAACACGCTGAGGATGCGGCGTCCACTTGCCTTGGGCCCATAGTGACTCCGCAATGCGGTAGAACTTGGACCCAGAAACAAGATCTTCTGGCCGCGCTTCCATATGTTCGCCCTCGAAAACGTATGCTTCCCCGGACATCGAATAGCCCAGGAAGAATGTGGAATGCACGTCTGCTCTCGGGCACTCGACTCCGAGTAAGTTGCAGTAAATGCCACCGTCTGGGCCAATGACTTCGGCGCATATGGCGGCTGTGGATTCGGCAGATACGGTGTCGAAGACTTTGGAGATGCTTGCTCCGGTGTCTGCTCGGATACGTTCACCGATTTTGGGGTCACGCTGGATTTGTCAATTTGGTAAGGCAGGACATTGGGGTGAAAGCTGCTTACATAGTCGTAGACGAGATCCGCGCCTCGCTTCTTCATGAGATCGAAGTGCTTGGGTGAGCATGACACTGCAACTTTCACGCCGGACCTGAAAAATCGAATCAGCCGATATCTCGTAGTGATCCGGTATGCTCTGAATGCTTACAGCTTTGCCAGCTGTATCGCGATCGATCCAGTGGCAGTGCTGCCTCCATATACCAACACAGTATCGCGTGCTTCAGTTTGACCAGAGTGATCGCCGGCAGTCGAGTCTGGAAGTGATAGACCAAGAACCTTATAGAGAGCATAGCATGTCGTTCCAACGCCAACACCGGTGGTTGCAGCCGCCTCGAAACTGACGTTGTTTGGTATGTGCATTTGGATGTCCTCTTTTACCGTGATGTACCGAGCAAAAGCACCATTCTCCGGATTGGCATCATTTGCTGCCAGTGTCAGCTCATTGATCACATTCGAACGTTGCTGTGTTTTATCAATCACTGCAACGTACCTCCGTGAGCGAAGCCTGCGATCCTATCGCCTTTCTTGAACCTATTACTCCCTCCTCTGCCAACTTGCTCGACGATCCCAGCATAGTCACAGCCAACGATGGTGCCTGGCTCGCCTATGGCATCTAATGATGTCCAGTCTGTTGGGTTGAGAGCTACGGCGACGTTTTTGACAAGTATGTACCCAGGACGAAGCTCGGGAACGGGTATCGCTCGAAGCTTAGCGATGCCGGTATCTGCTCTGAGCAAGCCGTAGTTTTGCATGGCACCAGATGTCAATGCTTCAGGTAGAATGAACCGTTGCCAGGTTGGAAGATTGATCACAGATGACTGATGATTATTGTTCATTCAAGGTGAGGGCCATCGCGACTTTTGTATCCATCGTTTGGATCAAGCACACCTTCAGCCGAACATGTTGTTGATTTGTAAGGTGAGCTTGGCATATCGTTTGGAACTCTCAAGAGGCTTGTGCCTTGCAGCATTCGTGGTGGGCTAAGAATGAATGAAGTCTTGCAGTGTTTCCCTGTTTTGGCTTATCAAGAACTGGCGTTGGCAAAACCAACGGTAGAACAGCCACCCTCAACTGTTGGCGGACTGCGGGAGTCTATCGAGCTTCAATGAGGCTCAAGAGCAAATCTGCTTCTACTGCATCACAAATGCGTCTGGCCAGGCTAGATCGCGAGGGCATAAAAGATACTATGCTTAATCTTCTTATGTACGCATTGAACAACGACTTCGTCTCTAGATCAATAAGATACCAGAGAAAGACTACACTAACCCTAACCCCTAAACCCAGAAAAATGATGGACGTTTCACATTCAAATTTGCTTCCGTAAGCAGCAAGATGGCATCTTGCATTTGGCGTTTCCGATCGGACGCGTCAAGGTCTCTGGACATGGAACTTCATTACTCTCATGCTAGTAGTTAAAAGATAGCGCTTAAACACATGTGCACGTTGATCGTCTAACAACATGAACATCTGATGGGTTAACATGCACGTCATTGTCAATGTCATCACAGGGTCTGGCCTTGTCGCCTTCGATTTAACTTTCAAAACCTCCCGAGCCTCCTCCACACCTGCGCGGCGCCAGAAGGGGGCCTTGGGGGCTTCTTCTCAGCGTGCCCCGGTCTGACCTTGCATTAGTTCCTCATGTACAGTACACATTATTATGAGCCGACGTCTTCGCTCCGCCGCAATCTGGCTATACTCGTGTGCCACAGTCGTCACGGCAAATCGCGCGGCTGAAGGGACTCCGCACGACCATGTCAGCAAGCGCGGCGGTGGCAATGCACAAGGTGGAGCCACTCATTATTATTCGCTAAGCACGCCTACTTGGACGGTCCCTGCGACTGGATCTGGAAGTTCTTACGCCCAGGCATGCAATAGCGAGTCGGCCGTATACGACAACTTATTGAGCTATGGCGTTACTCCCACGGATGATGGCTGGGCGACTGCGTGGGTGACAACTACGAGCTACACCGCCGAGACGACACGTCTTTGCGATGGACGCGAGCGTGTTTTGGGCTCGCTCACGCCTGTCAGTGTTGGCAGCGTGCTGTCCCAGGTCGTACCAACAATCACATACACCGGACCAGCTCCATCGTGCAGCCTACTTCCATCGGATTGCTCCTGGCTCCGGACTTCGTACCTATCTGCTCAGAGCAGCTATACTTCTTCGTTGTCCAAGTATCCTGATGCGCCTCCTGGAGATAGCCCGGCTGTACCCCGTTGCTATATCAGTGGACCTCCATTAGACGTATGCGGACAGTGCACGATCCATGGAGACCACGTGGAACTTTTGTACTTCCCCGTCTCGACATCTGTGTCGCGAGACATGTGTGCTACGACTCCGACATCTCCCGTCATCTGCCCATATGGACCGACTTACTCTAACGACGATACTATATCTGGCTTCGCGACAGCACCTTGTCCATACATAAACACAGAAGTCCCTTCCACGACAGACAGCGGACCAAATACAGTCATAAACGGCACGACATTTTACTCCAACCGAGCTTACATTTCCTACAATACTCTCTATGCAACGAACAGTTGTGGCAGAGTTGGTGGGACATATTCGAATGGACTCGTTGCTGTAGCGTCTTCAGACGTATATTCTTTGAGCGGATATCATTTCTACATGACCCACGCGGCGTACTCTTTCAATTTCGCCGATTTAATTCCTCCGGTTCCTGCAAGCGCTTATCTATGCCAAGCTACTTGTGATAATAGCGGGAGTCCATTGAGTGATGGAGATATGCTTAATGGAAAGTATGGAGGCGCTCTTGGATTTTGCTCTACCATTATTGATGAGGCATTCAAGCCTTGGATTGCTGTTCCGCCTCAGATCAGAGCTATTGATCCTCAGTTTGAAGATTGGTAAGTTTTAGCAGTGTCACCAGATCGAGAATGATACTAACGCTTCATAGTCTTCTCGGACTCGTATGACCACCACGTTTCCGATGATAACAGCTATAAGTGTTGATGCTAACTCTTTCAAAGGACGCGCTTTACGATCCCCCGCGATTAATGGTGTCAGAAGCGACTTTGGACGTACCATCCGCGACTACCACTCCAGACGCTGAGCCCCAACAGGGCGCTTCGACTGCTCATACCACACCTGCGCCTACGGCGGCTTCGGACATGCTACCTGAGCCCAGCCAGGAATTGCCAGACTCATACTCTGCTGCGACCAAGCCAGCGAGTAATCAGCATGCTGGAAACCCTACAGCGCCCGCAGCGGTGATTGTGCCGCAGACACCAGACCTGTCAGGGGGCACGCAAAACGATACCCCATCAGATTCCGCTGGCAGCCCAACACCGAATGATGCTGGAAGCGATGCCTCGCCAAATACCGCCGGTAGCACGATGCCGAATGATGCTGAAAGCAATGATTCATCCAGCACCGTCGACGGCCCTTCAGGGAACGATGATAATACCTCGAAGTCGCACACAGCCATGATGGAGTCGCAGACACCAGAATTGGTGGCAGGCTCGCAGGGCGATGGGTCGTCTACCACTGCCGGTGGCTCACCGGCAAACGATGCTTCTACAGATACGCAAAGTGACGGTACTCGTGCCAGTGCCTCGTCGAGTGGTACCTCGGCGGGTGTCAGTCTTGTGTTTGATGTGTCAAACCACGGCGCACTCGCTCTATTTCTGATTCTTGGCTACATCATTTGGTAGCCAACATAATTGATTTCCAACAAATTATATACAGAATTTCAGACTGTATATTTTGCGTACATTACACAATAGGCGTCCAATAATCTGCGCATAGCATCTCGTTGAGATCTCTTGTTAGTCAGTATTTATGTTCAATGGTAGTCGTGTGAATTGATATTGAAACATTGAGGGGTCCCCAATAGCATCTCAATGGTGTATGATTAAGTCTGACCGTCTATGCCTGAATATAGTAGTAGAAAGAAACACGCGCAGAATTGTGAGCAAGTCTTGGAGCAGCAGAACCTCATTATTCTTGTACGCTATCAATATCATCTGCAGGCACTAAGCGACCACACCGCCACTGAGAAACTGTAGGACGGCGTACTGTCTCAGGACCTGGTATGGTTTTGTTGCTATACATCAAGATTAAAATAGCCTTACGTACCTTTGGAATGCTATACGAAGACTTCACGTCCTCAAATTTTGTATGTATAGCAGCAGTATATTTCTCATCGGTCTTGCACGCTACCGATGTCATCTACGCGTATCATTGAGAAGATGCTATACACAGAATCACATGCTCAAAATTTGTATGAATAGCAGCTGTGATCTCATCATTCTTGCACGCTACTAATGTGAATTATGGAGATCGAAACGACAATGCCAACCAATGAGGTACTCTTAGGACGGCCGGCTGTCTCCAAACCATCAGTGCAATTGCCACCAGCCATGGAAATTGGAACAGCATCAAATACCATTGAGACGCTGAACACGCATTTTCACACAGCAAAATGCACAGCAGGCTGCAAGATTATTGCCATTCACATCAATCACACGATGTATATGCAGCACCGTGCAGACGCTCACTAAGCACATTAAATTGCAGCATTCTCGGCTCAGACAGGCTCAGAGATCTAAGCGCTGTGGCTTGTTTTGATGCTTGGGCCTTCATGAGTCGCGCAGCTATACTGGTGTTCGTGTACGCAATATCTTCACCGCAACAGTGGGAGCACCCATGCTCTTTGCCTTCATCTCATGGGTGAACATCACTCAAGTCGTCACTTTTATGCATTGCCGTGGGTCAGAATATCATCGTCCTCCATAGGCACCGACACTTGAATTCAAGCTTCTTACCAATGGCAAGAAAACAAGATGCAAGAAACTCGTACGGGAAACCTGTAGAAGATAGAGTCGACGTGACTCAACGGTTGAAATCACAGATGCTTGATATGACGGCGGTGGTGGTATCGTCTAATGGCCGTCGAGGTCGGGGGCTCATGGTACGCGTAGGAGGCACTGTATGAGCGTACATTTTCGTACTCTCCGGAAGCCTGCAACGACAACAAACGCTCTCAGGCAAGGTCTCCCCAATTGCAATCTTACACCTGTACGACACTTGTCGAGCGCTCTAGCTTTATCGCGTGACACTCGAGCACACGGAGATGTTGATGTGGTAATCGAGACGACAAAGGACGCCGATGTGTCTTACCAAAATATCAGGCTTTGAATTGCCATCTTGTCAGCCGGCCCGCCGAGTTCCGAATCCACGTGTAGCCCTGCCAGGTTGTGTGCATGCATATCGCGATTAGCGTGCAGGGTGGAGGTTGGTGCTGATGGTAAAATGATGGAACTTGAGGACTCTTTCTAGCGACGTGATTGGTCGATCGTTCGATCTTTTTAGCGTCGTCAGATTTGGGATGTCCCCGCGTTTGTGCTCAATTGAAGTGAACGGACTTGGCTCCTAGGGAATACTGATGGACGCTTTTGCCCTTCCACCCTTCCGCCACGCAACTCTGCTTAGTGGCAACTCCCTCCTCGGCCACTGCTATACATTTTCATCTTACATCCCAAGCCCCAGCTGAGATCCGACACCCAAGTAGCGTGAGCGTCTTGCGGCAGCATGTCATGATTGGGCGTCGCTATGAGGCGTTCTGCGCGCGACATTGAGCTGCAATGTTCCCAGTCCAAGCGTCGAACATCGCCGATCAATCTATGCAGAGCCATCGACGATGAGATGGGATTGTACAGAAATACCATCCTTCATATACGTGCGCTTGCCTGCCTGTGACTTCATGTTCCTGTAGTATTCTTCATCCATCATAATCTTTCATCCTTACATTGCTTTTTTCGACCACCCAAATCTCAAGTCAGACTAGATTCGCAAACATGTCTCATCAGTCTCCATCGGAAAATACATCTTCAGTCACCGCATCATCATCATCATCACCACTACATACAGTAGTACAATCAAGTCGACCAGCTCAAGTCAGAAGTGAGAGCTACACACATGTATTCCCAGCCTCACGTGCTGCGTCAAAACAAAAATCACCGGTCACAAGAAAAGCTGATCCTCCTTGTCTCGCTGCTCCGACGCATGTCCAAGACGAGAAGACCAGGTTATTATTTGGTGGTCTACACTGGCTACTAGATGCATCGGTAAAATCTCATGATTCGAATAAAGCTCGCTCTGCGCGTGAATCCTCTGAGCCTCTTTCAGAGAAAGCAATCACGTCTTTCAATGCACTGAATGATGTCAACACTGGCAAGTCATTGAAGCCCGCTGAAACAGCTGCCTGGATTGACGACCAGAGGCACAATCCAGCAGCACCGCCTTTCTGAAGACTCCAGAACAGGCAAACAGATGAACAGCATCTCCAATTGTCCACGAGACATACTCTGTACGCAGAAACGGCCATGGCATACTACGGAAAGTACTAGAAAGACGACCGGATTCAACAAAAGTTTGAAATATTTCAGCCTCGAGCGGGTACGCCGCGAATAACATGAAGCCATCAAGCAACATTGGGTGTTCTGGAACGAAGCTCTGTCTCCGCGACCGTCTGCATCCCCTCCTGCAACCAACAAAGTCCAGGGATGACTGTACCATCAGTTCTACAATGTTCCTAGACACCAGGGCTTCTCGACACACCCAAATTCTTGTGAGCACAATGCTCCACGACCCAGTTCAGCAGCGTGAAACTCCAAATCTTTCTGCCACTTCCTGAAAATCTGCGCGCGACAGCGAGTGTGCATCTGTGGTGTTCGACCTTCTCCTTTGCCTGCCAAAGGCGGTTCTTCCGCTCACATCTCTGTTTGCTGTCGATAACAGGTACGAACGCATCGATCTTCGGGAAGCGGCATCCCATCACTGTGGTGTATGGGTCGTTCGGTGTGTGTGTACGTTCCTCTGGTACCTGCCACGAGTTCATGGCCAGAGAGCAGGTGTTGGTGGAGAATAAGCAGGATCTTCGCAGGGAAAGCATGGCACTGCTTGGGAGGTCGACAGGGGTGTGAGAGGGAAGACGGCGGTCAAATGGTGCTGTCGATCTAACAAGCGAGGGCGATTCAGAGGTGACGAAAGTACTCGGAGGACGCTGCCGAGATCACACCCTTGCGATCACGCGGGCCTGTGAGTTGCAGCTGGCGACCTGCCATGGGTTCCAGAGTCCTGGTAGTCGCGATCTGCACTGTAAGCTTACCCATATTTGAGTTGGGGCAGATAGGCGCTCATCGCTGCTAGGGTCCATATCTAGATACCGTTGTACTGTCGAAGTCGCTCAATATACATCATGAAGGTCTCGGGTTTGTTTTCAGTATCTTCGACAAATTATGCATATGATGTCGCAATTCTACCACGCAGTCCTTGAAACGGGGACTGCACCGGCTCAGAGAGCATAAGTCTTGGTTCACATCAAGTGCGAGCGGTCGATGGGACGCGCACCCAAAGGACTCCGCACCTGGAAGGCAACCCACCTTATCTTATTGGCTAGTGCGTGTGGAAGCGACATTGAATAGTGGACAAAACGGGTAATTTTGCGATCCGTTGATTTAACTTGCGATTGGCGATCGCAAGTTTGGTTGATGATCGGGTTCCGATCTAAAGCTCACAGTATATCAACGCCAAGACCTGCTTTGGGATCGTGGAGTGTGAACGACCAGAAATAATCATCAGGGGCTGTGTTCAGCTGAGTGCTGCCGTTGTAAATAGTGTCAATACATTTGCTTACACCTAATACAAGCCACTTTCCCTTTCATGGGCTCTCCCGGTTCGCGGGAGGCCATATTGAAGGCCCAAAGAAATATTGAGCGACATGTGCAGCATTGCAATCAGCACAAATCCATTGAGCCGGGTAAGGGACCTGCAGAGACCCCTCGTCGACATAAATCGATATCTAATAGACAAGGGTTTTTAGGAGGGACACACAAAACATCACCTATTTGGACCCAAGAGATCAACAACGGCGACACGGATCTTATCGTTCAATTTCATGACCACGCCGAGTTTCGGGGCGCGGTCAATGCCCTGATACACCTGATCGACGTCCATGGGATCGAAGAACTCCAACGTGTTGGCATCGTCGGTCATGGGAGCGGTATGGACCTCTCCTCGATCGATGTTTGTCAATTCGACTGACCCTGAGAAAGGCCCGCACGTGCGGGAGATGGCATTAGCTGCAGGTGTGTACAACATCCCAGTATACCCGGAAAACTCTACACCAGATACCTTGGACCATGCTGTAGGAGCCGGACCGATGTCCCCTCTAGACCTTCGCCAGCTTGAAATCGACCCGTCACGCTACGACGCCCCTGAAAGTCCAAAGGTGACTCGACGGTCTCAACCGATCCCGTTTCCCTCCGTTGAAGACGTCGAATCAGTCCACGGACAAGGCACTATCGCATTCGAGCTGGAGAGAGAGTTTGCGACTTGCGGCTTGTCTTCGTCGCAGCAGGAAGCGAGGAAGAGTAGACCCGACATTGTCATTAGCGACCTCGACGTTGGCATTGCTCTCAGTGGTATATGCATGGCGTTCGCAAGCACGGGCACACACGTTTTCGGCGCGGCTCCCTCTGAGGGATTTTGGGACCATGCTTGGAGCCTGCATACACTAGGTGCAGTGCCAACACACCAGGGCAAAGGATATCGGTACTGGGCTGGCACCAAGCATCCAATGTCCGATGTCCCATGGCGTACCTTCACAGCTCCAGGATACCTGTCTGGTATTTATGAAGTCAACAATGAGCAGGTGCATGCTGCAAGTATCATCGCACGCGACCACTACCAACGACAACTACATCCTGACGAAGCGGTGCCGCTAGCAGTCGCGCTTTACAATGAGGAATTTCAAAAGTTCGCGTCTAAGGGAGCAAAACGGGGACACAAGCGGGTTGTTGGCGTTATTCTACGATCGCGAAAGGAATATCATTAACGAGACGAGTCGCATCTACGACTAGCATTTGGTGTAATGACCTCACTAATGCCATAATTTGCATTCTCCCATGCCAGGCAGGACTCTTGAATCTCGGTCGTGCGCTTCTGCTGATTTGGCATCTAGTGTTTGTTCGATGTCGTCATCTCAGGGCATTCAACTATTCATACCATATCAACACGTGTTGTACCTCCTGATGTTGCTGTTGTGCACTTGCGACGACTGTATTGCCTTCCATGATTATCTGCTCGACCCCAGGCTTCAAGCGCATACCGACTTCAGATCTTCTTACACTAGCCACGAACGTCTCGCTCTTCCTTCGAAACATTTTTTGGGCGAATTCGATCATTACGCCATTGATACCTAACATGATTACAATGCTACATACAAGAAAGTGTCTAGTTGTGTACGGACACCGCCGTAGAAATGTTCAACAAACCGACACAGCAGACTAGTCAAATTGTGAAACGCAGTAAGCCAAATCAACCCTTTTCAATTTACTAAGGCCAAGGCCGTTGACAAGCACCGATAATTTAAATTGCAGCAATGCTTGTTACCAACAAGAAATGTTGGTGGTACTGTACATTGCCTGCTTGCATGTATTGGACGAATATGCCTTCGATCGAAGCTTTAATTCGTCGTTCAAACCATGAGTCTAGGATTTTCGACCGTACTAAACTTTCTTGTAATAATAGCAAATATGTACTTGAACTTCAAACAACAACCATCAGAGCGCTGTTTCAATTCTAAACGGCAAAACGACCTTTCAAAGTCGTTCCCGACATGCGCCCATAATCGCACACGACTATACGATATTTCCATTACGAAATACGCTGGTTGCAGCCTTAACTTGCCATATCATGCTCCTGCCTCTTTCTTCTGCGCATGAGTAAAGGTACGTATGCGCTTTACGTACCGGACCCAGCAGGGGAACCACGATGTTCCATAGCAAAGTTTGGAACGTTTTCGAGATCGGCGGAATCACTCAGGTATGCACCAGTATCTTGACGAATTACAAATCGATTTGACGTACCCACATCACACTCTCTGTTTCATTCTACATCTTCGGCCTCCTCGTGACTGCACTACGCATCTGCGGTCCCATCATCCGACCAAATCATCAAGTCTTTATCATATACTGTTCAAACGATCGTGAGAGTAGCAGTCTCGACAAAGTTGCGACTGCTGAATCCAACAGACAGGACAAACTCTCCCTCAGGAATGAGCCACTGTTGCGAGTTGATATCCCAGTAGCTGAGATCACGACGCATAAGCTCGAATTTTACTTGCGACCTCTGGCCGGCGGCGAGCTCGATCTTCTCGAAACCACGCAATTGCTGAGGTGGCGTGCCTTCGGGAGTGCTGTCCGGGAAGTGCACGTACAATTGAGGGACAGCAGAACCGCGAACATCGCCGGTGTTTCGAACTGTCGTCTCGGCTGTGTAGAGCACTTCCCAGAGTGCGGGATTGCCGCCCGGCTGTGTCTCGCGATCTTCAGGACGAGAAGTGATCTCAACATCGTCATCGGTGGGCTCAACAGTGAGGCCAGCAAGCTCGAAAGTGGTGTATGAGAGGCCGAAGCCAAACTCATAGCGAACGTCAATCTCTTGCGCATCGAAATAACGGTAGTCGATCTCAAGCTTCTCGTCAAAGTATGACTGCCAGTCGTCCTTGCCGGTGGTATTGATGTTAGTCACGATAGGTCCGTTGTAATCGGATGCCTCGTAGGCAATTGTGTAAGGCAGGCGGCCGGAAGGGTTCACGTCTCCATACAGAACATCGACAATGGAGTTGCCTGACTCCTGGCCCGGGTAGTGAGCCAAGAGGATGGCAGTGACGTTCTCGTTGTCTGCAAAGGGCAGAACGTTGATGCCGGCTGAGTGTGTAACGACGACAGTGTTCTCACAGAAGGCTGCAACAGTCTCGACGAGCTCATTGCCCTGCCAATCAAGCTCGAGCGATTCGCGGTCCACTGCCTCACTGGAAAGGTGTCAGTTTCTACTTCGATGGAGGAATGCAGATGCACACTAACCTCGCCCAGCCCTTAAGAAACACGAGGCAGACCTCAGGTTCGTTAGGCAATGGAGACGAGCTCCATCCATTTGGGTCGCGATTAATGACTTGAGTATTGTTCAGCCATGCCTCAACCTAAGCATAGTTAGCAGTCTGCTTGGTCGGAACGCAAGGTGTCACATCATACCAGAGCACCGTCTTGGGCGGCACGAGTCTTGAGGGCTTCCAATGGAGAAACGAGGTAGGTGAACAAGGCAGCGCCAGATCCACCACCAACAGCCAGAGTACCAAACTCAAATTTCTGCTGGTTCAAAGGACCTTCGGTGCCAGGGCCAGCGTCGTTTCCAAACACAGCAATTGATTTGGGTCCTTTCAGAGGCAAAGTCTGGTTCTCGTTCTTGAGAAGCACGGTCGAAGTAGCAGCAATCCTGCGAATCAACTCGCTATGATTGTCGCGAACGTCACGTCGACTAGGGCCTGTCAGGCTCCAATCGCGCAACCAAGTACTAGGTAGAGAGAACGTGTTCAAACGAGCGATGGACGGGTCGACCGTCGGGAAGTCCTCGTCTTGATGCAGTGCATAGTACGGAGTCATGATCCTTGTGATCATATCGTCCAGACGATCGACGTCGATGGTACCATTGTTGAGTCCTGTTGTGATGTTGCCACCGAAGTAGGAGCCGAGCGACTGTGTCTCATTGATGACGATCTTCGGGTTGAAGTGACCGGGCATGTCCATATCTAAGCCTGCTTCGATGGAGGCTAGGCCAGAGTGCGTAGCGTACCAGTCAGACATTACATATCCATTGAAACCCAGTTCAGTTTTCAGAAGGCCGTTCAAGAGTTTGCTGTTCTGACATCCATAACTGCAGAGGTCAGTATACACCATCTTATCTAATCTCGTTGGTGGGTAGCTCATCATACCTGCCGTTAGATCGTTGATAGCTGCACATGAAAGCAGCAGCATGAGCGTGAACAGCATTTGCGAATGGCCACATGTAAAGCTCATCTGTTTGTTATGTCAGCGCTTGTTTGGCCTTCAGACGAAGTCTCAATGATCTGTGCGCACACATCATCCATCACGCATTCACGAATAGACCACCCTGACTATCGAGATCCTACGGATCTCTCGGCGGACAAGAGCCTCTTGGATGAGCGAGTACTGATGAGATGTGCGCCGAGATCGAGCGGATTCAAGACTGCGAGGGAGCTGTACTTACGGATTGTTCTGTCATCCACGTTCGATGACAGAGCTTCGTACCTCAGTGTACCGTTTGGCCACGAAACCGGGTTGCGGAGGATTTCTTGCTCATTGAGCAACCAGTGTTTAGCTGTGGCCTGTACACCAGCATCTTGAAGCCCTCGGACTGATTTCTCCATGGTCACACCTGAGAGGTATGGGTCAGGGGAGAAACCCTCCCAGTTGCGACCTGAGTATGCCGAACGTCCCATAGGACCAACGGATGGTCTGTTGGGTTGCTGTTAGCTGTAAATAATCGATGTATGGTCAGTTGTGATCACTAACGCAAGTGCGATCTGAGCTCCCTTGGCCCTGAACTCGCTACCCATGGCGACAGACCTCGCGTACATCATCTCCTTGTCCCAAGAGGAGGCAATGGTGACGCCTCCTGGGAACGCACTCACAAGGTCTGAAGTACGGAGGGATGCAGGACCGTCCTGCAAGCACAGACCGCCGAAGTTGAGACGCGGGATTGGGTAGATGTTACCAACGCAAGGTCCGGGTTGTCCAGTGACCATATCTGCCTTCTCTTGGGGTGTGAGCTGTGCAACAAACGCACGAGCTTTCTCTAGGCCATCTTTCCAGCCATTTGTATCCGAGATTCGAGCTGAGAGGTGGTCAGATCACGCAAAGGTAGTTGGGAGTTATGGACCCACGAGATGGGTAAACAGGCTCAGAGGAATTGTACTGATCGAGAACGATTGTATCTTCTGGTTGAATCCAGCTGAAAGCATCCTCAGACCGCCCTCCTGTTTCGTAGACTTGGGCGTTGATGGTAGCACCTAACAGCAAAGCTGTGAAGGGGAGAGTCCTTGAAGAAATCATTCTGCTTGATACTGCTCCGATATTGATGACCAGAATCAAGATTGCAGGAATTCAAAGATGTGCGAATGTTGTCTACACTGGCTCCAGACCGACTGTTATGTAGTTCGCTTTGAGATATTTACCTCGGCCACACCATGAGGCAAACTCCATAGCCAAGCAGCCCATCCGCTAGTCGGGTCGCTCTTGACATCCGATAGACCATATTTCGACACGTACGGCAGTCGCCATGGTTCGGTCGTCGGCATGGAGCAAGAATGAAGGTCGAGAAGCGGCATAAAAACATACCAACACAAGCGGGGCGTCATTGGCATTCGGACTTGGCGGCTAGGGTTTGATGAATGTGATCCTCAAATTGCATCTCTTTCGAGAGCCTTGGCGTTCATGGCGTACAATTCAGAGTAGAAGGCTCGGACGTACAAGCAAGTACTGACCTTGCACCTCGATCCATCTGGTCGAGGCTGGTCAGGTCCTTTTTCCTAGTCCAATATGGAGCCAGAACAAGCGAGCGATCCACAAAGGCGTTCAACTATGAGTCGCTCGTTAAGACTAAGCCCTGACTTCATGAGTCGCCGTGAGGGGAAGTCTGGAGAAACATGGAGTGAGATGGGGAATATCCTAGGATGTATGATGGACTTGGCGTGCTTGCATTCATTTGCGTACACCGCCGTACAGTATACGGCCGCTGAGGTTCCCGGTATCCGTCCTTTATGGAATTCGGTTACCACTGACTTCTTCGTAAGGATAGAAAGCCGCATGTGTTTTGCTGTGCAAGGTAAGCAAGTGCGACGAGGCCGTGACCACACTTTATGGTTTTGCTGTGAAACCTTGCGAGATTATCTAACGCTAAGCAAATCATACAACGAATATTGTGAAAAAAAGAGTACATGTAGAGCGACAGCGGAGAAATCGGAGCAATTCTCCGACGGGTTATTGATGTGGTCACGAGTACGACCACCGGATGTGCATGTTTAAAGACTTGGCGATGAGCGCATGCAACGGATCGAAAGATTCCTTAGTGAATATGCAGCCTGAATTGCCAAAGGAGGGGTTCATCCATCAAAGACTGCTCGATTAGAAATCAACCAGTACGACACAGCACGAGTTTCGGCAGCGTAGGCGGTCTTACTGTTTTTCATTCACAAATCCTCTCACTGTCTCGCGTCACCATATTTGTGACGATTCCAACATCTTTGTTCAGAGTTCTTCTGTCGCATATGAAATGCATCGTTGTGCAAGCACATGAGAAGGAAGACACGTACAGGGCCAGATTAGATCCTAGTCCCAGTCTACGGAAGGTATACACATGGGGCAGTATGCAACTGGCAATCAGCGTGAAAATGAATCAACATAGTCCACGCACCTAGCTTTTCGCAGTATCGGCATCGCTAGCAAGTTCGTTCTACCCCAATACCAGGATGACAATTCCAATACTGTACACGTCTTCGACAGCTGGTTTGAGAACGACTCTTCGTTGGTCGTTGGAAGGAGACATCGAAGGGTAGGTCGATACCAACGATGTCCATTCGAATGCGTTATTCCAGTTATTGCGAAATAAGACTGCGAATGCACAGCTGAGCCAACGTTGAAAGTATCTGCTGTTAGATGATTGGCTTCCATTAGTTGAGTCAAGTATAGATGTCATGAACGGGTCAAAGGTACCCAAATTAATAACCAAGGGCGATATAAGAAGCCTCTGCACTTTTCAGTGCGCCCTTTGCATCATCTCCCCATGTACCTGGTCGGTGTCAGCACTTGTAGAACATACCGTTGCGCAATGCCACTTACGTATGACCCATGAAAATCCGCTTTCGGAGACATCCTCCACTTCCACACCAACCCTCAAGTCCTTCCCACCTGCCAGCTCGAATTGACTCAGGGCAACTAGTACTGTAGGCGCCTTGTCGAAGGTGCCCTCTTTGAAGTTCACTTGTCCCTTGATCTCTTGCGAATTCTCTCCTTCTTCGCCGTCATTCTCGGTACTAAAGCTCCCCGTCGCAACTTTATCTTTGCCCTTCTTTAGCGCAATGTAAGTCACCGTGAGCCTCTCGGTGTTCTCGCCGCATTCTGCATGCGCCGTGAATCCCTTGGCGGTGACCTTTGTCGCCCAAAAGTCGCAAGCGTAGTCTTTCCCTTCTTCGGTACCGAACCTGAAGCTTTGTATCCAGCCAATGACTTGGACTTCCGAACCCTTAGGAAAGGCTCGCTCAAACTCCACAGCCTTTTCCTTCTCCCCATTTGCCAGATCAAATGTGGTGCTGACGAATGCACAGTCTTTTGCGCCCTGCTTGGCCTCGAGCCATTGCATCTCCGCATCGTATATCATCTTGGTCTTCTCATCCGACCTCCAAGCTTGGATCAATGGCGATAGCACAGTAGGAGTATCGGCGAATACTTCGAGTTCGACATCGATGCATTGTTTCTGGAAATGATCCTTGCTTTGGTGAGAGAAGTCGCATGATTTAAGGCCCTTTGCTACCTGTACATGGATGATCAGCCAATCTATCAGGATACATGGTGTTGACTGTCCCTTACCTGTGGTGGGTTTTCGTACTTGCCCTTCGGTATCTTGACCAACCGCGAGCCTCCTCTGTCAGCTTCTTTTGGGCGCGGTCGGACATCTGTCAGCTTGAAGCTGCCACTGTCCTCTACCGCTGAGCGCGTGTGCGTGAAGAATTCATCGCCAGTGCCCAGATGGCTCTCATGCCACGCCTTTGCTTCGTCTGCTTGTTTCTCCTCCTTGCTTTTACCGCCAAAGCCTGGGATCCATGAGGTCATGGTGGGATAGTAGTGCGTGTTACGTGAGCGTCGGGTGAGGATTGGTTGTACGGCAGGAAGAACGACAAATGGCAAGAAGAGGCATACTTACGAATGCGCAATAGGCGCCACACTTTAGAAACTGGGCAGAGGATGACATGGGTCAAGCTACAGCCACAAACTACATCATCGCGTCCATGCAGGTACCAACTTGCGTGGCTGGGGTCAGGCCAGTCCATTCTTGGGGAGTTTGTGAAGTGCCCGAAGGTGGCCGAGGCAGAGTCCGAAGCCGGCGGCCAACGCCTGCTCGGCCAGGCCACCTCTGGTGGAGTGCTCGTGAGTCTACGATAAGACTACCATTGTACATATGTAGCAGTGGTCTTGTATTAGATTGAGAGAAGTATTGCATTTTTTTCATCCTAATCACTAACTGCTATCATGACGTTGACTTACATCCCCCTTCCTGCCATGTTGTACCAGGAAGAAAGCTACCATCTTGACGTCGGCCCATTGGGACATGTCGAAGGCTTGACCGTGACTTCGCACGGCGATCCAGCACTGCGTTATTTTGGCGGTCTCCCGTATGCGCTGCCTCCCCTTGGACCATATCGTTTCCGTAGCCCAAGGCAGCTTCCTCCGTGCTATCGTTATGGCACAAAAGTAAACCCAGGACGATTCACTGGAGGCACAGGCATTTGCCCCCAGCCTCCCAATCGCACCCCACTCGACTCTGCCTTAGTCGATGAAGACTGTCTTCAGGTATGCCAGATTGCCGTACATGTTCCTACATCGGAGTAATGCTGATGGGATCAAAAAGCTGAATATCTGGGTGCCAGCTGAGGCCGCACCCGCGGAGGGCTGGCCTGTACTGTTTTACATTCATGGTGGCTTTTTACAATGGGGAAATGCAAACTGGAAACCAGCTGCTTTGGCGCCTCTCATCCATGAATCAGCGTTCAAGGCTATCGTCGTCTTACCTTCGTACAGACTTAATGCGCTCGGCTTCCTTAGCTGTAAGGAACTTGCAGATGAGGCCATATCAAGCAATAGTGAGCATGGTAATATGGGCTTCCATGACCAGAGACTGGCTCTCGAGTGGACTCACAAGAACATATCACTGTTTGGTGGCAATCCTGGCAACATTACCGTTGGAGGATACTCCGCTGGCTCACATTCGACTTTCCAGCAGCTGGCGCATGAGTTGTACCGCGTTCCAGACCACAAGCGCATCATCAAGCGTGCCATAATGTTCTCCAACAGTCCAGGCGTCCAGCCTCGCCGCGTTGAGGAGCATCAAAAACAGTTCGACGAGTTCATCTCGAGGCTGGAAATTCCGAATGATCTTCCAGGTCCGGAGAAGCTTGCAAAGCTTCGTGCTCTGCCATACCAGAAGCTTATCGATGTGCAAAGCAAGATGAAGATATCAGAGTTCCGCGCTGTGTCAGACGGTTCATGGCTTCCGATGGATCTGATTAGCAACATCAACAGCGGCGATTTCGCGGAACGCATGAAGCGCCGTGGCATCACACTTCTCAACGGCGAGTGCAGAGACGAGCACAACCTGTATCGCAACTGGCGCATTCCGGACAACTCGTATGAATCCGTATACACACGCCTGGTAGCTGATTATCCTGAACGGGTGGTTTCGAAGCTCATGAAACATTACTGCGGTCCCTCTCAGGAACTACCATCTGGCTATGAAAATTGGCAAATTCTCTTTGGTCACATTTATGCTGATATCCAGGTCCACCATCTCGAGCGCGGATTTCACAACGCATTATTCAAGGGTGGCTTAGAGCCTGGAAAAGATGTGCTTCGCTATCGATTTGATAGGCGCTTGAAGTGCGTTGACGCTTCTGTTCCGCCTAGTTGGGAAGTCACTCACTCCACCGACGTCCCTTTATGGTTCTGGGGTACTGATTACAGACCTGGCATGACTGACCAGGAAAAGAAATGGTTGAAGGGCTGGAATGAAGGCTTTGCTGCATTTGTCAAAGGCGACACGGTCAACTGGGGTCCCACAAAGCCTCGTGACATGAGGCGGTGGAGGTCCGATGGAGAGACGGATGTCTGGGAGGACGATATGTGGGAACAAGGGCTCGAGGTTTGGAGTCTGGTGAATGGCGAGAAAGAGAAGGCTTCATTATGAGTGTTGTCCAATCGTGGACTCGTGTAGTATGACTATCTATTTTCCAACCTTTCCCGTTCCTTTAAACAACGCTGCTACCACGAAGAAGCCAGCAATGGCAGTGCCGAAACTGAACCACATGGCTCCTCTCAGTCCACTCAAGTACGCAAGGTTGCCTATGCTTCCTTCCCCAGTGACTGCTGAAGACCCAGATTCTTTTGACTCCTGTACAGCCACTTGCACAGCTGTGCAGATCGCCAGACAGATAGCTCGTCCGACCTGTCCGACACAATTAATGGTCGCACCGCCGAGAGCTTGGTCCTCTTTCGGTAGGCTTTGTGCTGTGAATAGCAGTAGAGCTGGGAACAGCGCATCGGCACCTAGCACTGATAGGCACATGGCTGGAAACCCAAATGCCCAGTAGGTTGTGCCTACAGGTATCGGGACCGCAAAAAGAAGGCAAGCAACAGCGCAGCAGAGCATTCCCCACATCAAGATGTAGTACACCTTGACCCTCGAAAGGAGTTGCGAGACAATGAATATCGCAATAACTCCTACAACGCCGGTTGGTATAAAACGAAGTGTTGTTTGGATAGTGCTTCGTCCTTCGAACTCTTGGTAGAAGTAAGTCGCAAAGATCAGGTAGTTGCTGAAAGCACCAAAGAAACTCATCATGGCGAACATTGCCGCGGAGATCTTGTAAGATCTGAACATCGAGATTTTCATCAGTGGTCGTCGAGTGGTCCGCTTCTCAAGGTAGATCTGCCACATCACAAAGGCAACGAGCAATATGACTGAGATGACGATCAACACGGGGATCCAGGGTGTCGCCCATCCGACCACGTTGCCTTCGGTGAGTGCAAAGAGCAGTACGAGGATCGCCACTGTAACAGTAGCGCCTCCAGCCCAATCCACAGCATTTTTGAGATCCATCGGCTGAGTGCGTGGCTTAGGCTGAGGAACGACAAAATGGCCAGCTACAGTGATCATCGCAGCAAGAATAGCCAGAATCCAGAGTACCCATTGCCAGCTCGCATATTGGCCGACGACGCCACCAAGAATGTTTCCAATAACACTGCCTAATGGAGCTCCGGACGAATACGTCGCGAAAGCGTAATTCTTCGCTTTACCGGGAGGAAATGTAACTCCCAAGATACCAATAGCCGTAGGAACATTGGCAGCAGCTCCAAGACCTTGCAGACCGCGGAATACATCAAAGCCAATCTCATTAGGAATAAAGGGGCAGACGAGTGTGGTGAGGCATACCCACGCCGAACCCCAGATGAAGACCTTTTTCTTCCCAATAACGTCTGCAATACGTCCCCAAAGCAGAAGGAAGCAGCCGAATGTTAATGAGTATGCCGAGACGATCCACTGCTGTCGAGCGGCAGGGATGCCGAGATCGCGTCCGATGGTAGGAAGAATAATGACGACCGCTTGGTTGGACAAGGTGTTCAGAAACGCAGCTCCTGTAAGTGTGATAACCAGCGCTATCGCACGAGCTTTCGACATAGGCATCTGCGAGCCGGTGGTCACTGTTCGTTCCACCGGCGTGCCGTTGGCCTTCTCAAGGTCGCCATCTAAGGTTCCAGGGTCAATCCGAGAGTGTGCTTTTTTGGGTTGTTGTGAGTGACCATCCT
Source organism: Melanodothis sp. VS III C KN 2 (assembly GCA_019775565.1). NCBI lineage: Eukaryota > Fungi > Ascomycota > Dothideomycetes > Cladosporiales > Cladosporiaceae > Melanodothis > Melanodothis sp. VS III C KN 2. The sequence goes on along the minus strand of JACWFM010000030.1, from coordinate 295,489 downwards.
CGATGTCTTGTACGTCCGAGTCGTCGTCTTGTGACTTTTTGCGATCATTAATCGTATCAGAGGCAATCTCGACTGAAGCGGAGTTCGAGACTGGCCGGTGCTTCTCATTGGTGGTAGAAATAGACATTATCTGACCAGGGTAGCTCTCGACGCCAGAGGATTAGACACAGTATGTCCTCCGATTCAATATTGATCGGCATCAACGGGAGGCCATCAGTATCAATATGTATGCAGCAAAGATAGCAGGACTGAAAACTAGAGAAAACGTTATCAATCGCGACATCGGCATGGGAAATGTCTTACCCGGCCTGTAGGCGGAGAAGCGAAATCTATAATTGTGATACGATGCTTGGCTATAAATCTAGTCACTGGTCACAATCCTTCGCTCTCAATATTGCCGAACTAACTACATGAGTATCGTTGCAACAAGAAACAAATATGTAGTGCCGTTGTGTGTTTCGTCAATGCCGAATGTTTCGATGCTGGTACGCCGCCACACGAATGTAATCTAGTGGCGGCAACACGCAACTGCCGCTCTCGCCAGCGATTACATCATGATATCATTTGTGGCACTGCGTAAAGATGATTTGGAGATCGTCCGACGCATATCAGGTCTTAATGGTCTTTATTGTCTGATTGCCTTTGTCTTTGTACTCACTCGAACCAACCGCAACTTTGAGATCTTCCTCTAAACTCAACGGTTTCACAATTACGCAACATGTCCTCTTTACAGTACAAAAAAGTTCTCGTCTTGGGCGCTACCAGTGGCATTGGTTGGGCTCTCGCTGCAAAGGTGTGTGTGTCTTGCAGTCAGAAGAGCTACTGAGCTAATCTCCAGAATAGCTCGTCGAGACCGGCACTAGCGTCATCGTCAGTGGACGTAGAGAGGAGAACCTAAAGAAGTTCGTCGAGCAATACGGCTCCAAAGGCAATGTAGACTCCGCAGTCTTCGACATCACCGATCACAAGGCCATCCCAGGATTCGCGGCCGACATCTTCGAGAAGCACCCCGATATTGACTGCGTGTGGATGAACTCTGGTCTCCAGAGGGCGATGAACTGGGCAGACCCGGAGAGCATTGATCTGGACAAGATGGACCTCGAACTGAACACGAACTACTCTTCCATTCTCCGTCTCACGAAGGCTTTCTTGCCGTACTTGCAGAAGCAGGCACCGCGGGAGACATCTATTATCTACACTACCTCCGGCCTGGCGCTTGTTCCCATTCTGCATTGTCCTAACTACTGTGCTACGAAGGCTGCCCTACACCACATGATTCTGGCCATGAGGCAACAGCTGAAGGATGCCGGCAGCAATGTCAAGATCATCGAGCTCTACCCACCTGCTGTCCAGACCGAGCTCCACGATGCCGAGATGGGCGACAAGGGGAAGTCGGTGGGAATGCCTTTGGCCGATTTCACCGAAGAGGCGTTTGCCGGTCTTTGTTCCGAGAGCAACGAGCAAGTGCCGGTGCAGGCCGTAAAGACCTTCATGGGTTTCAATGGCTGGGAACAAGAGAGGCAGAAGACTTTCCAGAAGATGGTTTCGGCTATGAAGTCGCAAAGCCATTGAGATAGACACGGTCAATCATTAACGTATAGCCACTTCAAAATGGTCCAAACCTTGACTCCATCAAATCATTCATACTATAGCCCGTAGCAGTCTCTGTTCATGAGTGTAGCGCGGTGATCTCATTGGTTACAATGGTTGTATCGGTAGGTGGAGTTCTCAGACTAGCCAGTACCACCACTGAGATACAACTCAAGTCTCGTTCGCATCTCAGTACTTGATCTACGAGTGCAATAGAACTCAGGTTCAGAAGTTGCTACACATACCACTGAGACACTAGTTAAGTTTCCATTGCATCTCGTCGACCAACGTGCTAGTGCGCTAATACTCGGATTTACGAAGCGCTACGCCTGCCACTGAGAGACAGTCATAGCCTAGCTCGTATGTCGAAAAGTATGCTACTACAATCGGATTCACGTTCTGTAATTAGTTGCTCCTGCCTATGAGATGCTGGTAATGAGTTAATGCTATACGCGAATTCTTGTGCAAGAAGCTATGGTGTGCAATAGTCGTGTATGTTTGATAAGCCCGTCCTTCTATTCACTCCCTCAGTGAATTCCTTGCACCTCTCGCTGGCGAGCCTTTTGCATCAACAACTACAGGTCCATTCGAATGCCTGACCCCCGGCCTTGCTTCTTTCTCCTCAGGAGACTCAGCTACTCTGTCCCTAGAAGAACGGACATCTGCATCCGACTCCGCTGCCGAATCCGTCGAGCTCCACCAGCCCTCAGGTCGCGTTGGTCGCTGCGAGCCTCTCTCAGTCCGCTCAGAAAGAGCCTCGGCAGTCAAGGGTGAGGTCGGCAAAGTGATCTCATTCTCTTTCCTGGCGCTCTCCTGCGGCGGCGAGTCGCGCGCGCGCGGCGATCGGATCCTGCGCGACGGCTTAGCAATTACTGTCCCATGAGAGCTTGCGTCGCTACGGACGGAGATGGACGTGGGCGCACGTACGTGGGCAGAAGTTCGGCCCGAAGATTGTTTCGCTGCGAATGGTGATAGGCCATGTTTGGGCGAGAGGGCAAAGCGTTCCGGTGCGCTGTCGTCTTCATCCTCGCTCTCATCCAAATTCTCTTCAGCAGCCTGAGCGATATCTTCTACGCCCCAGTCATATGCCTCCGTTCTGCGGCGTTCCTCTATGTCGTGTCTCCTGCTGTATTCGGAGTCCGAGTAATTTGGTGGTAGTGATCCATTGAGAGAGGCGAGTGTCGAGCGCTCCAGGATGCCGCGTTCGATACCCTTCCAGCCAGATTTCTCCAGCTTCATTTTGGAGGGCAACGCGTTGTTCTCGAGTGCTTCCAGGACGTGCGGGAAGACCAGCGTATCTACATCGCTAGCCCATAGCAGGTCTAGATGCTCATATTTGGGAATTTCTCTGGCCACGGTATGCTTAGGGAGCTCTTTGAGCATAAGCTTGATATCAACGAGGCTGTCCGAGCCACCGTACACCAACACAATCGGCGTCTTGATGTTGCGAGTGGGAAATTTGGCGACCTTGTAGTACTTGTTGCCATTGCTCATGGCCAACGGCTTCGCCACTTCGTCGTCAAACATTTGGAAGGTTCCATTTCTGATGATCTGGAACCAATGCACTACAGACTTGACACTCGAAAAGCTGTATAAATGCGGGTATGCTGCAAGTTTCTGATGTGCTGTGATGTTCTGCGTTTTCCAGTTGAAGAGGAAGCTCAAGCTTTTGTCGATGAAGTAGGTGAAGATACCAGGGTAGAGCAAAGCTTGCCACATGGTCGCCGAGCCCAGGATTGCTCGTCTGCCAAAGGCAAGATATAAGATCTCGGGGCTTGACTTGACGAAACTGGCAACGATGCCGGAAGCAAGACCTGGCGGAGCCATAGCCGGAGCGAGAGCGACGAAGACATCGACCTTGTCATTTAGCGTCGGATGTATGGAAAGTGACGCAAATGCTTGGGCGGTGCCTTGACTGAAGCCAATGTAGCTCAAGCTTGGCTGTTTGGTTGTGGAGAGAATGTAATCGATGGTATCGGGGATGTCGTGGAAAGCGAATTGATCCATACTGAAGCTCCAGAACGGAATATCGGTAGGGCTGTGGTTGAGGCTCTTCTTGCTGTACTTGTTTCCTCTATTATTGCCGAGCCAGACGTCGTAGCCCTGCTCCACTAATACAAATGGTAGGCAGCGCTCTCGGTCTGTCAGACACACCCATACCTCACTGTTCATCATCAACCCGTGATGCAAATACACGATCTTCTTCTCCACGCTACCAGGCCCAGCATTGACGCGCTGCTCTTCCTCTCCTCTTCGCCAACCTAGTCTGTGAACTCCCAAGAGATACCCATCACCAGTCTGTACAATGTGCTCCTCTGCATAGTATCCGTACAATTCGCACAACTCGACAAAGTCGCTTGCCTGAGCTATCGGACTCGACACCGACTTTCTCTTATTACGGTTCCGTCTCGAATTTGGCGAGGAGAGGCTGTTGAACGCATTCCTGGATATGCGATATAGAAGTCTGACAATAGGACCAGGTAGCAGCAGTGTCACCGTCCTAGCGATGACTTCGAATATGAGTAGGGCGAAGGATGCGACAAGTGCTAGGTATTCCGAGAAGAAGAGTCGACCAATGAAGGGGACTCTAGGCATTTTGGCGTGCGCTTAGGATCTACCAATGCATTGAGTTCTCAATGGTGAGGCGGCGCGAACGTGTATGTTGCACTGGGTAAGAGGGTGTCGAGTAGGCTCGACAAGGAGAGCAGACGGAAGCATGGCCGGGAACAAGCAAGATGCCTGCCCGCATTCTACCCCAACACGTGCACTGCTCGTCATTGTCATGTGAAAGTCCGACTCGCGCGTCGCACGGCTCCTTGATCGGCCCGCTTGTCTGATCTGGAGCCGAAAGAGAGCCAGAATTGATGGCCAATCTGTTACCTAGATATTGACCACTTAATTGATTAAGGACAAGAAACAAATTGCGCGACACCGGACGATACTACAGTCACGAGCTAGGCCGATCAAGAATACAACAGTTGGAGGAAGATACAGTAAAAATACTCGCCGCCACACACACATACCCGGCGCAAAATGCCTGCTTCATGCACAGATATCCGTTCGTTGTCTTCCTTTCTATTCACAATCATGCCCACTCATCTGACATGACCACAGGTGCCGCGCTGGCCACCTGTCTCCAGCAGTCTGACTGCGTGATGATTCACCGGAATACCCCCGCCGCCTGCTTGCGCCCGCCACTCAAGGACACCCTTCCCACACAATGCCTCCAGCTTATTCGCGGCTACGGAGAATGCAAGAGAGGGCAAGTTGACATGCGCAAGCGCTTCAGAGGCAACAAGCCTATCTCTACGAGCAAAGAGCTGGAAGGCGGCGGAGAGCAGGAAGTGGGCATGTTGTATGCCGGAAAGAGTGGTTACGAGGGCGTTGGGCCCAAGGGTTCAGACGGCAAGGACGACACGCAAATGGAAGGCTACGAGAAGTGGATTAGGAATGATGGCGTTGAGGATATCAGGAAGAAGTAGAAAAGTGCAGGCACGTGGCGTTGTTTGGTTTTCTGTTACGATTACAAGCGGCATTGGGTGGCGTTCGGGAAGCTCATCACAGCTCAAGAAAGTGTATAAGACTGTAAGATTATCAAAGGATACTTCGCGAATCATGACACGAGTGAGGAGCATACTACAAGCGCTAGCCTCATTCCGCGGTATGCAAGAGGATATTCATCCCATGAGATCGGTGAGGAAAGTATGAAGCTCTCAACGGAGAAAGCATCCACCATCGGACGATATCAGATGGTACGAGTGTAGCCATAGTAGTCAGGGTGGTGGCATTCTCAACAATGCGATTTCTATAGACGAAGGTGGGAAGATTGGCTTGACGGTTTTATGTGCACCGAATCCGGAACAAACATCTCGTCGACACCAACCGCAACACGATTTCAACCCTCAAGCTGAGCCATCTCAGAAACGTCAGCCCACTTCTGGTCCTCCTTCCTCTTAAGCTCGATCACATCCTCGATGTTGTGCTTCCCGAGTCCAGTGGTACTATCGTGAATATGCGGGCAAGACTCTCCGAGCTCCGGAGGGTACTCCACGCGTCCATCGATCTTCTCACGTCGCAGCTTCAAAACCCAGATGCTCTTGTGATTTTGGAAGAATAAACCAGCAGTAATTGGGATTTGGCTGGCAGTTGACAAGTGGATGAAGCCATCATGTGCATCCAGATCCGTTGCTGGCAGAGTCTCAGGGAGTGGCGAGGGTGGAGCCTGGTCGAGGATCTTGTACCAGAATGTGGGCGCCGAAGAAGATGAAGCCATCGTTGGTGGTTGATTGTTTGTATGTTGCGTGTGTTGGTGTCACAGTATCTCAGATGACTCGCCGCGGCAACGATTTCCTGATTGACTAAGTTGGAACTTTCTCGGCAATTAGTAGCCGACCTTGACACCGCTGATGTTCTACATGTACTTGTCCCTTTTGCACTACAAGAAACATCGCCATTCGCCTTTTCGAAAGCGAGACGAGATCTGAGGTCCTCGATGCTGAGTGACGCCCAGCGGATGTCACCTCCACCAATATATGCTTTGTGGATGCCGACTGTGAGGCTTATGCCACGCCCTTTTCCCATCACTTTAACTCTACAAAAAGTTGCCGCGGGAAGATCAACAAGGTCTGGGATTGAGGTGACATCGGCGGCTTACTCTTGGAGCCAATCCCCAAGCAGTACTCCCAAGCTTTCTCAAGCAGCGGCTAATTAGCTTGGAGATAGTACAGACTTTGACATCCTTTCGCTCTGTTGGAAGATGGCGATGATGGTGGCCACAGAGATCATTCCCCTCACTGCGGGTGCATTAAAGTGGACTACGATACCTCGTGGCGCGCCAGAGCATAGCTTTCGAGAATAAGTGCCTTCGATAGTCTCGACAGCACGAGTGCCCCGACCAGGTATCTCATAGTAACACGCGTATCCACAAAGAAGGTACATCCCCCCTGGTAGACACCCCGCACGCTCTCCACCAACCTTATCCCCATGCCACACCTTAGTGAAACCACCATGCCTCGTCTCTAGGTCGGTGGCGCTCGCGGGAGACTGAGAAAGGCACTCCGGCGGCTCTGAGCAATCGTCACCGGCAATGAAATAACCGTAGAGGCGAGACTATTTTGCAGCTGTCGTCTTCGTCATTCGAAGGTTTACTCGATCGAGATATCCGGCTCTCGTGACTTCCAAGCTCCTCGCCATCTCTCATAAGATCTGTCGCCACTGCACTGACATTCAGATCACATCTCGTTGGAAACACTATACAGTGGACACATCACCGCTGATCGCACGACCTGGTTTCTCATAGAGGTGTCTTAAATCTTCCCTGCTACTCCACTGCGGACGACCTCAATCAAAAATGAAGAAGTTTTACGGTCTCACGGGCACGAGGCTCAACATTGCCATTGCCATTATCGCTGGTATCGACTTTGCATTGTTTGGTTACGATCAGGTGAGCTTGACTGATGTGAGCCTTTTCTGGACACTGCTAATAGCATCAGGGTGTACTGGGTGGTCTTTTAACGCTTCCGTCCTTCCTGAGATACTTTCCAGAAATCAATGTACAGCACCCTCCGGAAGGCACGACACAGTCACAAGCATCCAATTATCAAGGCATCACTGTCGGCGGCTACACTTTGGGGTGCTTCTTTGGCGCAGTGGCGACGATATGGCTTGGCAAGTCTCATGAAAGTCACGAAGAGCAGCGACTTGCTAACGGAGAGAAGGCAACATGCTGGGCCGTAAGAAGACAATCTTTATTGGTTCCATTATCATGGTGGTTGGCGCAGCCATCCAGTGTTCCTCGTTCAGTCTGGGCCAGCTTATCGCATCTCGTTTCATCACTGGCTTCGGTAATGGTATGACATATCGTCTGCAAGATTGAAGCTTTTCATATGCTAAAAGATTCAAGGAATGAACACTTCGACGGTACCAACATGGCAGTCCGAAACTTCAAAGTCACATCGCCGAGGCCAAATGGTGATGATCGAAGGAACCCTCATTGTGTTCGGCGTCATGATCTCGTACTGGATCGATCTCGGATTCTCATTCCTGGAACCCTCGACTGTTTCCTGGCGATTCCCCATCGCGTTCCAGATTGTCCTCGCGCTCATAATTGTCATTTTCATCCCCGGGCTGCCAGAGTCGCCGCGCTGGTAAGTACGCATTGTGTCATGTCTACGCTGTCTTTAGCTACGATCTTTGCCAGCGACAGCCTTTTCATTGATCGAATGACAGCTCAGGTACTAGCACGATCGGACCATAGCCCCATGCTAACATACTTTCCTCAAGGTTGATTCTCAAGGGTCGCGAGCAAGAAGCTTTGGAGGTGCTTTGCGCTCTGTCGAACCTCCCCGAAGATGATCCATCGGTTCAAAGCGAATTCAATGCCGTCAAGGACACAGTGTTCGAGATGGCACAAGGCCGCTTCCAGGACTGCTTCGCTATCAACAAAAACAGAAACCTGCACCGCACAATTCTTGGTTACGTGAACCAGATGTTCCAGCAGATTAGTGGTATGTAATAACAAGATCATGTTTGCTGGCTTCTACTAACAAAGAATGCTTCAGGTATCAATATCATCACCGTACGTCTCAATCCGCCAGATCTGGCCGTCCAGACAGCTCGCTGACTTCTGTTGCCACAGTACTACGCCGCCACCATCTTTGAGAACAGCATCGGTCTCTCCGGGTTTCTCAGCCGTCTTCTTGCAGCGCTGAACGGTACCGAATACTTCTTCGCTTCCTTCATCGCAATCTTCACCATCGAGAAGTTTGGACGAAGAAAGCTCATGTTGTTTGGCGCGGCTGGCCAAGCTGTAAGAATTCACCGTCTTGTAATGCTTTTACGCGGCGCGATCTATACTAATCTCGGATCAGATGTCTATGGCAGTTCTTGCCGGTGCCACTTCACACACGAGTACCACCACCGGCATCGTTGCTGCGGTCTTCCTTTTTGTCTTCAACAGCTTCTTCGCTGTAGGCTGGTTGGGAATGACGTGGCTATACCCAGGCAAGTAACATACACAGCAAAGTCTTGCAGGACATGCTAATCATTTGTAGCGGAAATTACGCCTCTGAGCATCCGAGCGCCAGCAAATGCCATTTCCACAACAGGCAATTGGTAAGCTTTTCAGCTGGCTGGCAGTATCATCCGCGGTTCTCATGCTGATCAACTTGCAGGATCTGGAACTTCATGGTCGTGATGGTCACGTAAGCTTACCGCAAACTCGATTGGGTGTCAATGTGTCGCTGACAGTGTCACTATAGCCCCGTTGCGTTTAACAGTATTGGTTACAAGGTACCGGTCACCCTATTTTGATCCTTTTGGCGTGGCTAACAAGTGACATTCCAGACCTACATCGTCTTCGCCGTCATCAATGCCTTCATGGTGCCTTGCGTCTATTTCTTCTACGTAAGTATTACTCGCTGTATATCTCATCGCCACAACGACTGACTTCGTTCCCCAGCCCGAAACCGCCGGCCGTTCCCTCGAGGAAATGGACGATATCTTCCACCAGGTACATGGCTTCAAGGGCGTTTTCTCGGTTGTCAAAGTCGCGCGTGAGATGCCGAGACGTTATGGCAAGAAGGGCGAGCTACTCATCAACTACGATGAGACTGCAGAAGCCAGACGTGTTTCTGAGCGCAGACGCAGCTCGGTTGCAGCGCAGGATGTCGATGGGAAGAAGTACACCTCTCACGGTGGTTCTTCTGGCGAAAAGGTTGAGGATGTGGAAACGGGTCGTATCATTAGGTAGAAGACGTGATCGAGTAGCGATGACAGTCTGCAGTCAACGGGATGCTTGTTGCAATACAATGCCACGGGTGTACGTACGAAACGTGTTTCGTTCACAACGACGTCGTTTTTACATGCTACTCACATCTTGGAAACTTACCTGTGCTGAACGTGTGTGGTCAATCCACTACATGGTATGTTGGACGTTGAATTTGTGAAGATGTCGACATCCGCAGGAAAGCACTGCGTTTCCGATCCGATACAACACTACACCACATGTGACACATCTCAGAAGCACATGTATGGTCCAACGTTATTAACCCTGCATTCTCAATCACCAAGGATCGAATTACCTCGATTTATTGTAGAAAATAAGCTAGGTATGCTTGCCCTAAGACTAACCCTAAAACGATACCCCGTTGTCTCAGTTCATCTGACGCGACCTGCCACACGACGGGCACCCTAACATTGAATCAATCCGTACTATCACACACGTATCACAAACATTGACCGCAGATTGACCTAATTCGAAGTGTTGGGCTCTGAGATACGAGCTGGAGATAGATCGCAAGTATACAAATCCTCCTTATCCCAAACACAGGATTCATTTCCCCGAACGCGACCTGTCACATTCCCAACATCAAAGAGCTGTGTGATCCGGCATCGAGCCCTGATCGTATCCATCAAAAGCCAATAGAAGATCTGTACTCTAGCTCGTCCAGGCATCGCAATCAACAACATGCAAGCCACCACGCGCAAACCCTGTCCACTGTACCAGACAAAGGCGCGTCCGGCACGCAACATGCCCAACGATCTCCAGAGCGGACCCGAACATCACAACAAGCAAGAGAATCCAGATCCTCTGTGCCAGATAGAATAGACAAGCCTATCAACCAAACAGCATCCTGTCCGGAACGTTCCCCGATACCTCCAGCATCCAACGGCATGACACGAGGGCCGTCCGCCGCCAATATCCAGCCTGCACAAGAGGAAAAAAAGCGAGGCGGCACGACGCTTGGAAGAAAACCGGGTCCCAAACGTGCAGTGCAAGCCGCATCGGCAAAGCCGCAAGGCGGTAAACATCCATTGAGTTAACGTTGCTGCTTGCACTCCGCTACAGCACTTCGCTGCAGTAGTGCTTTTGCGTGTGCGTAGGGGCCTACTGCGGCATATGATCCTTCGCGGCCGGAGGTGCAAAAGCCGCTCGCCAGGAAGCAGGTAGGGCGTCAAGGCCGCTCTTCGGCATTCAGCATTGCGATGATGATTGGGGGCTTCCCGGCTTGGGCAGTTCTGGTATCCCTGCTTGCTGCGCTCGCTGCTCCTCCCAGATTGGCAAGAGTATGCCTGACCGATTCGCGCTGCCTGCCTCGTGACCATGCTTCCATGGCGACATTTTTTCTCCGGCATTCCCGATCGTGGGTGACATCGGTCGAATCAACGGGTTGAGCGTATCAGATCAGCTTTGCATCATCAATGAAGGTGCGCGCCGTCGAGGCGTCATGATTCATGCTAATGATGGGGCTCAGCTGCTGTGAGATATTCTGTACGGACGTCGAAGCTTTTGCGCGCGTCGCCCTAGCACGGTCATCAGCACGCATATCGGTCGAAAAAGGCGCAAGCCAGCGAGCTCCGGGCTGAGGCCGAAATACAGCAGCAGTATGTGTTGGTGCCGATCTTGCTGCCCATTGATCCATTGATCTCCAAGGCCTAGACACTTGACGAGAGCGAGCAGATAGCACGTCAACCGATCTTTGGCACCTACAGAGGCCTGGTAGGAGATTAAGAGCGCCGGTACTTGGATATGGTAGGACAAGGTTTGGGGATGCGCAGACAGGGAGGCTGGCAGGCTACAGGCTACATGGGTAGAGGACACGGGTCTCCGGGTCCGGCACTCAGCTGACATACTTTTCGTAATCCTCGAGGTTCTCCGCGCGAGATGCTGGTCTAGGTGATGATGGGATCTGGCTTAGCTAACACACCTTCAGCACAGCAAGGTTGCGCCGTGATCGGGGGATTATTATTCTTGGGCAAAGTTGGGCTTTCGTGTTTCAAAAGCCAACGGTCATGAATTCAAAAGGGACGGACCCCCTCCCTCGTATAGCTGGGAAGAACCTTGTTTACCGCCACGAGCGAGCAAGGAAAGCTCACTGTCCACGTGCCGCAACCATCACAAGTCGACATGTACCGTATGCACCCACCAGCCGCACGAGAGCGGGAAGACATGACCCGGAGCACCGAATACAATACAACAATGGGTGGCACACTTGGGCGAAACGCTGTGGGGGGTGATGCTTGTTTAGCGGAATGACTTCAGGATCGAGGGCTAAAGCTTGAGAGCGCCTCTGTAGACCTCGCGAGATTGGGCGGCTGAGACAATATAATGGCGGCGAGCATTGGTCGTAGGCAGCCGGAAAACGAACATCTTGACTCGGCGTTGCGATGCGCGTCTGTTCATGTCGGTGTACTCCGCAGGCAGACGAGACTTCTCGTCCATCTGCATAACAACGATTAATCATCCTTCGGAGGTATGTTCGTTCGTGGCCTGTGATGCATGCTGCGGTACATGCCGTGGGAAGCGGATGGGACCTCCCCGAACAGACTAGCCCTGAGAGTATGTTCTCGACAGACTACGGAGTGACGTGGAGTGACCTTCCTGCGAGAAGTTTCCGGTATCCGGAAACCCACTATACTGTCAATGTTATATTATGCTTTGCGCAGCGTGCAGTAGTGAGCGCATTTGTAGAGATCTAGACGCGCTCTTGGTGTAAATCTGCGTCTCGGACCGTAAAATAGGCAAGCGACCGGTGACAGGTCATAACATGACTTGAGAGCATCGACATCGGTATTTCGACACGAGTCAAGACAAATCTCTGCTGACGAGCATAGTGTGTGTGTGTGTGTGTGTGTGTGTGTGTGTGTGTGTGTGTGTCAACGGGCTCGATGGTTTTTCTTGCGTCTCCATCTGAGACCGGCAGTAAATTGTTCTACGTTGTTGCTACGTTTGAAACGGCGCCTGCGGATAGCGAGGGAGAGCCGGAAGCCTGTCTCGACTCGGGCTGTTGGCCAATGAACATCGCGCAAACGCTGCCTGTCCTGTAGGCAGTCTACTACAGTTGCGATGACGGCACAGACAGGGAAAACACCCTAAGCGAACGCCACTAAAGCGCGCCCTGCAGCGCCGTTTACCATGGATCATGCCAGTCATCGCGCAGGCAAAGGACACTAAAGCTGTCTTGCAATGCAGCTTGTTCAAAGTTGTGGGTGCACATAGGCAGGTCAGCTAACAGAGCAACAGAGATTGACGGTGAGGCGCGCACGATCCAAAATAGCAGCCCTGCGACGCCGCGCACGTTTAGTCAGGTTCCGCGAGGAACGGCCGGAACTGCCAGAGACAAACGGTGTGTGAAAAGTGAAAACGCGTGAAGATTGTGGAGATCGAGTGCAAAGGTTGCTCCGACGGTTTCTGAAAGCCGGTCCCGGTTTGAAGACTTGGCGGGTGCTAGCGCGGCCGTTTGGCGGATGCAAACGTGGCTGCAGGCAGGGATCGGGGGTTCTGGCAGAACGTTGGTACCTCACACGCACACCGCGAGGCGAGCTCGGATGTGCTCGTTGGACTGCCGAGCACGACGACTGCCGTGACACAAAGATTACTCGAGACGCACAAGAATGGCAGGTGAGCTGGGGTGAGACGTTCGGCGCGTGGTGCGGCTGCCTCGCCGCCTTTTGGTGCCAGTCATCAATCAGATACCGGGGAAAGGTGGCGGGAGAGCGAGGGGACAGGGCGGCGGACGGCAGTTGTGTGGATGTGACGGGTCACGCGGTGACGAACGAGTTGGGCGAGGAGATTGTCGCTGCGGGAGGAGGGCGTGGAAAATTTGAAGGAGTGTGAACTGGCTTCCAGAACAAATCTCACCGTCGCAGAGTGCTGGCGAGGCTCGTCCTCCAATCTCCAACCTGCAACGCACAGGCTGTGAGCTAGTGTGACGCAGACCGCCGCGTGTCTTCTGCTGCCACGGCTCGCGATGGGCAGACGGACGATGATTATGGCCGAAAGCAGCGATGGATGGGCACAGCGAGCAGCAGCAGCAGCAGCAACGTCGCACAGTCAGAGACGTGCTGCTGTCGGCCGCCTTGCGTCTGCCAAAATAGCAGCGTTGGCGGCGGCGAGTCGTGATTGGCAGCAGGACAGCAGGCAGGACAGCAGGCAGGACAGCAGGCAGAGCAGCCAGCAGGACGGTCTAGCGCGCGTTGCGTGAGGGCGCAACGGTTGGAGACGTGGGAGGCGTGGCAAATAGAGTTGAGCCGACAAACGTGCAGTAGCTCGAGGATAGCGGTTTCAGGGCGGATAGCGCTGCTCAGCTGTGATGGACGCCATGTCGATGCTGCTGGCCTGCTCGCGTCGGCGGAGCCCACAGCAGCAGTAGTGCTTTAGCTGCGCGACCGGGCCTGCCTGGGTGATTATGGGGGGCAATGATGGGGCCTTCTGCCTTTGCTTGACATCTCCCGACTGTATCATCGTCGTGCCTAGCTCCGCACTGCCGACATTCGCAATTCTGCTATAAGGACCGCTGCAAGGACGCGCGCTGGCGCTGCTGGACGCCGACCCTGTCTAATCATACGCTGCCGCTGCCTGTCTGCCATATCATTTAACCAGGCCAGACCAGACCAGCACCCTCGTCACCCTCATCGCCTACCTCCAGCGCCCAACGATCCCCCCCCCGGCCACACCCTTCCTCGCTGCCCGCCGCCTGCCGCCACGCCCTGGTCGTCATCTACCGACGTCCGAATATCAGTCTGCCTGTCTATCGTTCGCGTCGCATCGCATCGCATCGTGCTGTCTTGCTTAGTCGCTTGCCTGCTCGTCCATCGACACCAATCCCTCAGCCCGCGACTAACTGCTGGCTGCTGCCGCCACTGAGCAGCTCCTGGATCTGGAATGGTACGTACGCGACGCCACCGACTGCGTGTCTGTTGTGACGTGACAGACGCAAGCCGGCGCGGCGATTTTCCTTCTACCTACAGCATCTCCCCTCTAGCCTCTACACCCCACTGCACCGAGCTGCACCCCTGTCACGTGTCGCGCACGCGTGGGTGGCGATGCATGATGCAGCAGCAGCAGCAGCAGCAGCAGCATCAGCATCAGCAAGCAGTATGGCGAGCTCTCCTCGGCACCGCATGAACAGCGCATGTTGCATGTTGCATGTTGCATGTTGCATGTTGCATGTTGCATGTTGCATGTTGCATGTTGCATATGTCGCGTGTCGCATGTCGCATGTCGTATGTCGGGCGGTCAAGAGAGCCTCCAAAGTCTGCCTACCTTAGTCTAGACGACGGACGGCCACGCGCAAACAGCGTGTTGCAGCCGTGGTGGAGGCTAAGGTTTTGCGATTGTCGCCGCCTTTCCCCACCGACGGCTAACGCTTTTCTCGCTGCTGCTGTTGGCGCTCCCCAAACTCCAGTCGAGCTGCAGCAGCTTTCGTGCTACCGCCCGCCAATTTTCGCAGGGATCCGTGGCCTCGCCCGAGACTTCCTACTGCTCTGCCTCGCTGTGTCTCTGTTGTTCCACTCGACAACAATAACCACCCACGCGCGCGACGTTGCACTAACAACCGCCTTGTCTTGTCTGAGCCGCCAGCCACTAACCGACCGTTTCTTCAGAACAACCCCAATCCTCACCAACAGGGTCTCCCTCCGCCCCAACTCCAGCACCCCCGCCAGGCTGGTCTGATCCAACAACACCGTCCAAACTCGCCTCTACAGCCGCACGGCATTCATCACACCTCCCAAGCGCCCTACCTGTCGCCTCATTCGTCCACTCACAGCTTGGCCCAGCACCACTCACCTTACGTGGGCTCCGTCCCGAGTCTACCCTCGCAGCACTCGGCCGACCCAAACTACTTCACGGCCCATCCTAGTCCCTACAGTGCCAACAGTGCTGCTGGCTCCTACGCCTCATCAGGTACGTTGCCACCCTTCCCTCGTCCATTGTGCAACACCACTTGTAATTTTGTTTTTGTTTGTTTGTGTGCATCCATGCGTAGCGTACGATCCATAGCGGACTGGTCACTGACGTGTCCTGTAGAACCTAACGAGAACATGGCTGCCCAAGCGGCGATGAGTCGTCAGCAATATCCGCCCATCTCGAGTTACCAGACTCCACAGTCAAACTCGCCGGCATCCATCAGTTCGCCACAGCATGACATTCATGGACGACCGATCTATGCCTTCCCGCCCATCTCAGGCCAGCCTCAGCCGATGTACTATGGTAGCCAGTACCAGATGCAGCAAACATCACAGTACCCCCAACATCCCCAGGCGCCTCCGCATCACCAACCCATGACATCTGCACCTGGAATCCTCATGTCGCATCAACAGCACCCACAGCATCAACCGCACCAGCAGCCTCAGCAGCCAATGCAACAGACGCCTCAATCGGTTCACTCGCAGCCGAGTATGATGGATCCCAAATCGCAATCGATCCAGAGACCCTCCTCAGTTATTGCACCAATTCAGGGAACGCCACAGACGCCTTCTGGCCCAACCATGGGAAGCATGCCACCAGGATCTGCTGGCTCCGGTCCGAACTCGAGCGCGGCTCCTGGCCCGATTCCTGCAACAACGCCGCTAGTCGTGCGTCAAGATAACACTGGCGTGCAGTGGATTGCATTCGAGTACTCCAGGGATCGCGTGAAGATGGAGTACACGATCAGGTGCGATGTTGAGTCCATCAATATTGACGACCTGACCCCTGAATTCAAGAACGCAAACTGCGTGTACCCACGCGCATGCTGCGGAAAGAACGAATACAAAGGCAACCGTCTTCATTACGAAAGTGAATGCAACGCTGTAGGCTGGGCGTTGGCTCAGCTTAACCCCAATCTCAGAGAAAAGCGAGGCTTGATTCAGCGTGCGGTTGATAGCTGGAGGAACAGCAACCAAGACCCGCGACTAAGAAGTCGACGAGTGCGCCGACAAGCGAAGATTCACACCAGAAAATCGACGATGCCCACTGCTGCTAGCCATCCACAAGGGCCGCCAGTACTGCCTCCGCACGGTTTGCCCCCGGGCGGTGGCAGACAACCACTAATGGGCCCGGGAGGATCACAGATGCACCATCATGGCGCAGGAAGTGAAGCAAGTGACGACGTTAGTGGTATGTTCCATCCGATGTGACGACGATGTACTTTTACCTTGCCCGCACCTTTCCTTTTTACGAGAAACCACATATATGGAAGGAATCTACCCCTGGGAAGCGGGGGTGCGACGTGGATCACACAGATCTGAATACAACCAATCCCTGCACCGAAATCCTGCAAATACATGCTGTCGATCTTTTTTGTTTCTCGCTTATTGCTATATGGCAATCCCCTGTCGCTTCGCCCCGTCATACCCTTGTCAGATGATCGACCGCTAACCTTTTGTGTTAATATAGGCGGAAATGAATACACAACAGCTCCACCAACCCAGCAACCACAATCACAACACTCCAGCTCCCAAGCCGATCTATCATCGCCGTCGAACGTTCGTTACACTCAACAATTCTACCCAAGCTACCCGAGCCAGCCTACCACAGGCGGTGCACAAATGCCTACGGTCCCCGACGGAATGGAAGCGAACATGCCCTCCCATGCTTCGACTCTAGCAACGCCAATTGCAACATCAGTCAAGGAGGAAGACGAAGAGAAGAAGCGCCATCTTTTTGGAGACGTCCCAGAATCCAAGCGCCGAAAGTTCATCCTCGTCGACGACAACCAGCGTGGAACGCGCGTGCGAGTGCGAGTCATGCTTGATCAAGTCAACATGGACGAGATGCCCGATGCTCACCTGCGTACTAACGCCGTCTACCCACGTTCATACTATCCAAGACAGATGCGCTCTCCTCCAGGATCTCCCAGTGCACGCGGCCACTGGGATGACGAGGACGATCTGGTCGAAGGCCCTGCTGCGGCCAAGGGCACCACACTCGTCCCAGTGTCGCTCATGGACGGCAGTGATGCGAAACTCCCCGTACCCAGAATGACCAAGAGCAGGAGAGGAAAAGAGTCGGCGCTGAACGAGCTGGGTTATCGCATGAGCTGGAGTCAGGCGCGTCAGTTTAATGGACGGACGCTGTTCCTGCAACGCTCTCGTAAGTTTAGACCCGAACACACCAACAGCCAGAACAAAAGCTAACAACGTTGCAGTTGATGCCTACCGTAACAAGATGCGCAGTACCATGGTCGCAGGCGGCCAAGACGTCGCTTCCATCGCACCACACTTTGAGACTCGCACTGGCAAGAGGAAGTGGCTCGAGAGGACCAAGCGCGACAGACGTGGCGAAGACTCGCCTTGATCGTAATCGACATGAAGAATCCTGGATTCGAAGAGTCCACCATTCACCGACACGGCCGATTGATACGTCTATAACGAGGAACGAAAGCGCACCATACTCCACGAACTTATGAAGACAGGCGACTCGTCAGCCACTGCCATTACCGTTCTTGCCAGGATAGCCACCGAACACGATCATTGGACCGACGAACATTGGGACCAGAAGTGTGGAATTGCCAACTGTCAAGTATTGCGAGAAGACAGTACTAGACTATAGGGAAGACGGGAAGGAGAGCCCATATATGCAGATTCATGGTGCAAATACGTCAAGAACCGCAGACAGCGAGATGGAAATACGAGCGGGTGCGGCATGGCAATTCTTTTTAGCGAAGGGCAGGTACTCGGTCTGCGAGATCCTGCTACAACATGCCAATAGGCAAGCTTGTGGTACAAGCAGTAATAATAACATAAAGTCCTGTCATCTTATCTTTGGGCACAGGGTCGCTTATCTTCCCAGGAGGTCATGTTTCATGGCGCAGCATCGTCATGCGAACCATAATCGCCCAGCTGACGTGCAGTTGGCCTAGAACGACGCCATCGGCCCGTCGTTGCATTTGTCGAGAATACGAACCCGAGAAATTGCCGATGAGATACTGAATCGATCGTGGTTAGCTCGCCTAACGATAGAAGCGGTGTCAATGTGAGTTTCTGATCAATCGTATGAACAGAATCGACCACCACCCCGACGGGTCTCTTAGCAGTGTTGCTGCTCTTATCAGCAAAACGCTCTCCTCGAAGAGCCGATGGATCAAATCTGAAACTGAGACATGCCGATGCCCTCCGCTGCCCCGCCATCAAGCTCCTGAGACCTTCCTTTCTTCTTCTTGCTCCAGGAGAAGAAGCTCCCCGCAAACGTCACTGATCGTTGCTCTCGAGTGCTAGCTTCATTCTTTCTTCATCCCCAAAGGCCTCCAACCAACTTTCTCTGGCACGCGAAAGCACGCAAAACCCAGACAAGCCAATCATCCGGCTCACACCGGCCCCTTGGTACTGGACCTGGCGCTGCCATCGAGATCCAAGCTCGTCTTTTTTGCATTCCTCCTCCCTCCTTTCTGCTATCCGCGTGAGCCGAGAGGGTTAAATTGTTGCGGTAGCTTTGATAACGTTCCATTGGAGCGATTGCTCACGTGGGACTCTTGGTTTGTTTCCCATTTTTTCCTTCTTGTTTCCTCTTTGTCGAGGCTTGCTGCCATGACCTGTTGCTTTTCTCCTCCTGAACCCGCTGCCTCTTTGTTAATGTCGCTGTGCTCGAGAGGCACTGCCTACTCGCTGGAATACCATTGAGAAACCTGGGAAACATTCGATCGAACACCACTATCAAACGCTATTGAACCCAACAACCTGGCAGCTCCGCCAACGTCACCCGTGAGAACAATGTCTGATCCCCTCGAACCAACCGCCGCAATCCGCACCTTCGCCCTCCCCGAACTCCTCGAACAGATCCTCATCAATCTCTCCCAACGCGAACTCCTCCTCGCGCAACGAGTCTCCCAAGCATTCCACCAAACAATCTCCGCCTCCCCCAAGCTCCAACGCGCCCTCTTCTTCTCACCAGACCCCTTCCTCCCCTCCTCGCCAATAACATACCTCAACCCCGCCACCGGCACTACATCCGCGCACAGCAGACCGCAGAACAACAGACTGCTCCTCCGCGCCTTCCCAGGCGTCTACCCAACCGTCTCCCCAGTCCTAGTCAACATGCCGCCATCGCGCGAAGACCTCAACCTCGGCCGCCCCGGCCCAGAATCCTGGAGCTGGGACCTCTGCATCTCGTTCCCAGCGAACTCAACAGGCAGCTCGCCCTCGTCGTCTCCCGAATCGCTCCTCCCGCCTTCCACGAGTCCCGCCACAGCGTACCCGAATGCCTCCTGGCGGCGCATGTACCTGAGCCAGCCGCCTTGCAAACAATTGCATCTTGTGCGGCGGTGGCGGCGCAATCCGATGGTGGCGATTGAGCGCGAAGAGGGGATTACGATGGGGGATTTTGTGTTTGAGGTTACGAAGGGGGCTGCGAGCCATGGGGCATGGAGTCAGGGGTTTGTGGGGAGTGATCGCGATTGGCATTTTGAAGGCTCTGTTGGGGAGTGAGGTGGGATGGTGTGGAGGGGTTGTGTGAAGTGGTCGTGGGCTGACACTTGTTTGTGGTGGTCATGGCGATGCAGTCGCTTTGTTGGACGTAAGCGGGCTGTATTATGGCGTTTATCTGGGGTCAGTCATGTGTACGTATTAGAAGGGAACACTATTGGGCCTCTCTGTTCTCTTTCAAGCACGATGTCTCCATTGGTGTGGTGAGAAGTATAGTATACTGGTCGCGTGCGAGATACGACAGTTGTGTCTTTGGCGAGTGTCAATATTCTTCATCTACTGTTTGTAGTACTACCACAGAAACTACAGCGATAGCAGAACTAGATTTTTACTTTCTCAATGGTCTATCCAGCTTACAGCACCTATATGTAATGGTAAGAGCGTGTCAAAGTGTAGCGAAGTACGTAGAAATATAATCTATTGCGTGATGAGAGTATGTGCTATACATATATACTTCTCACCACCCGCAGGTCGTATCGTCGTAGACTCCTCGTACATTGCAATTCTCCAACCATGATTTATGAAGCGCCAGCATTGTTAGCCCCGTATGCTGCGTCCTTCGCCCTGTTATCAACCCTCTCGACGTGCGAGCTCACACTGTGCTTCTTGCCAATCGAACCCTCCTCATCGTCGTAGTGCTCATCAGACTCGCCATTGCCACCTTGCGACAAGTGCTTGGCGCGCGAGTAGCGAGGGATGGTGTCGCGAGTGGCACCGGCGACGATGTTGCCCTGGAAGAGAACGTGGATGGTCTCGAGTGGGACACCTGGAGGATTATTGAGTCAGTCTTGGCTCAACGTGCGTGCTATCCTTTTATCCTTGAAGGGGTTCTTACCTTTGGTTTCCGGAATGCACAGAACGGCGTACACGACCATGGCGATGCAAGCGCTACCAAAGACCAGGAATGTGCCGTACGTGATCTTGGCCAGCATGATGGGGGTGAGCTTCGCGATGACGAAGTTGAACAGCCATTGTGTCATTAAGGCAGCTGCCATCGTCAATGAGCGCACGTGGTTGGGCTGTGTTGTGTCAGTGTATAGTTCCGTTGACGATAAGATCAGGTAATCGACACTTACAGCGCACTCCGCACTCAAAACGAAGGGAATAGGTCCCCATCCGAACGAATAAAATACCACGAACAAGTAGACGCACACGATTGCGAAAGTTGAATTTCCGTTGAGTGACGAGCCTGGAACGACGGGGTGAACTGCCTGGTTGATGCCGATGTAGAACATGGCGAAAGCTTGTCCAGAGCCGCCGATGATGAGCGACCATTTGCGGCCAAGTTGCTCGGTGGCGACCATGAGGCCGATGGCGGTGACGACGATCTTGACGATGCCGTAGATACCCGTTGCGAAGAGGCCAGCAGAACCGCCAGTAAGGCCCACGGACTACAAAAGTTTAGGTTAGACACATATTTGGTGTAATAGAAATGAGGGATTTCATGTCTCACTTTGAAAATTTGGGGCGCGTAATAGTTGATGCTGACAGTTGTTAGCGGTGTTCATGTTGAGTAGGAAGATGGCGACTTACCTGTTAGTGCCAGTCCACTGCTGCCAGAACATCAACGTGATAGCCATGGTGAAAGTGTACAAAGTCTTCGAATCCGAGAAAGTCATCTTGACCTGCTTGACGAGCGGCAGCTTTTCGTGTCCGCGGAAGTCGGTAACAATGTCCTCGAGCTCCTTAGAGACTTCGAGGTCGTCGATAGGCTTTGAGCGAACAGTCGAGAGAGCCTGGCGGGCTTCTTCGATGCGACCCTTCTCGACGAGCCAGCGGGGGCTCTCGTTGGTGAAGAAGAGTCCGGTGAGGAGGATAGCACCAGGGAGGATTTGGAGAGCGAAGGGCATGCGCCATTGGCCGTCGTCGGAGCTGCTCATGTTCTGGACTGCGCCGTAGTTGACGAAGAAGGATAGACAGATACCGGTGACGCTTTGAGAGTTATTAGCATGAATGTTGATTGTGCATTAGACGATGTGGACTTACTTGAACAGTTGCATGCAGCCAATGCATCGCTTTGGGAAGTGTTAGCATAATTGCGGATGCAATAGTTGTGATGGCAGTGGCCAAGACTTACTCCTCTGATTTCCTTGTTGGCATTCTCGCCAATGTAGGTCGGAACAACAGCACTAACCAAGCCCACTCCAAAACCACCAATGACTCTACCAACATAAAGCTGCGCAAGATCATGGCCCTGACCCATCGCGCAAGTAGTCTGCACAATACTACCAATGATGAAAATCAAATCAGCAAGCATCAGAGCCTTCCTACGACCCAGCTTGTCGCTCAAGTAGAAAGAACTCGCAGCGCCGAAGAAACATCCAGCCTGAAGGACAGACACAATGTTGCCTTCCAAGCTGGCGTGACCGGGGCTCTTCGGATCCAGGCCGAAACTGTTGTTGAAAGACTGCATCGTGAGGACTCCGCCGATGAGACCGGTGTCCCATCCGAACAGCATGCCGCCGAAACTGGCGACTGCTGTCAGGAAGTAGGCTCGTCGATATTGGACGATGTCCGCCCAGATCTTCGACATGCCGGGGCCCTTCATTGTGTTGTTGGGATTTTGTCGATTATCTCGAATCGTCGCAATCGAGAGTGTGTGATCAAGCAAAGCGCACAAGCTTCGAGTCCAGTGAAGCAGATATTGGCGTCGCGTAGCGTGGCGTAGCGCAGAATGCTTGCATGCGCCGGAAGGTGGAGGAGGGAAGGGCGTGTACAACAACGCGTTGGGGAGGAGAAACTGGGGTCGTTGAACTGAAGATGCAGCAGTAGAAAAGCAGCGACGGGCTCACGAGATATATATCTTCCGCTTGTTAGCCTTAGCAACACTGTCGGGCATAGACAATGCTGGAGTGACAGAGTCAAAGGACGATGCAGCCAAGGCTCGCCAGGTTTTTCAAAACCCGCCCTCGCGCCCTTGACGAGTGACGAAAGCCGTGCTGGTCTGTACCAGCGCACGAACACGAGCCAGGCGACTGCCGCTTGTCCAGCCGAACGGCTTGTGGCCGACGATCGCCATCAACCCCATACCCCGTCCCCCGTCTCCTTCGGAGCTTGTGGAGCAGTGGAGATATGCGGAGGAGTAAAGTGTTTCGGCCTTTGATTTCGATCGATTGACACGAGAAGCCGACGAGCACGGTGTCTTGCCACGTGACGACGGAGTCGGTATATGCATAGATATCAAAGAACTCGAAAGCCATCCTAGGCCGCGCGAGATCAAGCACAACCGATGAACGACAGGCAAGTTAGTTGCCGACGGTTCGCCCTTTGGTGTGCTTCTCGCAATCAACTTTAGTCTGACCAAGGTCGATTCAATCGATTTCCGACGACGGAACTCTTCTCGATTGACGACTGCCAACGCTTGGACGTTCTAACTGGCAGCTCTATCTCACTGGCAAGGGAGCGTATAATCCTTCTGCGTATGTCGATATTAGCGCACTGGATACTAGATAAGCGTAACGATTCAAAAAGTATCTCAATGGTGAATATAAGCGCATTATAATCTGCTAGTCGAAAATAACAGCCTACTAAGCACTCCAGTAACCCTGAGCTCAGACAGTATCTCACTGACAGAGCAAATAGCACGGACTTAAAAAGCTAGACCGCAAGCTGCAATCCTGGATGTCAAATTTTCGAGTACCTTAGTTGAGAGTCAAAGGCCGATGGTGGGAGTTTGTCAAGCGTTGAATCCACCTCAGAAATACAAATGCTACTGAGTGTATCGTAGGATCCTTCTCAATAGGCAATGTGGTAGTATCATCAGCGGTGAAGCTCATTGCAGTCGTGCTTACGTTGGAGTGGTTGGCGCTCTCAGCGGTGCCCGAACTTGATACTTTGCCTTGCGCTGGATGTTCCTTCCAAGTATACCATATATGGCTCTGGGAACGTGTCGAGCTTACCTTCCAAGTCGCAAGCGACGCATGCATTCGATGAATTGCCTTCCAAGATGCAACGATCAGAAACAATACTTCAAACCAATCACACCAACGTCTACTTCTTCTGCTCCGCGACCTGCGTGACCAACCCCCTCCCCTCCACCGCACTCCTCAAATTCTCCAGCACCAGCAGC
This sequence comes from Melanodothis sp. VS III C KN 2, assembly GCA_019775565.1. Classification (NCBI taxonomy): domain Eukaryota; kingdom Fungi; phylum Ascomycota; class Dothideomycetes; order Cladosporiales; family Cladosporiaceae; genus Melanodothis; species Melanodothis sp. VS III C KN 2. The sequence continues at coordinate 271,647 of JACWFM010000030.1, read as the reverse complement.
TCCATGTCCCGCTGCGTCTCCCACGTACTCGTCCCCACATGCGGCAGCAACACCACATTTTCGTTCCCCATCAACCCCGGGTGAATCTGCGGCTCCTCCTCAAAAACATCCAGCCCGGCCGAGAAAACCTTCCCAGAATCCAGAGCCTCCACGAGCGCCGCCTCGTCAATAATCGGACCGCGCGCAGTATTAACGATAATGACGCCGTCCTTCATTAAATCGAACTGTGGCTTTGAAATGATATGCCGCGTCGACGGATTGAGAGCGAGGTTCAAGCTGAGGACGTCGGACGTCTTCATGAGGTCGTCAAAGGAGACGTATCTGGCCCCTTGCTCTTCGCTCTCGGGGAGACGGTTGCGGTTGTGGTATTGTATGCTCATGCCGAACGCCCTCGCTCTTAGCGCCACAGCCTGGCCGATGCCGCCCATGCCTAGGATGCCGAGGACTTTGTTCTTGGGGTCGTGGCCGAGGTCGAAGTTCTTGCCGCGCCAGGCGCCTTTGCGCAGATTCTGGAAGGGGATCGTGATCCTACGGAGGGCACCGAGCATGAGGAAGAGGGCGGCTGAAGGGTTGTTAGAGAGTGGGAATATGAGTGATTGAGAGCGGGACATACTATCTGCGGTGGAGTCGTTGACGGCGAGGGGCGTACTGCTCACGCCGATGTTTCGCTCTGAGCAGGCTGGGATATCGATGTTGTCGTAGCCGGCTCCGTTGTGAGTTATGTACTTTAGGCTAGCAGGCAATGAGGATACGAGCTCTTTGTCGAATGGCCCTGTGACCTTCGTTGAGTCGTTCGACCGATAGATTGCGACCACATCATTGTATTCTCCACCCTTCAGTCTGGAGATGAAGTCCTGTCTAGAGCCTGTTCCGTACTCCTGTAGCATGGATCAGCCAAAGTGGAGCGTCGTGGAGTGCGATCAATCGCACCTTCAATTGGAGGAGCGAGCTGAGGGACTCCCACTCTTTACGGGCGTGGGTGATCTTCCCAATGAGAAGAGCAGCTCTGTTAGACATGCTGATTGTAAGGTAATGTTAAGGTACAAGCGAAGGCGTTGATTGCGACAGAGATGGAGAACCTCGCGAGGTGCAATTCCCACGTTGTGCGGGACTACATTTTGCCGAACCCCAAAGCTTCAAAGCCCGAAGTACGCAATTCTCCACTGTGCTCCACACATCGGAATGGCGGGATTGGCCTGCACTTGAGAATGCCAGTTTAAACTGCTGAGCGAGTGTGAGGTTGTCAGAGACAACAAGAAGTTTATAAAATGCTCAAGCCTCGAGAACATCTTCCAAATTACACTCCAGTCAGCCCAAAGCTCATATCGTCCATCCCGGGCAGCCCATCAAACATGAAGTTGTTGCTGTCTGCTGGCAGGAACCCAGACCACCATTCAGCATCGTTCGCGTTTGCATTACCATTGACCACGAAATCTCCGATCGCATCAAGGTCGGTCCACGAGAAGTCTCCCATCATCTCAGTCACGGCTGGTGAATCCTGAGAGATTGCGGAGCCAACCGAGCCCGGTGTCGGTCCTCCGCTCACGGATCCTGGCCGGTATGGGTTCTTGAGAGTTGCGGAAGTTCGAAGGTCTCCTTTGCGCTCCTTTCGTTCAACCTTGTCCCACAGCATTTTCAGAAGACGTGAGTAGCGGCTTCCTGGGTGTTGGTTGCCCAGCCCTGATCTCTCAAGTCTATTGATAGTTTCCTGGACCATTGCCCGGACCGAGTGTTCTTCCTCGTGTGAAAGCACACCGACACAGCGGGCGCGATACAGGAAGACTCCACTGTAGATAGAGTAGAGGTAGAATCGAATCGGCATGAATCGAAGAGACTGCTCAGGGTTCACAAAGGTGTTGACCATACTAAGCAAACTTTTGGCGGCATCTAGACCTTCGTAGATGAATCGCGCGTCACCGACAGCGCCAACGTTGTTGTAGAATACTCTACTTGGCGCTGGGTTGTTCGATTTGCGGTTCTCGTTTTGTTCTTGCATTTGGGGCAGTGCTCGCTTGATGGTGGCGTGGAATGCAAAGGCGTTTGTGTACAGTCTGAGGTAGTCATACGACATCAACAGCGTTGCCTTGAGTGCGGGAGAGCAAGTCAATGTTCCCCAAACAGATTTCCAACCGTACTAGGATGTGTCAGCAGTGATATCTCTTGCATTGGATTTATGTAACATACGATTGCACTTCTGAAGTCATCAATGTACTTGATGTATCCTCCAGCAAGGTGGTTGCGCATGCTGTTCCCAGGATTTGAGTACAACACATCATGCACATTGGAGAAAAGAAGGGTCAGCTCGAGCGTGGCTTGGAAGATACTGGCGAAATCTTCGTCTCCAGGTCCAGCAGGTGCCAGCATTGGGAAGTCCTCCTTGCGCAGAGTGGTAAGCGGTCCAGGACCACGAGACCAGAAAGCGCGGCCAAGTCTGATGCTGATTTGACGATCGCTGATGTAGCAGGCTGTCCAAACAAGACGTTTGCGTTGCCACTGAGGATCTTTGACATCGTCGCCACGGACATGGAACGAATACCTGTCAAGGCCCAGGAAATAACCTATACGTAGTGCGATGCCGATGTGCATCCATGCTTCACGGTCTTCTTCTCCACGACCGATGCTGCCAGCGTCTGAGCGTGAGGTGTAAGGTGTCCATTCGGCAAGCAAAAGCAGTGCTTCGACAGATGACACGCTGTTTGGACCACCAGCGGACAAAGTCGATACTAGTGATCGCATATACTCAGTGCAGGCGGTGAACACATTTGGATCATCGACGAGATCTCTAGATGCAATCACCAGAACGGCGGTGAGCAGGTGTGGCTCCTCACGAGCTGTCTTTGTGAGATTGCCGGCGTCCAAGGTTGCCGCTGGCACGAGCGGGAAATACGGATGGTAGTACATCTTGTACCGCTGCAGAAGCTGTATGACTTTGGAGACGGAAAGCCGACCATCACGAACAAGTGGATAATCGAGCGAGTTCTGCCCATAGTTGGAAGAGTTCTGGTACTCTTTCATGGGGTGTGTCATCATGCCGTACGAATGAGAATTTTCACCGTTACTGTTACTGGCAATCTGTGCCAATATGCCGAGGGCATCACTGGGGTTCTGCAGCTCATGGCCACCAAACATGTTGGAAGTCGTAGATGACTCTCTCGTAGTCTGAGCGTTCATCATGCCGCCCGAGCCCTGGGATGGGTCGACGGCGAATGTGGGATCGGTGTTCTGAAGAGCCGGATCCAGTACCATGCCCGTGGTTGAGCCTTGATTGTGGATGCCGATGCTGTCTGTCGGAGCTCGATCTAGGCCGTCGTACTCTCCTCTGAACGCGCCCGGTCGAGTGGTGTCTTCGCCTAGGGTGGAGAGCATAGAAGGCTCGCGATTGCCGCCATCAACCGAGTCGTCAATTGAGTGCGTGGTCTTTCGCCGCACACGTCGGCCACCACGGTTACTAGAGCCGATAACGCACTCCAGACCAGTTGCCTTGCAGCGTTTGCAAGGTGTGGTGACCACACCGTCGACCACAGGCCTGCAACACGGTCAGCCAAATCTCAAGTCTGGCAAAGACCGACCCGAGGTTTCCAAGCGCGCAGGCATTTTCTCAGGCCTTGACAGGACGGACGCTGTTCGATCGCCGACCGCGCGGAATACTCACGTCGGCCGTTGTAGTGATGAGCAAGGGGTTGAGGCGATACTCACAAGTCGCAGGCGCTCTTCCTTTTGCGGCACGTTAGACACGCGCGCGAAGTGCGTTTTTCTCTCTTCAAATTGCCCTTGACATCCTCGGCCTCGGAGTGGCTGTCGGCGTCCATTCTCCTTGCGACCCTCTGCACGTCTCAGAAGCTGCGTCAATCAGAATGCGTCGCAAGATCTCTCTTCTCTCTTTGCCTTCTCGCACACGATTATGGATGTTTGTCGTTGTGTTCAGATGGCGAGGCGTCGGGCTTCATGCGACGAGGCAGCGGCTCCCCCTCAAGCGGCGACTGAGCACGGCAAGCTCCCGCGGAGAGCTTGCTTGGCGGACGGGCATTGTTGAGAGAGACTTGTTGGACTGCTTGACATTCTGTTGGTGACACAACATGAACCCACGCGCAAGGAAAATGGATGGTGTGCGTGGCACTCTGAATGAATGTTGGGCGTCCATATATCTTGGACAGCGCATTGACTACAATGGCTGGGATGCTGCAACGACTCTTTAGGACAGGATACGACTAAGGCAGCTCATCTGGTGAGCACTGCCTTACACGTTCTCAGCCAGCTCACGCAGCCGTCGGAGATCATACTCAGCATTGCGCCTCTTCAATCCCAGAGCCGCAATGCCAGGTGAACAGTCACTCGCCGGCACCGTCGTATTCCTTTCGGAAGGAAGAGGAAATGCGGCTTGCGGTGTGTGCTGTTTCTGTGGTCGGGATTTGCAAAGATCCGATCTGCCAAGCTGAACCAATACCCACAGCTTCCGTCCAGCACGCAAAGAAGACAGGGAATGCAGCAAGCCTGTGTTACATCCAGACGTACACCACAATGTTTGCATTTGGCTCCATGCAAGCAAACACAGTGTAAAGTTGTATTGCTGTTCAAATGATATCAAGCTATCAAAGCCGTCAATCGGTCTATTTCCAGCTGCTTGCTTGCACTGCTGCTGGCCTGACCTGACATCTTCCCCACACGCGATCGACAGCCACGCTGAACTCTATACCTGCGCTCGTTGCTAGGGTCACCCTTCGTATCTTGGTAGTCAGCACCACACGAAGCCTGCCTTGCATTTAGTAGCCTTTGCGGAGAGAATCAACGCGCAGTTTCATGGCAGCGTTGTTTTGTTGATCGTGTTTCCAAGCCTCCAAGTTATACCATTCTGCCTACCACTTAGAATCGCTGTCCCAGCTTTTGTTGACTGCGGCGGCTAGTGAGACACAGCGGTTAGAAGTGCTCTACAAGTCAGCATCTACAGACGTCACTCAATTTCGCACTGACTACATCCTAGACAGACACGCCTACACCGTGAGACAAAGCCTGTACGACGTTGGACCGTAGTCGCCAAAGCAACCCGAGCATCCACGCAGCCTTGCGCGTGGAAAGTCGACATGTCCTACCATCACTCTTACGACACAATACATTCGTACCGCCCCGAACAGGACTGGCGCGACGACCTTGGGCCGCCTGTATCTCCCGTTTCTGCGAGTGCTTCTCTGAGCTCTCTTCGTCAGGCACAGTACGGACGGCAGGTTGAAGCTGGCCAAGTACGAGTCCCAAACCGCAGCGTTTCGCCTATCAAGCAACCTCGATACTATTCGCAAATGCCGCCACCAGTGCAAAATGGCCGTCGACCGCAGACACCACCAACCATGTATCCTAGGCGGGCATCACAAGCGCCATACATGCCGACTGCGTCTGACTTCTCGCCGCCGGACCCAGAGAGGCGGGCTCTGAACGATATCGACAACATCTTCGGCCCACGAGATCTCATGTCGCCTTCGCCAGAACCGGAAGAACAGAGATCATACGCTGCACCACAGTATCCCTCAACACCACCAGCACAGAAGCAAAGGCCCAAGCCGAAGCAACACGGCAACTCTGCCTCATCCACGGTGCCGCTGATTGTGACCACTCAGCCTACGCCACCAGACGAGATACCCTCCCCGTCCAGAGGGTATCGTGGTGCACCTCCGGCTGCAGCTGCAGAGTCGCGGAGGTCGTACATCCAACCCCATGAACCTTCGCCATATGAGCAATACGAATACCCTGCTTCGCCACCAAGACAAGGATCGAGACCGAATATGCACCGACACACAGACTCTGCATCCTCCAACGCGCCACTTATGGAGAGCTCTGTATCATCATCGAGTCGGGGCCCGCCTTCACCAACCAGACGCAGTCATTTTGTACCTCCAACAGCTGCAGCCGTCATTGCCGCTGGTGCTGGCGGTGCAGCTGCAGGTGGCGCCGAACACTTCAGAAACGGTGTTCCAAGGAGATGGCAAGGAGAGGACTATTCTAGCTTTAATCCCAGCGATATTGCAGACGATGGCGACGATGGCATCGAGTCACGACCTAGAAGCAAAAGAAGTCGGAAGGGCTTGTCCGCTTCTGCGGTTGGGGGTGGCATTGCAGCTGCTGAGGCCGGCAATGGCAGCTTCAAGGTCTTCGACGTTCGACGCGGCAACGAAGAGGGAGATGGCTATGGCAACTTCCCACCACGAGGAAGATCCGATCCCGAGAAAAGCGAGTGGCTCGACAAGCAGCGTAACGGCAGCAAACGCCTCAAGTGGATCGTCGGATCGATAATCCTCCTTGTCGTAATAGCAGCAGTCGTCGGCGGCACCACAGGCGGCATCCTCGGCATGAAGAACTCCAACTCCAACGGCTCAACAACATCCCCATCCTCCTCCTCCGCATCCACCGACAAAAAAGGTCTCTACGACATCCACTCCCCTGAAGTCAAAGCCCTTCTCAACAACAAAGCCTTCCACAAAGTCTTCCCCGGAATGGACTACACGCCCCTAAACGCCCAATACCCAGCCTGCCTCCACAACCCTCCCTCCCAAAACAACATCACCCTCGACATCGCCCAGCTCGCCCAACTCACCCCGGCCGTCCGCTTATACGGCACAGACTGCAATCAAACCGAGCTCGTCCTCTCCGCCATCGACCGCCTAGGCTACAACGACACCCTCCAGCTCTGGCTCGGCGTCTGGCTCGGCAACAACGCCACCACCAACGCCCGCCAGCTCTCCCAAATGGAAACTTTGCTCCAAACGTACCCGGCCAAGCACTTCGCCGGCATCATCGTCGGCAACGAAGTCCTCTTCCGCGAAGACCTCTCCGAAGCCGCTCTCGCCGCCAACCTTTCCTCCGTCCGCCAAACCCTCTCAGACCTCGCCATCGACCTGCCAGTCGCGACGTCAGACCTAGGCGACGACTGGACCGCCGCGCTCGCCGCAGACTCGGACATCGTGCTCGCGAACGTGCACCCTTTCTTCGCGGGCGTGACGCCCGCGGCGGCTCCAGGCTGGACGTGGGATTTCTGGCAGAACCACAATGTCGGGCTGAAAACTGCGGCTTCGTCTGAGGGGAAAGGTTGGCCGGGGAGTATTATTGCTGAAGTCGGGTGGCCGAGCGAGGGGGGCACGAATTGCGGTGGGACGGATGGGAGTTGTGCGAGTGGGGAGGAGGGTGCGGTGGCGGGGATTCAGGAGTTGAATGCGTTTATGGAGGGGTGGGTTTGTCCGTCTATGGAGAACGGGACGACGTTTTTCTGGTGAGTTTTGAATCTAGCTGTTTCGGGTGGAGTTGGAATTGATCTTGCTAACTATTTTATTTTTCTCGCTCACAGGTTCGAGGCGTACGACGAGCCTTGGAAGAAATCTTTCGATACGGACACGCAGAAATGGGAGTCTAAGTGGGGATTGATGGATGAGAATCGGAATGTGAAGGATGGGTTGGTGATTCCTGATTGTGGAGGGAAGACGGTGGAAAAGCCTTATTGATTTATGGGAAAGAGATGGTGGGTGGAAAATATGCTGTTGATATGTAGATCGACTTTGGCGTTTGGATGGACGGCCAGGGGTGTCGATAAGATGGAGGAAAAAGACAGCGTTGATATTGGATGGTGTGTACATAGACGAAGTATGATCCAACATGATTAATCTCAGTAGAGTGGCATGAACAAAACACCGATTGCCATCAATGGCAGATCATTTGCATCTCGACGGCAAGAATTGGAAGGAAAAAAAAGCCTTCTGGGTGGTTCGAGACTTAGACAGCGTGTGTAGGACATACAGGACAGGTTTTGTGCGAATACAACCACCAGTTTACGACTTCGACACTATTCCCATGTGGCTAGTAGCGTACCATCAGACTCAGGCACATTAAGAACTTTTGCTGGCCGTCGAGATACTGTCTGCATGGTCTCCCCATTGGGGAGGAGACTGGTGTGCTGTTGCCATCAACCCGATGTGTGAACGAATTTAGGTTGCCAGTGAGAAGATGTCTGTACTGCCTCTTGATATCAGAAGCCAACATGTCAACATCAGTAACCACGGGATTGAGAACGATGTTGCTTGCCGTTGGGGGAGTTTGTTTACAACTCTAGGCGAAAGAGCTCGATGTCGCCTCGCTTGAGATTTCGTCACCTATACGAATAACATTTCTGGTATCACCGTGTCTGTGCGTCAGCAAGTCATGCGGCATGGAATGCAAGAAGATCTATCTACAAACACAACCCAGCAGCTGTAGTGGCGAGTTGTGTATGGAGATGGCTTTGACCATCACAGTACCTAAGGTGTCATCATGTACACAGTCACACGTACCAGCAGCAGTCAGTCGAGCACCATCCACTGCAAAGACCGACAAGACCGACAAGACCGAACGTCCCGTCGCATGTTGTACATGCATGAAGACACCAGCTGTGCCCACGACAAGTACCCACCCAGCCAAGAACTGCTATACACACACACATGCATAAGTACGCCCTGCTGCTCCACATACCGCCCCGAAACACACATGTGCATGCGAGATAGACAAGAAAGTCGCTGCCGTGCCGCGCCGCGCTGCACTGCAGATGTGCAGTGCATGTCTCGAGAAGCCAGCCAAGAGACACCGGTTCATGCGAGGTTGCTCTGCAGGGTGGGATACGCGTCCGAAGGGCAGGCACGCGAGCGATGGAGAAGAACGGGCAGCGACATGCTGTACAGAACGAGAAAGTGTGGATTCGACGACCAAGGGACCGGTCTGGGCGCGGAAGCTCTCCCCGGTCTGAACATCCGTTGCGATTTGCTTGTGCTTGTGCTTGCACGCGTGGACGTCGGGGATAATACTTTTGTAGGCGTGGTAGTGATGGACGGACGTGCTTCCTGTCTGTGATCGGCGGAGGTTTTGGGCAGTCTTTGGGCATCGAAAGTCTAATTTTGCAGGAAGGGCACTTTCGGATCGCCCAAGCCGACGTGATGAACGGGGTGACACACACACAGACGACAATCAATAAGGTAAGGTTAGGGCGTCAACGGAGGGTTGTGCAAATGTGGCATTCAAGGGAGGGCCTTGTTGAGCGTGAAAGTATGTAAGCGGGCTACAGAGAGAGGTCTTGAAGATCGCGAGTAGTAGTGCATATGGGTCGTCGTGTCACGTGTGGAGAGTTCGGTTGGATTCAGCCTTGCGAGCCTTGCGAGGCGGATTATGCACGCGAAATATGCGGGCCAAGCTCACGAGGGAAGATGCCAAATGGCGAAGGTTCTTGGGTCGAAGGGCGGAGGAGGCGAACGGGCCGGAGAGAGAGTGGGAACGGTGGAAGGGACGGGCTTGGTGAGAGAGCGGCGTTTTCGTTTTCGAGATGGGGTCTCTTCGTTGGAGGTTCTTGGGCATGAGCAATATGTGGTAATAGCAACGATTCACAAATTGGCTTTTTTGTCACGAGAGTTCCGAAGCTAGCGTACATGTGTGTGCTTCTGAAACGACGCTCGATCTGCAAGAAAGGCGATATAGTTCGGCTTGCGAGTGTGATGGTATCGGGCAGTTGAGCAGACGCAGGCACAGGCATAACAGGGCATATCCCTGGGGGCGATAGTGCTCCCTTCTTCTCGCTCCTCGCTCGCTTTGGGCACAATGATGTCGTTTGTTCGACCCGGAGCCGGGAAGACGTTGGAAGGATGGAAAAGGGCAAAGGCGAAGACAACGCTCGTCCCCCTGAATGCCGGCGGGCCGCTCTGATGGCTGGACTGGTCTGGTGGGAGTGGATGGAGTGTGATTGGTGGTGTCCACGTGCGCATCGCAATTGCTTACTGTCACTGTCTCATCCCGGGCGAGGGAGGGCGGCGACGTCATGCTCGTCATCAGCGGCTTGTGTGCGTGTGGGAGAGACTGAGAGAGTAGCTGTGCTTCGTCGGCGCAGGGACAGCAGCAGCGGCCGTTGTGAGTGAGTGACTCGAGGTAGCTGCGTATGTGTGAGAGAGGTTCAAGGAGATCATCGTCGTCGCTGGGCAGCCCGGCAGCATAGCCTGTTCACCCGTTCACCTGTTCACGCCCTGTTCGTCCAAGTCGCATGCGCCGCCCGACTCGAGCAAGCAAACATCCTGCGCCCTGCATCGCACCTTCCCTCCAGTCTGCACCTCAGCTGCACCCGCGCACTCTGTTTCTTGCATGCACAATACCCAACCGGCATATAACAGAATAGCCTTCCTGCACGTGAGCCGGCATACATCTGCAGCCGTACCTCCTGCCACCTCATACGAACACGTCCAGCTCAAAACACCGCCTCTCTTCTCTTCTACCACCTCCACCTCCATCTCCACCTTCACTGCCACGCCCCAACACCGCCACCATCGCCCGCAACATCCACCCGCACCACCGTGGCCATACTACTTCGCTCCGTCGTCCGCCCGCCGAACTACTGCAGTCTGCACGTAAATCGGCGTCCAAAAACTTACCTTCTCGAAGCCTTTTGCTGGCTGCAGCGCGCGACTCGAAACATTTCGCTCGGCAACCGCGCTTCACCAAGGGATCCTAGACACAAAACTCCAACGCCCGTCAGGCATCAAGCCCGGTAAGCTGCTCCACCCCACTGCCACTTGCACTCTTCCACTTTGTCCACCGAACCACTGCCCTCACGGCCCGCGCGCTCCATCATCCTCGTGCTCTGCTGGCGTCGGCTCTTTTCTCCCAGACCCACTGCTAGGTAGGCCCGTGGAACGTATGTGCTATCCGCGACCTTCCTCGCCAGCATGTCGTCCTGCCATGTGCTGCTGACCTCTTCACCACCCTCCCTGCACCGAGAATCAACTCCAAACCCTCGCTAGCAGCAGTCATGGGAGAGCGAAGCAGCAGCACCGTCGGCTTTCCATCGCTTCGCTCAGCCTCTGGCTCGTGGGGCTACCACTCCAAGAGCAATGTGCTGACCTATCCCAATGAGCAGAAGCGGTCTCCCCGCCTTATCCCTCTAGCCTACCATTCCAAAAAGAACGATATGTCTTACAATCGCACTCTCTCGCCGGGCGGTCGTAGGCTGACCAACCCGGCTCGAGCATCCGACAGCAACTTCGATCCCTACTATTCGCAACGACACAGTGTCTACGCTTCTCCTCGTACCAGCACAGACCGCGTCATTCCTATTTCCTCACAGACCTATCTTAATCCACCGTCCACCAGCGCAAGCGCGAGCACCAGCCGCCTCGCTCCAGGTTACGATGCATACTCTGGCCGGCCCAGACGCTCATCCATGCTTGAGAACACCCGCAACGGCTCCACCATCCCTGCGCCGCCTCGCAACCGTCCTACCGTCGTCCAAGGCGACATTCGCCCGTCCAGTCCACCGAGGCGAGACAGGCCAGACTACTACATCCAACCTGCATCATCCAAGGAGCCGAAGCGACAGTTCGAGCACAAGAAAGTCTACAGCGTCGACGATGGCAGCGCAAAATTGGTAGCAGATGTCGACTTAGGATCAAGCGGTGAGAGGCATCACAAACGGAGGGAAAGCGGCGGCTACAGAAGCACTGGACACGATCGTGGTCGCAAGCTGTACCATACGAGCGGCAAGAATGGGAAGACGTTGGACGACGATAATGCCTTTTCGTACACTGACCCCGCGAGCATGTACAAGGACACTGAGCCTAGATGGCGGGAGACGAGACCACGGCGCGGTAGTGTTGACCGTGGCGGTGCCAGTCGAGAACGTCCAGTCAGCATGATCGAGCCCTACGGCGATCCGAGGAGATCTACTCGTGACATTGGCCCTCCACCTAGCCAGCGCGGCTGGGATAAGATCCAGGATCTGGGACGCAGTCGCAGCACTAGGGATCCTGTGCCGCACTCTCCTTCTCGTGGAGCCCGGGACCGGGATGAGTCGCGTGGGAGATACACCGACAGCAGGGATCCATACTACATTGCACCTCGCAAGAGCTCAGTCGACCGGAGCAGGACCCAGGCTGTTCATCAAGACCGCCCAATCGAACGATACGATTCAGATTACGACGACCGCCGTGAGCCCCGACACCACGAACGTCGACACAGCACAACTAGACACAAAGACCGTAGCGTGTCAAGGCGAGGCTTCGGAGTTCGAACTGAAAGCACAGATCGATACGGTGCTCGTGGAAGTGACGACAGCTTTGAAAATCGCAACAGAGATTCTGGCTTTGGCAGAGACGTCACCCTGGACTCTCAGTACCCCGATCGTGAGCGCAAATACACGCAAGAACCGAAGCGGAAAGAGCACGGCAGGAGCTACGAAGACCACGACCGTGACAGCGACCGCGATCGCCCATACCGGGAAAGACACCACCGCCGCCGCGACAGCGAGCGTGACGACAAGAAGGACAGCGATAACAGTTTCTCGGGCGCGGCGAAGATCGCTGCTGGCGGTCTCGGTGCAGCTGCGACGCTGTTCGGCCTCAACAGGGAGAAGGGAAAGAAGGAGGAGCGCGAGCGCGAGGAGAGAGAGGAACAAGAGCGGCAACGCCAGCGGGAGCACGAAAGGCCACGTGAACATGAGCACCGTCACGATGACCGCAGGGAGCGTGAGATTGTTGAGCCAGAAAAGAGGCGCCGTGGAGGAGGTTCAAATGAAGATGAGCCTCCGCTCGATCGCCGCGACCCATATATCGACCAAGACCGTGGACTTGGGTTCGCCTTTGAAGGTGGCGACGGAAACAAGTCTGCTGCACCTGGCGCAGCATACGATCAGCCTGCTCCTCCTCAACCGCCGCGCCCTCAGCCTCGAGCACACGACCGCGAGCCAACTTCTGATCGCGACTCAGATCGACTTTATGACAGCAAACCCAGCCAAGCACACGCGCCGCCGTCCACCAACGATGCGGATGAGGATTACCGTCGACGCATGGAGCAAGTACAGCGCGAGCTTGGCCTTCCTGCTCAGGAGCCTAGCTCGGATTCAGACCCAGATCGTGAACGTCGTCGCCGAGAGCGCGAGCTGCGTCAGGCAGAGCGTCAAAGCCGTAAGATGAACGGCAACCACCGCGAGGCACCTAGCCACTACGATCAAGCCCCACCGTCCGCCGGCCTCCGTACCAGCTTCGAGGATGATGCCAGTCAAGTTCCAAGCCAGAGCACCTGGTCATCGGCACCTACGAACAATGGCCAGCAAGAGCTTCGACGTCGTCCTAGCATTCTCGACTCATCGATGGACGCTGGTCTCATGGCTCAGGTGATTGATAACAGCCAGAGTGAGAAGCGGGAGAACCGCGTACGCATCGTTGACCCGCCTTCGGAGGAAGACGACAAAAAACCAAAGGGTATTTTGAAGAAGCCGACCGAGAAGTTCCCCGAGAACCCGGACGCTGTACGCGAAGGCGTGGCTCCGTTGAAGGATGTATGTATCGGAAGCGTGGAAATACTCCACAGAACCCTTGCTGACAATTCACTTCACAGGCGCATAAGAAGGGCATCCCACCAGGAGCGCGCTGGACCAAGATCGACCGCCGTCTGGTTAACCCAGAGGCTCTTGAAAAGGCCAACGAGCGTTTCGAAGAGCGTCAAGACTTCGTCATCGTCCTTCGCGTCCTCACCAAAGAGGAGATTCAGAAGCTTGCTGACCGCACCCGCGACATCAGAGGTATGACCGACAGCAACCAATAACTACGACTCTCTCACTAACACCCTCTACAGCCGAAGCCCGCGCCCAAGAAGAAAAGCACGAACGCCGCGCTTCCCGCCGTCGTGACCGCAACCGTGACCGCCTGGACCGCGACGAATACGAAGACGAAAATTCGGAGGACGAGTACGCGCCCAGGAAGCCCAAGATGCTCGAAGCACCTTCGGCACCGTCGCAGGGCGGCGCTTCCTCGGATGCAGACTTCATCCGCCATGATAGAGAGCGGAGGGAGCGCGAGCGCGAAAGTGCATATGCTCCTTCCTCGTCTGCGAGAGGCGAGAGGGACTACTAGCGTTGTGAATAGATGACACTTGTTGAAGTTCGGAATGGCAGAGGATTTGCATGCATATATGGTCGAGCAATAGCGCTGGCACGCTTCGTCGACTTGAATTACTTTTGGTTTCTCTCACGAGGGGTTGATGGGATTTTATTGCGGTACAGCGGTCGGCCTGGGTCTATCGAGCATGACACCAGGCCACGGAGAGCATGTGAAGCATAGCTTTGGTTTCAAGCGTTCTTGCATGACATGGAAAGGAATTGAAAAAGACGTTGCTGCATGACAACAGTTCAAACAAAGGACACAGTCCGGTTGTGTCCCCTCACTTTCCCGATTCTGAGATACACTGTACGTGGTTCCAACAAGGAGCAGAACTCTCCCTCTGCCCACCATAATCGAAACTCTTTCGTGCTTTTGAGAAAAGAATCAAATTGGATAGAGTTGGCCATAAGAAGCATGAAAGAATATTTAAAACAAAAAACAAAAAAAATCCCGTTTCGACATTTGTTTTCATCTTTTTTTTTTTGAGTGTGTGCTTTGTCTGTTTTTGAGAGCTTCAGGCCTTTTTGTCACAGACACCCCCCCCCCCCCTCCCCCTCAGCGCAAATGTATTTGTGGTTTTTTTTTCTATGTTTGGGGTTGATTCCAATAATTTAAGTTCGTGGGAACTGTCGCTATTTTGTCCCGCTATCCGTGTGCAAAGGGGTTTTCCATCTTCGATAAAGGCTAGAGAACGGGGTCTTGAAAGATCATGGTACAAAAAGCAAAGGAATGAAACGAGAAAACACGCTACTGTAGCGGTAGCCGGTAAGCAGCTACAAGTGTTCTGCACGAGCACCGACATACGCGAAATGGTCATCTCCCCGGCGAAAAGCGCACGCACCATAGCAGCGTAGACATCAAGTCTTCTTCCCCCAACTCCTCACCGTCCCAATGCCCCTCGTCAAAGGGCTGTCCGGCACAGTCTTCCAAACCTTGCGCTTCGTCAGCGCTGGGCCTTCCGCAACGCTTCCTTTTGCCTCACGCTTGGGCGCGCTGTGCACGAAAACGTGTCCCTGATCCTGCCCCAGCGTCCACGAGACCCCGTAGTCTTTTCCAGTTGGCCCGGTGCCACAACATCCAGAGAATACCTCGCTGGGCGGTGAATTGACGGCTAGCGAGAAAAGATTCGGCGGCTCGGAGAAGTCGACGTACCACGTCTTGTGCGTGGCGAAGTACACCAGAGCCAGGACGTTGAGGGCAAAGACGCCGAGGAGGACAAGGTGGAAGACGTTCTGGTACTTTGAGGTGCCGCCGGAAGCGTAGTTTTGCGCGCTAATGGAGGCGTTGAAGTACTCGACGACGCCTGGGTGGAGTTCGCCCAGTGTGGACTCGCTGTACTTCCAGTAGTGGATGAACGGCGCGTCGAAGGTTGATTGCAGGAGTGTGCAGCCTGACATCACGGCCAGAGCTTCGGCCAGAGATGGTCTCTCTGGGTCGAGTGTGGGTTCACGAAGGAGGAGTTGGGATAGTAGTCTGGCGTTGGAGCTCTTGCCTTCGAAAGATCCATCGTTGAGGGAGAGGGCGAGAGCCATCTCACTGGCGACATTTGCCCAATCCCTGTCTGCGAAGACGCGGCTGCTCGGAGCATTCTTCTCACCCTCGATGTATCGCATAGTGTGGCCCGAAGGAGGAGAGTCGTCGCAAGCTGCTTCCAGCACCGCGCCCTGACCACTCGCCTGGTAACTGGTGTAGCAGTAAGGTGTTTGACTGACTTGCAACTGGCACAGGAAGTAGTCAAGACGGGCCGCCGGATCTTTTCCAGATTCCGTGCTATTGCCTTTTCCGAGGATGTAAACAGAACTGCGGCCGTAAGACTGTCCATCGCTGCCTGTCCCGTTGACCATGGTGTTGAACGCTTGTGGGAGTCTCATGAAGACGGGCGGCCAAGAGTAATCTCCGTACTCCTCACCCCATTCGAAGATGTCGTCGAGAGCTGTGCCGCCGAGGTAGGGAGACGGGTGAGTGTCGGTGAACTGCAGTTGCTTCGGCCAAGAGGTGTGGTTGAGCGTCTCGTTGGTCAAACGCCACTTTTCGAAGATGAGGGGAGCAAGATCGTTCTCAGAAACAGTAGCGCAGAGCGAATGAAGGAGCGGAGATGCGACTGACGCGTTGATAGTGTACCTTCCAACCCCATCCAGATCTTCAGGCTGCGCAATGGTGTTGTTGGGGTCTCTGGCGGCTGTAGCTACACCAGTGTGCGGAAAGGCGATGCTCACGTTGTTGACGATGATATCTGTACCTTGATAGAGGAACGCCGCATCATGCTCTAAACCTACCCATGGCGCGATGACCGTCGTTTCGTTGCTGAACCAGGCAGTGCCGTTGGGTCTGTCAGTGAAGTTGGAGCTAGCCTCTTTTCCAGACCACATCCCGAGGTAGGTGAAATAGTTCTTGTAAGCCATAGCAGCATGTTCGATCGACAAGCAAGTGGACCAACGCTCGGTTTCGTCCTCACCTTCAGGGAGTGGAGTGAAACACTGCTTTTGAATGTGGTGTGGATTGGCGAATTTGGTCTGCACCAGCCCCGACATATTACGCTGCTCCCACGATGATAACCGTAACTGTGGCTGCACCAGCGCAGCGCATGCAGGGGTATATAGCATTGCGCAAACGGCGGCTGAGAAGGCAACCAAGCCCAGAAAGCTGATGCCTGCGTAACGGACACTTTCCCATCGTGATATCATTGTTCCTGGCTGCATGATCCAGTTCCGCATATTGAGCTCGGCTAGAGTGACGCCCGAGTGGCGACGTGTGCTCGATGCTCTCCTCGACAGGTCCTGTCCGATCATTGCGATGATCACTGTGACGAATGACATCTCAATGGTCTTGGCGAGTATGGTAGTAAGCAAAGCGGCCGAGGATGGGGTGAGTCTCCCATGAGTACCTATCATCTCCCATCTGGGTCTTCTCAGAGCAATGATGACGAACGTGCCCGAAAGCATTGTGGAGTAAAATGCCAAGAGGATTGTTACGATCGAGAGCCAGTTTCTGCGGCTTCCTTTCACGTCTTTCACGCTCTCACACTTGTGATTAGCGGCAAAGTCTCCGTAAGCAGAGTAGAGTGATGCGCTAAGGTGCTTGCGCAGAAGACTGGCCTCTGGATCTTCGGGCAGTGATTGATGGGCCAAGGAGGCCGAGTAAGAGGTCGAGTGCCCCGAGAAGGGCTTGCTGGCGTCAAGGTTGAAGAAGTTTGCTGGCGACTGTCCGGCCTGCGTAGAGCCAGGAAGACTGCCAGTCGAAGGTGGCGAGACGAAATGTTGTGCCGAGTCTGGTGTCGTCTTGCGGTGTGATGAGGCATCGTCGTCCATCTCCTGAGACGACATGTTGGCAGAGCTGATGTCAATCCCCAAACCGGACAAGACTTCGAGGAGAATTGACGGGGCATCAGAATGAGGTCTTTGCTGACGCGCCTCATCCATCGTGCGAGTGGGTCTGGCAAGTCAGTGGCAGTGAATTTTATGGGCACAGCAGTGGCCTCGATCTAAGTCCACTGAATGCGGATGTATGACCAGAGATATGAGGAAATTACCCACCGTCGAAGAGGAATATCTCGTCAGCGAGCAAGGCAAGCCGCAGGATAGTCGCGGATAGAAAGCGCGACCCGAGGTCACAAAACGCGGATAGTTGCAGGAAGGAGGTGGAATGACAAGCGTCCACAAACCGGCTGATGGGTTCCACGCAGGCACCAGTCCAATGAGATCGACGGACAATCAGACAACGTGTGGGTAGAACACAGTCGTCTACTCGCGTTGTTTGTCAAGCAAGAGCTGCGCCTGTGTTGAACGTGGCGCAGAATTGTTGCTGGTGTGTATCTATGGGCGAGGATTCGATCAAGCGCGACAAGGGACTTATCTTTGGACGACGCGCGCTCGGCGGATCAGAGGTCGAGCTAGCGCTAGAAGGTGTTGTCGATGGCAGTGGGTTGGGGTAGAGTGACTGGTGTCTTTGCGAATGTCTCATCAGTGAGTACTTCAATGCTATTTCCAGCATTGGCTGCAACCTGACACGTCACAGGACGGCTGTCACATGATATGGACGCTTTGTGCCTTGCTCACTGACTGAGACGATATCGAACGATGCAGTCTTCAATCGCGCGATGAACGTCGACGGACGTCTGGTGTCAGTGTCGCAGGAAAAAGGCTATCGGTCGGTGAAATTATTGTCATGACGGAGTGTGTGGCACATGTTCGTCATGGGTCCTTCAGATATGATCTTCAGAGATGACAAGCATTTGGCAAGAGTGAGATGTGCCTGATATGGACATGGAAGGCTGGCGAGTGGAAGTTGTGGTGAAACGTGAAGGGCGAGAGAAACAACGCGAACGAGCCCACCTATCAAACGTCTAGCGCGGCAACGGCGATCGTAGCGGTGCGGTATACTTTATTGAGGAAGGAGTGGCTGCAGGTGGGAATCGAGTTGGGAATGGGCCAATGACAATGATTTGATATCACGGGCTCAGTCGGCGTTCTAGACGCAGCGACTCAGCCGGGGTGTTTCAAACAAGGGTCTCCTGGGTCTCGCTAGATGCCCGCCAAGTGGCCTCGATTGGGGAAAATGGTATTGAGCATGACAACCGAACCAAACCACCCCTCGCTCGCTCGCTCCTTTACGCAGCCATATCTGCTGTCCTCGCCTGTTGCGAGCTCCTCCTCCTTCACACGTGCACACCCTCGCCACGTCTCAATCCACTCGCTTGCCCAGTCAGAGCAGCAGCCCTGCAGTACCCGAACATCGGCGCAACATCTTCGGCGGTGAACATCTTCGGCCTGCGTCTGTTTGGAGACTAGGTCACTCCCGATATCCCTGAGTACTGGCGCTGATCAGGAATAAACACTGTCGCGCAGTCGCGCTTCACTCGACTTCACGAGGACTACAACGACTCGACGGCTCGAGTCGCTCGACAGTCCAGTCACATCCACAATGGAACAAGCACAAGCAGGCTGTGGCCTGGAAGACCTCCCTGCGACGCATGCGCTTCCCAATGGCCACGTCAATGGCGCCAATGGCTCCGTGCCCGAGAAAGAAATCACACACAACCCTGCGAGACAACATGCGTCGAGCAACAGGTTGAGGAACTCAAAAGCAAACGGCCGAGTTGAGGATATAGCTCTCTGCGCAAGTCCCGCAGGATTTCAGGCGCGCAAACAAAAGAGACACACACCCGAGAAGGAGAGCATTGGCGGTATGCTTTGCAAGGCCATGGTGGAACACCAGCTGGGCATCTCACTGAATCTCCTCCTCTTGGGTGCCCTGACATACCTGCTGTTCCCAACCTTGAGGGAGCGCGTAGGTGCTTTCTTCACACTGCAGTACCCAACAGGTGCTCCCGGCGAGTTTTCGACTGGACCGCGAGATATCTACATTGTAGCGGGATACGTGGTGCTGTTCACAGCCATGAGGGCGGCTTGCTTGGATTATGTGCTGCTGCCACTCACTGGCATGCTGGGAATCAAACAGAAGAAGACGAAAGTGAGGTATGTTGGAATCAAGAGTACTCGTACGAGCTTTTCCAGCGCTAATGAAAAACTAGGTTCGCGGAACAAGCATACCTCTTGCTCTACTACATCGCCTACTGGAGCTGGGGCCTGATGGTCTTCATTCAAGACACTCCCGGATCGACGTCAACCACTTTCCTCGGTCAAGCCAACGATCTGTTGATATCTCTCTGGCGCGACTACCCGCGACTGCTGCTTGGACCGTCGCTAAAGCTTTACTACCTTTCACAAACCGCCTTCTGGGTACAGCAGATCTTCGTCATCAATATTGAAGAGCGCCGCAAGGATCATTGGCAGATGTTCACACACCACATTGTCACTGTGGCTTTGCTCGTTTTCTCCTACGGATACAGGCAGATGCGCGCTGGCAACGCTGTGTTGGTGCTCATGGACATCGTGGATCTCATTTTCCCGGTATGTGTTACCGGATGAAAAGATCGCTGACAATTGCTGACTTCATTCGATAGCTCGCCAAGATGCTCAAATATGTTGGATGTCAGCAAGCCTGCGATGCAGCTTTTGCTCTCTTCGTTGTTACATGGTTCGCAGCACGACACGTCGGATACTTGTCCATCTGCTGGAGCATCTACGCGCACGTCGCAACAGTTACCATGCCGTATGGTACTTACAGCACGCTGGACTCTGCTCGCCTGAGCACCGACGGCGGCCACGGAATGATTGACAACCTGCTTCAACCGCTGTTGAACCCGACTGCAAAGACAGTCGCTTTCAACCCTGAGATCAGAAACCTGTTCCTCGGCTTGCTTGGTGGTCTTCAAGTCATCACTATTGCGTGGTTTGTGATGATCATCCGCGTGGTTGCGAAGGTCTTGCAAGGACACCCTGCCGACGATTCGCGCTCTGACGATGAAGGCGAAGAAGAGGAAGAAGAAGAAGAGGACATCGATTTTGACGATGAGACGCAGGTGTCGTCGACTCAACACGAAGTTGGCGTTCCCTACAAGCTCCGCGCAGACTCGCAGGCTGCTGCAGGCGCAGAACGCAAGTTTATCGAAGTGACTGCCAGCTCGGAAGACCTGAAGTTTACTTCCTCCCACCCGTCCAAGACTGGCAGCAAGCGCAAAGGCAAGGGTGGGATCTCATCCGGTCTGCATTTGGGCGAGCACAAGGACATCCTCAACCGCATCGGATGCCTGAGCGATGAGCAATTGGCGCGTGAGAAGGAATTGAGGGCCGGCAAGAACGACGCTCGAAGGAAGTAGGACTACTTCCCGATCTTACCTTCTGGCCCTTACCTAGATATCAAAGCCTTGACTGCTGGAGAAAAGCGGGCCATATGCTTTTGGCGTTGAAGCGAGTATGTTGCATTTTCCAAAAAGGTCCTCTTATAGATCAAAAACTATAGATCGCCCCGGATCGTGATCATAAAGAAAGTCGTTTCAAACCCCCCACCCGCTATCATCATCCCCATCCCCATCATCAAAACCATCGAGATCAACCCACCCTCTTCCTAGCCACCACCCAAAGAAACTCATTTCCCCCGTCCGCCGCACTCTCCAACACTTCTTCCCCTGCAATCTCAAACCCCGCCTCCACCACCATCCTTCTATTCCCCTCAACCCCAAACCCACTCCAAAAAATCCCTCTACCCATCATCTCCCCATAGATCTCTTCTTCGTCAAACGTCGCGAAATTGCAAACCAGCAAACCCCCGGGTTTCAACCATGAGAAGATTTTCGACAGCATGGGCGGTTGCTCGGCGCGCGGGAGGTGGAAGAGGGTGAAGAAGCAGACGACGCCGTCGAGGGTGGCGTTTGGTATTGATAAGGTGGTCATGTCGCCTGATAGGAATGTTACGTTTGAGCTGTGGTTTTGGCAACGGGTTTTGGCCATGGCGATTTGCGCGGGTGAGATGTCGTTGGCGAGGACGTGGGCGCCGGAGGAGAGGAGTTGGTGGGTTGTTAGGCCGGGGCCGCAGCCTAGTTCGAGAATGGAAGGGGGTTGTTGGTGGTTTTGTGCTGGGGAGTCTGGTGACGATGACGATTTTGAAGTATTGTGATGGTTATTGTTGTTGTTGTTCTTGTTATAGTTCTCGAGGACTTTGGTGGCGTAACGTTCTCGCGGAGAGGTTTGGGAGCTGACCCAGGAGAGGTACCAGTCTGCGAGGTGGTCGTAGGCTTCTGTGTTGACGAGTTTGGCGTTGGACATTTCGATTTCTGCTAATGATGCTGAAGGGATGGATAGATGATTTGGTTATGGATAGTGTGTGTTGTCTACCTCTATTCGATGGCGATGTGCATACATGAGAAGTGACTGACTGACCAGTTCGACGTTTCGTTTGCCATCGCGTCTCAGAATCTATGGACGCTTTTAGAAGGCGATAGTCCTGTACACTCAGGGTGAAGCGTGCCTGAGCTATCCGGCATGTTGTGCCGTTCCGTTTTTGATAAATGGGGTTGAAGACCTGATGTCCAATCGAAAGTCGGAGCTGAAGCCTCATCTGCACGCGACCGAATCCTTATGTGGAACTCGATTGGACATGCGCGAACAAGGCGTTTCATGGGTGTTCGTTTGGACAAGCAATCAGGATCCGATGCTGGAGTGGCAGCATGCTCGTAGAAATGACTTAGAGTTGGCCTGTCAGAAGAGCTCCATATTACATGTAGTGTTCATGTTTTGCAATGCTGTTGATGGTGGCGTCATCGCTGTCCCTTGCTTCGATTTCAAGTTGACTGCACGTGTGCAACCATTAACCATGATCATAATAAATTTATGTATGGTGGTTATATTGCCCGCCAGTCGCACCATCTGTCTCCTGATCAATCGACAAAAGGGACAGAAGTTGCTCATAAATGGCGGCGCCACACGGTGCTCTGGTCAGCATGCTGTCCGAGCTGAGATCAGCTGTGAGCCTGTCCATCATCGTCCACAAATGGCGCTGAACAGCTACTGCAAGATGTCGTCTCATCATAGATACAATGCCTACAAATCGGCGAGCTCTGCCTGCAAATGTCGACCGTCCGCTGCACGATTATGAAGCCAATCCACAATGGCGCGCAAAACCGCTGACCCCTAACCACGTTCTGGTTTACGACGTTCGCTTGGAGTCCCGGAGAGCAGAGCAGGGGCCAATGCTGGAGGTGAATGAGAAGTCGCCATCCTTGCTCGTTCCAGATAGTGCATCGCAACCGACGGCTTCCGGGCTCGCAAGAGCATCTGGAGCGGCAGTCAATCCCATCGAGGAACGCAGGTTTCAGCGGCTAGAGGATGACTTCGGGTGGATGAGACTTCTTCGCCTCAAGGACATACAGAAAACTGCAAATGACCCTGAGGATTACGCCAAGTGTCGCTGGATTCATTGCTCCTCCAAGTTCCCTGAGTATCTGGGTGGATTCCTCTTTGCTCTGACGGAAGATGTCAAGATTGTGTCTGAGAGCATGCAACTGCTCGAGATTGCTGTGCAACAGAACCAGCGATTCTCCAAGCATGGAAAACATTTTGTGCCTTTCGTGGCACCCCTGACGTCTCGGACTTCAAGCAGTGGTGGGCCGTCGTATCCAATGCTCATCTCTACGCCTTGGCTTGACTGGTCAATCAACGGGCAGACCCCTCCACTAAGATTTCAGGTTGATCGCAAAGAAGCCTATCGGTCGTCCCGGTCTGCAAGCCACCCGTTAAGATCTCTGCTTGCGTACTACTTTCGACTGGAAGATACCCGGGAAAGAGATCGATCACAGGTCTTCACGAAACACAAGCCATGGACTACGAACCGTGAAATCGATCTCAAGATCAGACAGTGGTACGGGCACTACCCTACAGCCTTGAACGTTGACGAGCTATGGTTACTGGCAATTGATGCCGAGCATATCGTCACATTTTCATCCAACCAGACGTGGAAGGCCCGTTGGCCGCCCTTGCAATTGTCGTCTCGCATAAGTGATGTTGCTTTCAGAGACATAAGGAACATGTTCTACCGCTCGCAGCAGCATAATTCACAGGAATACACAGCCATGACTCACATTATCACGTCTCTGTCTGGTGCTATAGGCATGATGCACCGCAGCTTCTGGCAGGATTTCCCGCTTTGTGTTGCGGATAGATACGCTGGCCATCTCGGACATCTTCAGTATAGGCTGCACCGTGCGCCAAGCACTAAACTTGTCATGGATCTTCTCGCGTGTCAAGAAGAACTCAATATCGTTATCCAGATCACGCAACAGCAGCTTGACATGATAGCACAGATACGAGCACTGACTGAAGATCATGACATTCGACCTCGCAGCAGGCAGTCAGCAACGGCGAACGTGCCGACCCGTACGACACCAAGTGTCGCTCTGCCAGGCGATCCTGCGGAGCATACAGCTCCACGACACAGAGCCACATATCGACACTTGACCGCATCCAACTTCAATGATCCCATCGCCAAGCTCGAAGACAACTTGCAAAGGGAGCTCGCAGACCTTCAAGACCTACGCGACAACGCTAACACGCTCGTCTCAAGAACAATTCAACTAGTGAACATCCGCCTGGAAGACCACGGGAAAGCGATTCTGGTCTTTACAGTCGTCACGATCATCTTCCTGCCCCTCAATTTCGTCACCTCTTTCTTCGGAATGAACACACGAGACATCAGAGACATGACCGCTACACAGTCTTTGTTCTGGCTGGTAGCGATTTGTGTCACGGTTGGAGTTCTAGGTGCTTCGATCTTCTTGGCCTTCCAGGGTGGAGAGATCTTAGAGAGGCTGCATTTGTGGCTGGATGCTAAAAGGGAAAGGACTGCAAACGCAAACACAACACTGCCAGAGGTTCCGGCAAACCTGCGGATGAACCCGATTGATCGTGGTAATATATTCAAGCTTTGATGAATACGCGGCTACGCGCTCTGCTACCTCTTGCGGTGGAGGTTGTTCAATTTCTAGTTGGCCATTACTTGCAAGCGTGATCTCGATAGAGAATGTGCGCTTCTGGTCAACTGTTCGTCCACTGGTACCGTGCTGTGGCACGAAGATACACCGTGCATAGCTCCCGACGGATACGCGCACACAAGTCACGGCTATCTACGTTGGCGCATAACATCTTTCACCGCGGCTTTGCCGTGCCGTGGAACGACAGGAAATCATGCATGCGTGTCTTTGCCAGCAAACGAAACCGCTGATGCCACTGCCTTGCAATTATGCAGCATGCACAAGTATGGTTTGTTTGACTGCACAAGCAGGAG
The DNA here is from genome assembly GCA_019775565.1 of Melanodothis sp. VS III C KN 2. NCBI lineage: Eukaryota > Fungi > Ascomycota > Dothideomycetes > Cladosporiales > Cladosporiaceae > Melanodothis > Melanodothis sp. VS III C KN 2. Next base: position 247,054 of record JACWFM010000030.1, on the reverse strand, counting down.
AATGTTTGGACAGAAGCAAGCGAGACCGCATGCGCTTGACTATGACTGTGATTGCAGCTCAGCACGATATATATGGACGCCCAAACAAAACCACGGTATCTCATCTGACTCCAAGGAACAGCATCCAATACCGCCTTTCCATCTCGACCACGACCGACAATGCTGTCCACCAAAGGATACGAACGGTTCACACCACCGCCTACCAATATACCCTCCCAGTCACCGCGCCTCTCCTACTTCATCTCGCGAAGCAATGGCACTTTTGTCCCCCTCGTCCCTGCCGATGAGCTGCCGTACAGTGTTCGGCTCACAGGAGTTCCACGAGCCATGAAGATCGAGCACTCCTGTGGAATGAGCCATGTTGGCACACATGCTTTCACCGGCCAACTCTTCCAGCTGGAACCTGTCGATGCCGCGAAGCATGTCATAGACCGCATCAATGACTGTCGCATCAACCCCGGTGGCTCGATGCAACGACCTTCTGCAGCAGACCCCATCTCCTGCTCGAACGAGCGAGACAAACCGGCCACCAAATCCCCTCCAAGATCAGAGCCAGCCGCTCCCCAGCAGCTGCCTCTCTCCGCAACAGCAACAACATGGCGCAGAGTCGACGACGCCGCCTCAGCAAAATCGCAAGAAATCATCGACAACATCATCGCCCAAGGCTCACACTCCCCTGCCCACAAACCCGAAACAGCCGCCAAAATTTCCCGGACCCCATCATCGTCTCCTAGGAATTCCTTCGAGCAGAAAGACAAGATCTACTGCTCATACTGGATCAGGAGCGGTGAATGTGACTACACGCAGCAAGGATGTCGCTACAAGCACGAAATGCCGGACAAGGCGACGTTGGCGAGCATTGGGTTCAGGACCGTGCCGCGCTGGTGGCAGGAGAAAATTGCGATTCAGTTGGGACAAAGCGCTATTCCGACTGTGGGGCCGGTGATGAGGCCGGAGGAGTGGCTGAAGCAGAGGAGAGGAAGTCAGGACAGCCAGGATAGCCAGAGCGACGAAGACTCCAATTGCGAACATGAGTCCGAGGCCGGGGATGAGAATGGGTTGAATGTCGAGGCTGTGCCGACGAGTGTTTTACCGCAACCTGAGATCGTGCCGTGTCCAGTGACGGAGAACGACGACCAGGCTGCTTCTTCGAGGCGCGATAAGATCGACGAGTCTTCCGACAATGGCGCCACGCGAGCTCCAGCCATTGCGACGGCTGAGCCTGTCAACGAGCCCCGTCGAAAGCTGTCCGACGGCGACTTGATCGATCTCAGTCCGACCAGTCCGACCGTGTCGAATTCGTCTCGATTGGCTGGCACGAACACCGTGGATTCCATTAAATACCCCGAGTCATGCCTTCCCAAAACGCCACCTCCCCTTGTCTCAGTAGGCGCGAGCAAGCAACCCACGACCTCACCACGCAAAGTCTTCGTCCCAGCCGGCGAGTCGACAGAATTCCACGTCGCAGACGCCCGCAAACACGCCCAAACCCAGAAAGTCGAGTCGGGACAAGAAACCATCGAGACAAAGCAATGCAAAGATGCGAACCCCAACACCGAGAAGCATTCATCAACAATCAAATCCGGGCTCATGGCTTCCATGCACGCCCCGTCGTCGGATCGCCAGAAATCGCCTCACAGCGACAGCCTGTCTGGTTCGAAGAAATTGCCTCGACATTCGAAAGCCACCGGCAGTCCGTCGTCGAAGCCCAAGGATACTGAGAATGGACGCACGAAGAAGAAAACGACAATCTCGTCAAGTTGCAGCCCGCCTGCGTCTCGGACTGCAGGATCGTCAGATCTCACGGCAAGAAAGACTGCAGCGATCGACGACAAAGGCACCTTGCCGAAACCCTCTCGAAGCACTGGCAAAGAGTCTCCGAGAAGCGTATGTCGTCCCAGAAGGCCTGCTGTTAGCAACAAGTCCAAGGCTGTGGCTGCTAGAGCTGTCACAGTAGGTACCAGGGAGTGAAACGACGAAACGGTACCGGTATTGTTCATTTGCTTGATCTCATGACTGATGAGAAGAAGCGTAAAAACTGTTTTGAATCAAGGCCCAGTGTTTGCGACGAATTTGGCACAATCGATCCTGGGGCTTGCTTTCTCTTTCGAATTTTGTGTAGTAAATATCCAAAAAAAGGAAGGAAAAAAAACAAGGTAGCGCAGTTTACTACATATAATGCAGACATAGTTATCAGCACAAATTCATCTCACAAAAGCTCAAACTCCCCACTGACGCCTTCGAAAGGAGTCAAGCTCCCACCAAGACCCTTAGCATCACCATAATACTTCAATCTGTACCGTCCAGCCAAACCGCCATTCCTCGTCATGAGCTCGCCGTGAGGATCATCTTGCAATGCACTAGAATCCCCATCCTCCTGCCAAGCTCCAGTCTCCCACTTCGTCTCCCAGCTAATCGTGACCTCGCTCGTGCCCAGCACTGTGCTCGTCCGCGCCCACTCAAACACAAGACTCCAGTCCTCGTCGTCCCGCACTTGCGCCCACACAGAAGTGTCGGCGTCGTATTTCTCCACGGCAGCGAACGTGCCGCCGAGTCTGAAGTCGTTCCGCGGGTTGGCGCCGACGAAGCGTGCGGTTATCGTCTGGCCGCTGAGGTACCTGGGTTTGACGTCTACGGCTACGTCGCCGAAGGACTTGAAGAGAGGCGCGGTGTCGACGACGACGGGTGTGATGAAGCTGAGGCTGTTGTTGATGTTGATTGGTGGTAAGGGACCGTACTCTGCGGATGGGGGGTTCGAGGCACTCGCGTCTAGCTGAGGCAGGACAGCGATGGTGCGGTTGATGTAAGCGCTGAGGGTGTGCGGTCCATATAGGGTCGAAGCACCTTCGTAGCGCTGGACTTGGTATTCTTCAAATGTTGTAATGTAGTGGCTGTAAGTGTTTGCTGGGCCACCGAGCACGGCTACAGGCTCGTTGGTCCCAAGGTCGGAGAATAGACTTTTCGCACCCTGCTTGACGGCGTCTTTCCAGCGGCGTCCAGACATAGTTGTTGCCTCGCCCGGTGAGACGATGATGAACATTTGGCCTACTCGAAGAAGCTGGATGTCGACAATGTTCGGGCTCCATGCGTACGGGCTGTCGCTTTCGCCGACATCTAGAAGTATAGGCTTGGGCGCTTGGCACGCGATCTGGGTATCATTCGGGGTATGCACTCGGTTACCAATTGCAGACCAGAGTGGGTTCGCATGAGGATCACCCGGTTGCGCCTGTTTGAAGTCAAACGCACCGGGGCCATCAGTGGTACCTGCGGCGAATGAGTAGCCCATTGCTGCTGGGCAGGTCCTGGCTAGTGTTCCGTTTGGCAATGCGATTTCCTGATTGCTCATGTCGACAAATTGATGGAGCGGCTTGACGACCTTGCCACTGATAGGCGTGAATGCCGTACGATTCTCCCACAGGCCGCGAGCGCCCACGTACTGGCGTCTGCCAATCTCATAGTTCGATGCTGTGCCGGCATCGTTTCGTCCCCAGTAGGGCCCACGGCCGTGGCATGGCTGTGTTATGTTACCGCACAAACTGGTCTTGAAGTCGCACATCTCGCCAGCGTGGTCGCCGTATTCGCAATACGCACCGAGAATGTTCGGTGATGTGTCACCCACGTTAGCCTGGCTGAAGCCGGCAACGAAGCTCGAGTCGTCTACAGATTTCTCGAAGAGGTATGCTGCTAGGCCCTTGTTGTCTCCAGTGACCAGTGTATTGTTGCCGAGCATACTAGTGCCATGGACAGGGAACCAGGTGAAAACGCCGATGTCTTTCGAGCCGCCCTCCGTAGCATGGGCGAGACGCAGCAGCGTCAAAGTTTTGTCTACGTCGTGCCGGTACTGGGCTCGCTCCTCTGCAGGGTTGGCTAGGTAAGAGTACGGGCTGCGATTGATGTTGGCGTCTTCGATCTCGGTAGTGCCCACTTCGAGGTAGCCTGGTGCAAGACCTTCATGAGCACGTTTGATGGACAAGACTGCGCCATCAACGATGGCTTGGAAGGAAGGCTTGTTGAAACCCTTGCTGGTGATTTGAGGCAACAGGTAGTTCAACCAGGCGCCAGGTCCACTGTGCGAATGCGTGCCGGTCACAGCCACATTCTGAGGGCCATACAACGCATATTCACCGCCGAGCGCGGCGAGTGCCTGTAGTATTCCATATCTTACGGCAGTATCGCCCGACTGAGTGTCAAGGACAAGATAGGCGAAGCGGTCAGATGGCTTGTCGACATCGCCAACGATGAAGGCACGAGAGTACAGGCGTTGTCTGACTCCAGTACCCAGCTGCGCCGGGTCTGCATAGCCCATGAAGTTTATCTCGACGACAGGTCCTGTAATGTCCGCCTTTCCGACTCCCACCAGATACTGATCTCCATTGCTCTTCCTGATCGGGCCTTGCGGCACATTTGTGCCCAGCCATGCTTTCAAGCTGTCCAGTGGCGAGCTGTGCAGGCCTGTAGCGTAGGCAGGATTATCTCCGATGTTGACCGTCAACACAATGGCTGTGAGGGCGAGAAGTAGGCCAGCGGCCAAGACGGCGAAGATGGGCGCTCGTGGCATTGTGGAGGCGGCAGGGTGTTGTTGTTCGCGAGACTACCTTACAGAGCCAGCCATCGTCGGCACCCGCGTCTACACAGCTAGCCAGAGCGCTCGTCACGGGAAGTGGTGAGACAGCACAGGACAGATGCTCGAGAGGCACGCGGTCATCTCTCGAGCTTCCCAAGTTCCTCTGTGCTCTGCTCTCACACCGCGTCCGAGTTGCCCTCCTCCTTCTTCTTCGATGACATCACGTGCATTGACCTTGATGGCCGGCTCCGGCGGAGCGAGAGAGAGAGAGAGAGAGAGAGAGAGACGGCACGCGAGACGACAGGACGAAAGACAGAAATTCCAGTACGAGCAAAGGCAACGTGGACAACACACATTGAGCGTGCGTCAAGCTTCACCGTCCCCATGCCCCATCGCCGAGTGACTCGCGCGAGTACGTGGCAGTCTGACCTACTCTCGACGACGCCTCTCTACCCTCGATCCGCTGGGCCGTCACCTCCATCCGCCCAAGCACTTAAGCACGCCTCCTCCCAGACTACTGCAGTTCGTCCGTTATTCTGCATCACGGCCCGCACAGCCCGCAATCCGACTGCGGATCCCTCGGTCGTGTAGACGTGTCAGCGTAGGCCACGTCAATGGAACAGACACCTCCCTCTGCGCTTCCTGCAGCGCCTCATGGGAACGGCGACGCCAATGCCATCCCGGGCCTCATTGGCCGCCTGACACTTCGTTGCTTCCTTGAGCCGATCGCAGAGCTCGGGGAACATCGTGGAGACTCCACACCATCCCATACACTTTCACGCCTTCTCATATTTCCTCACTGGCCAGCGATGCATACTGCATCCCCATCTATGCGCTCATGCAGGTAAACCCAACCTTGCCCTGGCGGACAAGTCGCTTCCGTCCGTGCTATCTTTGTGTGTCAGGCTGTCGACGCCTTCGGGTCTTCTTTCGTGACCTTCGACGTGGCGCAAGTGACAAGGGAGCGCTCCAGACAGAGTGGTCCCCGGCCTGCCCTTTCCATCCACTCGGCGCCGTGCGTGTGCAACTCCAGCGAGTCGGTAAATCGAGGGTTCCATTTCGGGTCTATACTTCACGTACTCATGCATCAGTGCGACCCGAGCGGCAGCATCGCCGTGTGTTGTCATCGTAGCTTTTGGAGATTACCCGCTGTCAGATCGCGTTACGGCCCATATGCGCCTGTGAGCAGCATATCTCCTTCTCCAGTGCACAGACACAGGCATTCAAGACTCACTGCTTCGATACACGGGGTGCATGCCTGAGCTGCTTCTTACTCATCTCACTTCACCATATAGCCAACGATGGCGGACTCCGTTGCAACATGACCTAATCCATATACTCTCGATCGAACACTGAACAGCTAAGTAACACTGGCTAGTCGTTCGACCTGCACTTCACGATCAAGATGCCAGAAAGCCTGCAAGACATCATAAAGCGATACAACTTCGCCTCAGTCTCCACAACACAATGGCAGGACCCTCAAGCAAGCGTGCTGCCTTTCCGAGGCGGCGGCAAGTACATGGTATCGCCGCAGGCCATATCGAAGTCATATACACCGGTCTACAAATACACTCTCAATCCTCCGAAGCCTCCGGAACCGACCGATGATGAGGACTCGGATGGTTTGAATGAAGATGATGACAAAGATGGTAAGCATGAACCATCTCCGCTGGTTCAACATATGCTGAATGTACATCAGAAGAACCAGTCGCCACGCAAGCCGAGGAGGTAGCCCCAACCGAGGCCGACACATCGCCACCTGAAGATGATACACCACCCGTTGCAGAAGAGGTTGTAATCCCCGAAGAGCAACCTCCGACAGCAAGCGATGAAGAACCAAAAGGTGCTCCACCATCGACCGTCGAAGACGATGCCCCAATCGAGGATCCTGCGCCTCAAGACGAAGGAGAGACGGTTCCCAAGCAACCTGCAGCTTCCCCAGTCGAAGCCGAGGGTATTGGGGAACCCGTTCAACAAGAAGAGACCCAGGCAGCCGATGATGCCCCGAAGCAAGACGGTGTTCAACCAGTGGACAATTCGCCAACACCGCTAGACACTCAACCAGATGACGATGCATCGAAGCAAGAAGATGCTCCAGCAGTTGTCGAGACCGAAGCCGTAGCTGGAGCTGACGCAGAGGCCATTTCAGAAACTCCGATCGATATACCTGATGATGCAGCAAAGGAGCCTCCGGTTGAAGACAAGGCCCCGGAACGTGATGATGCATCTGTTCCAGCAGAACATCCAGCCGACACACCTACGGACGCAGTCAACGACGGACCGGAAGAAACTCCAGACGAAGCCGAGAAAATTGTCAACGATGAACCTGAAGCACTACCACCACCACCTCCACCTCCACCTGCGCCCGAACCTCCCACTGAACCTTCGGATGCCGCCGCCTCGCCAGTCGATAGTGTTGTAGATGTACCTGCTGAGCCGGCTGCGCCTGCATTTACGCAAATCGACAAGAAAGTGAGCTTCGCGGCGGATACAGCTGACCCTCCGCCGACGCCGCGGAAGAAGAAGAGCGTGACTGGCAAGAAGAAGAAAAAGAAGGCCCCAAAGCCATCGCCGGACGATATCGTTGCCATTGTTGATGAAAGTCCGCCACAGCCAGCCGAAGCAAGTCCGCCTTCACCGGATGATATTGTCGCCATCGTTGACGAAGGGCCTGGCCAGCCAGCCGAGGCCAGTCCACTATCGCCAGACGACATCGTTGTTGTTCTCGAAGAAGAACCTGGTCAGCCAGTCGAGGCTGAAGTCGTCGTGCCACCACCGCCACCGCCACAAGCCGACGAGCCTGCATCGGTCCCAGATCCTGTAGTTGCTCATGACGAGATTCCCTTTGAAGCGGACGCTGGCACAACTGATGAATCGACGTCACTTGTCGACGATGCTCAAGCCGCAACACCAGAAGATGAACCGGAGAGCACTGATGTAGCCGAGACCTCGGAAGTAACAGAGGCTGCAAGTAGTGGTCCAGCACCCGATGATGTCCCATTATCGACTGAGCCTACCAACGTGCCAACAGAGGCAGTGCCTGAAGACCAAGCAGCTCCACCAGACAAGGTCGACGAGAAGCCTGCACCGTTGAGCGTCAAAGAAAGAGTCGCTATGCTTGAGCAGCCGGTTTCTGACGCAAGTGAGGCTGAAACTCCTGCTGAGCCATCACCTGAGCCTGAGCCTGCCGTCGATAATGAGACGACTACCACAGCTCCAGAGGAAAGCGCCCCTGAAGAGCCCGAAGCAGACGTCACAGCAGAGGAGCCTGCAGAGGAGCCTGCAGAACCTCAAGAAGATGTGGTTGACAGTGGTGCAGCGCAAGTTGAGCCAGAACAGGCTGTCCCTGACCAAGACAATAAAGAGGAAGAGCTTACGCCCAGTGCAGCCCCTGACGAAACTCCTGCCGAAGTCACAGCCCAGGAAGCAGAGCCAGAAGCCGCAGCAGCGGAAGAGGCGCCCGACCAGCCTAATACACCAGAAGATCAAGCTGAGTCACCTGGTTCTACACCCGATACAGCAACAGAGGATGCTCCTGCCGAGGCTGAAGTGTCTGAGAAAGAGCCTGAAGCTGCAATCATTGAGCAAGAGCCGAAGCCGTCTGGCTCTGCTGAGGAGGAGGATGCTGTGCAAGAGTCGACGACTGCTGAAGCTCCCAACAATGGTGTTGTCGAAGCCGACACTCGAATCGCGGAGGCAGAGAACGAGGCAGACGATACTCCAAAGGAGGAGCCAAAAGATGAGCCCAAGGAGGAGCCGAAAGTCGAGCCAACAGACGAGTCCAGGGAAGAGCCGAAAGATGGCCCGAAAGACGAGCCAGAGAGCAACCCAGATGAAGCAGCACCTGAGCCAGCCGCAGTAGAATCCAACTCACCTCCTGATGAAGCGGAGCCACCTCAAGAAGATCAAGCGCCTGATGTCGAGGCCGAAAAAGTGGACGATGACCCAAAAGAGCCTGTCATCGAGACAGCGGCGCCTCTTATTGCCGCGGAACCCGGTGATGACGCTACAGTCGCCGTAGAAGACGTTAAAGAGGCAGTGGTCGCAGCCGATCCCGTTCCAGAACCTCAACCCGACAATCTGGAAGGTAAAGCTGAGGATGCTCCCGCGCAGTTCGATGGACCTGCTGAGCCAGTCACTGTTGTTGAAGCCGTCCCTCCGCAGGAAAAAGCGCCTCCTGAACCGGCTGTAGTAGTTGTGGAAGATAGTGGAGCGAAGGAAGATGAAGCCCGCAAAGCGCCTTCCGACATCGACACTGTCAAAGCTGCAGAGGATTCCAAAGATATGGAGCCTCCAACACCAGAACCTAAGATTGAGGTAGCGGAAGACAGCCCTCCACCTGCGGTCGTTGAGGCCAATGTCTCCCAGCCCGCTTCTCAGGATCCACCAGCACCGAAGGTCGACGACGCGGTCAAAAGCGAGCCGGCCCAAGAAGAAGCACCGAAATCCGAGCCTGCAGCACCACCTTCCCCTACACTGAGCAAAGACGCCTCGAAACGCAAGCAAGAAGGGTGGACCCGTCACCATAAAGAAGGGTCAAAGGCTAGTGATCATGCCGACAGCAAGAGAAGCCATCGGTCCAGTCGTACTGAATCAGGAGCACGAGAGGAACGCCACCGTTCACGTCGGTATTCCATGACTGCAGAAGAAGACGTAGAGAGGCGTCGACGTCGTCGCGAACGGAAGATCAAGGAGGAGGAAGAGAGGGAACGCAGGAGAGCTGAAGAAGATCGTGAGAAGAAACTCAGAGAGAAGATCGAGAAGGCTTCAGTCAAAGCTGCTGCCAAGGCTGCCGCTGAAGAGGCCAGGAAGCTGGTGAGAGAGAAAGAGGATGAGAAGAAACGACGTCGCCGAAGAGATAGTGTGGTTAAGGAGAGCGAGAATGCTCCTTTGCGCAGAGTCGAGTCTGAGCAGGCTGTTGAGGTTGGCTCTCCTAAGCTCCACCGCATCCCAAAAGTCCTTATAGACACGAACGGCGAATCCATCACCCGCGCCGGACTGCTCGTGCGGACTTCCAGCGATGCTCGCAGACCATCTGCTGAGTCTCCACGCAGACCACGAAGAGAGACGCAGCCCACCAGCTCCCCTCTACTCTACGAGGCCTCTGGTTCCAGCAAAGGTGAGCGTCCTCGGCGCTCACACAGGAGTGGAGATAAGCCACGCGAGCGCGCAGATGTACCATCATCTTCACGCGACGCCGGCACAGAAGGTACCGGCTCCCGACACTCGTCACGTCGCCATGCCGAGAGCAGTACGCCGGAAGAGCAGCGAGAACGCCCACACAGGAGCCGCCGCGAGAGCGAGAGGAGGGAGAGAGGACCTTCGACGAGGGAGAAAGAGAAGAAGTCTTCGTTCTTCGGGTCGCTGATGAAAGCGTTCAAGTGATTGAGTGTAATTTTATGTTCCCTTTTTCATCTTGTCACGCTAGGCAGTGGTTTGAGCTTGGGGTATAATTCCGTAATAATGAACAAGCACATATGGGAATTTACGATAGGGCATATTCATTCTGATACTGTCTTACTTGCCATTCGTCGCCAATACATAAATATTGGTTAAATGACTATATATTTCCCTGAGCTGACACTAAACAGTCGTTCTTGCCAGTCTTGTCACATCGATCTCAAGTATGCAACCGTAACTTCTCCAATACTGTTTCAATGCACGAACCGGAAGTCCAACCGCTTATTCCCTTCCACAGTCGTAGTCTCAAGATAACTAGCCTTCTCCTCCGCCGAGAACTGCGCCCACTTCCTTTGCTTGCTCTTATTGCGCCAAACATAATACTGCTTCACAGCAATAAACAGCACAATATTGAGCACAGATATCGCGACCAAAGCACCGATTCCCATCTCTACGGACAAAGCGCGTCAGCAAGTCTTCCTACCCCTCATATGGATCTTTCGAGCAGCTGGCCTACTGTAATCAGGAATATCGTCCTGCCGATAAATGTTACTGCTCACAATACTCTGCACCTGCACAAACATGTTGTACAGAGCGGCCGACACGGTTCTTGTGCGAGTACTGTTGCTGAGGCGACTGCACCAGCCGACTTGGATCGGATGCGGCGTTGGGTACGATAGGAGCGTGGTCAGAATGGCGTACGTGGTCTGTGGATTGGAGGTTGAGATTGGGAGGAGGAGGAGGGCGGTGAGGCAGGGGAGGAACCGGATTTGGGAGAAGATGCCCATGTAGGCGCGCTGGTTGATTTTTCCGGAGGTTTAGGTCGTTATCATCATCTGTGTGGGTTGGGGTTAGTTTTGTAAGGCTAGCTAGGGGAGTGGGTTTGGGGAACGGACGTTGATGGTGCTTAGGACTTGGGCGGGTATGGAGAGGAGGTTGCTGTCGAAGGTGTCGAAGCCTAGTCGGCGGAGCGTCAGGGTGAGGTATTGGTCTGGAGGTCTGGTGGGCAGAAGGATGTCGATTTGATGCTCAGATGAGGTCTCATGTATTAGTATACGAACTCACAATTCCAAAAGTCAGGTCCAGCAAGTAGATCGGCCACCTAAGATTATGTTAATAAGATAAGTCGACAGTGGTTTGTTAGAAACATTACATGTCATAGTCCTTCATTGCTTTCTACATCAGGTCCAAAGTGATTCCTGGCGGCTGTGCATATCCGACTTCGACGGATCGTCGCGGAGGATGCGATTGACCATTATTTCTAGTCGTCGTCAGCAAAGGTAACGATTCGTTTCGCATAAGCAAGGTAGTGGTAGACCGACTTTCTTGTCGCTCGGTAAACCGTCCTTTCGGACGGAACCAAGCTTTCGTCTGCGTTGGGGATGGTGCCATGGCAAAGCAAGACCAAACTTCGATCGCAAAGGTGAGGATACCTTCCTAGTTAGTGTTAGCTGTAGGATGGAGGTTCTCATATTTGGGATGCGGTTGGTGAAGTGCGGCGAGTCGCTCGTCGTCAAAGACAGACGGTTGTGTGGCGATGTCATCGACGCTGAACCCGTGATTTTCTCCTTTTCCACAATGTTGCGTAGGCTGGTCCAACGGGGCCGGGGTCGTTTTTCTCCCCTTCGATGTATACGAGGTCACTCGGAGGATGACTTCGATCCAGTGAGGGTTTTTCGGTTGAGCTTGGAGTTGAGCTCAAAGGAACATCTGCGTGGGAGACCTCTGTCTCATATGTTTTTCCCATGATTAACAAAGCGACGAGATTGGGAGGAAACTTGACTAGCTCTTTGGAGGACGATGATGTATCGTATCGCTGCCACCTACTATATGCACATCGCTCTCTGCGCGGCCATTGTCTACTGTCTGTGTGCCATCAGACGAACAGTATATGGCGCGATACGTAGCGGAGACAGCCAAGGATTCGGCACGGTTGGAAAGACATCGAGAGTTCTCCCATGAAGGGTACATCTGGAATGATCGATTAAGCAATTTCGAGGTTTCGCATGTGAAGTCGACCCCAAGCTCTTGGTCTCATGGCCGGTCTGGTGAGATCCCGCGGAGAAGTTGCACGCACAACCCATGTATAGAGTGCCTTTTGGTGCACAATCTGCGAGGCCAGATACTTTCTAGGCTTCCACGGTCATACTGTAAGTCCGAGAACGATGGAATAAATCCTCTGCCAGATGTCGATGGGGTCACCGTTGTTGCTTCCAGCCGTCCCAAGTCATATTCGTGCATGTAAACCATCTTGCGATCGAGTAAGCGAGTTTTCAATCCCACAGAAAAGACCCGGTAACCCACCTTAGCGAGTATCGGTTGTCGCAGCTCCACGTTCGCATGCACTTCGATATGCAGTCCCACGTGCATGATGCGAGATGGCAAGCTCCATGTGGTACGCCATGCATGAGCTATATGGCGTGAGCCCAGACACTAAACATCAGGAGTGGCAGCGCAGATTAATAGAGTAGTTCCCATTGGCTCTTTCTCTTCGATACACACCTAATGCGCCATCTGGGTCCATGTATTGATGTCGATCGCAAAGGTGAAGTAGCGTTGAAGCTTGATGGTGCCATAGCAGTGGTATATGGTGGGACGTCTGGGGATCTGCGAACACCACTTGGTATTCGATTAATATAGCCGTGAGGGTGTCTGAAGGTGATCTATATGAATCGGGCTGTTTCGCTTCGATAAGTTGTATTCACCGCAAATAGTGTTCAGCAAACATGACCAGCACCACGACCACAGTTTCGGAGACGAACACGCCAAGCGAGACGATTCGCTTGGCTGCGGCGTATGATGATAAGTCACATGAAGGCGTAAGGCTCAAATCATTTGAGAGACTAGAGCTGTGACTGACAACGATCAAAGTACAAATACGCAGAATACTTGCCAGTGCATGACGAGACCACTACTTTTCCGAAAGTCGAACCCTTCGATTTCCACGATCGTGGATCGGACGCAGACAAAGCCAAACCCAACCTCTTGAACCATCCCGGCATCTCATTGACACGTCTTACGCCTCGCATCGGAACAGAGATCAGCGGCGCTCAGCTATCAGAGCTTTCAGATGCTCAGAAGAACGAGCTTGCTCTGCTAGTCGCAGAGCGAGGAGTCGTCGTGTTCCGCGATCAAGACTTCAAGGACATAGGTCCCCAGAGGCAGAAAGAGTTCGCGCAGTACTTCGGTCGTCTGCACGTCCATGTAAGCACCTTTCCACTCCGTCTTGTACGCTTCGAACCTAAGCTAAGCTGACTTGCGTATAGCCCACCGGAGCTCATGTCCAAGGCCACCTCGAATACCACAACATCTACCTAGGTAGCGACAATCTCTACCGTGCTCAATTTCACTCCAACAAACTCAGCACCGTCGGCTACCACTCGGACGTGTCGTATGAGCGCCAGCCACCCGGCTTGACCCTGCTCACGTTACTGAGTGTGCCCGCAAGCGGCGGCGACACGGCATGGGTTTCGCAAGTCGCTGCATACGAGCGTCTTTCAGACCCGATCAAACGCCTGCTCGAAGGCCTAGAAGCTGAGCACGATGGTTTCAGACAAGCCGAGAATGCGAGGCGGGATGGCAAGTTCGTTCGCAGAGAGCCGGTGAAGAACAATCATCCGATCGTGCGCGTGCATCCTGTAAGTTGCTCCCATACGTTGTACTCTTCCTCGTGGCTGTGTGTTCTGGCATCTGGCTGATCATGCCTAGGCCACTGGCGAGAAAGCCTTGTACGTCAACCCAGGCTTCACACGCCGCATCATCGGCTTGAAAGACGAAGAGTCCGACGCGTTGCTCCAGCTCTTGTTCAAGGTACTATCCACAATCCTGTCCAAGGTAACAAAGCGCTAACAACAGTTCCAATGATAGCACATCTCCGTCTCGGCCGATTTGCAGGTTCGCGTCAAATGGGATGACCGTACTGTGAGCATCTGGGATAACAGAGTGACTGCACACACCGCTATCAGCGATTACAACGTGCATAACCCTGATGAAGGGCTTCGACATGGTGTTCGCTTGACGACGCTTGCTGAGCAGCCAGTGGGTGTCAGTGGCTAGCTGGATTGTAAGCAGCGATTGGCGAGGGCGATCTCGCGGACTGGTGAGATTTGTTGCCTGTCGTAGCTAGCCATCTGCGATCAATTAGCAACGCAACAATGATATCAGCCATTCATCGCCTTTGCGACTCCTAGTACTTCGCTGTGTTCGCTGGCACAGTCTCTTGCTTGCTTGCGTGCAAAAGTCGAAGTTGGAATATAGATAAGATTGAAGAGAAATATGCCCTTCCCAAACGCCAATCCCATGCATGTGCCGTTCTATCCAGCAATGAGATAATACGCGCCCCCCAGCGTAAAAGCAAGCACCAAAGCCGTCAAAATACCCGCGCCAGCCTTATCTCCCGTCGTAATAGGGTCCGTGAGAACATGCGATACATCCTCCGTACTGCCACTGGAATCAGTACCAGCGTTTGGATCACCAACACTCTCTCCTCCAGTATCGCGCGTGTACGGCGCTTTCAAGTTCCCGACCCTGAGCATATTCACTCCGACCGCCGAGAGCGCGCTCATCTGCTGTCCGACGCCGTACGAGCCGTCCCATTGTGTCTGAGTCCATTTCATGCCGCACGTGTTTCCGTCTGTTCCGCCACTGCATTGGCCGGCTGCGCCGACGCCGCTGGCTTCGAGGTAAGGCCAGATTTGATCGGCGAGTTCGGGGACGAGTTGCGCTGTGATGCCGAGCCAGCGGACGGTGTAGCCTTTGAAGGTGAAGCCGTTGGTGTCGCAGTTTCCGATGGGTTCGCAGGCTTCTTCGACGATGATGTCGTCTTTGGGGAAGAATTCGGTGAATACGCGGGTGACGAGGCCTTTTAGTGGAGTGAGCCATTTCGCATCTTCGGTCTAGAATGTTGGGTCAGCTTTGAATAATTGTCTCGACGGATTGAGCCAGCTTACGTGATTGTACATGTACGCCAGTCCTGCAATGTAGAAGCCATAGTTGTAAGACCACTGCTGATCGTTTGCGACGGTGCAGTTATTGGAAATATCCGTACCGTCATTGACTTGGAACCCATCCGCCTGGTAGAGCACCGAACTGCTGAACCAATCCCATTGCTTCTCCGCCCAATCGACGAAGGTAGTGTTGCCAGTGTATCTGGCCAGTTTCGAGGTGAGAAGGAAGAAACCGCCGTTCGCGGCAACGTTCTTGTAGTTGTAGCCGTTGTTGAAGGCAAACATTTGCCATCGGAGACCACCACTGCACTGGTCGTCCCAGCGGTTCGCCTGTCCATTGAAAACTGACTGTGCCATGGCGGCCCATGAAGGAGCATCGTCAGGTGGAGCCGGGAAGTTGAGCTCTGCGGCGTTCATCGCGGAAAAGGCCCAGAAGATCTGATCGTCGTTTCCTTCGCTCTTACTTTGATTTGAAGGAACGAAACTCTCGCCGCCTTTCGGGCCAGCTTGGTGGACGATAGCTTGAATCGTCTCATTGTTGTATGTTGTGTCTCCGGTGTCTGTGGGACACCACGTCAGCCGGGCTACTTGCGATGAGAGTATTCAACAGCTGCCAGGCGAAACTTACAAAACCAATACTCAATCATGTTCATGAACATAGCGCCAGCTTCCCACCAGTAGTATGGATCGGGCAAGTTTCCAGGAACATCGCCAGTATGGTTGCCAGTATAGTATTTCATCATACCATACGCAATCGTGCTCGTGACATCCTTGATTGAAGTAGGGTCGTCGACGTTGACGGTAAGACCAGCAGCATGGCTGGCCAGCAACGCCGTGCTAGCCCATTTCAAGGGTGATCTCATGCTGTCCCAATCGATAAGAATGAGAGATGTAAGGACAGGCAGAGAGAGGATAGAGAGACTGGGCGCGAAGGGAGAGGAAAGCTTGGATGGCAACAAGAAACACGAAGCGCAAGACTAGTGCGGGCCTACCAGACAACACCCTGGCGTACGCGTTGACGACAGCATCTCTGCCTCACAACCGACCACTCTTCTGCACCCTGGACCCACCGGTGGCGGAGGCAGTGTAGTGGGAGGGGGCAAACGCCGCCTCCTGCTTGCCCATCCTCCATGGGCAGTGGGCGGAAGTGGGAGGAAACACCACTCGCACTCCGGATTAGGGGCAGAAATGGTGACAAAATCGGGTGACAGTTATTTCGCAACACGCGTCTGACGGCTTTTCGGCATGCGACATGACGCACTCCGAGTGGCTGCGCGGAGGGTTCATCGTTGAACGCGGCTCTCCCTCGTGACGATCGGACGCAGGAACGGCCGCTGCGCAGACTAATCCCAACAAGCTTTTGCCGTTGCCGAGAATAGATTCTTGTTTCTGGAAGTGCCACGTCCGCGCACCACGTACTTCTTCCGGTGCTGCTGAAGCCGCGCGCTTCCATGTGTAGAATCATGTCTGAAGAACACGATATATCTGTATCTTCATTGGTACCGTACCGGCATGCAGCCACTGACGAGGATTGAGTTTGCCTCAAGTGAGACAGGCCAAGTTCGTGTCTTCAAGACGTTACTGGCGAATGGTCTTGGACACCATCGCTTATCAACGCAAGGGTTAGGGGCTGGGGTACTTGCCAACCGACAAGATCGCAGGTTCATACATGCATACATACATCAATGTTCACAGCGAATCACTGGCTAGTCACTGTTCATGTATGGAATGTATGTGAGCATACCGTTAGTTGAAACGACATCAATCGGTACACCGCAAGACGAAATAAGCCATATCACACCATAATCCGACGCCACCAAATTTCATCACACATCAACCCAAATTCACAGCTTAGGAGCCACCGTTGGCCAAACCTCCTTCACAAAAGACTCCAAATCATCCACGAACACCTTCGGCACCTCCCACGCCGCAAAGTGCCCACCCTCCGAGTGCTCCTTGTACCACACAAGGTTACCAGAGGTCGCGACCCACGCCTTCGGCACTGGAGCAAGCTCTTTTGGATGCCACGAGTACCCCATCGGCTTCTTGATGTAGAGGGATGGCTCGTTGTGGAAGAAAGTCGGCCTCGCTCCGAAGAACTGGCGGTAAGGGAAGATGGCGCGTGGGAACGACTCTGTCAGCCAGTACAGCGTGACGGAATCCAAGAGCTCTTCGACAGAGGGAGTTTCGGCAGTCCAGGCTTGGAGCTTTTCTCCCACCCTGTAGCACAGATCAGCATTGAGCATGGACGAAGAAGCAGATTACTCACCAAGCCAGCAACGCCACAGGGCTCGACGACAGAACAAGTCCAATCGTCCCCGGACGAGTGCCATGCATGCGAGCATACGCATTGCCTACATCACCAAATTGGGTATAACGTTCCAAACCACGCAGTTCAGTCTCATTCAGGCCCTCAACTTCACCCTGAATGCCAATGAAAAGGTTGACTAACAAAGAAGAAGTCAGCACCAACGATGTCATAAGCTGCTGACCTGGTTCAGAAAAGGACTCACTATGCGCCGCCAAACAAGACTTAGCAGTAACAGCCAACACCCTCGACACAAAACTCCCAATATCACCACCCTGCGTAATATACCCTTTCTCAAACCCAAGCCCAACCATAAGCTTATCCACCACTCTCGCAATCCCCTCCACATCGAAATTCTGATCCAGCGGCGGTCCAGAGCTATAAGCATACCCCGGCAGCGACGGCACAACAACATGATAAGGCAGCGTCTCAGGCGTATACTTCTCCATAAGCACACTCAGCGCCTCCAAAAACTCCAGCGGCGAGCCCGGCCACCCATGCAAAAGCACCACCGGCACAGCATCCGCTTTCTTCGAGAACAGCGCTATGAAGTGGATATCGAACGTAAACCCCGTGTCGTCGTCTTCAATCGGGACCGTGAAATTCGGATAGCCGTTGATCCTTTCTTCGGTCTTGCGCCAGTCATGTTTGGTTTCCCAGTACTCTTTGGTCTGGGCCAGCCAGTCGCGGGTGATGCCGAAGGAAGTGAAGTCTTTGACGTCCGCGATGGAGTTCTCGTAAGTCTTGGGGCCGATTTTGGATAGCTTGAGGAGTTGTTTGAAGTCTGAGAGGTCTTGGTCGGAGGCGTGGGCTTTGAAGGGTTTGACTTTGAGGGAAGCGCCTGAGGGGAGGTCGCTGAAGGACGACATTTCGGTTTGCTTTATTGATTACGACTTATTTGTTAGACGATATGTTGAAGCAGGATTGCAAGGATGTACACTGACTCGACAGAAGGTACCCCCAATTTATGGTAGCTATTGTAGGAGACCCCTCATGTGTGATGGTAGATCGAAGTGGAGTAAGTTTTGGTGGCGCCGGCACAACACCATTCACAACCACGACCAACTTAAAGGGACCTCGGAGGCTGGATCCGTCTCGCCGACTTCGTGTTTGCCTGGCAGAGAGAAGGATACGCCTTGTTCATTGCGGTGAAGATGTATTGAATTATATTACAAGTTATAATTGTATATCGTATTCGTTGTAGCAACAAGAAAACGCCCCAAGGTCATGCGTATAAGGATATCTCTGGAATAGAATAAACAAAAACGCTTGTCCAAACATAAATGCCCAAGATCGCTCCCAATGAATGCATTATTTGCTCCGTACAAAACCTTCCGTCGGCAATACAAAAGAGAAAGTCTTCCAGTTGGTGTTCAAGCGGTGGCCACGCCATTGGCCATTGCCATGTCGTGCACTTCAGGCCCGCCCTTCTTGCTCAAATCATTGCTGGCATCTTTCACACGCAACTCTGCAGGCTTGCTGAAGTAGTCGTCGCCGCCAACAGCTTTGCTAGCTTTGCGCTCCTCATGCGCAGTCTGCTTGCGCTTCTCGTCTTCACCGTCGTTGGTGTCGCTAGGAACAGCGGTGGCTTCAGAGTCTTTTCTTCCCGCAGCAGGTGCCACAGTGTCCATGAGCTCCTCGCGCTCTTGTCCATCATCATCGCCGTCGATGTGCTCCTTGACGGCCTCCAGAGTGTCCAGGTCCTCTTCACCGACCTTTCGTCCGTTGGTCAGTACTCCATCATCGCCGTATGTCGCTTTCCTCGCCATGGCCGGAGCACGAGGCATCTGCGCGACCAATGTCTCCTTCCTCTTCTCCTTGAATAGCGCATCCACATCCTCGTGCTCGCGATACGCACGCAAAGCCTCACGTGCAGTACGCACGCTTTCAAGAGCGCCCATCTCGTCCCAGCGCTTTTTCTCCTTTGCCACCTTCATTTTCGCAATCGGGCCATGCCCGGTAGCATGGTGAAGATTGGCGACTTCTGCCCATAGTTCTTCGTACACCTTCCACCCCTCTTCCACTTCATTGATCGTCTCTTCAAGCTTGGGGTTGTTCGTGTCGCCACCACTCTCCCCGCCTAGGTCGCGAACGTCTTTGAAACCCTGTACCATGTGTGCTCTGCGAATGAACAAGTTCGCACTAGGGCCGCCAATGCGCTTGGACACGTACTTCCTGACGCCAGTAACAAGGTAAGCAGGCGGCGAGACCAGTGCAGAAATATTCTTGACCACAAATCCACCGACTCCCTTTGCCACACCTACACCTAGACCGCCGAACTTAGCAGGTATAGTCGACTCGTCTTTCCAACCTTGAGCAGGTTGCGTAGCCAGTCCAGTCCAAGCGTCGTATATGCCGTAGCCGAATTCTCTGCGAGCTGCAGTCCAGCCAGACTTGACACCCGTGATTCGCACTGGCTTGCGAACTGTGGCGTCGCCCCAGAGGCGAGGTGCGTTATGGAAGCCTTGTGCTATGGCCATGTGCAGATCCATTGGCATCGTGAGTAGAGCTGCGCCTGACGACTTGAACCCGCGTCCGATGTCTTCAGCGACCTCTTGAGCCAAGGGCTCTTTGGGGTCCGCGGATATAGTGGAAGCCACAGTGTTGTTCGTTCCGTCACGGCGGGCTTTAGGACGTCCTCCGCCATTGTCTTCATACTTGGACTTGGGCGGTTCGGCAGCAGCAGGGGCCTCGTCCAGTGGATCGGTCTTAGAAGCGGCCTTCGCATCTTTCATCCGCTTTTTCTGCTCTTTCTTCTTCGCAACTGCTTCTTTGCGACGTTCGTGATCCTCACGCTTCTTCACATGCTTGGCGATGCGGACCGGTACACTGCCAACTCCTTCACCTATATCAAATAGGGAACTCATGAGGGCGCTGCCACTTCCAGTAATTGGCTCGCCAGGTCCATCAAAGTCGTTCCACTCGTAGTGCCTGAGGATCTTGAGGTCCTGCCACTTGAGCTTGCCCTTCTCAACCAGGATCTGGGCAGCCATAGCCGACAGTCTCAACGACGAGCCTCTCACGACCCAGACAGCGGCGCGGTCTTCCAAGATACTACAGCGCATATTGTGCGGCCCAGATACAGGCAGACTGCGATGAAACGATCTGACGGCGTTTTCAGCACCGTCGCCTTCAGCAGCGATAGAATCCGCGATTTTCTGTACGTTGACCTGCGACTCTTCCAGCAAGCATTGCTTGATGCCTTCAGCCAGGCGCTCTGCATTCAGCTTCTTATACGGAATGCACTCGTGCGCGCCGGCTTTGGCCTCGGCGACCATGGCGCCCCAGAAAGGCTGGTCTCCGAAGAAAGGTACGATCATAGTTGGCTTGCCGCACTTCAACCCCATCGCGGTGGTGCCAGCGCCACCATGATGGATAACAGCTTTCACGCGTGGGAAGAGCCAATCGTGAGGTGTGTTGCCCAGCATGAAGACGTTGTCAGGGGTGTCGTTACCCTCGCCACCGAGTCCGCCCCAGCCCTTGTTGACAAGAGCACGCACGCCAGCCAACTCGACTGCTTTGAAGATCATTTTCGTGAAAGCGTCCGCGTCGTCGACAACAATGCTGCCGAAGCCAATGTAGACTGGCTGATCACCAGCTTCGAGGAAATCTTGCAGGTCTTGTGGTGGCTTGTAGTCAGTAGCGAGATCCAGGAATACAAATCCACCAATATCGATCTCTGGGCCCCAGTCCTTGGGCTTAGGCACAAGTGACGGGCTCCACATGTACGTGTAGGGCACTTTCATGCGGTATAACGCACCGGGCGCCCAGATCTGGCTGACAGGTTCCAGGCCCAAGGTCTTCTCCCGGAAATTGTTCACCAAATCGCCCAGTCCCTGGAAAGTCATCATCTCGACAAGCGGGTAAGACATGAAGTTGATGTATGACTCGTTGACGTTGCTTTTCTGCGGTTTGATGTTTGCCAGAGGGTGCGGGAAAGCCTGTGTAGGCGAGTATGGGAAGGTGAACATCATGTGCAAAGGAATGCCTAGACGCTCTGCAATGTGGACATGCGCAAACGATGGTGGGTTCGCTATGATGGCATCGGCAATGAACGGATTCTTGTCGTTCATCAAATGCACATTGTGAGGATCATGCTCATCATCCGTAGAGTTGACACAAGCCCGCCAGAATCCCTCGAACATTTCAGCCATCTGGTCACGGCGGCGACCAATCTCGCCTTCCACAATTGTCGACATATTCGGGATCAGGCCAGGATTCTTCACCATGAATGCCATAAGCTCCGAAGGGTTTCCACCAACAGAAAAGAACTCAAGACCAGAGTCCGAGACGAAGTCCTTGAAAGCTGGATGGGTCGCCAGTCTTACACGGTGATTGCCCTTTTCCTGGAGGAGCTTGCCAATGCGAATAAACGGCTGAATGTCGCCTCTGCTTCCAATCACCATGATGACGATATTGAGGCGTGGTTGAGGGACCTTAGGCCGTAAAGCAGATGCAACGCTCTCCGCCTTGGATTCAATGCGTTGTACTTGTTGTAAGTCCGGATGATCGTCCTCGTAGCGGTGTCCATGCTTATGAGGGATGTCCAGATGGTTCTTCAAACTTTTTCCGAGGGCCTTCGCAACGTATCCGCTGTTCTCCGTCTCGTTGATCGAGATCTTCAACCTACCGTCATTCTTCGAGATCCGGCCTCTGGTCTTGACGTTCGGATTGCTGAGCTTGAAGCGCGAGTATGACTTTCCTGCCTTCGCATCCGCCTTTCTCTGCTTCTCTGAGCCGTCCCAGGCAAAGTCATCTCCTTTCTTCTCTTTCCTTGCCGCTTTCCGCCTCTTGACATGAGCCTCGTCCTCCGAGGAGCTTGATGATTCGCTGTCCGATGACATTGGGTCGAAAGTGTAAGAATACTGGCTTCGGGTGCTCTGCAGTTGTGAAAATGTCGCTCCTCGCCTCAGTCCGTTCATCAGGGTGCTGGTCCGTTGGGTGTATGCCGGCCTCTCAGTCCTGTTTCTTGAGGAATCCTTGGCAAGGGAAGGTCGTCCTTGAGCGGTAGTCGCACTGCCACTTCGATCTGGTAGCGCTTGTCCATCCTGGTTGTGCTTATCTCCCAATGGGTTCGATACGCTCTTCTTAATCGGCTCAAAGTCCGTATCTTCTTGTGAACCTACGTTTGCAGACACAAAAGAAGAGTCGCTAGCCCTCCTACTCTCAATCGCCTCAGTCTGTGGTCGTAAAGTGGGTTCGGCATTGTCATGTATGGGCGACACTACCGCATCAGGCGCATTTCCTCTCCAGTAAGCCATAGTCGCGTCGCTGGCTTGTGTCGTTGTGACATCCGCGAAGGGAATGGGATTGGATGCATGGCTATCCATCAGCGCGCCGAGCCTATCCTGGCTCCCAAGCAAAAGCACTGCCTGCTTCGCCACAGTAGTATTCAAGAATATGCGAGTCCAGGTTTCAAATAGCAACCCGTACCTGGTAGCAGCAGGGGTGTTACAGGTAAAGCCAGTTGAGCCACCGAGATCGTCGCGTCGAAAAAGCAGGGAAGTGGCTATGCAGTCCGCAGGTACAGAACGGCAGGGGACTGGAACCTGCAGGGCGCGAGCGAAAAGGACTTCTTCTTCAGCGTGGATGGTGGGCGGCTGCACCGATGGCCGCACGCGCTCGCTCGCTGGCGCAGACAAAGAGAAAGAGAGGCACACGCCTTACCTACCGTAGCGTGTCGTGACGCTCGTCCGCCATTGTTCATCAAGGCTGAAAGCCCAGCAATTGGCCTGGGCCAACATCCGCGCGATCTGAAGCCCAAGTCTCCAAGATAGATGCAAATACAATGTCACACCGACGTCAGAATCCTCCTTAGCCGTGAAGTAGGGCCAGCGGCAGCACGCGGGCCGGCCTATCATTTCTTTGGAGATTGACAAGTTTGTGACGCAGACATCGACATCGACATTATTGCGCTGCTGAGTCGGTCACCGCCGCTTAGCGAAAAGAGAAAAAAAAAAGTGCAGAGAGCAGGTTTGCTGCACGCTCGCTAGAGGTGCCCTGACCGCTTGAATACCTCTTACTGCGCTTGGCTTGCCGGCATTATTGTGGCGAGACAGATTGGCACGTGGTTAGCCGTTATGCGCAATTTCGCCTGTGAGATTGGGTCACGGACATTCATTACACAGGCTCGATATATTGCAGAGCATGTCTGCACGAACCGCTTCTGTTCTCTGTGAGCAGACAAAAACGTCGTCACAGGCATTACCTTCTAGGATGGAGTGATGTACAGCAATACATACAAAGGATCAATTAGAGGGGCACACCGTGAGCCCTACCCGATCGAGACCCTTGGAGACATTTCAATGCGCTCCACGTGCTTTTGTCCCCTACGTGGTTCCCTGCGCGTGGTTTCGATTACACAGTCCAATACAACGTAACGGTCATAACGTGAAGATCGTGGAGCAACGATGGGGACTTACCATGCCGAGTGAAGGGTAGGGTCATCTTGTCGTGAAAGGGCTCTGTTCCGAAAATACTAGATTGAACATGTCGCAAGTGGACGCAACGTGCATGGCAGTGCTGCTCGTGGTGAATCTATCGAGTCCACGATGTACTCTATTGTCAGGGATAAGCATGCATTGCATATGGTGAGTATCCATTATACACATTAATTATTTTGAACTCTAGTACATCAAACCAAAAAAGACCAAGAACCGAGAACCAAGCAACGCCCATTTCCAGCCTGGATATTCGCTGAACGTGCCGTGATATCGTTGTACATCAGAAGGGACCCAATCCCAAACCCAGAATACGAGAAGACGTCATCCGTCGTCATGGCATGATCGTATAATCATGACATGTTGTGCTGCTCATGTACCGCAGTACCATCAGACACGCATCGCGAGTGTACTATGGTATAGCAAAGCATCGGTGTCAACCTCTTACACCTGGCTCATAGCCGGGCCGCGGCGGACGCCACCGGGGCGGGTGTTAGCACCACCACGGGAGGCAAGACCGCTGACAACAGTGGAGGCGAGGAAGGCAGCGAATGCGAACCAGAAGAACGCGGTCGCGGCCTGGCCTTCACGGCAGCGAGTGGCGGAGCCACGTGTGACGATGTTGGAGTTGAGGTAGGCCTGAGATGGATAGTTAGACAGCTGTGAATGAGTGGAGACTTGATGCGACTTACGCGGTTGCTGCAGCTGTGCACGCGAAGGTAGGCAGCAGTTGCGATACCAGCAATGAGGGTGAAGAGAGTGCAGAGAACGTCGACAACCAGAGGGAAAACAGGGTGGATGGCCATGGACTCCTTCACGGAGACGAGGGTGAGGTAGAAGAGCGAGAGCATGCAGAATACAGCCACGAACATGTCGTAGTTGACGACGGAGGGACCGCTCTGAATGGCAAGCATATTTCCGATGAGTGCCATACAGATGAGGATGAAGAGGAACTGTAAGGTGAACGTGTTAGTCGCTTTTGTTATGATTCACGTCGCGCTTCAATGCGCGATGCGATGAGGATGGTCGCATACCTGAAGTCCTCGGAGGCCGACACCCATGATGTTCATATCTGCGGTAGTGTGGTGGTTGTGGTAGTGGTGATGGGTATGATTGTACTTGGTAGTCGAATGGTATGCAGTGACAGTGAGTCGACGGCGCGGTGGTGTGATGAGTCTGTAGTAGTAGTAGTAGTAGAAGCAGCTCCGCACAAGAAAGCGATGTGCTGCGCCTTATGACGGGCAGCTGCTCTGCATACGTCACGCCCGAGGTGTGCCGTCTGTTTCCGCCAAGTGGGAAAAGTCAAATGGGACGATTTCTCATGACAACACCACCCAAGCCAAAACTGTTTTCGAGCTCCGCAGTGGTTCGGATCTTCGGTGCCGCTCACGCATCTCTGCGCTGGTCTAGACGTGGGCGCATACAGTATCATCTGAGGAATCGTACGTCTTTGCTTTTCGACGACGCCGTGGCCCCGGCACAGTTTGGCGCCAGCATACTAGCCCTGCGCCTTCGACGCCCAATAATTGGCAGGGCTGAGCTGGCCTGCATTCCTCATGTTGTACAGTTGCCCTCTGCAACCGGACGTGGCGGCATAGCGATACGACGCGCATAGCCGCCGGCATACATCGCGCACTCGAGAAGCCGCCTTCTCGCGCGACACGAGACATACCATCACTCGAACCATGGCTGTTGAAATCACCACTTCTCAGGGCGTCGACGAGTGGCCTAATGACGCCACCAATGCGGGCTAGGGTGGCCGATCCTTCACGCACAGGCCCATGATCGAAGGCACCGGTGGCACGGTCGTCATACACAGATGCTCGGTCATCGCGAAGGGTTCTTGTAGCATGATATAGCAAGAATCTGGACCCCGCGGGTTGATGTGTCATTCGAGAAGTTACTAAAGCATCATCGTGCAAAACAGGGTTACTGTGCATTGTGCATGGAGTCGTGATGACTTTAATCTTATCAGCCACACGAACAGGTTGGCTTGAATCTACAGCTGTACTCGAGCCTTGAGCGCTCCCGAGTCCCCAAAACTCGATGCCAACTCGATGTCAAATTCTTGATCGACCGTTACAAATGTTCCATCCTTCCACCTCTGCAGGGGACGCGTTGAGCAGGAGACCTCCACGACATTGCTCTGTCCTTGTTCGAGATCAATGGGCTTGAAACCAAGCAAGACACGAGATGGGAAATCCTTTTCGTTCTTCAGCCCATAAACTTGGGCAACGTACCGTCCTGCTCGTGTACCGACATTGCTGATATTAGCTCTGATGGTGAACCTTTCATTTTCCTGTTGGGCAGCTTTGTCGACTGACAGATTCGACGCCTCGAAATATGTGTACGAAAGTCCATACCCGAGCGGGTAACGTGCAGATTCCCCTAGCTTATCAAGCAGGCGCTGTCCGAACCATCGGTCGTATTCTATCGACGACGCCTCCACGTCGAGGAATGGTAAATGTTCTTCACTCCTAGGGATAGAGAATGGAAGTCTGCCACTGGCATCAACATTCCCAAGCAGGACATCAGCAAAAGCATGTCCTCCCTCTGAACCACTGTACCACATCATCAGCACAGCTGGAACTTTGTCAACCCATTCTTCCATGATAACAGCTCCAGCGGCTATGATGGACACCACGATATTCGAGTTTGCTTTTGAGACCACGTCGATGATTTCGACATCCCTTGAACGCAGGCGGAGCGACTTGCGATCTCCTCCCTCGCCGACTGATATGCTTTCCTTTGTGGCAGGCTTGCTGATATCTGGACTCTCCCTGAGTAGAGCCTCCACCTTGCGGTCTTCGTCATTTTTCGTTGGCGGGAATAGATTGAGAAGCACCGGATCTGTCTCGAACGAGGGTACGACGTATTCACCTTCATCACCAGCGTTGTACCCAACGATACAGACGACCAAATCGACTGTTCCAGCAATTTTCACAGCGTCCTCAACAGAGTCAGTATCCGATAGCTGGATCTCGGCGTCTGGTAGTGCCGCTTTGATGCCTTCGTACGCGGTGACGACTTGGGGCGCGAAGACTGCAGACGATCCTCGATCTCCGGTGTTGTTATTGTTGGCAAGACGGCCAATGATGGCAATTTTCTTGATCTGACTGACATCGAGAGGAAGCAGTGGTTTGTGACCCACTTGCTCGTTCTTCAATAAGACCATACCTTTTGCTGCCGCCTCCCGAGCCAAGTGCCTATGCGTGTCGCAGAAGATAACTGATTCTTTCGGGAGATCGTATCCTGTCATGGCGACATGCTGGAGCTGTTTGCGAAGGATTCGAGTGCAAGCAGTGCTTACATGCGACCACTGCAGATCCCCTGCATCAATAGCATTCTGCAGATGCATGTCTCGCTGCTGGGCAAAAGGCGCCTCAATGTCCAACCCATTCTTGACCGACAGTGCTGCATCCCGCAGTCCAAAGATAAAGTCGGACAGAACAAAGCCGTCGAACTTCCACTGCTCACGCAATATCTCCGTCAAAAGCTCATAGTTCTGTCCCGCAAACTCTCCACGCACAGAATTATAACTCGACATCACGGACGACACCCCACCCTCCACCAGCTGTCTGAAATGTGGAAGATACACTTCATGCAGCGTAGCATCGTCGACTTTCACATCAACCCGGAACCGAGCAATCTCCATCGAATTCAAAGCATAGTGCTTTACGCAAGTCATAAGATGCGGCTTCACGCCTTCGTGCAGCGCCAGCCCGAATTCGCCAAGGAGGAGTGGATCTTCGCTGTACGTCTCTTGTATGCGTCCCCAAGCCGGGTGCCGAGGAAGATTGATGCAAATCCCAGCGAAATAATTCGCTCCCTGAGCTCTGCCTTCAAGACCGATGGCATCGCCTATCCTCTTCTCGAGGTTTGTATCCCAAGTCGCTCCTCGCGACATCGAGACTGGGAAACAAGTCGATGCGCCCATCACGATGCCGCGTGGGCCGTCGGTGAATTTGATCCCGGGGATCTTGAGGCGAGGGATCGCTCCCATGACGAAGGGGACGCGGTTGTAGCGGTCGCAGAGGATGGTTCCGAGACCTTGCCAGAAGGGCTCGTCGCCGTCCAGGAGGGATAGTTGCTCTTTTTGGCTTAGTTGTGATAGCACTTTGAACACGGCATCGTCTGTTGATTTCCCGTCTTTGATATCTTGCACGGCATCATCGAAGTTGTAGGTTTGGCCATCGAGAGACTCGGCTTCGGGTGCTGCGGCGTTGGACATCTTCTGTACTGTCTATCTCTGGTTGTCTCCGAGAAGTGGAAGCTGATTATACTAGACCTGGCACCAGGCGTGAGGAGGGACTCATTGTATACTACGGAGATCGCAGCCGGCTAATGCACTTCTAAGCGATGTTGGACATATTCTGCATGCTCGCCATGCGGCCTGGCAGCCTACCTCTCTCTCCTCGGAGGCTCTTTACACCTGCCAAGTGAGGCCTTCTGATTTAGGCTATTTGTTACATCCCACCAATGAACCCTTTCTTGTGGTTAGCATTTGTTGATATGGAAAGGCCATCTATGTCTTTTGGTATTGGACCAGCTAATCGCTCTACTGTTACAGTTTCAGTCTTGTAGCTATGGCATTTCTTCATCTTACATGTCAATCTCATGATGCAGTGACTGCGAATAAGATTTGAGGAAATTTCGTGTGCCACCGTGTTTCTAGAGGGCTATCTTGATACTCACTTGATCATTGCCCATCATGTTCGCCCGGGCTGCAGGACCTATTGGCATAGCATAAACATCCGCGGAGACAGGAGGCACAGGTCCAATTTGTCAATGAAATGTTGAAGCACGACTGGATCTCTTATCGTCTTATCGCGAACGACAGGGAGTATTGCGGAGAAGGTCCCGCCGCTATAGCCATGATATCACCGTTATGCTCACTGCCGAGGCCATCTTGAGCTTGAGCTCCTGGAGGAGCTCTCCACATTTGTCCAATTGACCCCATCATCAACATGACATGCACTGCATGCTTTTGCCGTCCGCCCGTGATACTGACAACACCCCGGTCACTTTCCTATCCTACTCCTCCTGCAGCCTCCACTGCGTTCTAGCCCAGCTTCTCCTCTCTTGTCCAACCACACTGTGTATCTTCATACGTATAAGTATCTTGATATAGTCACAATGGCCTCGTCTCTTACCTCTTCGTTACGTATTGCTTCTCGCACTGCACCTTTAATCTCTTCGCGGACTGCTATCCGACCTGCCGCATCTTTTTTGAGCCAGCAAAGAAACACTTTCGCTACAACGACAGCAAAGATGTCCGTACAAGGTACCTCCAGCGGCCAGCCGATCGCCACGCTCGATGTAGGATACCCATGATACACCAACTCCCTAGACACAAAGCTAATGTATACAACCACAGCAATCCGTCGCCCCCAGACTCGCCTCCCACTGCGGCATCCTCTTCGACGCAAAGAAAGCCAAGAACCTCTCCTTCGAGACCATCGCCAAACACCTTGGCCGCGAGGAAGTCTCCACCGCCGCCATGTTCTACGGCCACACCCCAGCCAACGAAGAGGACCTCAAGAAACTGGCCGAAATCCTCGAGATTCCCGAAGCCGAGCTGCGCAAGACCGAGCTGATGAACTTCCCCGACCGCGGCCGCTCGCTCGAGATGCCGCCTCGCGAGCCGCTGGTGTACAGACTGTATGAGATCGTGCAGAACTACGGTTATGCGTATAAGAGTGTGATCAATGAGAAGTTTGGAGATGGTATTATGAGCGCGATTTCGTTTAGTACGAAGGTGGAGAAGGAGACTGATGAGAAGGGAGAGTGGGTTAAGATCACTCTGAGGGGCAAGTGGTATGTGAAGTTTGTTTGCTTGAGTGAAGTGAGGATATGTCGGCTAATTTGAATTACAGGCTTCCCTTCTCTCGCTTCTAGAGTGAGCTTTATCGAAGTGTACGTAAGCAAGTATGAATCGTTGCCAAACCGCATCCTTTCACGAGTATTGATCGTACAAGCAAGAGCGAAGCCTGATGTGGTAGAAGGTTATTCCTTAATCATGTGGTGACTGCAAGAAGTGTGCGATCGAGTACAATGGCTGCTGGGGTGGAGCTGCTGTTGTGCGGTGTCTTCATTGACGCCGGCATGCAGGCTCACATGCTCACCGTTGAGAGTCACGGTGAGGCCTGTCACATATAAAACCAAAATGTTTGTTCCTCCTGCGTCCTTCTCGCCACCAAACTCACCGTCGACTACTTAAAATAAGCACCACTTCCTTCGACCACTCCTACAAGGTAGGAACAGAGAGATAGATACATTGGGTCCAAGCAGGCAGGCAGACAGGCAGGCGAACGGACGGACAGACACATGCAGGTATAGCAACTGACCAAGCAGATGCCAATCCCGTTCTCGTTGAAGAGGAAGCCTGTCGGCACCGGCCCATCACCAAATACATTGAGGAAGAAACCCAGCATCATCGCAAGCGAAACTACGAACTACGACGAACAGCCTTGGGCAACAGCACACCTACACCAGGACATTTATCGTACAGCCAACAACGAGACACCAATCATGCCAAACCGCTCAAGCGACGATGCTCCTATCCCTGTCGAGAGTGAGCAGTCTCCTCACACCCACGAAACCACAACGGCGGTCGAAGACCCCGACGCCATCACCCCCCTCCCTCGCCGAAGAGAAGTCTACATCGACCCCATCGCCGGCCACTCCAACGTTACCATCCCCGCCCGCCCACCTCGCAAACACACCTACAGCGAATTAATCGACCTTGACGACCTGGCTCCCGGCGCACAAGTTCGCTCGCCCAGCGGCCAGCTCCTCTCTGCCGAGGAACTAGCCGGCCGTCCAGATCGTCCAATGGGGATCAAAGAGAGGCAGGAGACCATTCGGAGGAAAGTTGCGGAGCAGCGTGAGAAGGGATTTGGGAATGAAGTCACCATTGTTGGAGATGCTGAGGGCAAGGAGATGAGGGAGAGGGAGAAGAGGGAGAGGATGAAGGGGAAGAAGGGGAAGAGGGAGAGGTTGAAGGCGAAGGCGAAGGAGTGCTTGGCTGGGATTTTCTGATCCTATGACGGCGATTGTGGAGAATGGTGGCGTGGATTAGGAGTGAGGAGTGGTATGGCGAGAAAGCAGGGTATGATCTCGGTGAGGAGACTTGAAGTGAGCGGAGCGCACAACGCCATATTGAAAGGCGTTGATCACATGAAACGTGGCCATGTGGTTGCTTGGCTGCGATTCGATACGATCGATCCAGGATCAGTTGAGCTGAATTGGCTAGCTCACTCGGGGGATTGGTATTCGCATGTCAGTACAGCTGTTTGCGCTTGAAGTACACTGACCATAATGTGATGTCTGTCAAAGCACATGCGAGATCGTTCCTTCCAATTGTTGAGCCGTTGAACGTACCTTCCTTGCCTGATGCTGTGCGTTACACTGCCTGCCAAGTTCCGGCTCGGCTCAATTCAATTCACACAATCAGTTGTTCAATGACATCGCATCGCTTCGCCACAATAGCATGTGTCTGCTGCTATTGTTGCTTGATGCCTATTGTTCGTCCGACTATATATTGAGAGCGCCAACCTCCTCGAAGGCGACATCCTTCTTCCTCAACACTGACCACTGTTCCTTGACAACTTCCTCTCTCGTACCACCACCGACGACAACCACAGCCTATAACACACAGCGAACAAACTTATCTGTCCACCCAAATTGTGTATACTTTCCTTGCCACCCTCAATCCCAACAAAATGGTAGTCCCACTCCAGCCCATCAAGGCTGTGCCATGCAACAAAGAAGGCTGCTACCAATCCTTCGACAACGAAAAAGACATGAAGCGACACAAGCTTGACGACCCCACTCACTTCTACTGCAGGAGGTGCAACGTCGACTGCAAAGACTGGGAATCCCTGATCGAGCACAAAGTCGAAGGGATGGCGCCGTGGGTCGAGTGCAGAGCCGACAGACGACCCGAGGGAAGCCCGCCGCACATTGTGTGTGAGTTCTGTGGCGAGGACTTTAAGTCGATGGGTGGGAGGTTGCAACATCGGGAGCAGGTAAGTTGAGATGCTTTTTTCTACTTGTTGAAACCTTACTAAGCATGCAACAGAGACACCAAGCCGCACAATCCATCCTATGCCCAGGCTGCCATGAAATCTTCGGACGCGCAGGCGACATGATCGCCCACCTGGAAGACGACGAATGCAAAATAATCAGGGACTTCGAGTTCTACACTCACATGCAGCACAAATTTGTGAAAAAGGAGATCATGAAGAACCTTGATCACTTTATCCAAGCGCTGTCAATCAACGCTACTTTTACGCCACCAACGACAAACTCAGGCCTGATCGAGCCTGAACAAAACATCGACCGCACCGACACCGAGACAGATGGCGGCGTGCTCTTGGGCCAGGAGAGTGAGGAGCAGAAAGCAGGTCTCGAGCCTCTAGAAGCGAAACTGGCAGCAGTCAAGCTCAGCGGCAAGGAAGTGCCGCTGACCCGCAGCAACTTGGAGGCCTGGCCACGTCTACCTGGGCAGATGCAGCCAGTGGTACCGGACCACATCTTGGACCAATCGATCGGTTCGCCGCCGCCATCAATCATCAGTATGGATATCCCGGCGAGTGAGTTTGCGAGCCAGATCACTAGCCGTCGCGGGAGCGTCAAAATTCAAACTGAATCCTATCCATCACTTCAACGCAACGCCATTGCCTCGCAGTCCAAAAAGTCGAGCACGATGGCCGGCACCGACGATGACGCGTTATCCGTTTCCACCGCCCAGCCTGAGATCGTTCTCAAGCGTCCGGCTGCTTGGACAACCACAAACACATCTCGGGCACTCTTCGGCGAGAGACAAGTGGAGCCCCAAGAGATCAAGTCAATCCTCAAGCAGAACAGAGAAGCGGAAAATCCCTTGATGAACGCTCGCTGGTGGGATCCCGAGAGCGGGGACTACAACCCCGAAGTCTTCTTCCACAGCGTTTTCGAGAACTACCACTGCCCTTTTCCTGAATGCGAAGGAATGCCTGCGTTCGGCCACCCGCACGATATCGCAGGCCATCTGCTGGACGTGCACGCCAAAACCAAGTTCCGTTGCCCTGGCTGTCTGAAACTCTTCAAGCGCGCTTCGGGAATGGTGTCGCACATGGAAAGCACGCAGAAGTGCCCGATCAGGAAGTCGAAGAATTTCAAGTCAGTGTTGGACGACATCACTGGTGGCTTCATTAAGGCCAAACGTCTTCCGCAGCCGACCATCTACAGGTCGAGCACTGCTGTGGTCAAGTCCGGCCAGGTCGTTGATGGTGTCATGTCGACGATGTACAAAGCCGGCTGGCCGAGCAAGAAGTAGGCGATGAGCAGAGCAGTCGATTTTGGTAAGGGCGTTGGAAGGTGCATTGTGAAAGTAGCAGGTTCGACCATGGTGATGTTTGATGTCACCGGCAAAGTGAAGAGCGACCAAAGTGGCATTTCCGTGGGCCAAAGTTGCTCAGGGGCATGCTGCCAGCTGGTGTATGAATAGCATAGATCAGATTGAGCCAGAATGAAAGCCGTGTTTTTACTTTTCTCCGCCCCAAACTCAACATAAACGTGAGTAGATACCTCCAAATCAAGCCGAAACCTGAGGCATCGTCCTTATACACCCATAGCAAACCCTACTCCTCTCCGGCGCCTGCCCCTCAAGCGGCATATCACAAAGCTCACAATGCAACTCTACCTCGCTCAAAGCCCTAGCCTGCAACTTACTCGTCGTGCGCACCACATTCGCCACAATCGAAGGATAATCCACCTCAACGCCTGCAAAATACTGCCTCGTCAACTCGTCAATCGTCGTGTTCTTCATCGCCGCCGCCGGCTTGCTGGTATCGCTCCGCACAACAATACCCGCCATGCTCGGCTCGATGAAGTCGACAAACGCCGCGACTTCTTTGCTCAGCAGCTCGCGGACAGGGTAGTAGAGGGGGATCCCGAGGGGGGATTCGCCGTCGGAGACGACCCAGGGAAGAGAGAAGCCGCGGCCTTTGGCGGTCTCGGCGAGGACGCGCTCGGAAAGGCGGGTTGTGCTGTCGGAGAAGAGGATGGCGCCGCAGTCGAGGGCTAGGGCTTGGTGGACGAGGAGTTTGCGGAGGAAGATGCTGGTGGCATCGGCGCGGGAGGTGGCGGTTGGGAGGGCGGAGAGGATTGCTGTGAGTTTTTCGTCGGGGGATTGGGAGGAGGGTTGGGTTGTTGTTTGTTGTTGGAAGGCTGAGGGGATGAGGGAGTCGTGGTCGGTGATTGAGGAGAGGGCAATGTTGGAGTATGTGTGCTCTGGGTAGCGTTGCTTGACTTGTTCTAGGATTTCTTCGGAGCCTGACTCGTCTGGGAGTTGGACGTGGATGACATGGAGTTTGAAGCCTGTTCGTCCGGTTTTCTCGATTTGGCCTTTGAGGTGGCGGCTGACGACGTAGAGGAGAGCTGTGGAACTTGGGCCAAATGATAGGGGTAGAAGAAGAGTCCGCTCTTTGCCTGGCTCCGAGTTCTTTACCCGGAAGGTTTCCATGCGTTTGACGATTTTCGTTTGGACATATTTGCTGAAGCAATGTTTGCACACGGGCTCGGTGCGGATGGAGATGACGACTTCTTGTTCCTGGCAGCGTCGACAAAGCGCTGTGTCCACGGGCGTGTTCTGATCCTTTGCAGGCATGTTGTGCTGGTCTTGTGATTGATCCCAATTTGCTTTTCTTGCTTGTGTATTGAAATGTGCTATGCTATTGTGCATGTGTATGTCATCCAATAAACTTCGAGGCCGAATTTGATGCGGGGAGCGTGCTCGCAGTCTAGGTTTAACTCCCGTACTACAGGAACATCTCAGTGGCAATGGCAACAAAGAGGGTGTTGTACATCTGCGTGTAACGATAACGGCATGCTACTCGGTAGATAGCTTTATGATTCAAACAGTATCTTAACGTTGGGAATAGATATATAATGCTCCATAGGTCGACGATAGCAGCGCATCACGGAGTGTAGAAAAACTAGGATCAGATCGCATCTCAGCGGTAGGGTAAGCAGTACGGACTTTGAAGCTACACGTGCAGGGCTGAAGTTCGGTGGGAAAAGGAACGTGGAGTACAGCACGGTAGAACGGCTATTTCGGCAAGACTCGCATCAATGCCGTTTGAGTTGAAGGTCACGTTGCGCGTGGTTGTTTGCTTTTGTGCGCGTATCTCACCTACCTCACCTACCTGCGACTACAGCTGTGAAGTGAAGACTCGGCTGCCATGCTTTTCTCCGGTAACGTCATGCGTCAGGCGGAGGAGGAAAGATCAATGCTCGCTAAAGAAGACAACAAACGACGGCTTGGCAAAAATAAGGCCAAGGATGACGATCTTGGCTGATGCGATATCGACGGGAACTTACAACCAGGTATAACGCGTGAAGAGAGCGGTGAAAGAGCCTTCGAAGTCTTCTCCTTCGCAGCGGAAAAGAGGATGCTCCAGGAGCTGTATGCGACAACCGATAGTACCACAAAATATCGACTGTCCAAGGTGATCTAGTATTTGTTGACCGCGAGACAGCATTCTCGCGATTACTCCGGTACGTCAACCGCTTCCGAGAGGCGCTTATCAAACTTATCGTCATCTAATATAAGGTTTCGTGGGCGCCCATCCGAGCCATCTAGACATCTGCTGCGGTCGACAATCCCATAACCACTCCTCTTGTCGCCCCAATTCCTTCAACAAGCTCTTTTGCTTGGCCGGTCTTGTTCACACACGTTGCTCCACGTGCCTCCGAGACACAACGCGCGACTGGACACACCCGATCTTTCCCTCTCCACCTCCCAAGAGGCTAGCGCAACTGATAAAATCACGCCTCTCTTGGCTTCTCTTGGATCTCCGCCACTCTCTCGCTCTTCCACTGTCCTCTACCAAAGCGACCAGCGCATACACAACTTGCCATCGGGCCTGATCTGGAACGGCGACTGGGCGTAACCGCGACCTGCATGCATCCGCGGCTTCTCACCTACTCGAGTCTGGACTGCCGCACGGCCGCGTCCAACTACGACCTGCGATTGCAATCGCTTGCGCTATAAGAAAGAGGCGGATAGCATTGTACATATAGCAAGAACCGCGTGAAGGACGCGCAAATTTCTACACAATGGCGTGGGAACATCTGTCGGTTAACAAGCCGCATTTGGTTTACATCATCCTTGGAGGTTTCACAACGTTGTTCATGTTGTGCTCTTCGGTGATCAAAGAGCGTCTCTACATTGGAGAAGCTACGGTCGCAACAATCTGCGGCATTATCTTTGGACCTCATGCTGCCAATCTGATCGATCCTGGTACCTGGGGCAACACCGATCAAATCACATTGGAATTCTCCCGCATCGTTCTGGTGGTACAATGTTTCGCTGTTGGAGTCGAACTGCCCAAGGCATACATGGAGCGCCACTGGAAGTCTGTCACCTTTTTGCTGGTACCGGTCATGACTTTCGGCTGGCTGATCACCAGTCTTTTCATCTGGGCTCTTTTCGGATCGCATCTCAATTGGCTCGATAGTTTGTGCGTTGCTGCTTGTGTCACCGCGACTGATCCTGTTCTTGCATCCTCTGTCGTCGGTAAGGGCAAGTTCGCAAAGCGTGTGCCCAAGCATCTTCGTGACTTGCTGTCAGCCGAATCTGGTTGCAACGACGGCATGGCTTTCCCGTTCATCTATCTGGCCGTGTACATCATCCGCTACAAGGGACACCCGAACGAAGTTTCGCTCCATTGGTTCTGCTACACTATCTTGTACGAGTGTATTTTTGGCGCCATCTTTGGCTTCCTTGTTGGATACTTCGCACGTATCGCCGTACGCTACGCCCACGAGAGGGACTTGATTGACAGAGAGTCCTTCCTTGTATTCTACTTTGTGCTCGCGCTTTTCTGTGCGGGCGCTGGCTCTATGCTGGGCGCTGATGACCTGCTGATAGGTTTCGCGGCCGGTATAGGATTCAGTAATGATGGTTGGTTCACGGAGAAGACCGAGGAGTCTCACGTCTCTAACGTTATCGACTTGCTGATCAACTTGGCTTTCTTCGTTTACTTTGGAACCATTGTGCCCTGGGCGCAATTCAACTCTCACTTCCTTGGTCTCGACGTCTGGAGACTTGTGGTTCTTGCACTTCTTGTGCTCTTCTTCCGCCGAATCCCCGTCATGCTTGCATTAAAGCCCTTGATTCCCGATATCAAGACTTGGCGAGAGGCGCTTTTCGCCGGCCACTTTGGACCCATTGGTGTGGGCGCTATCTTCATTGCCATCTTGGCAAGAGCTGAGCTGGAATCCGAACATGGTTCGACTACGCCTCTTGCTGTACTTCCTGAAGGCGATTTCCCGCACAGAAACATCATCGAGCTCATCTGGCCAATCACCACATTCCTGGTCATCACTTCCATTGTGGTACATGGCTCATCCATCGCAGTGTTCACACTCGGCAAGCACATCAACACCCTTACTCTCACCATGTCGTACACTCAGGCGAACGAAGAAGGCCCGTCTTGGATGGAGCGTCTCCCACGTATTCAGTCCAGATCCATGTCGAAGAGCTCTATGTCTTTCGCCCGATCTGATACTGAGATCGATGAGAAGGAGAAGGCTTTGTCGCCACACAACTTGCAGCCAGGCACATTCCTTCGCCGTCAAAGGGAAGAGGACATGCCGCATGGCCGCACCGCTTCTAGGCATCGCAGTCGTCGTAGCCGCAACTTGGGCGTTGGTGGACCTATCAGCCAATCTGCTATCCATCCTGAACGCAGGGAAGAGTCTGGAATCTCTTCTAGCCGCAGTGATTCCGATACTTTGGCCGCGAAGGGTGAAACACCTACTTCGAGCGACAAGGAAAACGCTGCAGAGATCTATGAAGAAGGTCACAACACTGTGTACGAAGACGCAGAGGGCAATGTCCTCGCTGTGGAGCCTACTGTCAAGGGAGAAACACCTCTGGAGCGTGCCGAGTCTGAGGTGCAAGAAGGCAAACATCTTATGGAACAACAAAGCGCCGACCAAAATCATGGCGTCGCACCTAAGCACGATGACCCGAAACACGATACCGCTGACAGGCTCAAGGCCGACGCTGAGAAGGTTGGTCAAAAGGCCACAGGAAAACCTCAAGAACCTCCCAAGCCACAACGTCGTGGTCTCAGCAGCATGGGAACTCTTAACAAGATCACCACACTTGCAGGCATGAAGAAGAAGGACGCGGCAGAGGGCGAAGAGAAACCCAAGGCAGAGAAAAAGAGAGCTCAAGGTCCTGCTCGTGCTTACCAATACGGCAATACCATTATTGTCGAAGACGAAGACGGCGAGGTCATTAAGAAGTATGATATTGGTCCTTCGGCAAACAAGCAGGACGGCGCTGCTGGAGAAAACACCGAACACTCCAAGCAGAGCATTGGTCGTATGGGCAAGATGCTTGGTCTCAACTGGGGCGAGGGCAAGGCTCCGGTGCAAGGTGACGCGGCTGGCGCATCGACTGGCGCTGATGGCCTAAAGCGTCCACAGCCGGAGAGGAAGCGCACGTTCAGAATCAACAACGGTGATGACGATGATGACGGTGACGACCTCGTCCGCTTCACAATGGCCAATGGTGGCCGTCGCATGAGTAAAGCGGAGTTCATCGATTCGATCAAGAAGATGGATCCCAAGTCTCGTGTGCAAGCTGTGGAGAACAGTGATGTCCCCGAAGCTGTCAAGCGTGAGGCTCGCAAGGATGCTCGTGAACACGCCGCTTTTCAACATGGTGGTTCCCACAAGGCAGGCGTGCCTGTTGTCGCCGAGCAGCCCGAGGCCGAAGCCCGCGGCGCGATGCAAGACGACTACTTCGGTCGCGAGAAGAAGGGCCGCTCTGGCTCTGGTATGATCAAGCACACATCGCCAGGCGACGATCACGACACGAAGCTCAAGCTCATCGACTCCAACGACCAAGAAGTACCCGTACACGACGTCTCGGCCTCTGTCAGAGGCCGCTCGTCTGGCAGCGGAAAGCCCGAAACTGCAGCAGAACGTCGCCGCAGAGCAGCTGCACAAGCAGCAAGGCAACAGGATGAAGACTCGGAAGACGACGGCACCGAGCGTGTCCCTCCCAAGCCTACCGGCTCCAGTACTACCCAAGGCAACTTCAACGACGGCGCCGAAACTGCCGCGGAAAGGAGACGTCGCCAAGGCGCTCTGGGAGTCCGCGACGAGAGCGACAGCGAAGAGGAAGGTCCTCTGTCCCCTACGACCGCCCAGAATGTGCAAAGGCAGAGCACACTGAAATGGGGCAAGAACGTGAAGGGTTGATGGCATTGCATAGATTTTTTTTCGTAATATTGATGTCTGCTGGGGTTTGAATGACCTAGCTTTCTGATCATGTCATGTCTTATCACATCATAGCGTAGCATTTTGCAATGATTTCTGTTACGGCCTTTTCAATGTCTTTGTCACGCTACCTTTTTCCTACGCTTTATCTCGTTGATATGCATCCAAATCACCGGCCCTCCACCTCCTTCACCGGCCCCACATAAACATGCCTTGCCCTCCACCAATAATAAAACATCGAAAACACAAACACCGCAATGAAAATGGGCGACGCCCAATTAAACCCCGCCGCAGTAACAGGTAACTCCTGGGGCCAAAATGACCAGAAAAACGACCACACTGAAAACGCCACAGCAGCCGCGTTACACGCAATCCCACCTTTGTGTCCGAGAGAGAACTTCGCCGGCGGCAGCGTGTGCGGAGCGTAGATCCTGCGCCAGAGCACGGAGCCGATGGACATGGAGTAGCACATCAGCAGCGAGACGGTGCAGAGGGATGTGATGGCGTAGAAAGCCACGGGGCTGCCGATGTAGATTAGGCTGAGAAGGCCGCCGACCACGCAGGAGAGTTGACCCGCGTTGATGGGGATGTGCTTTTGAGGGTGCACGGTGCCGAGCCAGGAGGAGAAGGGCATTCCGTTGTCGCGAGCGAACGCGAAGAGGTCGCGGGTTACGGCGGCGAAGTAGTTTATGGAGGAGGCGCATTGGATGAAGCCGATCAGGGAGAGGATGACGGTGATCCAGGTGGTGGACATGGACATGCGGAGGACGTAGATTGCTGGGTAGGTTGTTGTGTCTGCTAGGGCGGCTTCGAGGTCGGGTGTGTGGTAGACTACTGTGAGGAGTGCTGGGAAGAGGAGGACGGTGTTGAGGACGTAGACGGCCATCATGGTTCGGGGGATGGTTTTGGCCGCGTCTTTGACTTCTTCGGCCATGTGGGCTGTCTGTGAGGTTGTCAGATGGATATCTCAAGGGACTAAGCGGAAGATTACTTACCGTGTCAATACCGACTTGCTCACTGATACCAGTCAACTGTCCGACGAGAATCGCGAGCGCCATGTTTGACCAGCCGCCCTCGTTTTGAAACTCGCCCCAAACCTGGTAGTGTGTAGCTGCAGGCGCGCTCACCCAGATCGGCACAATGTACGCAAAGTACGCCAGGATGTGAAGCAGGAACACCGCATTCTGCCAGTACGGCAGAGTCTTTGCGCCATAGACGTTGGCAAGGTAGCAGATGGCC
The DNA here is from genome assembly GCA_019775565.1 of Melanodothis sp. VS III C KN 2. Lineage (NCBI taxonomy): Eukaryota > Fungi > Ascomycota > Dothideomycetes > Cladosporiales > Cladosporiaceae > Melanodothis > Melanodothis sp. VS III C KN 2. The sequence goes on along the minus strand of JACWFM010000030.1, from coordinate 206,872 downwards.
AGCACAGCGAGCGCAAGGAGTGATCCCTGGTATGCGGGAAAGCCATAGTTCTCGTTGTTGATCAGGATGATTGTTTGAACCAAGCTACCGGTGAGGAAGATACCCATAGCATTGCCGGCTTGCCAAGCGATGGTTGATATCCATCTGGTTGTTGGTTAGTGAAAGCCTCTTCTGCATGGGAGGGATCCTTTGTACCCGGTAGTATAGCTCAAGAACTTTTGATACTTGTCGGGAGCAAACTCGCTGACCCAGTCTATAGTTGGGAGTTAGAAGCAGTTCGAAAAAAGGAGAGTACCATTGGCTTGCAAGGAGACTTACGATATTGTGCGCCGGCGATTGGTGCCATGCTGGCCATTTCTGCCTAGAGAGGGAAAGAGATGTCAGTTTATGCTTAACATATAGCTGTAAAGGAAGCCATTCATTGCAGCAGAGGTCATTTCTCATCTAGTAGGAGTTTAGACAAAGTTGTACGTACCATGCTGAGGTAGATCGGCGCGAAACCAATCCAACACCACAAGGTGCTCCACACGAGCCCGGCTCTTCCTCCATCGACGAGTGCCGGGGAGATGATGAAGAGACCGATCTCCCACGAAGCAGTAGCGAGAGAGACGAAAGCAGTGAGAGAGAGTTGGCGGAAGTTTCGGGAGAACTGTTGCTCTTTGCCCATCCTCTGCATGCCTCGGATATCGTCGTATGCTGAGTTCGAAGAGCTTGCAATCTGATCGGACTCGACGTCGTTGTCCACATCATGGACTTTGACTTCGCCACCACTCTTGCCGGCTCCAATGGAGTATGGACCAGATCGCTGGACCAACTCGAAGGCTCCTCCATCGTTAGAAGTCGATTTCGACATCTTGGACGCTTCGATAGGCAAGGTTCGATACCAGCTGAAGTTGCAATGATGTTGGAGAGGTAGGTGAAACAAATAGAAAGAAGCACAATCGCGAGAGACGACATTGAGCGCACTGGCGCGGGACCGAACAACCTCGAGGAACCAACCACTCCGACATGTGGGATATTGCCCTGCAGAAGCGAGATGCGAGGACAAGCCCATATTCTGAACTTGCACCTAATGGGAAGGTAGCTCTACGAGCTCTGATGGGCTTCTGCAGCCACATCTGGCCAGATTGTGGTACCGGCATCTCGTCTACTCGTTTATGCGGTTCAGAAGGCCCAGCCGAATCCTACAGGAAGTCTCCAAGGACACGATACCGGCGAGCCAATCCAAAGTATAATAGTACATGATAACGATTCTCTCTTCACTCCTGCTCGCAAAAGAGCTGCTGGCCACATACGATGCCCCAACGCAATCACCACGAGGCGCAATGCAGTGTTGCTGGCTTTTTAGCCCCGCCCCACGGAGATCGTTCTGGAGAGATCCTGGCTCCTCGTCAGTTTTTCCGGCCAATCAGTCTCGAAACATATAGTGCAAGAAGGATGAAAGCTCTCTCAAGTCGCGTGAAGTGCCGTACGATAGCCCTGCAGCTCTGATGAAGGATTGCAAGCGAGCCGTGTGGTGGCGTCGGGGTCGTCGGGTTCCCAAGCTTGTGAGCACGTGGAAACAAGCTCGTACCCAGCCGCCTTGGTCCCCTGCTATCCTTTCCCGACGACCCGTGTTGTTGGGTGTTATCAGCCTTCCTCAAGCGAGCCTGTGAGGATGTGATGCGACAGTGGTGCGGTCGCAAAAAGAAACCCGCCGACGGCACATGCCTGATACGCGGCCATGCTCGACATGCTATCGAAATCCAGCCCTCCTCCGTGAAATTGAACCATCCATCGGAAGATGCCGCAATATTTGTAAGATCGCCCGTATTCTGATGTATGAAGGATGCAAATAGGATGGCTATCAAGTGCTCCATTTCCCGTCGCTGTCGTCTCTCGGTGGGGCTTGTATTGACTTGTGTATTCCATGTTACAGCATGTCCATGACTGTAGGTACGGGCAATACAGCGCCTGCTTTGACGGCAGTAGGCGTTGTACTATTCATCTGGGCGCTCATTGCATATTTGATCCGACTCTACGTCAAGCTTTGGAAGAGTAGTGGGTTGGGCGTAGACGATGTAGCTATCACAATATCGTTGGTAAGACTTACTCCTTCGAGTCCTCGGGTAACCCATTCTGACTGAAGTACCTCAATAGCTGGTCTACCTTCTACAACTGGTCTTCGTGTGCTACGCTGTGCACCGAGGTTACGGTAATCCGTGGCAGGATTTGGCTGATGATGATCGAGAACAAATTATGTTGGTATGTCAGTCCAAGGGACAATTGTCGCCCCAGATTTGCTGATGCTTGATCTGAATAGTTCCTGTACGCAAGCCAAATCATATATGTCATTGCTGTTGGATCTGCGAAAGCATCGACGGGCCTCTTCATGAAGTGCATGCTTGCACGAGACACAAAGAATATCAAAGCATCGCTAGCATTTACCGGACTGTGTGTGGCTTGGACAATCGCTTCTGTGCTTGCCATTGCATTAAGAGGTGGAAGCAAACCATGGGAGATGCTGGGAAATACAAACACAATGGTAAGTGTGCTATTTTCCCCTCAATATCCAAGCGTTCGAATACTGATATTGGCTCAGTGGATACGCTGGCTTGCCATCGAAGCTTCAGGGCTCGTGGTCGATCTCATTGGAGCCATGTTGGTAGCCAGTTTTGTCTATGAATTGCAATTGCAAGTGTCGAAGAAGATCGTAGTGTGTGCGATGCTAAACTGTCGTCTGCTGTTAGTCGCCTGTTGATCAACCCTGCCGTCGCGACAAAATGCTGACTTTCACACAGCCTCGTCGTCCCCGTCGCTTTCCGTCTGCATTACCTCGTCCCATCGAGAGTTATCTTACGTGGCGGAGCCGGAGACATCTTGACACAGGCTGTCATCAGCGGTGCTATCATCTTCACATCTGTGACTTGTCTCAGGCCGTTCCTCCGGGCTTTCGATCAAGCGGCGTCTGGGAACCCTTCATCGCATTCCGGTCTCTTCAATTACGATTCTCGAATGGCACGAGGCACTGCAAACTACGAGCTGAGTACTGGTCTCTCCAGTAAAGAGGCAAGTGTAGTGCCGAGGAAGGGCGGTAAGGTGGTCGAAGAGGATGAGGTAGCACTCAACAGCGATGGTCAGCGATTATCGTTGCGGTACAACGATCTGGGGCCGACGGTTCGGGTCACGCATAGTAGTCGCCGTGGCGACAGCGACGATGATGGGATTTTGAAGGAGCAGAGCTGGTCTGTAAGTGTAGGAACTTAGAGTGAAAGGATGGCGCAGTCGCCTGTGTGACAGTCACAGCCTCGCGAGTCTAATCTGTAACTATGACCACCCAGCAATGGCAGTCTGGTTCTAAGAATACATTATGGCATAAGAAAGATACATTCTGTCCCATGGAAAACTTTCAGAGAAGGCGCAGTTATACATGAATGGTGCAGCTTATCTTACTGCCCAATCATCTCGACCGCAGTAACGCCGAGATACCTAACATTCTTACGATACATTTGAGACCTCGCCTCCAGTATTTCTCCAAGTGATGGTTCACTTCAGTCTCCCTGCCCCACACGCCAAATATAGTCCTTTCACAGCCGTCCCATCTCCTCAAGCCATGCAAGGTGGGGAATATTTGCATAGTCAACGTAGACGCCTTGTCTTCGCAACACAGCAGCAGCACGCATCCACGCTCTGCGCTCTTTGTTGAGCCGCACCCTCAAGTAGCCATGCCAGCCCCTGCACTGCAGTTTCTCAGCCAGTTCATCGAAAATCCGGCTCGACATTTCAGGCGAACCAGTCAAGAGCACATTCTCGAAGAATGTTTCCTTCAGCTTTGAAAGTTGCGCATCACTAAGATTTTGAGCTTTGCGCGGTCGAGTGCTTTTGAGCAAAGTGGTCGTTTGATTGAGTTTGGGATCGTATTGCGAGGGATCGAGATGCAAATGAATGAAAGCATTATGGTACTGGATCTGTAGCTCGTCGGCGCCGAGATGGTCCGCCCATGCTTTAGCCTCTTTCTTCTGCAGAGAGGTCAGTATAACCGCTGATCAACCAATAGAAACTCGGTTGTAGTAAAGGCTGGAGCTTGACGCATTTCTAAAGCCTATTTTGGAGATAAAAGCGAGACGTACTACAAACAACATTAGCGAAGTCCCAGCGAAGAAAGTGTACCTGTCCGAGATATCGTACCCATTTTTTCCCACTGGTTCTTCATCTTTGGGTCATCATCGTCGCGTCTGAAGACTTTCCCCCCTTTTTAATGCGTCTCTGTTCTCTGGTATTTTCCATCGGTTCTTTAATGCAGAAGCAAAAACCGCCTTTTTTTCGGGGTCGTTCCAAGCCTCTACAAAGGCAGCTCGCCATTTCTCTCTGATCTCTGGTTGAGCCCACAGGCGTTTCGTGGCTTCTGACCGGCGAGAACTACGCTCAGGGGTAGTGGCCTCTCGGTAGACAACTGACCGACTCTCCCTGAAACCTGGTTGAGTCCCCCTGCGTTTCATGGCCTCTGATTGAAGAGCTCTATTCTCTGACGACCAACCCTCTCGAGGGGCGACTGGCCGTTCCTCTCTAACCCCTGGTCGAGCCCACACGTCTTTCATGGTCTCCGAGCGACGAGCTTTATCCTCGGGAGAGCCCATGCGAAATGTTGTTGTCGTCTGCTTTGTGCTGTTTTCGTCTGCCTCATTCTGGCTAGGAGCAGGTGGTTCTCTTGGAGGCTTGCAATGTAGCCCCGAGGCCGGCGCTTTAGCGATTCGCGCCTTGGTCCAGGGCCTGGGGATACAAATACCAGAGAGTCTGTTCATTCTAGATGATCGGCGCTTCGTGACTCGCCACCTCTCGAGACCTACATTTAGATGTAGGCGTGTAGAATCACGTGCAAGATCGAATTCATGGCGGACGCGTTTATAGGGGCATAGGGTTCGGGTTAGCCGCTTTCCGCATGTAAGTTTGTGTGCGACGACAACCTCGCCTCGTCTTTTTTGCTGGCACGAGCAACTGTAGATGGACAAACAACCACACTGACCATTGAAGTATATGTGCTCTACATGCTTCGTTTCATCATGGAAGCTAGCGTGCTAGTGTTGTCACCCACAGAGCCCGAGTTATAAAGTGTTCAGAGTTCAGCGCAGCACCTTGCGACACTTGCGCGGTCCGTGACCTCACAATGAGTGGACTGACTACTTGTGATTTCTTGATGTCAAAGATGCCAGATCATCTTCGACTGCGGCCTCGAGCCCCAGGCAAGCGACTGGCCACAACATAGACAGACCTGCACGCCGATCAAAAACCCAGAAACAAAGTCGCCGCCGAAAGACTCCTGGATGTTCCGAGCGAAGCCTTCCGAGAACTCGGTTGGTCACTTCTGGGCATTGCCGACACTCGCGAGTACAAGCGTGCCCGCTACGACCACGTCGAAGGTCTCTTGAAAATTAAGAACCGCACAGCCGTACAGACAGGTCTCGACCACCTCCTGCACATGCTCGGCTTGAACCGCAGCGACAGAGATGCAGCTCGCTCTTGCACTGACCTACGATGCTCGGCAGGAGAATTCGAGCGCTATAGAGTGAGTCAAGACCAGAGTTGCCGCCTGATTCACTGCTGGCATTGCATCGCACGATAGGGAAACCACGAGGTCGGTCTCAGAGGTTGGCTGGCTATGTAAGGATTGGAAGTCATCTACAAAATTAGTTGATTCGGACTGGAAGGCGCCTTCATCACACCAATCCAAGACTTCTCCGTCAAAATGCACGCTCTATTCCTCCTTCTTTTCAACAGTCGTTGGGGTATATCGGCTTCAAAGCCACCTGCTATGAATCCGAAACACGCTCTTCCACACTCTTTCGGTCGCCAACCATGCCATCATCAGGGTCCGCATACACCAAGAGAAATTCCGACAGCACCAACACTGGTGCTACTTTCCACCAACCACTCTCAGTCCTATTGAGAATCAATAACACAAACCTCCAATCCTACTCAGTCCAACCCATACAAATCCCTCCATCTCTCCCTCGACCGCGTATACCTCTCTCCCGTATCCAAATCCACCCTCCTTCGCCTCCCACTACTCCTCGAGAAATAATCATAATAGGGCGATCTCAACGAACTCACATCCTCAATCGCAGCCCGCGACCGCCCCGACCCCAGACTCGGGAACGCATACGGTGGTGCCAGTAACGCCGCCGAACTAACATTACTATCCCGCCACGAAGGCGACCGCGCGCGATCAAACCGCCAGTCGATGGGGTCGTAGTAGTCTGAGAAACTACGTCTGCGGGTGATGTGAGGTGGTTCGATGTAGACTGATCTGCTAATGGACAGAGGTGGTGGTGGGACGTAGATGCTGGAGGCGAGGGGTGCAGGGACGCCAGAAGCGGCATCGTCGATGAGGTGGCCTGGGTATGAGAGCTGGGCGACGACGAGCTTGCTGTCGTCTTTGAGGGCTGGGTTGCGGTGGTAGAGTTCCTGGAAGCGGTCGCCGTGGATGGAGACGAGTTTTTCGTAGTTGCTTGTGCCGCGGTAGGAGGGGTAGTTGTATGGTGAGTATCGGAGGTCGTTGAAGCCCAAGGGATCGCAGCTTCGGTCGTGGGTGTGTATGTGATGGGGCTCGTCGGTTCGGGCGAGGAATTTGCGAGCCCACTTGTGTAGCTCGGCGTGGATGGGCTTGCTTTTGTCTTTCTCGTTGTAGATTTCTTTCAAGGCGGTGATGGGGTCGTCGGCTGTTGTGGGCATCTCGTATAAGCGTTCCATGGCGTACTTCTGCAGCTCTGAGAATTTCATGCTCTCTGCCATCTTGAAGACGCGGATGTGAGCCGTGACGCCATCTGTTGCGTCGAGCCCACTTCCATGGACGATGATAGGAGGGCCTTTCATGTCCTCACGACGCTGGGAAGTCGCAGGATCGAGGTAAGAGTACTGCGGCGAGTATTTTCGATGCTGAATGAAATCCCACAGACACTTCAGAGTATGGAAATCGCATTTTGGCAAGAGAAGCTCGTATTTGCCATTTCTGGATCCCAGTTTCTTCAGACTGTCGAACTCCATCACTTTGTCTCTGGGCACCATGACTCTCTTTTCGTCCCAGATCAGTTCCGTATAGGTGGATGATGGCGGGCCTCGAAGTCGCTCGACGGGTAGGAGTTCGCCGCTGACGTCGAGGTCATAAACAGTGTTTCCTCTCTCGTCCATTTCCAGTTCGATCGCACATGCGTAATGCGATACTTGCCAGTTGCGGATCTCGGCTCCGCGGAACCGGCGGTTGTCGTGCATGCAATACGATTGCCCGTCATTGGGCGGAGGACCAACAGTATCGCCGTGCGGATCCATAGCGATATATGGCCTTGCACGCCCGCTGTATCCCCCATAGTCATCATAGCCACTTCTGTCAGACAGACGGGCTGGCCCTTTTGACAACCGCGCTCGCTTGTGCGAGTAGAACGTAAGTCGTAGAGGTCCGTCCTGGCAGTCTCCAGAGATCTCCTTGATCGTATACATCAAGACTCCAAAATTGACAGCATCCATCAATCGTCCATCCTGAGTCGTGCCTTTGGTCTGCTTGCCGCAGCAAACAAGAAAGTAGGCATGTATCATCTGATGTATCAGCGCGTCGAGCAAGTCTTCGACATCGGCGCCGCGTTCTTCGAACGGTCTGATATTCAACTCGATGCAGATTCTCGGATCTCTCACATCAGGTGCACTCGTCACACCAGGAGAGTTGTCCGACAGAGTTCGCCATTTGAGATAGACCATGCCCTTCAGCTTGCCCTGAAACATAGTCCTGTCGAAGGAGTCGAAGATCAAGAAAGGTGCCTTCTTGCATAGCGGTGCCTGTCGGGCGGTATCGATGGTATCGACGATGCCAGGTCGGTTGCTGTTGAGGTGCTTGTAGCAGTAAGCAGTGGCATATTCCAGTGTCCAGCCAAGATCGCCATGGCGGACCAGACCAGGCTCTGTCAGCTCCTCAAGTATCTTCTCAACAGCCGCCAGCCCATCATCAGTCTTGCGATGGCGCTGCCTGAAGTCGTAGGGGTAGTAGCGGTCATCTCTGCTACGACGACTTGGGCGGTAGACGACTGGAGGTAGAAGGTCGTAGGTGCTGTCGGTGTCGGGGAGGGATATTAGGTCATCGTAATATCGCGGTGGCATGGAGGCAGCGAGTGGTGTGTGGTGGTGGTCTTAGGGCATAAGATCCTGTGCCACATAAGCACAGCGGGTCGACTGTGATAGTACACAAGGCGACTGAGACTTGATGCATCTCGCTCAAAGGGGTTGCTTGAGTTTATGAGTGACATAACGGCGTGATTGGCAGGATGATCCCAGTCGCATTTGTTGTTTGCTTGTAGTCCAATAACCGCAGTCGCCGGACTATGTTTGCCACCTTTCCACTACTAGGCTTGGGAGTCAATCAGACCATCAGTCATGCGAAATATCGACCGCCGGGCCCAGCTTTACCAGAAATCAAGTGGACAGGATACAACTCCGATTTGCGCACCAGCAAATCGATATCACCCTTGCTGCAGCTAGGTCCGAGTTATGTGTTGCGACAAACACATAGGATATGCAGACAGGCGGGAAACTGCGTCTCTCGCCATGGTGACGGGATTTCGATGTCATGCTCGGAAACTTTACTTGACTGTACCACAATTGCCCGAGACTCTGTCTGATTGATTGCTGGTTATCGTACGACGCATTGGTGCCATCGAACACAGATCCAGAGGATGTTGCTTTCTCTCACAACGCCTTGTGCAATCGAGTATTAGCAGTGAGATATTTGTGGTAGATCCCCAAGAGATCAACACTTTGACAACAACGCGAGAATACATCGTGGCACTTCCGATGCCTCAAGAGAGCGTCCTCAACGCTGCTCGAGTCCGTCGGGCTTCGTGAAGCACCACCTGTGCTCGCACAAACCGCAATATGGTGCACGGCGACCACGCGGCTACCCGACAGGAATCCCCTCTGTCGCACATACTGACTGATGCGTTGAGGTCCAAGCGATCCGCCATTGGTGACACCAGCAACGGCGAATTCCGAGGAGCCAGAAGATGCTGCAGAGTACGTACGTCAGCTCATGTTGTCATCTGCCAGTGAAAAACAACACGTTGGACGGGTCGAGGTCAATTGCTGTATCAGGACCACAGCGTCTGAGATTTCTGAAGAATCGGGACATCCATGCTGACACAGCGTCTCTGGGCATCCTCTCTGCTCAGCGTCGAGCGTTTGGGTATTTCGTGATACGATCGACGCGGCTAAAATGATTGGAAGGTACACATGTGGTGTAGGAGACGGACTCTGAGCTTCTCTGCGGTAAGCTTGATCAAGACAGTATCTCATGATTTGGGCCTTGCTTGATGCAAGCCAAGCAGACAGTTAGGCCAATAGACACAACGAAAGGATGGCTCGAAATTCGATCTCTTTGCTCGGTCGAATGGTTTGCAAAAAATTCCATTAGTCAACAAATAAAACATGTGTTATGCACACGGGATATGTCAATTGTAGCACCATCAGTGAAAGCACTGAATCATCACAACACGCTCTGGTTTGCGAGAAGCTGGGTTGTCATCGTGAGATCAGCGCTGGTCACCGCATCCTTGTCACGAGTGGCGCCATCCTCGTTTTGTAGTCGCCTAGTAGCCGGGGCGACCGTAGTCTGATCTTCCATCGCTTGTCCTGCCATCGCCGCGGCCGCCATCGCGACCATCGCTGTACTTCCTTCTGAGAGCTTGCAGCCTCTTTTTCTTGGTGTGTGAGTTGATGTAGGTTCCAATGACGAAACCGATGATGTTGAAGAAGGGCACCCAAGTCTCCTGGGGAAGGAATGCCTGTGCGAAGGCCAGGGCGATGGGGGATGTGACCCAAGAAACCTTCATGACAGGCATGAAGCCTGCGCGAACGGTAGCGCGGATCTGGTGGAAAGTACGCGCACCGGCAATGATAGCCATGCTGAAGAGGTAGACTGCGTTCTGAATGGGCGAGATCTGTGGAGACTGTGTCAGCTGAAGGGCGTCCTGCGAGCGGATTGTGGCGTTCTTACGATCAGGTTGGAAACGATGATCTGGAGGATCTTCGACTTCAAGCTGGTCCTGCCTCTGAACGCCTTCTGGAGGAGGGAGATCATAACATGGCCAAGAGGTGCGCTGATGAACGCGCCGTACACGGCCATCTTGGGCACACGGCTAGTGAAGTAGTGTCCAGACTTGTTGCGGTCCTTTGCGATCCACGAGGCCAAGAACTCTTGGAGAGCTGCGAGAGAGCCGGATGTGAGCATCTTGGTCTTGAGGGGGTCCTCTTGGAGCTTCTTCAGGTACCACTGTCGCATCTCACGTGTCAGCTACGCGATTCCAGTATACTTGGTGCTTCTCCCACGCGACATGACGCGCTGCAATTGCACTGGATATGTATACGTACAGCAAGGTAGCCATCGGCGCCGCTGCCCTTGGTCAGAGCCTCTCCGACGCTGTGTATGAAGTCCTCCTTGCCGCCAGTGGTGGCGCGAACGCTCTCCTTCTCGAACTTGACTTGCGACATGATGTGCGTTCGCGGGTGCGCAATTGGCGCAGTTGGCTGGCGGAGTGATCAGAGTCAGGTGGAGGAGGCGAAGTGGGTTGGGGGGTTCGGTGGCAGGGCGGAGTGAGGATGCGTGCGTTGTCGCTGCTCGCCGCTTGCCTGCTTCGGCATCTGCAACAACACATTGGCCGTTGCGAGGTGCCGTTGCTTTGCTGGGGCTGGGCCGAAGTCGAAGCACGTGCTCAGGGCACAAGGGCACTGATCTTCACGGCAGTAAACACAACAACGTCGCGCTTCTGAGCGCTGCTGTTGTAGCGTCGTTGTACGCATAACGTATCAGCGAGAAATATGCACTCGGTGGTCATTCCAGAGTGACGGTGTTGTTTTACTCTTCCTTTCTGCCTCATGTGCCTCTCTGCTACCAAGTGAAAGGCAGACGGTGCGGGAAAACTTTCTCCAGGTGAGGCCTCATGCCGAGGACAAAGTCGGCATGCCGATTGATACTGACAGGTTCAATGACACGGCAAGTGATATCCGTGTTGCAGCTGACAGAGGAGAGGCTTCAAAAGACAATGACTGCAATAGTGGTTGATGGCATGGGTGGATGCACAGCGCAGCGACAAGACATGTTCGAATGAGCTTAGCTGTGGGCGCCCTTGCGCAACCGCGTGGGCAGGCACAGATGCCGCCGCAATCATGGTTGCACAAGTGATTGTCCGCGTTTGGAGGGGATGTGAGTGAGAAGCTACGATTGAAGTCTGCACTGCGGCTCGTAACGTATACATGTTGTATCTGCACGCAAAGGCGACCTTCTGAAGCGACGAGGCTGAGCAAGGGCAGCATGAAGCACGGCTGGCTCGTGGCTGACCATTCGAAGGAACATCCATCGCAGGCAAACAGGCAGGCAGGCAGGTGCGAGCGTGGGCGCTGCTGCTCAATCACTCATCTTCCACTCGCTCTCACAGGCTTTCGTCGTGACACACGCTCACATTCACACACCCGACTTCCAACCACTGTTGCGCCGTCTACCATTCCAATACCATCCACCAATTCCGCCCCGCCGCTGGCCTCACTCTGTCGCCGGTCATGGCGACCGATTCCAAGACCGTGCTTGTCGCCACTCCCCAAAGTGAAATGGTCGCGACAAATACTAACGACCCGTTCGTGGACCACGCAGCACCCCGACACAACCGCCGAAGTCTCGAAGCTCTTGTAGCTGCTATACAACAGGTATCTTTCTCCGCAATGCCCACACGGTCTCCTCTGGTGCACGCCACCACTCGTCTCAAGCACTTCATCGTGCAATTCCTTCACTTCAAGCCTCCACCTGACGCTCCCGCCCGCGGCTTTCGCCGACCTTCCACAGAGAGCCTTTTGATCGAAGCACGCAATCCTCTGCTCACACTCACACTTACAGGTCGTGCCACCTCCGCCGCCACCAATGATGGGCTCCAGACCGAAGAGCACCAGTCCAAGCATCCTGCCGCGTCGAGGGCAATGCACCCACATCACCATGAATCGACTGCACGGAGACAATGTTTGTCAGATGTGCGGCAGAATCCCTGACATTGGCTGGCTCTACGCCTGCCGTCAAGACTGGCTGGTGGCGAATCAGCAAGACTCCGTCGCCACTCCAGCCGAGAGCGCCATTGTAGTGCCCGACGACCCAGACTACTTTGACGTTATGGCCCGCTTCGCTGCATCAATCAAGATGAGTCCGAGTGTGGTGAAGCAGATCCGAGATGGGCACTACAGCTATGACCAGGTCGAGAAGCTCGTCGCACAGAAGGAACACTTGATCAGCACCATCAAGAAGACGGAAGGCCTGTCAACAGAGAACACGCCTGCATCGCTGCACAGTAACGTTTTCCAACCCCACGCAAACATTGTTCCGTCACTTGGCTTTGCTGGTGTACTCTCAGCCTCGAATCACCAGCAGTCGGACGCATCACCGAGCAGCCCAACGAAAACAAAGCAGGGCCATGCGAGAAACGACAGCACCACCGCCACCTCAGCAAAGCAAGCACAGACGAAAGCAGATCGTTGCAACTACATGGTTTGTCATGGATGTAGACCTTTCCTACAAGACAGACTTTTCGTCAATATTGGCTCCATCGTGCATGGCGTCTACCCAGCTATCACCGAAGAAGAAGCAGAAACACTCCCAGTCTTGGACGCAGCAGTGGTACGAAGCTTCGGACTACGTCAAGTCACAACACCGATGAGAAGATTTGAGCAATCAGCAAGCTTGGAAATCACTTTGGCGCAAGCCAGAGAGGGCGACTGCGAAGATGAGACTCCACTCGAGTGGACCACAAGCAGCAACTCCAGCAGCCTGTACGACGATGATCCCCATGAGCTTCCAACCTTCGACCCATACCCTTGCCCAGGATCTGGTGTCTGCCCAGCCTACAGTCGTGACTTCAATGACGGTCAACGTGCGCTCAACCATGGCTTTGTTCCGCCGAGTCAGGCGGCTATGGCTGCGAAAGCTACTCACACGACACCAGAGCGACCTCGCGCTCGCCTCCGCCACGTTGAAGGCAGTGTGTCGGACACACCCGGTCGCACTTCTTCCAGTGCCTCGTCAGTCAGCCTGCCCACGCCTATCACAATGCCTCTCACCCCAGGCACGCCGACCATTGAGCGCTACGAAGACGACACCGCCAGCAAACCTGGCAAAGCCGCGACAGTTTGTGGCGTGCTCAGCCCAGCCATGAGCTTCGACCATTCTAGACTCAGCGTCGAATCAGACATGAGTGGCAAAGACAGCCACGACAGCTTTGGAAGCGAAGTTGAAGTCGAAGGAGGTGTGGCACTGACCGAAGAGGCGGTCGAGACGGGCCTGCCTGATATTCTTACTGTAACATAAACCGCACATACCGGCATCATACTCGGACGATCAAGGAATGGCGATCAAGGAATGCAGCAGGCAACATGGGTGTAAGATTTCGACGATGTCACACTCAAGAAGTAATTACAAGTCTGCAGCAGCTGAAGGCATTTCCATTTGGAGCGAGCAGATGAGTGGAAAGTTGGAACGACACAATGCGAGCTCTACATACCTTGACGTCCAAGAGAATATGGTAGTGAATTGCCAAAAATTACCTAACCATTATAACCAAATAGCGAAAAGTCCAAAAATCAATAACTCCCAAAATCAACTCGCGCGCTCACTCTCACCCTAACTTCCGGCTTCTCATTGAGAGCCTAGAGTTCCTCCCCATCCTCGTCAGCTTCCACAGCCTCGAACTCGTCAGCAAAGCAGACGATACTCTCATCCGCCTCCACAACATCAATCACCTCCACCTCCTCAAACTCGTCAGCAAAGCAATCAACATTCTCCTCCTCATCAACATCCACTTCCTCAAAGTCATCAGCAAAGCAGTTCACGTTCTTCCCCTCATCAACGTCCACCTCCTCAAACTCATCAGCAAAGCAATCCACTTCCTCACCCTGCACAACAAATCCCTCCTCTGCTTCGTCGTCCACATTCTCAACTGCAGCAGCAACAGCAGCAGGAACATCCCCCTCCAAAACCTCAACAAACTCCTCTCCAAGCAAAATCTTCTTCTCCAAAGCCTCCTTCACGTGCTCGAGAGCAAGCACCTCCTGCTCGCGACTTTCAAGCAACCCCGTCAACCTTCTCACCTCCTCCCTCTCCCCACTCCAAGCCCCCCTCACCTCCTCAAGCCTCCCACTCAACTCCTCCACCCTCTTCTCCTGCCCCTTCACCCCCTCAAACAGCACCGTATTAGCCTTAACACACCGCTCAAACCTCTCCCTCAACCCCTTCAACCGCGCCGCCTGATCCGTAACAGCCATGGTGAGAACCTCAGCTTTCTCCTCATCATGAAAGTTCTTGTCCGCGAGGATCTTGTTATCATCGTTGGCGAGCTTGAGGCGGATTTGCAGGGCGACGACTTGGTTTTCTAGATCGCGGGAGCGGAAATCGCGTTTGGCTGTTTTGAGCTCGGAGTTGAGGTTGCTGAGGGTGGATTGCCAGTCCTTGAATTCCTTGTGGTGGGCGGCTTTGGCTGTTTTGAGCTCGGATTGCAGGGCTGTCAGGGCGTTGGTTTGGGTGGTGAGGGAGGTTTGGAGGGTGGAGTTGGCTGCGCTGAGGTCGGCGCAGGATTCGGCTAGTTTGGTTTCTTGGTCGTTGGGGAGTTCTTTGAGCAGGGAGGCGAGGTGATTGGGGGATTCAACGGTCCAGAGGTCGCAGTCGAGGCCGGTTAATTTGAGAGCTTCTCTGATCATGCGAACTTTGTTGTTCATCATGGCGACTTCTTGGACGCGGGTGGTTTCTGAGGCTTCGAGTTGCTTGTCCATTGTGGCGAGCTGCTTGGTTAGAGTGTCGAGTTTTGCTTTTTGAGCAGTGTTCTCGTCAGAGGCGGATTTTGCTTTCTTGCCTTCGATTGCTTGCTGGAGCTTGTGATGCGCGAGTTGAGTCTGCGCGTCTGCAAGCTCTGATATGCGGCGTTTCAGCTCAGTTTTCACGGCTTGCAAGCTGTTCTGGGAGTTGTTCAGGGCGCTGAGCAGGTGCTGCTTTTCGCCGGTGGTTTGGTTGTAGATCTTGATGTTGTGCTCTTCCTTCGCCGTCAAGGTGGCGAGTTGGGCCTTGACCTCAGCGATAGTCTTGTTCTGGCGGTCGCGTATCTCGAGGACGTTGATAAGCAATTTGTGCTGGAGTTCGATGGTGTTGCGGTGGCTGTGGCAGGCGTCTTGTTGGGCGGCAATCACAACGGGGCCTGAATGCGTCACGAAATCGTCGAATCGTGCCTCTCTTTCCATCGCCCAGGCTTCCAGGTCACGGACTGCTACTACGGGCTCTTTGTCGCCGAGAGACGTCAGAAGGTCTGCGAGTGAATCTACTGTCTCTTGGTTGAACTCGCTATCCTTCGCCTGCTGGACGAGTTGCTTCTCGAGCACAAAGATGGTCCTGTCTCGGCGATGAACGGCGTCCAGTACAGCGCAGTAGTCCGAAGTGGTAGACTTGTCAGCCACGGCAGCCCTGAGTTTGATAATTTCTTGCTCAGCACCAGTGAGATTTCCAGCAGCTTCCCACATCTGCTGGTCTTTCTCCTCGATCTGCTGGGTCATGTCCTGAAGATCGAAATGCGACTCCTTGATCTGCTGCGCTTGCAAGGCGATGAGGTCTCTTTGGTCCTCGATTTTGGAATCCCTGATCTCAAGAAACGTCGACTGGACATTGATGATATTATCCTTGGTCCTGACAGTGCGCTCAGCTGCGTCGGCGCGGTGCTCAGAACGCTCGAGCGCAGTGGTTTGATTCTGGATAATGCGTTGGCTATCGCGGAATTGGGTGGCGCGTTGCCGAATACGTTCGAGATGGGCTCCGTAAGCATCAGCGTGCTGAGCGACCTGGTTTCCAGAGGCTTCCAGTGCTTTGCGAGACTCTTTGTCAGGATTGGCAGTGGCCTCGAGGCCCGTTCCCCTCCGCTCCTGACCAACGGCGAGGTTTGATTTTGCCCTATTGTGGTCTGCCTTGTTGGCTGAGTAAGAGTTGTACCAAGCGGCGACCTCATCGTAGGACATGACGGCCGATACAACTCCCAAGATAAACAAGAGATGGGTGAAATCCAGGCACTTCACAGTGGAGATCTCTTTCAGGCCTTCGGGCGTGTATAGTGCCAGTGTGAGAACAGTAGCGAAGACCGACAGTAAGATCGTGGTCAGTACGATAAAATTCGCCATAGTTTGGGGGCAGAGTCTTTAATCTGCGCTGGCTGCCGAACAAGGAGACTATGATGGTACCACAGTCCTAGCGAGTTTTGCTATAACGGTTGGAAGTATATATTATAGGTTGAGTTGAGTTTATTCGCGTCTCCTCGAAAGTCGTGGGTAGGACAAGAATGGGTTGAGATAGTGTGATCAAAGTGACGATAAAGACGAAGAGAAAAGAATGGACGAAAGGCGAGGAAGGTCGAATTATATCCTACATGAAAAATGTGCGGCTGTAAGCAGCAATAAGCGCATCGCTATCGTACATGTGTGCGTGTATATCGCTAATCGCTGGATGGTCGAAAAAAAATGGTTGGAAAGCTAGAAGCTTTTCCCGGCTGGCGGCTGACCATACTCTTACAACTTGCGGCGGTTATAGGTCCAGAAAGCTTTCCACGGCAACTTCAGATCGGTCACCCGCAGCTTATCGCTGAAGATGTCAAAGTCTACTTTTTGCAGACGGTCCAACCAGATCTGCGTAGCGACGGCGGGCATGAAGACTCCAAAGGCTCGCTCGAGTTCCTGGCTCTGTGACTCGCCTTTGCCTTTTTGAGGCGAATAGATGTGCTCTTCTTCGTGCTGATGCTCGAAGTCGTGTCCGGCGTCCTTTCCAGCGCGTACATTGGTAATCATTTGACGGGCGGTGATTAGATGATCGCTGGCACGAGTTGCGACGGCGAAGACGGCGTCGCGCAACCCATGTGCTTGAGCGCCGTTGCGCAGAACATCTTCTTCTCGCACGCCACATTCGGCCATGATGTCGAGTGGTAGCATGACTGCGCCGTGTCGACTTGCGCCTACGTCGCCCGCCATCTGGCCGGACTGGTTGCTATGCGAGTTGGCAGGGCCAGGGAAGGCAATGAGAGGCAAGCCTCGAAGTACTGCCGTGATACCGGCCGCCTTGCCAATATGGCTGGCGACGTGGTCCGCTGTCAAGCTAGCCATTGGTAATGCCTGGAGGGTAAGGTAGTGCAGAGTGCTGTAGGTGTTCTCCGCATATGACTCCAACGCGGCGATGTCTGGGTAAGGAGGATTCGAGAGGTACTTTTCCCGGGTGTCGATAATGCGCATGAACCAGCTTTTGCTGAAAGATGACTTTCCGTCTGTCATATTCGCCACGTTCTCGGCTGCTCTTGCTAGCAGAAGTGCGATCGGCTGTTTGGGAGGAGTGCCAGCCAGAGCCTTGGAGACTGCATCGCGCTGGAATTGCAGTCGCATACTTCCGATGGTGGGCGTACTAGTAGTGTCTGCCGTTCGGGCGACATCGATGTTGAAAGCGCGTAGGGCGACATAGGCGTCGCGGGCATGGCTTGGGATATATGGCAGCAGTAATGAGGATGGTGTGTCGTATTTCCGTAGCAGGTTCAAGCAGTATGTGCGTGCAGATGCCAGCTCCTCAGCAGATGATATTTGAGCGCTGGGCTGTTCGATTTTGGAAGATGCAAATCGCCTCTGTGGTATGCGACATGAAGATGTGTTTGTGGCAAGGAGTGCTCTTTGTCGTACAACCCCCCGTGCGCCCTGCATACAGGATCCTATGGTCATGATCATCCTCTGCGCCTGCCAACGAAATATTATACAATGAAGTGAATTAGTATCCGGCTCCTCGTTTCCAGTATATGATACAAGTGAAACCCGTCAAGATCTCGCTGGTGTACCCTTCAATTCGACCACCAGCGGCGAATGCACGTCCGCATCAATGCACGAAAAGATGACGCTGAGACCGAGACCGAGGGCCAAATTCGAGCACGCGTCGTGGCGCGTGTGAAGTCGTGGAGAGTGCCTTCTTTGAACATAGAGGGTCTGCGTGACACGCTTCCACTTACACACTCTCTCTGATAGAGACTATGGCGGACTTGGATAACCGTCCACATAAGAAGCGCCGTTTCTTCGTCGACGACTCGCCTGCACAGGATCCTTCCTTGACAGCCGTGTCAAGCCTACCAGACGAGATCAACGAACAGCAGCCAGAAACACCGAGCGTCAAGAGACAGCAAAGCAGCCACGACAAGGAAAATGCGTTCGACAGCGAAGCTTTCAAGGCCTTCACCGGAGCCGATCCACCAGCTGAGACTCTGTTGAGCCTCCAGAAGACCTTCGGTAACGATCTGGAACGAGCGATCAACGCTTACTTCGACGGTTCATGGAAAAGTGCTCCAGCGCCACCTTCATCTTCGCGAACACCTGTCGCCAGTACCTACCGTGCCTCGCCCGCCACAAAACCTAAAAGCAATGTGTCAGCTACACCACGGACGAATGGCTCGCACACTGCATCTGCGAGTCCCGCACCCACACCTGCTGCGCTCAAGTCCATGCCGTCCAAGCGCTACATTGGATCGCTGGGGGTAGCAGGATGGACAACGAAAAGCGGTACTGGACTTCTGAAACCAGACGACGTAATCAAGATCGAGCGGCAGAAACAGGCGGTACAACAGAAAGCTGGAAGAGGTGGCAAGGTCAAGCAAGTCATACGGAGGACGCAGGATATGATCGTGCGCTTTACGAATGCCCGTGGCGACGAGATCGGACGACTGGAGAAAGAGACCGCCGTTTGGATAAGTGCTCTTCTGGATCAGAAGCTGTGCTCATTTGAGGGTCACTGCATCTTTGCGCCAGAGAGGATACGAACGAACGATACTGTGTACTTACAGCTTCGCTGCTACTTGCTACATTCTGCTTTCGAAGCTGGAAATTTTGTCAAGCCGTCAGAGAACAACAGAGAAACGGGAATATTCGAGGCCAAAGAGTCTTCTGATGAGCGTGATCTACGGTTGCGGCAAGTTGCACTTGTCAAGCTGTTTTTAGAAGTTAATTTGCAGCCATCTAAGATCAACGAGACGACGGCAAAACACAAACGAGACGGCATTCTGCAGGCTGCCGAGGTTGCAGAGCAATACGACCAACAGGACAAAAAGAGCAAGGGTAGCACACCAGAGAATGGCGGATCATCACCACCTTCCGAGGAGAACGAGGAGGGTGAAGAGCTTGAGCAAGACCAGCTAGACAGTCTCTACAAGAAGGCGCAGTCGTTCGACTTCAATACTCCCGAGGCACAACCTGCAGACACTTTCACTCTGAACCTACGAAAATATCAAAAGCAGGCGCTTCATTGGATGCTCTCGAAAGAGACGAGCCAGAAGCAGGACCACAAGGAGATGTCTATGCATCCATTGTGGGAAGAATACCCTTGGCCGAACAAAGATGCAGACGATAAGGATCTCCCTGCTGTGGATGGCCAGGACTGCTTCTATGTCAATCCCTACAGTGGTGAGTTGAGCCTAGACTTCCCAGTACAGGAGCAGACTTGCCTTGGTGGTATTCTTGCAGACGAAATGGGTCTTGGTAAGACTATCGAGATGTTATCCCTGGTCCATTCACACACATCACCTGAGCAGCAAGCCGCCATGAACGACACTAAGAGTGACGCTGTGACGTCTCTGCCCAGACTCGGAAGGAACAGTAATGGTGTTGAACCTGCTCCTGCCACTACCCTTGTTGTTGCACCTATGTCATTGCTTGCGCAATGGGCCAGCGAAGCAGAGAAGGCATCGAAGGAAGGCACTTGCAAAGTGCTGATATACTACGGAAGCGAGAAGAGCGTGAACCTTCAGACACTATGCTCTGCTACAAACATTGCATCCGCGCCCAACATCATCATCACATCCTACGGCACAATCCTCAGTGAGTTTAATGCCGTGGCTGCTGCAGGCGGCAACCGGGGGTCGCACGGAGGCTTGTTCAGTTTAGAGTACTGGCGTATCATCCTCGACGAAGCACACATGATCAAGAACAGGCAATCAAAGACTGCGAAAGCATGCTACGAGCTCGCCGCCAAACATAGATGGACCCTTACTGGCACGCCCATCGTCAACAGATTGGAGGATCTCTTCAGCTTGGTGCGCTTCCTTCGGGTCGAGCCTTGGAGCAATTTCAGTTTCTGGAAGACTTTCATCACTGTTCCGTTCGAAAAAGGCGACTTTGTTCGTGCTTTAGACGTCGTGCAGACTGTGTTGGAACCCATTGTCTTACGCAGGACTAAAGACATGAAGACGCCAGACGGCGAAGCACTTGTACCGTTACCACCGAAGACTGTCACGATCGAGCATGTCAAGCTGTCCGATCCCGAACGCGAAGTCTACGAACTGATCTTTGCCCGAGCGAAGCGAGCTTTCAGTGCCAACGTGGAAGCAGGCACATTGATGAAGAGCTACACAACAATTTTCGCCCAGATTCTACGTCTCAGACAAAGTTGCTGCCATCCCATGTTGACTCGCAATAAGCAAATCGTTGCCGAAGAGGAAGATGCCGCTGCCGCTGCTGACATTGCGAATGGTCTTGCCGACGACATGGATCTGGCTGCTCTGCTCGAACGCTTCGAGGCCGATGAAGGCGAACAGGACGCAAGCAAATTCGGAAGTCATGTTCTTAAGCAGATACAAGACGAAGCCGATATGGAGTGTCCTATTTGCAGCGAAGAACCCATGGAAGAACAAGCAGTCACTGGATGCTGGCACTCGGCCTGCAAGAAGTGTCTGTTGGACTACATCGAGCATCAAAGCAGCAAAGGCGAGCTACCTCGCTGCTTCAACTGTCGCGAGCCTATCACTGCTCGCGATGTCTTCGAGGTCATCCGCCACGAAGACGAAGACTCTCCTGACCAGGGCGCCAATGCACTGACCAAGGCTTTCGACATTGATGACGACGAGGACGACGACATCTACAATAGCACTCAATCCAAGAAAAAGGACACAGCACCGAAAATCACACTACGCCGCGTCAACACACTATCTTCCGCCAAAATCAGAACTCTCCTCACCCAACTCAAGCGCCTTCGCAGATCTGACCCGCTCCTCAAAACTGTCATCTTCAGCCAATTCACATCTTTCCTCGATCTCCTCGCCCCTGCCCTCACTTCTGTTGGCATCAACTGGCTGCGCTTCGACGGTTCGATGTCTCAGAAGGAACGCGCCCGCGTGCTAAGCGAATTCGCGAACCGGCCTAAATTCACAGTCCTCTTCCTCTCGCTGCGAGCCGGCGGTGTGGGTTTGAACTTGACTTGCGCGAAGAGGGTCTTCATGATGGATCCTTGGTGGAGCTTCGCCGTGGAAGCCCAAGCGATTGATCGTGTGCACAGAATGGGTCAGACGGAGGAGGTGCATGTTACGAGGTTTGTGGTGGAGGGCAGTATTGAGGAGAAGATGTTGAAGGTAAGATACCATCACTTCCCACTAATTTCAACCTATGACGAACATCATACTGACTACTGTCCAATTAAAGGTGCAAGACCGCAAGAAGTTCCTCGCTTCTTCCCTGGGTATGATGAGTGAAGACGAGAAGAAGACGCAGCGCATCGAGGATATCAGAGAGCTGCTCAGTTAGTCTCAAACGCATTCGCAAAGTCCTCAAGACGAACGGTGTGTTGGAAAGGGGAGTGATTATGGTAATGAGGTTAAGAGGATGCTGCATGCGCCCACCAGGGTACGCATTGCTTTGCAGGCATAGCATTTGCATTGCGCGATCAACGATATGATGATGAACAGATTTGTAGAAACATTATAGAGGGAATGCATGTAATGCTATGCTACATTGTGGCATATACAATACATTAGACCATCGAGAGTCTCGATCCGATCTGCATCTCAGGAATCGCATGTGCCCTTTTTTGGATTTCGTGCGGAAATAAAGCTCAGCCATCTCATGCGGATCCTTCTGTCCGGTTACCATAGACATCACAACTGTGCGGGGTGGGAAAGTATGGTATAGAGATCAAGAAACACATGACCGCTTGATTCCAAAAATGGGCATATGACAAATATATGCAGATGCCTCGAATAATATGGGCATTAGAACGCCCATGTTCAAAATGTAGGCAAGCAGAGCAATTCTCAAATCCCCAACACGTACCTACCCACAGTATCTATCCTCCTAACTATCCTCACCGAATCCCCTCCATCCACAACTAAATCAAACGATGCCTCTCCCACCCATCATAGCATGGGACTACCTTTTCGCGCCCAACGCCCAGAAATCCCGCCTCTACCTCTACACCACCAACACTCCCTTCTCCATCTGCGAGCAGCCTTTCGCCCTCCCGCGTCCGACTCTTACTGATTTGGGAATCACTTACCGCCGCGTGCCGGTTCTCAGTATTGGCAAAGACGTCTTCCCGGATAATGCCAGTTTTCTGGAAGCCATGCAGATGTTGCTGGAGGGGGAGGGGACGGCTTTGAGAGAGGGACCGTGGGATAAGGCTTGTGAGGCTTGGGGTTATGTAAGTGGGTTTTAGTTCTTTGGGTCTTGGGGGTTGTTGTGGCAGTTGGTTCATGCGAGCTACTGACGAGATTTCCAACGTGAACAGAGAAGTTTCTGGCTCACTCTACCCTGCTTACCAGCCGAGTTCGTTACTGCAGAACTGGCCAAAGACCGCGCTGCACTATTTCCTGTCTTTGCTCGTGAGGATTTCGGCATCTTGCAGGAAAGTGCGAGATCGGAACTACGAGCGTTTTTACAAGGCGCGGAGCAAGGCTTTCTTCGCGCACAGGAGGATGGGCCGTTCGTTGGGGGTGATAGCCATTCGCTCGCGGATATCCATGCGATCTGGATGATAAAGTGGTGGATCGAGACTATCGGACTGGCGGAGAGCACAGGTTTTGGACTGGAAGAGTTCCCTAGGATCTGGAAGTGGTGAGTGTAGCCGCTCTCACCAGCATCAACGCTGGAAATTTGTGCATGGATGATTAGAGATTCTGACATGAGGGCTTAAAGGGTGGGCAGCTTCCCCAAACACGCAGAGGCCGAAAAGAATGCCTCTAAATTGACGGCTGAGGATGCAAGTAAACAGTTATTATCGTCAGGTTACGCGCTTCCGGACATCGGCGTGGATTCGAATGATACGCTGAAATTACAGGCTGGTGACCGAATTGCAATCGAGGCATCGGACGCAAAGCCTGGTACCCACCCTCAGTTTGGAAAGCTTGTTGGCCTGAACAAAACGAAGACGGTGATCGAACTGAAAAACGGTCTAAGGCTTCACTTTCCCAAAGTCGGCTACTTTGTCAGAAAGGCATAGGGCAAAGAAGTGGCTACATAAGCATGTGCTGATGTAGTTTGATCGTATCTCTTGGTTTTAACCCGACATATAGACAGAAAGTCTAACTATCTTTGGAAGCTTTAGCGTCATCAAACGCTTTCTGCCGTTGTCTGTTGTTCCAGTTGAGTGTGCGTGAGATGCTGTCGACCCAGTCTTCCTTTTTCCGGTCCAGAGGGAGCACTGTTGGGAAGGGGAAGCGCGAAGCTGAGATGGTGACATAGTCTCCTGGTTTCAGCTCACATCTGTAGGTGTCAATTGGATGGAGCATTGATCGTGGAAGTTATTAGTTCATACCTTTCTTTGCCATCAAAGCTTGCCCAGCAGCTTGCTCTAGCATCGTAGGGAACACCCAACCTCAACACCATAGTGTCAGGTAGTATGATCGGACGGAAACTCAGAGTATGTGGTGCTATTGCCGTTAGCAGAATGACAGGGTTGTCAGGGTGGCATAGACTGCCGCCGGCTGCGAGGTTGTAAGCAGTGGATCCTGTGGGAGTGGCAACACAGATGCCGTCTGCTTGCACGGTAGTGAAATGCTCTTCATCTCCGAAGACTTCAATCGTAGACATGGTCGGGTTGGGTCCACGGTCCAGGACAATGTCGTTCAAGATGTTGTGGATGCCTTCGGGTTTGTGGGTCGTGGCTCTGTCGCGATCTTCTCCTATAAGCTCGTCGATCAAGTCTCTGCCCTCGTGTGTGTCTGCATCATCCCGTGTTTGTGCTCTCATGATAGTTCCCTCAAAACGAAGACGTAGTGATACAGTGACACCTTCCGCGAATGCTCTTGTGAGTGTATTTTTGTGGTCGCCGTAGTCGAATTTTGTCAGGAAGCCCAGCGAGCCTAGTGCGAACGACATGACGGGCGGTACAACGCGTTGGAACAGCCATGAAGAGTAAAGCACAGTTCCATCACCTCCGAGGGCGACGACAATTTCGAACAGATGAGGCTTTTTCTTGCAGAGTTCGGGATTCCAGTATTTGATCCGGTCTCCAAAAGATGGATCCGTATCTGCAAGACCTTTAGCGTCGAAGATCTTGCTATCTTTCATGGTATCTTCAACCCAAACTGTATAGGGATACCCGTCTGAGTTTTGTTGTTGCAGTAACCACTGTGATACATCGCGTGTAAATGCAATGAGCTTCTTGTCATGAGCCTTGGTGAGGAGAAAGACGTTGCGGACTTTCAGAAGTAAGCGGATGTGGCCAAGTTTCTTCGAGAGCTCTCTAATATTGAAGGCCATATCTGAGAGTTGTTTCTTGGTAAGAAGGCGAGACTGGGTGTGAGGGTCGACCTGGTCGAAGTGTGTTTCAGTCACTTTGTCGGTGGCCTTGCTGTTGGCCAGCTCAGCCTCAGCAGTTGGCGTCCATTGGCCTTCTTGAGATCTGTAAGAGAGTAATGAATGTACGAAACATGAGGTCGTCTTTCTCTGGTGCCTCGGCCGCATCGGTCGTTGTTCTTCGGATGGTTGCATGGAAGCTCGTCGTCGTGGCTGAGATTCAGATCGTTCGAAAATGACTTCCAGTTTATCTTGCAGGCTTTCCGAATCGCTGACGTTCCAGTCGTACTCGCCCTATCTCGCAGACATCGTCAGTACTGTATTGGAGCGTGTTCTCGCCCTGATATACCTCAATATGGCTTACAGTGAAGTCAGGCATCGGGTTCTCTGATTTTCCGTCGGGGTGGTCAGGCTCCATGGCTTTCTCGAGCTGCGAAACTTTCTGGAGAGCATCCAGTGCCTGTGCTTGTTGAGCCATCATCTGTACGTTGTACACCCGGCGAGTGCCTGAATTGTTTTCCATCATCAATATGACGTTTCATCAGCCTGCCTGCAAGCCTGAAGGCGGCACGTCGGAATCACAAGCCGGCCGTTCGCGAGTCTGGGGTCGGCAACCAAATAGGGTTAGGGTCGTTGAACCTTAAATGCAGACTTCCAACAGTCCAAAGAGAAAAAGATTCGATGTCAGTTGACAGCACTCGGACAAATCCCAAGAAACACCGCTTAACCCTTGGAAACCTGGAACTGGAGCCTCGATTATACCGACAGTGATCTGGAGCGGACTGAATTATTATACCCCTTCGACTAAAGAGCTTACTAAAGATTACCAAATTGTGCATGAAATATCGCCAAGGAGTGTGATACACGCATACTGAACAAGAAGAGCCAATCGAACTGGAAAAGACGCATACTCCTGGTTTTTAGCAGGCCACTGATACGATTTCGCGATCATGTCGCGCTACACAATTACTCCATGGCGAACACACTCCGACCTCCTCGCCGTACGCCAACAACTCTACTCCCTCAACACCAACTCCACCCAAAACCAAGACGAGAACGGAAATGAGAACCACAACATCGACCTCCGCCCCCAAGCCGTCTCCCGCATAATGGCCTGGAAACTTCGCGGCAACCTCCCCCACGCCGTCGAATCCACGGCTCTCCTAACCGACGCTATCCTCCACCACGACCTCACCCTCAACTCCATCTTCAGCGTGCGCGCCGTCTACGCCGCAGCTTTCACCCGCTTCGTCACCGGCTTCTGCGACATCGGCCGAAACCGCGAGAGAGCGCTTGAGCCGAGCAGTATGCTTGCGATTGCGCGGCAGATTGATATGCCGGATGATTTTGTGGCGCTGAGGCACGAGGCGACGCATGAGGATTTGCCTAGTGTGCAGCGCTTGGTGGCAGTTTGTGAGCAGGCGTTGGAGTGGTTGTGGAGGGTTTACTGGAGTCGTTTGCCGGATGAGACGGTTGTGCCGGTTGTTGATGTGGCGAAGGCGAAGGAGGTTGATGTCCAGGAGGTTAGGGATGGGGGCAGAAAGCTACTGAAGGAATTCCGCAGTGCGAGGAAGCAGGGGCTGAAGGTCAAGGGTGGTACGACGGCCAAAAGTCAAGTGGACTTGGTTAACAAGACGGCTGGCGAGATTGAGACGTTGTGTCGTAATCAAGAGAGTGCTATCGTGGCGCTGACGGAGACGTTGCTTGACGACAAGATGCTGTATCCTTCAGACAGAGGGTATGTTTTCAAGTCCGTACTATTGGAGGGAGTGAAACCCATGACTGACTCGCTACAGATTTGGTGCTGCTATGAACGGCGCATATCTCCTTTGGGATGCACTACTTCAAGCCATCTCAAAACGACAAAACCTTTTCCTCTCCAAGCTGATAAGTGGTATGCATACGCGCTTGAACCAGCCAAGCGGCTACCATAATGTTCTCCAAGATCCCGAGAAAGAAGCACTGCACCTTTGGCTTCTGCACATCGCCTCTGCGGACGTCTGGTCGCAGGCCCGCCGTTCTACCGGCATAGATGTGGAAGCTGACCTGATGACCCTCTGTTGTTTGCACCCGAGCCCTTGGTCTCACGCTATTGGCAACGCGCTGTTAGAAGGCGGCGACGAGGCGTTCGTGGAGTCATGGGCAGATTTGCTATCTGCCAGTGCCATGGCCGGATCGATGGAGGTGGACGTCGCTGATGAAACCCAAGATGCCGACATGGGTGAAGCACAAGAGCCGGAGCAGGACGTGGCTGACGTCGAGTCGCATGCTAAGCCTGAGTCCGAGCCTGAATCTGTCGCAGATCTGGCTCCTTGGAGGGAAGCCTTGAAAACACCCAGAGTTCCCATCGGCGTAGTCTAATAGATTTCCAAAAAGAAGAATTGAAATCGTCTCATCCAAAGAATCTGAGCCACAGGATGGCAATGATCGCGAAGACGACGCCGATAATCGCCTTGTCGATCCATGCTGGGATATCTTCTTGGTGTGCAACCGGTGCACGCCTCAGTTGTACTTGCACTGCGGGAGTTGGTATCGTAGTTGTTGCAGCAGGTGAAACAGCTTGAGGTGCTGCTGGTGCTGGCGCAGCGATAGCGCCTGTGCCCACAGCAACAGCATCATTCCCCTGACCCTTCTCCTCCGCCTTCCCCTTCCCCAAATCCTCCCTAAAAGCCAACCTCAACTGCTCCGGCACCTCATCCTCCTTCCTCCCCTCTTCCCCAGCCGCAGCCTCCTCCTGCTCCTTCATAACCTCCGCATTCACCCTCCCGCAAGACCCACACTTCCACTCCCTGCTCTCCCTCGCCATTTTCCTCCTTACCGCCTCCCCCGCATCCATACCCCCCAGCTGCCCCTTCGCATCCGTATCCATGAAACTCCTAATCGCCACCAGCGCCGTCCGGATCCCCCACGCAGGCTGCCAGCTCTCCTCGTGATGCCCGGAAATACTCAGACATATCTCCCTGTTGACTTCGAAGCGGCCGGATGGTGTGAGGAAGCGGAAGGATGGTGGCTTGAGAGGGTAGGCGGGCGGGAGCACGATGCGGCCGTGGTAGATGCCGCCTTCAAAAGGGGAGGGAGCGGGCGCGCCGCGGATGGTGAAGTGCCATTCGAAGAGGTCTGTTTCGAGGGGTGCGGCGTGGTAGTCTGGGGAGGGAGAGGAGGCGAGCTCGGAGGCTTCTTTGAGGATACGTTTGATGGTGGGGTTTTTGGTGGAGAATTGGCCGGTGGTGGACATGGTGGTGGTTTGGTGGTTGAGAGAGTAGTCCTGCTGGGTCGTGGTATGATATGGCTATAGTGCCGTGCGAGGTTGTGTCTTGTCGCTGATAACAAATTGGTATACGCTGCAACGCCAGGTCGCTAATGAACAGAATGCTGTGTGATTGTTAAGCGGCTATCATGGCAGGAATCTGAGCAAGTTGTCGAACTGGTGCCGTTATGACAAGGTATATTGAAGGATGCAAGTGGCACGTTTAATGACAGCTATCCCTCTCAAAGGACAACAATCAATCTGATGTACACGCGCTATCAGGTGATTGCGTCTTCGGCTCCACACTCTTGCGGGGAAGCAGAGGGGCAGACAGCTCCTTCGAACGCTGAACAATCAACATCGATAAGACCAGGTACCGAGCATTGCCTTCCTGCTTCCTGCACTATGACAATACAATAAGTACATCAAACAAAACAAAACCATGCCACCCAAACCAACTCCCCGCATAACCTCAACAACCCTTCCCTCCTCCCTCTCTCCCACCATCCACCACCTAATCCGCACCCTCTCCACTGCCACCGGCCTCGACGCCTTCCTCGCCACAGCCTGCTACACCTCTCTCTTCCTACACACCCAACTCCCCACCTTCACAAGCGGCGGGTTCCTGCGAGCATCCCCGCGCGTCCCAACAACAGGCTCGCCAGCCCTCAAAGCCCTCTACAACGCTCTCGAAGACCACCGCATCTTCTCCCGACTGTTCGGGCTCTTCCCTCTGTACACTTCCGTGCTCGACGCCTGGCGCAAACCGCATCGCGATCCGGCTGTTAAGACTCTGCTGTATGCTTCGCTGGCGGCTGGGGCAGTGTTTCAGGTTCTGGAGAATGTGGCGCTGCTGGTAGGGAAAGGCGTGTTTCGGGGAGGGAGGCTACGAGAGCGCGATGGCTGGTTGTGGGCGATCAGCCATCGGTTTTGGCTTGCGCAGTTGGGATTGGAAGTTTTGCGACTGGCGCGAGTGCGGCAGTTGAGGTTCAGGGAGGAATTGGGTGCTGAGAGAGTGGTGGAAGAGGAGAAAGAGGCAGTCTGGGTGGAGGCAGAGCAGGATGGTGTTGCGGAACGTACGCAAGAGCTGATGGAGGCCAGCACGAAGCAACTGATCAAAGTTCAGAGTGCTGAGCTTGAGAAGAGATGGTGGCGGCAGCTCTATGTCACTGCTGCGTCCATACCACTGGCAGTACATTGGAGTTTTGAGGACTTCAGCAGAAGTCCGATCAGTGAAGCGGTGTTTGCGGGGTGTGGTGTGATTGCAGGAGTCATTGGCTTCCAAGATGCATGGGAGGATTCTGCGTGACGCTTGGAGATTCAAGGTTTTTGCCCTGTCTCCATTATTTTTGTGATTATGTACAATTTAATGCATCGAAGGTCTATCGTGACTGGTTTTGTTTTGGAATTGCTCGGCAAATTGTTCCTTAGATCTTCTCTGCTATCCTCTCTGGTAGGATCCGATCTTCGAACTTGCGCATGAGTTTGACGGTTTGTTCTGCCAGGGAAAGCGTAAGGATCTGCGGGAACGAATTGTTAGCGATCGTTGATCAAGTACGGGTCCTCTCTTAGGGAGGATTGAAAGCTTACAGTATGAGGCAAGATTCTGGCCAGATGCGCGAAGAAGCCCTTGTATAGCGCAAGCGGACCCTCAGCCTTTATCGTCCTGGTCAAGCAGTCTAGAGCGCCGCCGTAGAGGTTACCGGTCTGGTTGTACATGCGGCTCATGATTGTGTCTGGCGGGTGCATGACGCAGCATACTACGAAACCAGAGCAAGTCGACGATAGAAGATGAAGCGCAGGACCCTCCTTCATGTCGAAATGGCGTACCAGCCGCCTCTTAGCGAAGAAGTATGTGGGGAGCTGCACACTGGAACCGAAGCCTGTTCGGACCATGGCAGGTACCACGCCTCTGTACAGGCCCTTGATGCCTTCTGACTTGTAGATCTGCTTCATGCCGTCGGCCGCATTCTTGTACTGATGTTGTGTTCCGACTGGTAGGAAGGGAGAGTATGATTGCAGGCGAGTCTTTACGAGGAAGAAGGGCGAACCAGCTGCTGCGCCTAGAATGCCGGATGCCGCGCCTGAGAAGATGTTGACAGGCAGCGATTGGAGGTTTCGTACGGCCGGGTCTGTTGTGTTCATCGGGGAGCGTGTAAGAACCAGAGAATTGACGCTGAGTCGTAGGGGTTCGTAGAAGCCGAGACGGCAGCCATTGAGGGTCATTTGGTAGATGTACTGCAAGCGCATAAGTATACTGACGTTGAGTGATCTTTCAGTCATCCGCGACTGGTTTATGGCTTACGGCGCAACTAAGTCCTCTTAACAACCCTCTGATTCCCTCGTTCTGGACAACGACCTTCACGCCGTGGACCACACCCTTGTACATTTTCGGCGCATCTTTCTTGGTCTGCAGCTCTCCCTGGAGTTGCAGTCTAATCTTGATCGTCTCGAAGGAATGTGTGACGGTGACTGCGCCGCATGCTGCTATGCCTCCAGCGATGAAGGATCCAATGGTGGTCGACATCGTGGCCGAGGTCGAACTCCCGGTTGTAGTAGGAGAATTCCAGTGCGGTGTTCCTTGCGCTCGAGGATAGGGAGTAAATAGCAAGGAAAGGAGAAGACAACGCGTTCACAGAAGAGAATGAGAGATGTTTCGGTGAGTTTGTAAGAATTATGCGCGTACACTCGGCTGAGGTCATTCAAGTAAGCAGTAACTAAGCCGATACCGGTATCCCGGCGCTCTATTATAGTTAATTGCTCTGTGACCTCGGCGGTTTTGTGCCGACATGCAGGTGGAGTGTGCTTTAGAGATGCCTGACGTTCATCAATTCCGCAGCGCTCCACCGATGGCGAGGGTTAAGTAACCCTAGAAAGAGCAATGGAAGCAGCTTCATCTTCACATGCCAACATTGAAGCCCTGAAGCGCCAGAGCTCAAGACTCGAAACCAACATACCCACCTCCACCACAATACCATGGACTCCGGCTCTGGCGCGCAGCGTGCGCCCATGACCAAGGTGCAAGACATCATCCACACCTTCAGGCCCTCGAAGCAATTCAAATCGCCCGCCTCATACACCTCTGTCGACTTCGACGACACGGGCGAGTTTGCGCTCCTGGCGCGTACCGACGACACAATCCAACTATTCAACACCAAAGCCGGCGCGCATGCAAAAGAGCTGAAATCGCAAAAGTACGGCAATGCCCTGGCGCGCTTCACCCACAACTCCTCCAACATCATCTACGCGTCTACCAAAGTAGATGATGGCATCCGATACCTGTGCATGCACGACAACAGCTTCATCCGCTACTTCAAAGGCCACGAAGATCGCGTGACTTCGCTCTCGCTATCGCCAGGCTCCGATCACTTCCTCTCCGCCAGCTTGGACAACACCGTGCGACTCTGGGACTGCCGCAGCCCGAACCCGCAAGGCCAGCTCAACTTCACATCAGCATACCTGACCGCCTATGATCCTAGCGCCACAGTTATCGCCATCGCCTCGCCGCCAGCGCAAACTGTCTTCCTCTACGATCTCAAGAACTTCGATAAAGCGCCTTTCGCATCCTTCGATCTCCTAGACACAGAGCAGCGATTCAGCAACAGCCATGGCATGAAAACCGCGGAGGGGTGGTCAGGGTTGGAATTCAGCAATAACGGCAAATACCTCTTGATCGCAACCAGTGGCGCTGGACACTACGTTCTGGATGCCTTTGATGGCAAGTTAGTGCACTACCTCCGCCGTCCGTCGGGTTCAACATCACATCTGGCACCCGGCGATCCTTTGCCTACTTCAGGGACATCGACATACACTCAGGCAGACGCTTCGTTCAGTCCCGACGGCCGATATGTCATAGGTGGCAATGGAGGACAAAATGGGCTATTGGTATGGGACGTGCAAGATAAGGAGGGTCAGGCGATTTTGGAGCCTGCTACCGAATTACCATCACAGCGACCTGCTAGCGTTGTGGGTTACAACCCTCGACACAACATGATTGCTAGCGCAGAGAAGGAAGTTTTGTTCTGGGTGCCTGATCCAGAGTAGGCTTCCGAGAACCAGACAGCTGGCGTTCTGCCATCACATATAGCTGATCAGCACGATAAAACGGGTTTGCAGATGAAAGTTTAGCGAGGCGTTTGGCGCAAATGCTCATGGCTCTTGAGGTGCAAGAAGCTATGTTGGGATAAAATTGACATTGACATTATTTAATCTCCATCAAAGATCGGAAGAAATTCTCCAAATAACCATAAGATCTTTCCTCATATATTCATTTCCTCCACATAACATCCTACGGCTAACATTCACAACGCAAACACCACCGCAGCGAGTCCGAGAGCTCCAGCGCCGAAACCAGAACGCACCATTGCGGTCTGCATCGCGCCTGCCGCCTCCGTCGCGGTGCTGCCACCAGACGCGGTAGCGTCAGCACCGCTCTGACTGCCACTAGGCGGGCTTGCAGTAACCTTCTTCGCGTTGAAAGCCGTAGGGACAATCAGGCCATCCGACGTGCTAAGGCTCGTGTAAGTGTACCACGCATTTGGGTGCTGTGTCTGACTGGCGTCTGAGCTAGCAGTGGGCATATCAATAGTGTACGCCGAGCTGACCGACGGCGTGAAATAAAGCGAGACGTCCGTCGAGGTGCCGAGCCTGTCTGATGCCGTGGTAGTGGCAGAGACTGCTGACGATGACGAGGTAGAGCCGGCATAATAATCTCCACTCTGTCCGAGGAGAATGTCGAACGCCTCCATGCCGATGTCGTCTGTGGGCTCGACGTCGGCTTTGCAGTACAGCTTCGTGAACTCCTGCACGGCCGTGGCGTTGGTGGTGGCCCAGTAGGTTGGAAGGACAGACGACTGGGCGCCGTGGGCTTCGAAACAAGCGCCGCATCCTAGCACCATCTCTGCGAACGACGAGGAGCAAAGACACGCGCGCTGGACGTCGAGCGGCTGCTGCTCCCAGTCTTCAGAGAACCCCGCGGACTCATCAAAGTCGCCGTTCAGCGACTTGGTCCACATGTCCCGCAGCTTCTTGCCTGCGTCGGGGCCCCAGGTGCACTCTGCTTGGATGATTTGCCCGGCGGGACAGGGAGCTTCCCAGTCTATTTGAGCATTGGGGCGTGGGTAGCAGACTTCTGATAGGCGTTTGTATTCCGCGAGCTCTGGAAAAGGGTCGGCCTCTTCGCTGGGTTCTGAGGCTGGTGAGCTGGTGGATGAGGTCGCGGTTACGACGATTGTTGTCCCCGGAGCGGTGCTGGTCAACACGACGGTGGCATCTTCCGTTTGTGAAGCGCCTTGTGCACTCGCCAGTGAGAGCACGCTGGCACCGGCCAAAACCACGCTGAGGGTAGAGAATTGATGCATTGTCGTAAGAGCCGTGGACCACTAGTGATCGTGAGTATTGGAAGATCCAGTATCCTGTATGCGAAGCAAGAAGCGGGCGAGATCTATCTATACAGGAAGACAAAGAAACATGCTTTTCAAGGGCTGATACATTCACTTTTCATCTCGTCCGCAGAGTCCATACTTGGTGGCAAACAGCCATTTCGCTTCGCAAGCCATCTTGGTCGCAACCGCTGTTCCACCGTTCGTTAGTGGGCGTGTGCAACGCGCGAAGGATTCGACGGCGAAACGCGCAGTCTATTATTGTAACGCGGGTCGCGGGTACCTATATTGGGCTCGCAAACAACTGTGAGTTCCGTATGCTAGGCATCCATCTGCCTCGCGTAAGGCATACGCGCATACATAGCCTGCTGTCATGTTTGTTGTACATTGTCTCAAGCTGGTGTATGATGCGGTATCCAGAGTTATAAGGGAATACTTCGAAGGACGATAGGTTCGGACCGCTCTGATGCTTGGGACAGGAGGCGGCACGGCAGCACTTGTGCCTGCGCTAAATCATTAATGATGGACCCCTGCTATACATCACGAGATCTGTGTCGTTGTGCCACATGCGCTCACAACAACCTTACCTTTGATCCGAGAGTGTCCTTTGGACGTACGCCTGCCCACCAACGGCCCCGCCTGCTAAATGTCTTTTCTTTCAAGGAAAGATGTTACACAACCTTGTCGCTGGGCAGGACTACCGTACACGCTGTCACTCTTCTTCGGGGCTTACCTCTGTGCGTGGTGCCGCGCCCCATTAGGGAATCGTCTCCGCACAGGTTGCGCTGCTCCTTGGATATTGTATCCCATTCGTTGCTCAAGCCGTCGAGGACAATGGGTCGTGGACGCGCGCCGGTGGCCAGCAAATCATATCATTCTTGTCGAAGCGTCTTGAGAGACGCATGCATGCTGCAGGCACGGCACGACAGTCTCGACGTCTATTTTCTATAATCTCCGTCCGACGATTGCTCAGCCTCTCTGAAGTATGGCCTCGGATTGATCTTCGTTTTGTGCCGGTCCAGCAGCTCAACCGAGCAAACCGAGGTAAACTCCAGAGAAAAATCGAACCCATCACCATGGTGCGGTCTGTCAGCAGACCACGTTTCTGTTCAAAACGCCACCAGGCGACGTCGGTTACACGACGAGCTCCACGCAGCACGAAGTGGGCCGGTAAAATTGCTAACCTGGAAAGAATTTGACCGCCTGACCGGTCGAGTAATCAGCTACAGCCGAGTCCTGGCCAGTCGTAGACCTCACGCTTGGCGGTCGTACCCCGATGGTATGTATGTGCATTGGTCTGTAAATCACGCTTGACAGCAATCAGGTACCAGGTATTGGAGTTCAGTCTCGGGCCGTGATAGCTTGATGGTGTTCTGATCCGGATGAACACAATACTGTCCATTACGGACATCGCTCGAAAGCGGACCCAATGACCGTACCCAATTCCCTACATACTAACGTGCCCTCATCTACAGCGCCAGCCAAAACTCGAATTGACGAGCCCCAATAGGAAGGTCATCACACCCAGCCTCGAACATGAAATGTAATCAATCAGCAGCCAATATACAGTCCTTTTCATTCCTGCCCAAGCAAATTTCTCGACGGCTCGCTTAGAGACTTTGCGTCCAAGCAGCACTACTCTTTACATATCGAGCCCTTCGCCGTGCATGTAAGTGATCATCTGAGCGATCTCCACGAGCCGCATGAGGTAATTGGGCGTATGCCTCCCGCCTCCTCTACGAGCTAGACGAAGGTGCGTACCCCAGATCATGCACGCTACGCATTCTAGAATACTATACAGTGTGCGAAGAAGACACATCAGCCTTACATACTACTCACCTCGGGTTCCTGCATCCTTCACGACATATCACCCTATGTCTCTCATGTCCGAACGTCTATTACGTATCTCACGTCAGACTCCAACGCAAATTCGCAGATGCGAGCAAGATCCCATCGGAGCATAACCCAGACTAAGCAGCCCACTTCTTGTAACGATCAGGCTAGACACCTCCCGCATTGCTCGAAAAAGTAGGGCATAAGCTTCTGTCGAAATTACTCTTGCATTAGCTTCACTATACAGCAGGAGAGTTCGACTTTGCAGAGCGGAGTCTCCGCTGGTACTTGTATCAAACCATGTAAGCGAGTATACAAGCCTGGTGATGGAGAGGTATGGTATTGCAGAGGATATTGTGTATATAAAGTGATCGAGAGATCGATGAGCATGTTTCATATCATTCACCATTCGAGATACGATCTGCAAAGATGAAGACTGCTACTCTCGTTGGCTTGGCCGCTTCGCTCGTTGCTACCGTCGACGCTCATGGTGAGAAACTGAAGACGTGGCCAAGACAATACCTGGAATGCTGACTTCATGATTTCAAGGTTATTTGACCAATCCATCGTCACGTACCTCGCTCAATTTCCTTGTAAGTCATTGAGTATTCAGTCCATGTGTTGTCAGAAACTGAAGCTCCACAGAAAGGCAATGATACGTGCCCAGAATGCACGATATTGGAGCCAGTGACCACATTCCCCAACCTCGATAGTGCTTTGGTCGGACGCAGCGGCCCTTGTGGGTACAATGCGCGTGTCAGCACCGACTACAATACTCCTGGCAATGTTTGGGGAACCACCCCAGTAGCAACTTACAGCCCTGGTCAAATCGTCGACGTGTAAGATTCCAACTGCACGCTCTCAGTAGCCAAGTAGTCCTAACAGATAGCAGGGAATGGTGCGTCGACAACAACGGCGACCACGGAGGCATGTTCTCCTACCGCATCTGCCAGGACCAACAACTCGTCAACAAATTCCTCACCCCCGGCTACATCCCAACTCAAGCAGAGAAGCAAGCCGCCGAAACATGCTTCGAAGCCGGCACGCTCGACTGCACCGATGTCCCCGGCCAGAGTTGCGGCATCAACCCAGACTGCCAGGACTCCGCTTGCAAGAGAACCGACTGGTTCACCTGCAATGCCTTCCAAGCGGACTCCCGAAGAGCTTGCCAGGGTGTAGACGGCTCTGCCCTTGGATCATGCAAGACCACCATCGCAGGCGGTTACACCGTCACCAAGAAGATCAAGATCCCCGACTACGTCTCCGAGCACACTTTGCTATCGTTCAAGTGGAACTCCTGGCAGACGCCGCAAATCTACCTTGGGTGCGCCGACATCGCCATCAAAGGCTCCGGCACGACTCCGCCTTCGTCAACCACTTCCAAAGTGTCGACAACAGCAACCACCTCAACCAAAACATCGACATCAAGCACATCAACCCCCTCAACATGCCCCTCCACAGTCTCCATCACCTTCTCCGAGAAGCGCGCCACCGCCTACGGCGAAACCGTCAAGATCATCGGCAGCCTCGCGGAACTCGGTAGCTGGAACGCAGCGAACGCTCCCAGCCTGTCGGCTACGGGCTACACTGCGAGCAACCCGGTGTGGAAGCAGACGATCCAGTTGCCGGCGGGCGCGACGTTCACGTACAAGTTCGCGATAGTGGCGTCTTCGGGAGCTGTTACGTGGGAGAGCGATCCGAATAGGTCGTATACGGTGCCGGCTTGTCAGGCGAGTGCTGAGGTTAGTGCGACGTGGCGCTGATGAGGACGGGGCGGGTTGGTGCATGGTTTGATGGATTTCGAGTGAGTGGGCGTAAGGTGATCGAGTCCGGGAGAGACTTAGAGTACATGACGGGATATGATGGATGATTATGAGAACCCTACGATTTGGAGCGCGAGACGAGCCGTGACGATTTTGGCGGGTCACGAGTGTTGGAGTGTTTAAAACATCTTTCTAGTATCCTCACTGTCGTTTGAACGAGTCCTCTCTGATGAACTGTCAATCCCGAATTTTCAGGCTTCGCATCATGAATCTGGAAACATGCATGTATTGCGCCACGAGGAGGCAAGTGCCCTGCCAAGTCCGTGTTACGCAAGCTTGATAGGAGAGAAAGTTGCTTGCCGTGTTGTCTGATGGGATAAACCATTTGCTGCATGAAAGATGACTGGTGTGACGGGTCCGAGACGAGTTAGATTGAGACATTGATTTCTTTTTGAGATGTCATACAAGGCGTATTGAAAAAAAGTATACAGTAGCAAGCATGCAGATATGTGAAGGTGACGAGACGGCCTGGTTGAGGGCTTGCAATTGCACGATTGAAGGCAAGAGACAGGGGTCCAGCAGGTTAGCCTAGCGAATGTCTCCTGTGTCTGTTGTCTTTGTCTATGCGTGCATGCACCCTGACACTTGATGTCCTCTGCTCGTTATTCTATTTCCCAGCGAACCCCCCTCGCATCAATGCCACTGCTGTAAACTCGGCCTGTGTCCTCGAAGTCATCATCGCACGTGTTACTGACCTCCACCTCCTCCTCCTCCTCCTCCTCCGCAACGTCGCTCCCTAGTGCGGCGACCCTCCAGCCAGCCAGCCAGCCAGCCAACGCTCCAGGTGTCGTCCACCGCAAACCTTCAAATAGTACGGCAGCCCTCGCAAACACCACCCACACAATAGACCACCACTCAATTACACACAAACACGGTAGCTGAGTGCTATCCCCATCTAATAGGCGGCCTAGCCGCTGCACGCCATCCACCAGAGCTCTGCTCATCCTCGTCTCACCACCGCAATCATGGATTTCCTCCGGAAGCGCATGCCCTCTGCTGAGAACATGCCCACCCTCAAGAGCCTGCAGTACGCAAACCTCAAAGATGCCTCGGAAAAGCTATCGCCTCGGCTGGGCTTCTTCCGCCGGCGAGTACGGATAAGAGGGAACAGCAAGATCAGTGTGCCCTTGTATCTGGTCCTGCTCTTCCCGACGCTGGTCGTCATCCTGATCCTGGTGCTCTTCGTGCGCCACCCAGACAGCCCTGCCGCACGCCTCATACCCAGCGGTGCGCCGCCCAGCATCCGGAAGATCAGCGAGAAGCACGACAAGGTCTTCGTCAGCGGATGCTCTGAGCCGCATGTGAATGCAGAGGGGCCCAGGGAGAACGCTGCCATTGTGATCTTGGCCCGCAACAAGGAGTTGCCTGGTGTGCTCGACAGTCTCAGGAGCTTCGAGCGCCATTTCAACCGCTGGTTCCACTACCCCTACGTCTTCCTCAACAACGACGAATTCAACAGCACTTTCAAGGAGACGATTGCGAACTACACTTCCTCGACCGTCGAGTTTGGCAAGATTGATTCCGAGCACTGGGGCTTCCCCGAGTGGACGGATGCGCGCGTTGCCAAAGAGGGCATCGCCAAGCAGGGTGACCAGGCGATCATGTACGGCGGTATGGAGTCCTACCACCACATGTGTCGCTTCTACTCGGGCTTCTTCTACAAACACGAGCTGCTACAGAAGTATGACTGGTACTGGCGTGTGGAGC
The DNA here is from genome assembly GCA_019775565.1 of Melanodothis sp. VS III C KN 2. Taxonomy (NCBI): domain Eukaryota; kingdom Fungi; phylum Ascomycota; class Dothideomycetes; order Cladosporiales; family Cladosporiaceae; genus Melanodothis; species Melanodothis sp. VS III C KN 2. The sequence goes on along the minus strand of JACWFM010000030.1, from coordinate 168,290 downwards.
CAGATATCAAGTACTTCTGCGACATCACCTACGATCCCTTCGTCCACATGGCTCGCAACAACAAGACTTACGGTTTCACCATCGCTGTCAAGGAATTGAAAGAGACTGTGCCCAACATCTTCCGCTACGCTTCCGCATACAAGCGCGTGAACAACCTCACCTCGCAAGGTCTGTGGGAGATGTTTACTGAGCCCAAGCCTGAGGAGGAGAACAAGCCTGAAGACCTGCCCAAGGGTGACCCGAAGTACGAGAATGAAAAGCCTCTCCCCGAGGATATCCTCCAGACCGAGCCTGGCGACGGAAAACTGCCAGACATCGACCCGGAAGCCATGGAAGGCGAGAAGTACAACATGTGCCATTTCTGGAGCAACTTCGAAATCGCCCGCCTCGACTTCTTCCGCAGCAAGGCGTATGAAGACTTCTTCCAGATGATGGACCGCAGCGGCGGCTTCTGGATGGAGCGAGTAAGTCTACCTTGTACCACCCAAACATCACAACTACTAACAACCATCCCAGTGGGGCGACGCACCCATCCACTCCCTCGCAGCCGGCGCCCTACTCTCCCCCTCCGACATCCACTACTTCCGCGACTTCGGCTACCGCCACACCACCATCCAACACTGTCCCGCCAACGCCCCAGCCCGCCAGCTTCCCCGCGAGCCCTACCTGGGCACAGACTTCGAGCAGAAGCGCTCCGCCAGCGACCGCGAGTACCAGAAATTCCTCGAAGAAGACGACGACTACTGGGCCAAGTGGGATCCCGAGAAGGAGAACGGCGTGGGCTGCAGGTGCAGGTGTGATACGGATATTGTTGATGTTGAGGGGAAGGAGGGTAGTTGTATTCCGGAGTGGGTGGAGATTGCTGGTGGGTTTGTGACGCCGGCTTGATCTCTCTAATCCTGTTTTTTCACCGCAAGGAAGATTCTGGGGTCTGGCGTCGAGAGGCGGAGAGAGATTGTATGTAAAGGGAAGCCGTTCTGCTAGCGGGTCTCCTTCTTCTTCTCTGCTACTGTTACCAACCTTTTGAGATTGTCAGCGGCATATGTGTGGACCTTGCTGGCAGGTCTGGCGTTGAGGGGGATCCGAGGGAGAAATCTAGATTATATGAAAGTTTGTTTTAACGCTGGATAACATATCGGCATTGGATTCGTGACCGACAATTCTCCTTCTTCTGATCATGATTAGATTGTGAAACAAGACGTCAAACGAACATGTGGTATCGCAAACATGAGGACTAAGCCTACAGCAAATAAACTAGAGTGAGTTTCTTTCCATGTTTTTGTTCTTCCTACTAAAATTTGGATCCGCCTTCGCAACGCATTCAACAACAATAAGAGCAACGCCTTGCTCGAAGGATAGCCCGTCGGGGTCTCTGAGACGCCTTGAACTCCATCGCTCCAGTTCGTCCCGTAGAACCTTTTCCTCGAAGCCTAAACAGAAAGAGAAAGGTCGATTTGCACAATTCATCGCGCTCGTAGGAAATGAGGGTGAACAGGAAAACAATTCAGTGCCAGTGCCAGTACCAGGAGTGTCTTTTTTTGACCTGCCTCCCCATTGGAAAGGGCCGGGCGCATTGCAACCTTGAGACTGACTCCTGGCAATTTCCAGGAGAGAGGTCCTCACTCGCAACAGAAAGGATCACGCATGGTTGCGCGCACACATTCTTAATTAAGACTTCCCCTGGTTGGCTTTCTTTCCCTGCCAGAGCATCTTGTGGGTGGGGGAAGTGGTGGTCCGCCACTCGAAAAGCCGAGATTCTATGCCAGCTCGGCCATGTTGACTCTGTGGGAGGTGAAGTCCCAGAGCATCTTGATGAGTTGATCTGGGAGGGTGTAGAGGTCGACGTGGAACTCGCCGTCTGTGAGAGAGGAAATGTTAGCACGCTTGGGTACACAATCGTTTGTACAAAGTTAAGATTGGGCAACTCACTGTCGACGTCGTTCTTGGTGTATGTTTCGTCCGTCTTGTTGTCGTGCACCATCTGCACAACCTGCAGGAGGTCCTCCTCGCCGAGCTGAGGCAGGGCCTCGGCCAGCTTTTCCATGTCCACGTTGCGGTTCTGGCTCTTGCGCACCTTCTTCTCCTTCGCCTGGCCGGTAGCCGGCGTGCCAGTGACACCGTTTGACTTAGGCGCAGGGTCGCCCACATCGCCGCTCTCGCGCAGCGCATCCAGAAGCGCGCCCTTGGGGTTGCGGAATGTGACGTTGTGGATACTCTCGTAGCGCTCCTGCTGGAAGTTGAGGTCGTGAGCCAGAGTGTGCTCGCCAGATTTGCTGGCGCCGATGGGCGTGAGGACGATCTGCATGTCGAACTCACCCCAACCCTTCTCGTCGATCCTGAAGGGCGGGCGACGGAATGTCTGGCGCATGCGCTTGGCGCCGAATGATTCGTGGAGGACGTAGGTGGCCTTTTCGTAGCAGGTAGCGGGGAGCTCGTCGCCGTCGACGCTGACTAGATAGACCTGAATGTTCCAGCTGCGCATGGGAATGCCTTCGACCTCCATGGGGTCGTCGCTGGGAGGGTGTTAGTGTTTGTTGTGCGAGGTATGGTTAGGGCGTGGTGTTGTATGTACTTGGCATGCTGCTCAGTCACGAGCTTGACGGTTCTCTTGACCTGCGATTGCATGTTAGCGGGAGGGTCTTGCGATATGCAGGAATCCGCATGGTGGTACTAGGCACGTACATCAGGCATGGTGTTGTTTGGACGCGCCGGCTAGTGCGCGGCGCAAAGGACTTTGGGAGGTGTTCTGTTCGCCGAGTGTGGTATGGATGGGATCAATGGAGTCGCGAAAGAGTGTCGCGTCGAGATGTTGGGATATAGTTGGCAGCTCGGGAGTATTGAGCAAGTTGAAGTTCTCGTTGCGCGTAAAGTGTTGGCGGAGTTGAAGCGCAACTGAAGTGAGCGGGCAGGCGCGTGGGGGAGCTTTAGACTTTTGGTTTGGGCGACAGCATAGGATTGCTTCCCACGTGTACCTTTTCGCCTTCTGAACTGAACAAAGAATGATGGTACATCATTATGCTAGACTCACTCGTACGCATGCATGTGCTTGCTGATTTGTGAGTAACTATACAGTAAACCTTGCTTTGCCCGTCAAACAAACGTTATTCATACGCCGACATCACCGGTAGTTGCTTTCTTACATATCAGCTATTACTATACTCTTTAAGCACACGTGTCTTGTAGATGTTAACGGCTCATCTGAGTTCATGTTCACATCGTAATAAAGAGTCACGCAGCGAATTCAAGGACAATTTTTGAAGCAGCTTTCGTTCCTACATAATTTATCTGGCGCCATGCGATGCATGCCATGCCTCGAACGTCCCATTGAACGTCAATCATGTCATGTTATTCGTCGCGGCATTGTGATGTGATGTGGTTGTGGTGTGTGGATGAGGGGTATGTTGATGTGATGCAGTGCGGAACGCCCAAAATGTGCTGTGTCGGTGGTGTATTTCAAAACACCAGGATCCGTGCGAAGATAGCTTTTTGCTGTGCTCACAGAGTACGATTGCTCGACCCAAGTGGCGGCATTGTTTCGCAATTGCACGTGCTTCGGAAACCAAATGCAGGATTCATGTTGTCTTTGGATGTCGCTTACGACTCCTTGGCGAAGAGAGCCTCGTTCTCCTGCTGGGCCTTGATGAAGCCTTCCTTGAACAGGTTGGCGTTCTCAGAGTTGCCGAAACGGATGGCAAGAGTGGCAGCCTCGGGCTCGCCCTCAGACACATCGGCGGCGGCGTTCCAGACCCAGCTGCGGTCGCTGCCGACGTTGGGAGAGAGCTTCATATCGGGAACAACTAAAAACTTATTAGTACGTGTTTGAGTCGCCATGTTCAGATCCCAGAAACCTACTGTAGTGGTTGGCGCAGACCTTGAGGGTCTTGTCTCTCCTCATGACCAGGCGAGTCTTGCCGTTCTCCTTGTGCTTGAGCAGCCTGACGTCGCCAGTGCCCCTCTCCTTCCACTCCCTGCTCTCGCGGTCGAACTTGAAGAGCTTGGCCCTCATCTTGAAAGTCTGCTCCTCGGCCTCCTCGTTAGTCTTGGTGTCGACCTTCTCGGTGAGGTGCACAACGGGCTCGAAGTGCACGTCGGCCTCCTCCTCCTCGACCTTGTCGTCATCATCACCGCCCTCAGCGGCCTTCTCCTTCTGTGCCTTTGCGGAGCCAGAGCGGTCGTTCTCCTCGTCGTCGTCCTTCTTGGCCTCCTTCTTCGCACCGCCGCCGAACATGGAGAAGACGTTCTCCTTGGCCGCGGTGGCGGTCTCAGCAACAGTCTCGGTGACTGGCTTCTTCTCCTCAGTAGCGGGGGCCTCGACGGCGGGGTTCTCGGTGGCCTTGACTTCCTCGGCCATTTTGTCTGTGATTCTTGCGGGTGTTGTTTCGATAGTAATTATAGAGGGTACGTGCTGGCGAGTGAGTTAAGCTGGAGTGAGTAGTTGTTGTTTGTGGTGGGAAACGATTTCAGAAAGATGTCCCGCCAAACGGCGGGGCAGGGGCGAGCGTTCATGAGCGAGCGCAGGGGCCACTCACACCGTCACCAAATTTTGACTCCGCGCCCAACTTCCTTCGACCTTCATGTTCTTCACTTCCACATGGCCAGCTACACCGCTTAGCTGCAGCTAGCTCGCCTTTCCCGCAGACACGTAAGAGCGTGTGTCTACACTTCCACAGCTAGCCCATCATGTCGGGTAAAATCAAGTCGAAAGATTTGTCATATGACTCCAGCTTGCCTCCTTTCTTGCAGCGCCTGCGTGCACAAAACACAGGCTACGGAGACGACGGAGACCCAGACCGCCACCAAGTGCCTCTCGCTCGTCCCAAAAAGGCCAAGAACCCTGACGACGATGACGGGCCAACTTTTGTCGACGAGTCCGGCGAATTCGTCTCTAAAGCCGACTATGAGAGACAGCTCAAAGGCGATGCCCCAGGTGAGGAGACCAGCGACAATTTTACTGGCGAGCTGAAAGGTGACGGCAAGCCTGAGGCCTCAGATGCTTTGCCTGCTGACAGCAAACCTCGCGTTGAGCAGAAGCTCACTGATGGTACTGCTGTCAAGAAGAGGAAAGTGGCTAAGGTTGTTGGCGATGAAGACGAGGACGATTCCTCTAAGCCTGCTGGTGCAGAGAAAGACATTGCTCCCAAGGTTGTCAAGAAGGCTAAGAAGAAGGCCAAGCCTATCAAGCTTGCCTTTGATGATGACGAGGGTACCTGAAGCATGCTCACCATGACGACTTGTTTCAGACCATCTTCATACCATCACAACAATCGGGAGCCGCAATCAGTATCCTCACGGAGGGCATTGCGGACCTGACCTGAGTCCCGTCCAAGCACCCAACAAAGTGCTATACGTGCACCATACCACCAAGGTACGCTCCCAAGATCCACTGCAATTCCCCCTTGCCATTCCATGATGAGACATAAAATATTGGAGCTGTCGTATCCCCGTCTTGAAAAGCGGGTTGACGAGAAATCTTATTATACGCAAACAACTGAATCTTCCACCTCGAACCCGCTATCAACATGAACATGGTTTAGTCCTTGAGCGCTTGCTGACTTTGTGAAGATTCGTAGGTTCTCTATCGTACTGGCCATGGTCTTGATTCGTCTCACTGGCACAGTGTGACATGAATTCCACCGCTGCCGATGGGAGTAGCTCAGTCACGGTGAGAAATTCGAGAAGCACCCCATGGACAGCTGCGTTGACGTGGAGCTAGTCAGTTGGCCACCCAATATCGGCATTGTCCCCATGACAAGTGAGAAGCTGCTTGTAGTTCTCACGCTTTCGCTCGTGCGCCATCCGGGATCACGCATGCACTCTCGTCTCAGGTACCCAAATGGGTCAGGATCCGACTAAACTCGACGCAGATTACGCACCATTCAACGTTACGCGTTGGCGGATGGTTTGGTTCACCTTGCTGTCGGCAATTTCTATGAGACGTATATTTGTCTACAGATCTGAAATTTGTTAGAGGCGTCGTTCATTTATGACTATCTTTCGCTAAGCTTTGAGCTTTTTGAATATCAGTCGATTTCGCATCCAGTTGACATCATTTTGCGTCGCGTACTCTTTTTCATTAAATTTCATACCTTGTCATCAGTATCGAGCTCAAATCACTTGCTATCGTGGGAGTTTGGCCCACTGTTGCCGTATGAAGCTGGCTTGGGATAGCGTTCTTTGTTCCTTCACAACACCCAGCAACACGCAACAATGCACTTCGAGAAGACAAAGGACCTATACAAACACAATAGCTTTGTCAAGTCCCAAGGTCGGCAAGATACATAACATAGCTTGCTGAAATGCTTGCCTATGTTTTCTTTTCACCAAGACCCAAAGGCTCGTTCTGCGAACGCAGCCAACCTCACCAAACTCAAACTAGGACGGCAAATCAAGAGAGCTCAACGCCAAACATCTACAAGAATGCCTAAAGCCAGCTCTCAGATTTCTGTCAAGATCTGCGCCACTGAGACTCTCCGAAACTTCTCACCTTGCAGCTCTCCCACTTGTGAGTACTGCGAATTCGGCCTTTCCCTCACTGACTCCCCATCGACGTGTCGCTGGATGAAGGTCTCGAAGTCTTCCGTCAAACCCAGCGCCCAAGAGGTCTTCGCCGCAATGGAAGCAGCCGACGCCACAGAGCCTCCAGCCGACAACGAGAGTTCTCCTCGCGCCACCGCGAACGCCGCTCGCGCTTCCTTCGGTTTCGTCCCTGGCGCTGCCGTATTCCAAGCAAAGAACCAGTCTCCACTCCCACTCACGCCCTCACAGCTCGACTTCGATGACCGTGTCCAAGCCGCGATCGCCAAATCGTCCGCTCTGATCGCCGAAGCGAAGGCCCAGTTGGCTGCACCCAAAGTCGCTCCTGAGGAGTTGACCGAGGAAGAAGAGAAAGAAGCCCGCCGCAATCGGGCGTGGGATCTCCAGCATCGGCAGAAGAACCAGGCGACCGACGAGGCGATGGAGCGCAACCAAGCTCTTTTTGAAGATGTGATGGCCACGATCGATGACATGGAGGCGAAGAGGATGCCGGTTTCCGACTGCAGCGATCTGGACTTTAGTCGGAAGTCGAATGCCGGTTGTGCAGGCACTCCGTCCAAGGCTGGTAAGTAATTCACGCATCTCGCTGCGAATTCGAATGGCTGATCATTTGCAAACAGCTTCGCATCAACATGAGACTCACACAGCGGCATCCCGAGCCGACAGCCAAGCGAAAGGTAAGTCAAAAGTCGAACAAGCCAAGAAACCCGCAATGTGGCAGAATGTTTTCAAGTGGGAATTTGGTTTCTCGTGGTGAGACAGTCCCAAAATCGCGTCTCCAGACAATCGTTTAGACCGAGCTGAAAATAGAAAATATCTAAACCACGTCCACTATCAAAGTTTCACCTCCCTTGCCAAACAAGCTGAACTCTCCTTATACCCCTTTGCTCCAGAAAATGCACTTTTTCAGGGTACCGCTCCAACGTAGTGGGTATTGCGCCAAAAGGATCAAGAGGTCTCCGCACCAGGTCGCCAGAAAAGTACCAATATGAATTGAAAAGAAAGAACAAAGTTTTACCTCCAATCAATCCCGCAAAGACCTCAGCAGCTTTTGTCCTCCGAGCAACAGCTTACTTTTCCTGCTGTTCTCTTCGTTTTCGTCTCCGTTTGAAGTGGCTGTTATGCTGGCATCTGTACGTGACCTTGAATTGCTAAAGCCACCAGTTAGACGCCGTGAGAGCGACGCAGTCCGTGAGCGATGAGGCGCCTGGGAATCATATTGTTAGCTTTGATGGGGATGGTAAATGTAACACGGAGGCTGTGACCTACATCAGGCGGCTCGAGCAGCCGTTGCGAAGATGCCTCTACACTGTCCTCGGTATGCGCGCCGCTTGTCTTCGGTCTTCTCTCTACTTCTGGTTCAGAGAGCGAAGGCGTGGAATTGAAAGACACACTCCTACTGAGAGTGCTAGGCCGAGCCGAAGAGGTCGAAGGCCTTCCATTGGCGTATTCGAGATCAAATTCGTGGGTGCTGGCCGAAGTGGCAGAGAGGTGGGCAGAGCTGCTGTCTTTCAGCAAAGTACTCATATTGGCTTTCTCGCGTAAGCGGCTGATTTGTTGTCTTGTCGGCTTGTGGTTACTGAACTTGTTGCCTACGATGGCGCCCGCGTGAGAGATCAAGGCCTTGATCACGTCTTTCTTGAGCTGGAGTGCAAGGTCCAGGTTGGACCAAGTCTTGTTGCGGTATTCCAGCGTAGGCATCCGGAACACGAGATTGTGCACATCCTCGATGTTGCGGTGTCCTTTGCCCTTGTAGCTAAGACACAGGACCATGCTTGGGATTTTGACGAATGCCAACGTCATGTAGTTAGATGCTCTGTTCATCATCTCGGTCAAGTCGTCATCGCGTTTCTCCACTTTCCTCTTTGACTCGCCAGAGTGACGAGAAGCCGCAAAACGCTTAGTCTTGTCTGTGTCCATGATGTGCGCATCGCTGCGCATGGTGTTGATAGAGCGCTCGCTGGGAGATCGGACCATACCTGAAGAGCTGTTGGTGTGCGAGAGCGCTGATCTCGAAGCCGCAGATCTAGGATTGAGTTGATTGCGATTCCTGTCCGAGTGAAAGAGATTGAATCCATGATGGTGAGAAGTGCTGGAAATACCGAGGCCTCTCGCATCTTTCTCTATCTTGGCCTTCTTCTGCTTTGGCAGGTGAAGCGTCGGCACAAGTCTGCGCTCCAGAGATCCCGCGCCCGTCCCTTCGTTGTTGCCATTATTTGACTCGGGAGTCGAATTGGATCCAAATTCGGAGGCATCTGCAGGAGCGTTTTCGGAGATCTCCTCTTCCACGTCGTCTTCTTGAGGCGGGATCATGTTTCGCACCAGGAATGGAGAGAAACCGCTACCGCCGTCGAATGCATTCCCACCCTCGCCGGGAAATATGTATTCGAAAAGCTTCTTTGCAATATCTCTCTCCAGCTGCATCTTGAGAGGCACCAGATCGACCTCGAAGTAGTCAACCACGGGGATGCCAGCGATGGCGTCAAGCATCAGCCACTGCACACGAAGCATGTTGGCATCGCCAGGTTCGTGGAAGCCTCTGGTGGAATCAATGTAGGGTCCAATGATCTCGGGGTACATCGCATCGGGCAGTAAGTTTAATCCGTTGATCCTTCCAATTTGCATGCAGTTGTAGTTGGAACCGTCGTTGTTGTCCGTTCGGTCGAATGATGCGTTCTTCAGCTGCAGCTCAACTAAAGACTCGCCCTTGTCTCTGATAAGATGCCAGGCAATCTCTTTGGCGGACATGTTGAGATGCAATAAACCTGCTGCATTTTCCTGTTCCCGGCGGTCTTCCAGGCGCTGCTGTGCAGTAGTGATGGCTTTCATCATGAAGAACAGCTCGTCCTCACAGCTTGCCAAGTCTTGATCCATAGTGATGCGGTCCTTCCAACCTTGTCTGTCAAGATACTTCTCGTGTACTTGGAATTGCAACTTAATCTCTTCAAGCTGTCGGATGCGTCCTTGTAGCATCTGCACCATCTCGGGGGCACCAGTCAGATCACTGAAGTCAGACGCCAGCATGATTTTCTCGAGGCGTTCACTGCGCGTCTTCTCTAGCGGCTCGCTATACAGCAAGAGATCCATGACAATGATGTACAGCGCAAAGTACTGCGCAGAGTCGCATATCGCGCGGAACTGTGGGAATTCAAGCCAGACGTGATCCATACGATTCTCAGTCTCCTCGTCACTTTTGGTATTCTTCGAGTCACCACCTGACACGTCATCATTGTACTTGAGACGCAACGTGTTGTATTTGTCGTAACGGAGACTGGCAGAAGTCCGGTGTACCACTCTGTTGAATCCATACGGGTTGTCCTCGAACTCGAACATTATCTCGAGCGGCACCCATGGTGGCCAGCATGTACCAGCTTTGACGCCGTATCGATTGCCAGAGTACATCCGTAGGTACTCTGTGGAGAACGTCTTGGTGCTGGTCACGAACATCTGTAGACTGTCCATGGCGGCTGTGAAGCGGCGCTGCACCAAGCCACTGACTTCGTCGTTGACTCTGTCCTTGTCCATGATTTGTACCACCTTCAGCTGCATACCCTTAGCTGTGACAAGCACAGCTGATTTGGGATTTTTCTCACTGTGCAGCTGGATCTGAGGCGCGATCAGGCGGAAATGGTATGTGTTCAGCGGAGTGAACTCGTGAGAAATCTCGTCGGTCGGACCGCTGTTCCCAGTCTTCTCTTGGTCTTGATCGGTACTTGGATCATCGGCATTGACGTAGGTACGCCCGTCGCGGAGCAGCTCTTCAATGCGATCTTGAACGGTCATATCATCATCCATATCCGGCGACCCTGGTCCTTGCGTGGTCGTCCAAGACTTTGTTCGCGTTGGAGTGGAGCTGCCATCCTTTTTCTTCTGCTCTTCCAGAATGTCCACGATGAATTTGACAGCTCGCTGAGACATGTAGTAGACGAAACCACGCCTTTGGCTGTTCTGGTGAATGTAGCGCAAGATTATGTTCCGCAGTGAGTTGTTCCATTTGATCTGCGGATTGTGCACGATGAAACGGTTGTTGAAGTCGCTTGTATAGTCCGCAAGGGGCGCAGAGTCCATGCGGTGCATGTCAGGGTCAGCTAAAGGGGTCGGCGTACTTTCATGAGCTTCGTAGAATTCGTCGGCAGTTTCGAGCTCAGGAACAGCAGCTGGATCATCATGCTCAAGTCGATCTGTGAGCGTCTCCAACATTTGGCGCAGGAATCGTTCCTTCTGCAGAAGCTGTTCACCGTGAGCACGGATGGCGTGCATCTTAGTTTCTGCTGCATCAACGTCACTCTCGATTGACTTGATCATCTTCAACTCCTGGTCGTTCTCGGCCTTCTCGTTACTCTCACGCTGCGCCTTAAGGGCTTTCAGGCGATTGCCAATCAACTCAGCCTGCACCCGTCGAGGATCGTTCTTCGGTGATATGACACAATAGTGTGTTGGCTCGTCGCCAAACGGACTGGATCTTGTAGTATCACCAGAGATGGAATCTCCGTGGTCAGTCTGCCGGAAGTAGGTGAATCTAGGGGCGTATCCCAGCGGTAGAATCTTCGTCTCTGGGTCTGATTCTGCAGGCAGGATCCAGTCAAGCTCCACGAAGTCGTCCATGTCAATCCATGTGAAATCGTTGTCAGGAATCGTGAATTTGGAAAGATTTACCCGAGGTGTTTGGGTTTGAAATCCAGCCAACGTCTCATCAGTCGCCTTCTCCATTTCCTGGGCACTTGTCCCTGTTATGCTGGCGGATACCGCACGCAAGTCTGCAGAAATGAAGTCGACCTGGGTCTGGTTGATGCGCATACCGCTCGATCTCTTGGCGGCAGCATCGTCGTGGCCTTTGATGTCGAAGAATTCTCGGCGCTGGTGCAGATCGAGCATGAAGCTGTCCAACTTCATCTTCAGGCCCGTGGCAGATACTGTGCCATCATCCGCGTACTCCTCGGCATCTTTGTGCTTATAGATGTGGCTCACGAAGAGAGGCGATAAGAGGAGATTATACTTGATGCTCGCAATGTGCCGGCCGAACTTCTTGCTCTTCTTCTGCGTGATGCCCCACAGCGGACCCTGTCTCACTGGCAGTGACATGACGCCCGAGAACATCGACCACCAGCTGAAGAAGTGTGAGAAGAACTTTGGTGTGAGGTGCAAGGAGTTGTAGTTGTTGGATGGTTTGAGGTTGGACACCGACCAATCTCGACTGTGCGGCGCAGCGATCGCAATAGACATGTGGATGTGGTGGCTGCGGAAATCGCGGAAAGCATCGTATTCACGTCCGGGCGGCGCTTTCGCAAACTCAGGATGCTTGAGCACCACATCGTAATGAGGCTTGAAATCGAACGAACGAGAGCCATCCGCAAGATCTCGCTCAAACATCAATCCAGCCATCCATCTTACCTCGCCAGACAGCTTCATGATCACTTTCTTGAAAATAGCGTCGCGTCTCGAGGTGCTACTAGAACCTGTAGAGCCATCATCGCTATATTCTGGGTCGAGGTCGTAACGGGCGACTTTGTTGAAGTCGGGTACAGCCAGAATGTAATCTCCGCTGTCGACAGTCATGAATTGACGCGGATCTTCGTGCTGTGCTATATTCCAGCGAACATCATTGCGCCACACCATGACCAAGCCCGCGCCATCTCCTGTAACCACGTAAGGGTCACGCGAGCCTTTGAGTGTAAGATGGACATCGCCATCACCCTTCCAGGCCACATTGACACGCGAGTGGAAGCTCAGGCGGATCTTGTCCCAGAATCCGACGCGGTCGGAAGGATCGATGGGAGGCTTTGTGAACCCTTCGATACATTGCATAGCGTCTTGTATGGCTGGCTGGAACGATGTGCCCCAAGTGATCCTGGTTGGCTGGCTGGTGTGGATCTCAAACTTCATGTTCGAATATGTCTTGACTGGGGAGATGGTTCGCCTCACGGTGAAAGAGAACGCGTCGTCTCGCCCGGGACCCATCTTGTCTTTGGGAACAATGACGATGTTGACCTCTTTTTGAGACTCAAGGTCTCGGAACTCCTCCGCGATAACGAAGTCAGTCTTGAGAGACATAGCAGGCAGTCGAGGAGATTGGCCATTAGCCAGAGCTGGTACATGAAGCAAAGGCAACGGATAGTCTCGAAGCTGGACTCTGGCTTCGCCCGTAGTGACATGAAGATTCATCGGCACTAGAAGGCCATACTTCATATTGCACGGCATGCCCTTGCCAATGTCGTGCAAAAAGTTAGGACACTCTTCGACAGGGAAAGACGGCTTATCCACAGTGATGGCCAAATTGCTCATGTGGATTGAAAGAAGAGCAGGCCGCTGCGTCATAGCAAGAATGGGCTCGTGTTGCTCAATCTCTTCTGGAATCTCATCGGCTCCCCAGAACATAGTGCGAAGATCCTTGATAGTACGCTGCTGGAAGTTGAGAACTCTGTCAATGCGAGCTTTCCATGTATCGGCATTGAGTCGATGAAGCCGGTCTCGAGCTTGTTCGATTGTCAAAGCAGAAGTATCGCTAATGCCACATTTGCCCTCTGTGTCGTAGCGCATCCTGCGACGGCCATTGCGATGGCTGCCCATCTCAGGCGTGGGCTGAACGCTTCTGCTCCTCTGTTTAGTCTCATCTGGCCTTGTGTTAGATCGAGATCGACTTGCCGGATGTGTCGATCTCGCTCTACGAGAGTCTGGTCGCGCGGCACGCCTGAGTCTCTTCTCCTTGGCATCGAACAATTCCTGCCTAGCCAATCTCTGCTTCTGTTCCAAGAGACCAGCACGGTAGATCGCACCCAGTTTCCACTCGAAACTACTGTCTTCGACCTCAAAAATAAATATTTGAGACCGAAGCGAGATGCGAGGTATATTCTTTGGGCCCTCCGGTTCCTTCATCAAAATATCATCCAAGGTACCAGTAGCAAAGTGATGATGCAACTGTTTGGTAGTCTTGATAATGTTTGCCACATTGTCGAAGATGCTATGTACTAGCAACTGATGCGGAACGCCGATGCGGATGGCTTCCATAGCCAGGTCGACCGATTTCTCGGTGATAGTATTGTTCCCTTGTTTGCGTTTGACGTCTCGGATGTCTAGTCTGGGCGCTTTGATACTGACAATCCTGCTCCAAGCGGCCTTGGTTTTGGGTGCACGAACGTACAGTCTAGTGAGTCTGTTCCGGAAGAATGCACTTGCCCATCGATGCTGGCCTGCCTCAAGACCGAAGATCTGAAGCATCATTGGAGGGTCTGAAGGTAATGTAGCCTTTACTTGAATGAGCGAAGCTTTGAAATCAACAGTGGTGATTTCGTGCTTTGCGACCTCTTCTGCGGTCGTGAATGATCCAGGTACTTGCAGGCTCGCGCGTTTCGTCGGCGCAGGCGGTCTTTGAGGGGGTTCTTTGCCGCCATGGTGGTCCAAGAACGTTCTCTTGACCACTAGGAACGCCACTCCTATCGCGAAGTGGCTATACAAAGAGTAATGTAATAGCAGGCTCTTTGCATGAGAGTTGATGTGGAAGATCGGCCCATGTGCATCTGTGGACGTCGAAAAGGCTGTTTCAAAGCGCGGCAGCGACATGAAAGGTTGCGGTTCAGAGCCCTCAATGAAATCAATAATCAAGCCATCCAGATTCTGTATGTGGACGGCCAAGCGCCTTCCGTCAGTGGCATTCTGCTTTTTTCTTCTTGGCGAGCCAGATCTCGCTGGTGAGTGAGTAGATCTGTCCATGCTCATCGAAACGCGACTGCTGGATCTGCGGCGATGATCGATCGGTTGAACATCGTCTCTATTGACTTTGTAGTCAACGGTCCATGTCTCCAATTCCAGTGCAAAGCCGCGAGTGTCTGCTGACACCTTGTCATCAACTCCAGCCAGTTGCAGACCGAACTCATGACCCTCGAGGCGGAATGTGTGCAGCCACGATGGCATTCTTCGCAGGAAGCTCATCTGCGATTGATCTTTGTGCTCGGACGGACCAAGAACGTTCTTCCGTAGTTGCTTCACGATCTGTCGTACCCCCTCACAGATATCTGGTCGTACAAGGTATATCGTGAAAGTCTGGAAACGGCCAAACGCCGTCACAGTAGCACCGGGTATGGCATTCATGTCTATCTTAAACTCCACCGTGTCACTGTGCATGAGATCGTGGCGTTCAGACGCAGCAGTCTGGTAATACAACTGATGCGTCGTGTGTCGATAGCTGGATGCCAGGCTATAGTGCAAGTGATCGCCTGGCGAATGCGACGATTCCACTTCCAGTGACATGGACGACACAGAAGAGATCAGCAAATCGTAGTCTTCAGGGCTGGCACTCTTGTCCATCGGTGGTAGGGAAACTCGAATGACTGGTTCTTGGATCGAAAGTTTCACGCTCGCTTTGGGCAGGAGCTGGGAGATGATACGATGGCTATTCGACTTCTTAGTCCGCTTCGAGGACACGGACTTCTGTTTGTTGGCCATTTGCAGGATCAGAGGCAGATGCTTAGGATCAAGGTCGATGGATGGCGACGTGCACACAACGTTGGCGTATAACAGGTTAGAGTTGCGTTCGCCCGCACTGTCGTTCTTGGAGTAGTGCAGTGTCCTTGCAGGTAAGGTAGTCTTCACTGTGGCTGTTATCATAGGAACGTACACCATCCTTTCAGGCCTCTCGTGTCCATCGTCGATACCCGCAGCGATAGATATAGCTGTCAGGAGTCCTTGGTGAGCCACATCCTCTCTCGAGAAATACATACGGTGGGCTGGAGTTTTGGGATCCAGACGGAGGATGTCCATGCCGACCTCTTTCATCGCCATGTTGAAGTAGACGCTTGCACCAGAATCGGACTTAGCTGAGAGCTTTTTCGAAAATCCAAAGAATCCCACAGCAACCTGGACCTCCTGTATTCCCCGCAAGATCGATGCAATAAAAGCTCGAGAGTCGGAGACAGTCTGCACGATGCGCTCTTCGCGGCTTCCAGGCTGCTCCATTTCGTCCAAAGCATCGGAGAGAGACACGTGCTTCGAGTCACCTGCTTCGTGCGGCTGCGCATACTTTCCACGAATGAGGTCGGCGCTCTTCATGGCATGTTCGATATCGTCGTAGGGCACATTCAGCCGGCCCAGCTTGAAAGTGATAGAAGCGTCCCTGAGACCCTGCAGCTCCCGATGTAACAGTCCATGGATATTGAGCGCAAAGTAATCCAGAACTTCCGAGGATTCTCGGCCTTCAGGCGTGAACAGCACACTGCGGACGATCGATTTCCACTCAGCAGGTTGCTGGGAATCCAGTCTACTCTGGTGATGCTGGAACAGCCGGCCTCGATCCACCGTCTGACTGCGAGTATCCACACAAAGTGTTGCACGCTCTACCCGCAGGCTTCCAACTCCCACAATATTGACCTCTGCGGCATCCGCAATCAAGTCCACAAGCCTAAGCCACTGAATCTTGCCATGCAACCTCTTGATCTTCTCTTTGACCTCCATCAACTTCCGCCAAAGCTTTCCATGACCCTCATCGCTCTCCTCATCTTCAGCAGCTCCATCCACAGAACCATTAGCCTTGCGAGCGCTCCCATTCGTATGCTTGTATCCCTCATTCCTCGATCTCTTCGCATCCTCAAGCGCCTTCAAATCCACCGTAATACACAGCTCGGTAACAACCAAACTACACCACGTCGGCAGCGCAAAAGTCGGCCTATGAGGAGATAGCCCAACTCCTCGAATAGTGATCTTGATCCCAGGACTGGGCGAGAGGGCTATGCGCCTGAATCCCGAGTATCCCACGCGCTGGATCGAAATTCCAGTGATCACGCGGAGGATGGCGAAGACGATGAACGTGAACAGGTAGCCGAGGACGACGAGCCCGACGAGGAACGAGACGGTGGGGACGGGCATGATGTCGGTGTCGGTGTCGGTGTCGGCGCCATTAGCTGCGCATGCAATGGTGGTGGGTGTGGCGCGGAAACTGAACAGGTCCGTGGCTCGGTCGTAGCAGCATGTCTTGGCCTTGAAAGTGAATTGCACTGCGATCACCAGCGCATCATCGTCTACGGAACAGGTGTCGTGTGGTTAATTCGAGATTGTTGGCGTGCGTAGAGCTATCGATTACGGTGT
The DNA here is from genome assembly GCA_019775565.1 of Melanodothis sp. VS III C KN 2. Taxonomy (NCBI): domain Eukaryota; kingdom Fungi; phylum Ascomycota; class Dothideomycetes; order Cladosporiales; family Cladosporiaceae; genus Melanodothis; species Melanodothis sp. VS III C KN 2. The sequence goes on along the minus strand of JACWFM010000030.1, from coordinate 151,682 downwards.
TGCGCCCGTCACAGGACTAGTCCAGGCCAGGATGTGGATATTAGGCGAGTCGCGTGGGGTCAGCCTCAAAAAGATTAATTAATAAAAGGTGTCCAAGCCGGGAGATGGCCCGATCTTCTTGTTTGAATTCACAAGGTGCTTCTCTCGCATGCTTTAGACCATCCGGCGGCGCGCGGAAGCTGCGCGTGGAATCCACCTCGCTCTCCACATGCAACGGCGTCGAATGACGTGAGGACCAAGGATGTGCCTTCAATATGTGAATTCAAATCTAGATACGTAACACGAAGTTAAGACGGCTATAGAGATGCCAAAGTATACAAGGCAATACTACAGGCATGGTATTGGCTGTACCAAACAATATATGCAAAAAATCAACGACTATCGGGTATCATTGCTAGTCTAGTGTATATTCTGTGCTATGTAGGAAAGCAGCATTGACGCACTGTCGCTGGTCCCATAGCGTGTCAATACCATAGTCGATCCCATCGCGCCCAAACGCCGCCCGCGCGGAGAAACCACGCTCGTGGACATCGTAAACTCCGTGTTGAATGCATACAAGTCCCTTCAAGCAGCCTTTGCATCGGACATGGTAGCGTCCTGCTGTCCGTTCGATTCAATCGCGTGAGATGCCTTGTCCACAACGACAGCGCCTCCGAACAGCTTCTCCTTAACCATCGCAGCCATCAAGCCAGCTTTCTCCTCGTTGGCGATCTTCTCCGCAGTCGTCACGACCTTTGCCATGGCCTCGTCACCTCCCTTCTTCTTGGAAGGCATCATGGGACCCATGCCTGCGCGATGCTTCTGTGACTCCTGCACCTGTTTTATCTTCCCGGCGAGATCCTCGATCTGGCGAGTCCCGTACTCGCGGTTGGTGAACAGTGGCGAAGCGGATAGTGTTTGCACCCAGTACTTGTTCCAGAGTGCTTCCAGCAGCTTGCTGTCGAGTGTTGACTTGTAGTGAGAGACCTCAAGTGAGTAGTAGCGGTTCGCATGCGCACCAAAGTCCTGAGCCTTTGCCAGAGGGACAGCCGCCATGCCTTCAGCAGCAGACTCCTGGCCGACGGGCTTGTAGCCTTCCGGGTATGTTCTGAAAGCGCCGATTTCGACCTTGCCAGCGCTGATGGTGCGGTCCGGGTCGATGACGACGGCAAGGAAAGGATCCTGGAACATCTGCTGAGTTGCTTCCGTCGCCACATCGATACCTGACAACCAGCAACCATATCCGGGGTGACTGTGGTACCACCCGACCGCGTTCTCCATCTGTCCAGCTTCGCGCGACTGCTGCAAGAACTCCACCATGTACTCGTCTGCCTCTGACTGTGCGTTCACCCTCGTTTCGGTGCCCTCGACGGGCAGACGCAGAGCGTCTGTGACGATGAATGTCTCATGCTGAACATATCCCAACATCAAGCCCATGACCTCCAGGTTGCCGCCGGATCGCGCGTGCATGACCATCTTGATGAGGGCCACTGCTGATACGCGAACGTATTTGAAGTGTTGTGGATCGGATCGCCATGGTTTTGCCTCTTGTATCTTCTTCTGCTCTTGGGGATCGAATGCGTAGAGGGCGTCGCGGTGAGTGTCAGTGAGCTTGACGGCGTTCTCGACCTCTGGAAAGACATATTAGTTCTGTGTGAGAACAATGTGAGCAATTAAGACATACCCCAGGCCTTTAGCGCGTTCATGTTGAAGAGAATGTGTGGTTGTCGCAAGTGATGTGTTCAAGCGCTTGAGTTGTTCAAAGCTCATGCTCAGGTCAACATGTAAACGACTGGACCATTGCCTAGCTCGAATGCGGGGTGGTCCTAGTGACGCGATGTTGCCTTGTCGCCTGAGGCGAATCACTTATCACTTTCCCTTCACTCAACTCTTCAGGCAGCTGCTTCCTCTTCTTGGTTCAAGCACAACAAGGACATGTTCTCAACATTGGCCTGAAGCCTGGGCTGACGGCCTTCGTCTTAGTGAGGAGCTCGGTTCCACGTGTCACTCAGCTTATGATATGCAAAATACGAACGATCTTGGGAAAATGGACAACGTGTATAAGGATAAAGACTCTATCTTCCTCCACACATCTCTCTCGATCTTGCTAAATGGTAAACTATAAAAGAAAAATGGACCAACTAAAGAAAAGATGCACCACAAAAATTGTCGAAAAAGGCCAGCAAATCCAAACAAGAAAAAAGTAAAAAACAGGGTATCAAATCACCCAATCACTCCTTTTCCAGATCAAAAAACAAAAAAAGAAAACTCGAGTTCCCAGAAGTCGCATGAACGAAGAATAGGTAAAACCAAATTGGACATCGGCAAGTCTCTTGATCTTTGCAAGAATGTATGAAAAGCAAATGTCCCAAAACCCCACTCAGCTTCTGCGCGACGACAGGCCCGTAGGCTACATGTCTGCTTTCGCCTTGACTCCAATCCCGTTTGCCGTCGCTCGCTCTGCGGCGCAGTTTTGTGAACGTCTTTCCGCTCGGTCGTGTGAGAAAATAAGCACTAGTATTATGTGTCCAACATATGTTGTGCGCGTTGTGGTTGTTGTTGCTTCGCTTGTCAAAAAGAAGAAAAAAGAGCAATGGCGAATGATGCCTTCCGCTTACGAAAGACCGCTCGGGGTGATAAAGAGATGACGAAAGACCGTTCTGAGCTGCGTAAAAAGACGTGAGCGTATCAGAGTCAAGTCCGATCGCTTGTCCGCGTAATGTGATTCGAGTCTAGCTCAACTGCCTGCCTAGTGGTGCTGTTGGCTAAGGTTGTTGGGATCGATGTACAGGCCCATGTTTTGCAAGTCCATGTCAGACGCTTGACCGGGGGTACTCTGGCCAAGTGGGCTCTGTTGGTAGACGTTGTTGTCATCAACCATGTGCTGCATGGGTGCAGGACTTTGGTAAACCTTGGATTCTTGATACACCATGCCGGTGTCTTTAGGGCTGTTGAAGCTGTACTGCTGGTCGTGAGGAATGTGCGATGGTGTTGAAAAGGCGATGCCACTGTCTTGGTGCATGTTGCCGCCAGGCGTAGGAGACTGGAACGACATGTGGTCAGGTGTCTGGTGGGGTGGGCTCTGGAAGCCGAGCGCTCCATCCTGACCCCGGTAAGGCAAGCTCATCGAGCTGTCGGCGCTCTGAGGGATCTCGAAGTTGTACTGAGCATCAGGCATAGGTGAGTTGAATTCATCATTCATGGGGCTTCTGAAAGGAAGTGCCATCTGCTTGTTGAATGACTCAGACAGGTAGAGGCCATCATCACTGAATTGAGAGTTGTCGCCAGGTGTACCGAAGATGTCAGCACTTTGGCTGCGGCCCATGGCGTTAAGAGGTGGTGAGTGATCTGCGATCACTGGGTCGCCACCACTGGCCATGGAAAGTGGCGTGGAGGTGGTTCCAATCATGGCAGCTTGGTCGACAGCGAGGAAGCCATTGTTGTATGGCGTGCTGACCTGTGGTTGAAGACCAGCATCGTTGGAGCCGTGCGCGAAAAACGCTGGTGTGCCGAAGTCACTTGGCGAGTTGACTGTAGTTGCTGACATGGGTCCAGCAAAGCCGAAGTTCATACCGTACTGAGCAGACGTATCAATGCTAAGACCAGGGGCAGGTCCAGGTGCAAAGTTAGGCTGGTGGTTGTATTGAGGTTGAGGTGCGAACAGCGCGGGCTCTGATGTAGCACCCTGAGTCTGGCTCTCGTGCTGGATGAGGAAAGAAGGCATTGGCTGGCGAATCATGGAGAAATCAATAGCAGCAGGCACTGAGCGACTTCTTTGACGCTTGTGTCCACGAGGAGCTGGCGGGCCCATCAGACCAGAAGTATGGTCAGGGGCGAAGAGGTGGTTCATCTGGTGGTGAGGGTGCACCATGTGGTTGGGCTGACTGGCAGGGCGGTGCACAACAGGTGAGACCGGGGCAGATGTGACGCTGAAAGCACTAGGGTCGAAGACGTGGTGTCTGTTTTGGTAGGACTCAAGAGAGACAAGCTTCGCCAGCTGTCCACTGAGAACCTTGGAGGGACCACCGAGGTGGTGCACGAAGATACGGCTGGCTTGCTGGTCCTCTGTGAAATCGCCACATTCGTAGAAGCCACCGCTTCCGGAGCTGTCCATGTAGAACTTGGGAGGCCTGGTGAGCTCCACGATGAGGCCGCCGGATCGCTGAGAAGCACCCTCAGCTGCAGACTGAACATCTCCTTGTTCCAGAGAGATGTTCTTAATCCATGCGAAGGGATACTCGATCTTGTAACCTGCAGCGTCGTTGTGAATGTAGTAGGTGATACAAGCCTTTTCGGGCGAGTAGAAAATGACAAGGTCCATGGTGCTCTGGCCGACGCGACGCCATGTGCCGACTGACAGAGAGCGGCAGTGGAAGTGCTGGATGACGGTCTTGCCAGATGTGGTGTCCGTATTGAGCAGGAGGCCTGCATTGCCGTATGGGAAACCTTGACCGGGCATGCCGCCAACAGGTCTAGGGCCGTAAGCGTGCATAGCCAGGTACTGTCTCATGGAATCAGGAATGCTATCACAATCCTCGCCGCTCTCAATGCTGCGCTTAGCAATGTTCTTGATCTTAGCACGCCTATCATTTTCGTTAGTAAAGCTTTGATTGACACCGAGTGGCTTCCGTGTACGCACCTGTTCTGGAACCAAATTTGTACAGATCGCTCCGTCATGCTGATGTCCTGGGCGATACGCTCACGGACGAGAGCAGTGGGAGTAGGGTTCTTGTTAAATTCGACCTCGAGAGTGATGAGCTGGTCCTGAGTCGCACGCTGACGCTTCTGGTTCTTCTGTTGCTGTGTGAGAGTGCTCTTGCGCGGAGGCCTCCTAGCAGCCGCGGCCGCGGCAGCACTCGCTGAAGTCGGTGTCGATGAAGGAGGTGCCATGCTCGTTTGGTCGTCGTGCTGTGGCTGCGGAAGCTGAGGTGCTTGCATGACGTCTGCCATGATTGCTATTTGGTGCTGCACTGGGTATTCGAGCTTCGTAGGTATTCGTATCGGTTGCCGTTCAGCGTAGAAATAATTATAGAGTCCGCTTGTCGTATCTTGTCGTCGTTAAGAATGCGCGAGGCAGCGGTAGTTGGGACCGAAGCTTCGCCGTGAATAGACGAGGTGGTTGAGAGGGATGAGATGAGAGCCGTGTCGAGCACAGGCGTCCAGCAACCAGGCGGAGAGGTAAAAGGTATAGTATTGCTGCTGACCAGGAGCAAGCGGTGGTAGAATGGAAGGGTCGTCGACGCGTCGGTGGTGTCGAGATCGCCGGGGACAAAGAATGGTAGGTAAGTAAGCGAAGGGTGCCGGAAAGAGTGACGGCTGGCCCAGGTACGATGAAAGGAAGAGTTGTTGCAAAGCACCAGAGAGAGTGATGATGCAGTGCGGTGCTCGTGTGGATGACGAGAGGCAAGTGAGGTCCAGAGTGGGAAATGAGCGAGATAAGGCAGTCTACAGCGGGCGGTGGTGGTGGTGAGGAAGGAAACCAATTGTCCAGGGGGCTCTGTGCAGGCCCGAGCAGGTCTCAGCTTCAGGCGTACTCGGCGTCAGTGCGCAAAAGCCTCACACACGCGAGTATGCGCGGGCGAGAGGCGGGTACCTGACTGGGACCTGATCGAGCGCGCACCAAGTGGGTCTTGCAGGTCGGGGACTCTCTTCATGATGGCACGGCGGAACTGACTCGCCTCCTGACGGAGGAATATGCCGTGTGCTATAAGTAAACAAAGCATCTTCACTCGGCAGTAGTATGTGCTGTATGCCACTATGGAGAATTTACAGCCCGGGCATCATGATAAGTTATCCTGTAATCATGGTTATTGTTGAGTATAGCACTCAACACTCGTCGTGCCATTGCCATTGAATCCATACCAACACCACCACCAGTGCACTATTCCCGCCGGGGGTGGGTTGGCAGCAGGGAGGCGCCGTTGCACGTCTGCGACACCGCCAACGCTGTTACTTACTACCGCCCTATACATGCTTGACCGTACCGCGCTTTGTTCTCTCGCTCGCACCTCGATCGTCGCAGCACAGAGCTCGTCCTACTCGCCCTACCACTGCCATGGTCATAATTTTTCCTCCGTGCGGTGGTGGCCGTCTGCGTGGCTGTCGTGGCACGGCCGAATCCACCCGACTGCTGACAGGCCACTGCATCGTGCATCCGTATCGGATGTACAACAGGAGGGGTGCACGAACACAGCGGCGGCGAAGTCGAGCCGCCGTCGCCGTCGCTGTGAACTCGTGTAATCGCAGTCATTGATCCTGGACCTGCAGCGGGTAAACGCGTCGTGCATCGTGCCGAGTCGTAGCCCACGAGTGAGATCGGAGAATATTTTGCGTGGCTGCGGCGCAAGCGGCATGCTTAAGCATGGTTGGCGACACACGGCGCCTACACACCGCTGCATGCACGCCACCCACATCGCGTAGCAGGGATGCCCGCATTGCCCACAGGTGCAGGATTGCCGAGGCCGTGTTTGCGCTTTGGTAAGACATTTGATCTGGCCTCCCATCGCCGAACGCATGACAGATCTGCAGCCCGTACTTTCGTTGTGCAAGTCTGGTATAGGGACGCAGTGGCATATAAGCGAACGTCAGCCCCGTCTTCTCCTCGATCCTGCGCGCCACAAGCTGGACTGTATGCACCTACACAGAAGTGGGCGTGCTGTATAGTGTCTACACGAATTCCGAGATCTGGCCAATGGCATATTCCAGCAAGCAGTGGAGTCCATGGTTCGATGCGATGTCTCGTAGCTGTCGCAGTAGACAAGCGATATCTGGTGATGGAACCGATGTCTGATGGAACACATGATGCTTCCAGAACGTGCATGCCTGATTGCTCGAGTTCTGCTCTCCAGGACGTGTCGCTATTCGTGGTCCTCGCCTTGGCATATAGGACAACGTAAGTCGCAATATAGACGAGGCAGGCCAGCCCGGGACAACTCGAACAAGCCAAACTCTGGAGAAGAGGCAGATCAGATCTCCCTCTCCGCGCCAGCCGCCGCTGCCTTGTACGGTGCGGCCGCCTCCGGAGTCTTTACCCGCCAAGCGACACACCCATACCTAGCCTCCCATCAGTAGTCCCATGCGCATTCTACGATATGCCCAACATCCATATCGCAGATCGCTGATGAACTACCAGATGGGTGGATACCACCCATGCTCCAACATACTATACATAGGGCCACGACGTACCAGGTCCGTCCACGACTCGCGAATCGCAACCGTCGCTCGCAAGATGTCACAACTCGAAACCGACCGACTCGTACTGACCGCAATAATGGCGTATCGTTCTCCCACGCACAGCCCCGTCGACGCTGACTGACATGACATGACACGTCGATGCGCGACGCACTAGAAGAACCGCAGAGAATGGAAAGAATTCTACGGACGCCATCGCCGCCACGCTCAGACATGCGCGCGACTCGGATGCGATATCACGGGACTGCGCGGGCACGACGTGAGGTTGTGCTATGGTACCCGATGGATGCAAGCGGCATAGGCTGAGATCAGAGTTGGCCATGCGAAACACGTTAAGCGCATCGCGTCTCCCCGATGTGACCAAGGTAGACTGTCTCGACTCTCCCTAACGCTCTCTATGACGCACTGCCTCGCGAAATCCAATGCTCGCCGTGCTGATAGCGGCAGGCTGACGCTTAGTTTGCGTACGGATAAGCTTAAGCTTGCGGTTGCAGGGAAATTGCCAACGTTTCGACCGTTACACGTTGCGAGCTTGCGTGCGAGCCCTCGTCTAACGACAATGATGCCGACTGGATCGGTAGATGCATGTGTCTCTCGCCCTGCCTTCTACCCACCTCGACCTGCCCCTCCTTGGGAGCGTTGCACAAAGCACATACATAAAGGATGCACTTATGCTTTGGGACGTTGTGCCTATGGCATCAGTAGCAGTGATGCCGGAAGCGGGTTTTGGTTAAACGGCCACAGACCGTTTCGCGTTTCTTTCACGCGCAAGGTTACATAAGGTGAAATTGACAGCACACACACCGCTCGAGAACAACCGCTTCGATCTAATGCATAATAACGCCTTGCATACAAGTCCTACGTTGTCTTTGCTCTCCACTAACCCTTTGACCAAAACCCTTCTCCCGTTCTGACACAGGAGTACAAAAAGACAAGTTCCTCAACGCCTTGATCGACATCCGCGTATGTAGGTCCATCGCTCCGCCATCGTACACTACGGAAGTATCACCGCCATCCCTTGGTTCGGTGCAGTAGTCCCTAACCCATCCCCAACTCCATCCCTCACCAAAGCGTCGCATCCTTATCAAATCGATCCAGCTCTTTGCCAGCATCCTCCACGTCCTTCTTGGCCTTCATCCGCATGTAGAAAATCGGGCAATCGCGACTGGAGCAGATGACCTCGTTATGCATGCTGCCTTGACAGCGCTGGCACTGCGTCCACAGCCGTGAGAACCGCACCTCCACATCTGCCACCTTGCTCAACGACCGCGCGTAGAGCTCGCCGAATCTTGGTCTGCACTCGGCACCGACCGCGCCATGCTTCTCTTCCGCGCTCGTCAAGGGTTTCTTGCATCCAAGACATGTTTCAGTCTTCTTCGCGAACTTCATCAAACCGCCCATGGTGGGCGCTGCAACAGCAATGGACCGAGTGTGTGCGCCGGTAAGGAGTGACGCGGCCTGCTTCTCGCCCAGAATAGGTTCAAAGATACGTTCGAGGGGTTTGGAGAGCTGATTGTCCAGGTAGTACTTCGAGTCGATAGGCAGGTTGTTCTCAAGCACGAAGATGGGGTCCTCGGACTTCTCGTAGCCTTTGCTGCCGGCCGCGCCCTTGATCATGACATACGCAACACGATCACCAAGAGCAGGCGCGGATCCTGCGTCGCGTTTGCGCATTCGCTCGGCCAGCTCGACGTGAGCTTGTTTGCCAGCGTAATCGACCTTGGAAAGAGCTTTGGTGATGACAAGGTTGGACATATCGACCTTGTTCTGCAAGAGCTGAGAGATAGTGTCCTTGACGTAGCTATTGATGTGTCAGCAATTGATCGATACACACGCAGTCATGGCTGCACTTACTCTTGCGCACCCTGCACGTCACGGTCAATCAGCAACATTCTCAGGCTGGTTTCAATCACAGTCTGGACCAATCTACAGTTGTCACGTCTGACAGTCTCGATACCCTTGGTGTCCATCTTGTCATATTTTTCGGTGTTGGTCCAGTAAAGACCCGCATAACGCTTCTTGTTGATGAGTAGGTACGGAAAGTACACCTTCTCGAATTCCAGCTTGATGGGCTTGATGAACTTGTCGGAAACATGAATAGCAGCTTCGTTGCCAAGCTCCATGCACTTTGCAAGATCATTGGGTCCGAACTTCACCATGACGGAATCAGTATCACCGTAAATGACTTGTGCGTCGTGGGTGTAGCCGTTGGCGATGGTATAGCGGCTTTCGACTTCTTCTTTTGTCTTCTCAATCATTTGACGACCGTAGGCTGTTGTGCTGGATGCGACAGCCAGACAGGGCAATTTACCCACAGTGGCACCTGTGAGACCGTACACCGAGTTGGCACTGACTTTCAGAGCGAGTTGACGACCGTTCAGCACAGCCTTCTTGAATGGGTCGGTCTCCACGGCCAACTCTTTCTTCGCTCGCTTACGCGCACCCAGCAATTCTTCCAAAATAACTGTGAGGAGGCCCTTGCGAACTTTGGTTGTTGCGAACATGTCGCCATTTGGCGTGACGATGTAGTCCTCATCTTTGACGAACTTCAGCTTCTCCACAGCGTTCTTGTTGAGCAGTGTAGTGTAGCAAAGGTTGTGCGCCTGGATAATACTGGGGTACAGCGAAGCGAAATCGAGTGTTGCGATTGGCACGTCGTAGTATCCTCTTGTTGGCTCAATGACAGTGGCACCCTCGTATTGATCATCGGTGGCCTGAGAGCTGAGGTTGGGAATAACGAGCTGCTCTGTCAGTGCTTTCCGGTAGACTTGACTCAAGAATTTGATTTGTTGACCACGCGACAGAAGGTAGTTGAAAGGAACTCCCGTGACTCTTGCCATCTCGGTGTAGTTGACCAGGCACATGAGCTTGTCCATCAAGCGTTGTGGCAGGTAAGCATCCTTCAGACAGTAGACTGCGAGACGACGCCGTGATTCGGGAGTTCCGTTGAAAAGCTCTGTAATCATGGTGTGGTGCACGTCTTCCTTCTGTTCGTTTAGGAAGTGAGCACAGACGGAGTTGAGGGTGTAACTTCGCAGTTGATGGTCACGCTGAATCAGCTGAAGGAGATCGAGCTGCAAACGACCGTTGGTGTTGGTCGCTTTGGTGTCACGGTTACCCATCTGTTTGCTCGAGAAGTTCGTCTCTTTCGCTTGCGACTTGATGTTCTTGAGTCTCGTCCAGTAAGGGAATTTCTGCACCTTTAGATGCGCTGCTCGGTCGAGCAGATACGGAAAATCGAAATTTGCGATGTTGTAGCCGATAATGACATCCGGGTCCACCTCTTCCACGAAATCACGCCAAGCCATCAACATCTTGCTCTCTGCATCTGCGCCACCAAACTCGAAAACCTGGGTATTGACAATAAGACTGCATGTGTCCAGACAGAACACATTCCTGACAAATGGCTTGTCTTCACCGTATCGTGTGACAACGTTCGCGATTTGAATAACGGGATCGATGTTGGCTTCCGGGAAAACACCTTTGCGACCAGCGCACTCGATGTCAAAGCTCAGAACTCGCAATGGCGCCATCTTTGCCCAGTCACCGTCGATCGGGTGTGCGATGAGATCTCGGTAATGGCAGTAGGCTTCGATCTGGCAGTGGGAATGCCTGTCCTTGCCAGGAATCATGTGGTAATTTTGTGGATCGACTGACACCCATGACATGCCGGCGATGTGAGTGTCGACCATGAAACGGAGAACGTATTGAATGGCGTCGAATGTCAATATGCTGTTGTCTGCCGATTTCCAGAGGCCCTTGTAGTTCGCATTGCCCTGTTCGATGGTGGTACGTAGTCGAGGGAGGAATTTGGGATCCGTGACAGTGATTTTGAGATAAGGGCTCTTTTGGTTGCCCTGGAACCCGTACATGTTCTCGCGCATGACCATCTGTACTGAGAAGATGGCAGGTTGATGTTGTGCGAGCGTAGTCTCGAGGTATGCCTTGAAAGGTTCGCAATCCTTGGTACCAAAGTTGACAGGTGCAGCAACGTAGAGGTAATGCTTGAAGTCAGTGACATGTAACAGCACAGAGTGGCCATCATCTGTCACACCAAACAACTTCACACTCGCATTGCCGCCCTGAAACGTGCCTTCTTCGGCATCAATTTGTTGGAATGTGAGTCTGTCGGTCTTCTCGTTGAAGTCGTCCAGACTTGGTCGACCCCAATGTTGGTCCTTCTCTGCGTTCTTCTTCTTCAATGTGCCAATATCCTGGGTGAGCTTCTCCAGCACCTCCGACTCGAAGTGACTCTTCGGCTGGCTGGATCCTACCAAGCCGCCGTTGACATCTCTTCTCGCAGGCTTCATGAACTTGTTTGCGCCATCCTCCAGCTTCCGTCTCTTTGAAGGCGATGCCTGCTCATTGCGTCGAGAGCTTGTGCTGTCTTGTAGGATTCTCTTGGACTGCGAGTTTGACGACGACTGAGCAACTAAGCCCGGCATGATTGCAGGTGTATGTATTAGAGGTGGTGGGGTTGTTGGGACATGTGCAAACAACAGAGGGCGGGCGTCGTCTATCACGTCGAGACTCGAACTTCAGCACACGCGCAGCACTTTACGCGCTCCGCGCTTGCCAAGAATCTAGCGATCTAGCGTGACATGGCAATAACAAGGGACCCGGCGACTGCCCGTGCTTCTCGACTCGACTCGATTCACATGCGTGAGCAGAACGCACGATCTGGAAGTCACGGACAATTGCGCAGATCGTGTTCAGTCGGTATACCTCGACCAGCTGACCAAACATGCTTGAAAACTACGCAGCCACTATTCCGCATGAAGACTTATGGTCTTCGTTATGTACAACACTTCACATTATTCGGGTAGTGGAAAGTATAGCACACGATTTCATGCGAGTACCATCACGTGCAGGCCCTACACAAGAGAACCAGAATCCATCGAGATACTGATACAACCTCATGAGCACACGAGACGTGCCTGCTATACTACCTCGAGGTATCTTTGAAGGGTACGAGGGCCTTGCCCTTAAAAAGCTACCATATCCCTACGCGCAGATTTTTGATATAAGGGTGCTATACTTCCTACCATATATAAGGATGCAGCAGTCAAATCGGGACAATTGTTCCATCACTGGAGACTGCGGACCGGCTACACCCATCTAAGTTCAGCAACGAATACAAAATCAACATGACTACCAAGGAGACTCGGCACGCGGCTAGCGAGGTGTAAAAATCAATCTTCATTCAGTGGACAGCGGTCGACTCCCTAAAATCAAAACGCCTATAAACACCCATAGCTGTTTCCCAGCTAATGTTGACAGACAGAGTCAAAATGATGGGCATTTTCCCAGCAGCTCTTCGAACAGTCCATAGACTCCTTCACCATATCGATGTGTCCCAGTCGTATGTCATTCCAAACCTGGATCCTTGTGTGTTCATAACCCAGCACTGAAAGACAACAGTCTCAAGAGGGCTTGAGGAAGCCCGGTAGGTCCTCCATTACCTCACGAATCTTTTGCTCGGCAATCTCCAGACGCCCAAGGGACTTTTGGAGACTGAGTCGAACAAAGCACACCCTGTGTCGACTGTCATCAGCCATACCTGCTGATCTGTTGAAAGAGCTACCATAGTGCTTTCTGCGGTAACTTTATCGTGTAGTCACTGTATCGCCGAGTCCTTCACGTTGGACTTCAAGGACGTTGTATTCTGTGGGATTTTTTACCAAACAGCAGTGTGTCGACTTCTCGGAAATACTCAACATCGACATCAACAGTCCTGTCTTCCATATACAGGACTGCAGGTCCTCATCCTTCCAGACACCCCAGATGAGAAGGCCACCGATCTCCGATACACCAAAATCAAGAAGCGTGACTTCAAAAGGACTCGGAATGAGACTTGACGTTTCGATACATTTTTCAGCAGTATCCCTTCATGTCCAGTCCTTCGATCTTGCGTCAGTTGGCACAGAGTCCACTATCGACACGAGCAGACTATGGAATGTTCATGCAAACCTTATCTTCCCGTACCATGCTCGGATCGGTTCAAGAAATCCAAAACGAGGGATGAATGGCAGCATAACAGAATCGCATTACAAGATATCATCCCCTGCATACCATGACCAGAGGCCGGTTGCTCTGTCAATGCTCGGGGAAACATGGATCACGAGCCAGCATCGCAGCACATTTCTAACGTCTCTGTCTCCAGCCCGGAAGATCCACTAGCAGGGTTACTACCTAGCGTCGATACCCCTTCGCCTCCATCATCGTCAACTTTCGAGCCTACTGCTTCTATCTTGACTATCTATTGCCTGCACCCTGTCCACTCTCCAGACGTTCAGCATGCCTGCCTCATACGTCCGCCCCAAGCAGCAACAGAAAGGGAAGCAGCAGCGAGGGAAGCGACACGAACGGAAGCGAGACAACAGGCACTGGCAGGCGATCCAGGTGGCCTACCGCGCCTGGAGGGACTCGGATTCTCCGGATGAAAAGGCCGTCCGCACCTCCATCAATGCCGAATTCGCAAAGGCGGACTTACTGGTCCTGGTGAAGCGTTGAGGAAGGCCAAGAAATGGTCACGGTTGCATGTCGCCCTGGTTGAGCTCTCGACTTGACTCCGCGCTGCCAAAGACGACCTCCTCCTGCTTGCCGACTGGGTCGATGAGGGTGGTGTCCAGACTCTTACTCTGGAGCAGTTGGTCCGCGACTATGGCGCTACTACTACCATGCCGCAGCCTGACGCAAACTGCCGAGTCACTGCGCTAGATCTCCTCCGTCTTCGCGCCCGTGGCCTTCTTAACGACGCTGTCGACACCGCTGTACTGGAGACTATCTGTTCTCGAGTGCCTGGTACTGCTACGTGCCCCGTCCTCAGCAGAAAAGTCTCTGCCAATATATGCAAACAGTTGATGTCTCCAACCTGACAGAAGAGACAGCGGGTCGTTCTCACCCTCAATCATACCTTCCATTGGGTGGGAATATTCATCGACATTATCGCTTCTCAACACTTCGTCTACAATTTGTTTAGTCTGCACCACGTCGGCACTGCACACGCGCGCCATCTCATGGCATCGGTCGCCCAGCACGCACTCGATCCCGGCTGTGATTAGCACTTCCAGTCAAAGTATCTTGAGCTCCGAGCCGAACAGCAGCAGAACATTGCCTAGGATTGTGGTATCTTTCTCATCGCCGCCGCTTCTGCGTGGCTTTTGCTTGAGGTTCTCCCCCTACAGCGTCACATGGACGCCTGCCGTGCATTTTGTATGCACACTTTCGACGAGAAGTACGCGGCCTGGAAGAAAACACTTCCGCGAGACCTCCCGGTTACTCCAGCTTCGCCATCCGGAGCCGCATCTGCTCAGGCGGTTATGTTCCCGTCTATATTGTTGCGCAACCTAAATATGACCTCGGGTGCAGCGTTTTCGAAACTACGATCCTCGGCGTCGTCTTCTTTCATCAGTTGTACGGCTATTTCAAGACCCAAAACAGTTCCTTGACTGCCAGAGTGTTCGGAATATCCCAGACTTTCTGGTGTGATATTGCAGTGTTCGAGACACTGTGTATGCGTATTTTCCAGTCCGCGGCAGAAGCCGATGATGATCTTCCAGAGGATGACAGGGAATATAGCCTTCCCGTTGCGCGATTCGTTGTCTATGTATTATTGAAAATCGTATCATGCAGCGGTTCGGCGATCAGTACCACTCTCTTCTATGTCCCTTCGTCCTCAGGGTGGTCAATGACCAATCCAACCTAACCTGAGCGCTCAGATTGGATTGGTCAATTACGTAAGGAACCCTCGGATTGGTTGGATTGCTCGCGTAAGTGAGGTTGGTTAGATTAGTTGTAGGTTGTTCGTGGTATAGACGCCTGAGGCACTGATTTCGAAGTATCTGCTCCTTACAACTAATATTTGGCCTCCTAGGCATCTTTTGTATGTAATCCTCACCA
Organism: Melanodothis sp. VS III C KN 2; assembly: GCA_019775565.1. Lineage (NCBI taxonomy): Eukaryota > Fungi > Ascomycota > Dothideomycetes > Cladosporiales > Cladosporiaceae > Melanodothis > Melanodothis sp. VS III C KN 2. Next base: position 136,610 of record JACWFM010000030.1, on the reverse strand, counting down.
AATCCGTACCTCCCTTGCTCTTGAAAAGTTGCCCTTATCTTATGTTGTTAGTATAGCTACTCCTAAGGTCCTTAGAGGTTTTTCGGCATCTGAGGCGCGCTCTTCACTGATTTTTGTAGTGAACCTTGCCTTCCTTGCTCTCTTGAGGTGTCTGCTGCCGGAGTCGTGTTTGTGAAGACGCGTAGAGAGCGTGTTTATGAGATAATCGAGATGTGCCTAATCGCGGAGGTCTCGGGGGTCTTATGTCACGTACATAAGGCGAGAACGCGCGCTAGTTGGTCGGCGGCACCTTCCGTAGGCGTAGGGTCAGGGTTGGGGTCTACCTCAGAATTATAAAAACCATTCACTGACACCAAAATATGTCTATACTTCACTACAATGACCAATTCAACCAACCAGAGGCTACAGATTGGATTGGTCAATTACATAAGCAACTCAGAGGTTGGATTGAAGCTTGGCAACCAATCCAACTAATCCTTGGCAATCTGGGTTGGTCATTGACCACCCTGTTCGTCCTTCGCTATATCTGTATGTTTCGTGTCGTAGCAACCTGCAATGTGAACGACACAGTCGCAGTGGTTGTTAAACGTGGTCAAAGGTTCAATCTGGGTATGATCTAGCATTTCGCCGCTCGGTTCTTATATGTAGTTCTTGCGACTGAATCTCTTTCTATCAAATTGGAGTACCTCAACTTACCGATCATATGTACGACAGTCTGTCAGCTTTTTGCTGGTGATTTATCGAGTCCAATTGGTCGAGGCACATGATGTAAGCACGCTTCCTGGTTGTCGGATGGCATGCGGAGTTCGGCGCTTACATGCAGATGTTTGCGCATACTGGTAAGACTTGTCAACTTCCTCGACCACCTAGACCACGTGAAGACAACACGACGAGCATATGTGTATGCCATCAGGTTACTGCACCAGGGCCTGGTCGAGCTTCAACTTCCTCGCACGCATACGCAACGCAAATCCAGAAGACAACGCCAGCATGAGTCCGCATAAGCAACCCAGTTTCTCGCATTCTCCACTTGACCGGCTTCCAGCAGAAATTAGGAATATAATACATACAATGGTACTCACCTTCCGGCACGGCATCAGGTGCGACAAGTCCTCGTGGTTGCCTCCTGCAGGATGACACGTCGATCGCGCAAGCTCTGAGCATCATGTCGACCTGCAAGCAAGTCCGCAAAGAAACTAAGCTCTTGCTCTTCACCCTCAATGACGTCGTATCCTCTGAAGGACCAATCACACAACGATATTTCACTGTGACTTCAATTTATAAGCCGATATCGATGAAGACCGTCTCTCTATTGAACTCGATCCCACCCACATTACTCTCGCCTTCTAGTAGACTCGTCACTTGGATCCCTCCGGACATTGTCATGGACACTTTGGCGCCCCACCTGCAGGTTGCGCGGAATATCCAGCACTTGCAGTTTTATCTGGGTGTGATCTTGGGTCGCCATCGTTGGTGCGGTAGTTCGGACGAAAACGGCAGCGATTGCCACAAAGACAGCTTTCACAATACTCCCATCTGCTCCAGGGACGCGACGACATCGCTGAATGATTGCGCTCGTATCAAACTTGTCTTCCCGATCAACGATCTTCGAACGGCATTGGCTTTAGTGGAAGACCAGTATCGGGCGAAAGTTACTCTGGTCGAGACACACAGAGGCCATCGTATGTGTCCGGTACGTGTTGAGCTTGATAATCTTCTCGTGGGCCACCAACAAGTGCGTCGTGAACTACATGGGTTGGTAAAGCGGGTGTATGGACAAATGTGATCGAAATTGGCGAAATCGATCACCACGATGTTGAACTGTAATTCAGAAAATCTTGGACAACATATGACCATATTCAACATTGGTGAGTACCACTACGTGCTCGCAATAGCCTTAATCGTCATTTCAGACGACACACGATCATGAGATGTTTCGTGACGAGATCACGAAGGGTTAGGGTTGGGGCGGGCCGTTTTCACGACGCATCACACGATATGATGTTAAAGTAAACAAGCCATAGGAGAGCCTCCTACTACTTCCTTTCCTCTGCGTAAGACCTTGTTCACGACCAAGACCTCGCCTGTGTCGTAAGCGAACGTGCCTCAATTGGAGTGTAGAGGGGAATCTGAGAATACATTTTTTAGAAGACAAGATGACGTTACTTTCGTGAATATATACATGCACATTACGACCACGTCCAACCCAAGCGACGAAGAAACTTAGTTCTTGCGCCAGTACTTGCCCTTGCCCCTGCCGAACTTGGGCTTGACAACGAAAGCGCCGCGGTCAATAGTGTTGATGACAGTGTATCCAGAGTTGAAGGTGTAGTGGCTCCAGGTACCAGAATCCCAGACAGCTGAGCCGCCACCGGGAAGCTCATCATCCTGAGGGAAGACATCGAAGTACGCGATCTCCTCTACCTTGCTACCGTCGGGGTTCTTGGGGATGGAGCTGACGTCAAGGATACGGAGGCCGGCCTGGTAGTTGGACTGGTAGGCGAGACCCTCGTGCACAAACTGGTTGTGGTCGACGGAGCGGGTAGTGGATTTGTAGTAACCAGTGTTCTTCGGCTTCTCAAGGTTGGTGATGTCCCAGATGTAGGTGACAGGGAAGCCGTCCTTGGCGGGAGAGTTGGGAGCAGTGCGGGCAGGGTCGATCTCACCCTCGTCAAGCTCATCGTCCATGACGAGGTGTGTCTGCCACATGGGGTCGAGGACCCAGCCCTGGTGGGTATAAGATGCACCGACGTAGGGAGTGCGAGAGATGATCTTTCCGGCGTTGGGTCCGTTCTTGTTGGTCACATCGTAGATGGTAAGAGTGTCCTCGTTGTAACCGTAGCAGATATCGCGCCTGTATGGTTCAAGTCAGCAAAGTGTCTCAGAGGTTACACGAGCGAGCCCTTCACGTACCCAAAGTATTTCTTGTCAGGTCCGCGGTACACAATGCATTGAGCATCTGAGGGAACAAGTTAGCACATCGTCTCAGAGATCATGTCAAGTGACATTCGTTGGGGCCTCATACCATGTGTGTAGCCGTCCTGTGGTGCGCAACCAGTCTGGTATGGCTTAGTGGGATCATCAATGTTGATAAAGATGGGGCCACCAGCGCAGGTGGCGTTGCGACCAGCGCGGCCACCACAACCAACGGCAACGGCGTAGTTGAGCTCCTCGTTGGCAACTACGTTGTGCGAGCGGCCAGGGATACCGTCGGTGATGTTCATCCAGCCAATATCCTTCTTGACGTCGAAGGTCTTTGGGTTCTTTGGGCTGAGCTTGAGCAGCTTCTTCATGTCAAAGAATTGGATACCGTGACCAACACCCTCAGATCCGACAATCAGAGTGTCTCCGACCTTCTTGATCTCGCGCCAAATGACACTGTCGTTGCTGGCGGGCAGACGTCCAAGATATTCGAGCTGACCCTGCTTGGTCACTTCTGCGAAGGCGGCACCATAGGTCTGGCCAATGGCAACGAACTCCCTGCCAGTGCCCTTGTGAGTCCAGCCCCAGCTACCAGAGCCTTCGCCAACGGCATCACCGAGCTCGGCGTGAGTCTTGAAGTCGTAGAGGTCCTGGGGGTCTGTGGTCAGTCTTCCATCTTCCTAAGTAGCGATTCGTATGAACTTACAATGTCCTTGCACTTGTAGGTCTGGTTCTTGTCACCCTTGACGGCCTCAGCCTTGCCGTTCTTGCACTTGATCACATTCTTGTCAGGACGCTTCTTGCTGAAGCCGTTCCACTTCTTGGAGTCGTGGTTGCCAATGGCTCTCTGTTGAGCCCAGGCGCTCTCTTTGGCCTGCATCATGAATTCCATGACTTCGCCATTGGCATACTCCTCAGTAGAGAATCCAGCACCAGATGCCAGAGGCAAAAGTGCCGCGGCAGCGGCTGAGATTGCGGACCACTTCATCGTTGCAGAAAAATTGGTAGCTGTTAGAATTGGTGAATGACACTCCCAGGAAATCGCCTGCAGGCACCTCTGGTTTATATCTGCCTAGTATGCGGAACACATTATCCCGCAATGGGCACGATTGTCGCTCACGCGACAGCCACATGCTGTGCATGTCGATTATTGCCATACGAATACCTTCCTAACCAGGCACCGCCGGGCCATGGCCAAGATTCTTATCAACACCTCTGAACGCATTCCTCAAGGCTCTGGTTGTCGACCTCGCTGGGCATGTCTTGGGAAAGTCTTGGGCAAATATACACGCATGGCCCGAGGTAATACGGGGGATCCAATTCGCTAGGACCCAGTGGCGAAGCTTGGCCAAGACTACAAGCTCGGGCATGTTGCAATCTCAGGTTGCAGGTCCTGGACTAATAGGTAGTAGGCGCGAGTCGGACACATGTGTAGTCGAAAACCTTGGTAAGGTGATGTGCACCAGGGCTTTCCGAAATGGGAAGGTGGGAAAATGATAAACAGGTACCGCGTAGTAAAGGTCTGGCCTGCGAGGGGTATCCTTGCTAAGTGCAAAGTCTCCACTCTCCACGAACTTTCGACAGCGCCCATTCCGACTTCACTCTGCAGGAATTTCGGTTCAATTATCATGTTCAACACCACTGCGACTTGTTCGCAGCATGAGCCTAAATACCGCAATCCACATCTACATTCCGATCGTTACGCCTTCCGATATAACATGAGCCTAATGCTGTTTGTGGAAGAACATTCCACCATCAATGCATGTCAGCACGCTATAATGCAGGTCGGTATTGTTGTGACTAAAGCACTAGCGTGACCATCAAGTACACAAACGGGTGACTAGCCCTGCTGCCTGCTTTTCGTACCGATCATTATGGTCACAATGACTGGACACAACCGAACGATCGGACATAGCGGACTTGTTGCATTCTTCCGCATTGCAGCGCGATTTTGATCTCTCATCCGCACCAGAGGTCCATTGCTGAACCATGCGGAGGTGCGTTTGCAGCCAATATCTCTTGACCTGCCAGTGTTGACGACAATGCTGTCATTGCGAGTTACATATGAAGTCGAAGATGATAGATATGTTTGATTCAAGGTTGTATTCAAGGTTATATATTTGCTCAGACTTGCTCAGATCTGCAAGTCTGCGGCACGTGTTCCGTGCCCGGTTGCACAAGTACAGTATCTTACCATCGTGTCACCAGTTCCTTCGAGGCATCTCGTGCATTAACATACAAACCAAAGCACTGCCATACTGGTGTGCATCAATCGGCGTCCGGGAACTCGGAGACGAAATCATTGATGTCTCGCAAGTATTGACGTGAGTCTTCCAGTCCCTTTTTGAATTGGCGCAACATCGCGCGTACAGGGCACAACCGGTGCAAGCGGTGTGGATGAAGTTGCTCCAATTTGTCGTCAAGCACCTTATCGATCCGACTCAGCGCTGCCTTGAGATCGACACCGACTTGAAGGTTGAGGCGAAAGTGACTGCATCCATGCATAGTGAGAGGAGTATCCTGGCTGCAGATACGTGCCGCGCCGTCTTTCGAGGAATTCCAGGGGTGGAAATCCACATCCATGTCTAGGAAAAGCTGGGACGGACGGATCGCTTGCGAGGTTGTGAGGAACAAGTGTCTCAGTCCTCCGGCAGACCACTGGCATTCTAGCCCCAAACTCTCCTTGTAACAATGGACATTGCACTAAACAGGCAGGATGATACGTTCTAAGTCAAGGTCAAGGCTGTACGGTAGTGTCTTGAGCAGCGGTGAGAGGCGTTCCACTTCCTCCACGGAGTGTTGGAGACCATAGCCCACAACTTTGATGTCGTTCAGTGAAAAGAACAAATTTCCAGCCTCGAATCGAATCTGCTTGCAAGTGGCCAGGATGTTGAGTGCTGAATAGATCTTAGAGCACGCGGTTGATGGCCTGATATCATACTTGCTGAAGAATGAAGACATACAGGTGCTGTAGGAATCAAGCTCGTAAGAGTCCGAAGGTGTCAATGCCAGGGAGAGGATTTCATTGCGCAGTTCCGGAGGCAAGCGGCCGACAGGCGAGTTCTCTAAACCGCTGATGCTGGCCACTTGCACCTGCGCTGGTACCTGCTCGGCATGAAGGGTACCGGAGTGAGTTGCAGCGTCGCTCTCAGTGGTGTTGGTCGGCTGCGGTGTAGCGGTAGTCGAGGTCATGGCGTGTGCCATTTCGGAGATCAGTGGTTCAATTTAGTGGCGGAGCTCACGCTTGTACCGAGATGGCGACGTGGTCAGTTCAATGGTGTTTGCGTGGTAGTCGTGAGAAGATGTGGTGCAAGAATGTTGTACTGGTCGTGGATTGAGAAGTCAGTGCTTATGAGTATCTGGCTGACTGAGTTCTAAGGCTTGTGATAAATCGTCCATGTCATCGCCTGTGCGACACGACTTTCGCAGCACGTGAACATCAAGCAAACGCTGGCACCACATGCTCGGACATTGCCGGCTTTAACTGAGAGCGAAGTGAACTTTCAATGCGAAACACATGACTTTCATGGACCCGAACACTTCTTCCACCCACGATTCCTCCAGAATTGTAAGTCAATGTCCCTACACTTCAGGTCTGAGCCTAACAAATCCGATCCACCTTCTCTCGCAAATACTGACGTACAATCACCAGGCCACACTCAAGTTTCTGCCTCATCGCTCGCACATAACACAACCGATGCAAATAGTGGCGCTGGATCAAATCCAAACTGTCATCAATAGCCTTATCAACCAGCCTCCTTGCCTCGACACGGTCACCCAACGGCACGACGCACTGAATCCGCCGGCAGTCGCTCATGAGGATCGGACCATCCCGCTTGCAAAGACAAAACATCCTCCCAAACCGCTAAGTGGTGATACTTCATGTTCAGGCCGATGAAAAGCTGAGTGGCCGGACTGCTCGCGCGTATATGGACAACGCATCGTCCAGCCCGTCGATTCGTTTCCCAGGGGTCGCTCCCGCCCGTTGTCGCTCCTCGCGAAAGGCGAAGTCGTGGCCAACCCAATCCTCCCACAACACAACTCGACCAGAGCTTATACTGAACAGAGACGGCGCGTCCCTAGTGGGCGGTGTATTTCGCGATATGCCAGACTGTCACTCTTTCATCCTGCTATCATCGACGTCTTGTACGTTGACATCGTTCGACGAAAGCAGCCCGCTCGTGAAATCGGACCGGATCTGGCGGCACGTAGCCATGAAGCCGAGAGCCCTCAAAGTCGTTTTGCAGACGCTTGTGGCCGGTATTACTGGCGGGCTTGCGGGATCGAAGAGCATATAACCGTTCTGGCGTTCGTATGTAGAGACCCAGTCCGCGAGACCGCGGGCTCGAAGGTTGATACCTGCAGAGCGGACAAGAGCTATTTCGAAGATCATGGCGCGGAGCTCAGGTGGCAACCGTAGGAGAGGAAAGCTTTGCGTGCCTTCACCGCTGACAACGTGAACAAGCGGTTCTTCGGTGCCATCTTCAACATGTGTGTCGTCGGCGTGGTGTGTCTCTTTGGGTCCGGTGGCATCGCTTGTGGGCTGTAAGTTAGCATCTGGCACTGACGGAGTCTTTTTGGTATGCAAGTATTGCCGTATTTTCCGCCCAATGAGTTGTACGCGTAGACAATCCAGTGTCGAAAGGTTCGTCATGATTACGAACTCTTGTACGGGCATGAGGAGGAAATTGGTTTTGAATGCGTTGGCCACAGCTGGCTCCGACCCGAAAGGCGATCATGATTTATTAACTAACTCACAATACTTTACAAGCTAGATGGAGACAATACCAAGCTGTTGGCACACGCGGTTTCTCCATATTTCGTACAGACGGGTAGGCGCGAGTCCTGAGAGCAAACGGAGGTCATCGGCATGAGGATTAGTCGGACATGGTGAGCTATAGCTAACGAGTCAGTGATTGAAGCTCAATAAACATCCAGCAAACGCCCTCAAGCGCATTGACAAACGTGAAATCGCCAGTAACTTGTCGTCACGCCAGGGTGTGCTTTGCAGCAGGTAGCCGGCCGTAGCTTATGCATGTGTTGCAGCAGACAAACACAAGAGGCAAAGACCTCACCACTACGACGATCACATTGCTTGAAAAGCAAAAAGATTTGGTGCATCTCAAGGCAGTCACCGCGCATGGAAGCGCAGACAACCGCGCGACGAGATAAAGATTGATGTGCAACTCTAAGCTACATCTAAGCTATCTTAGACCACCAAAGGATATTCAGCACAGCCAGCCGCTATTGACGACATGGCAATAAAAGAAGCAATATGCTGAAACTTCTGTACATGAAAATGGTAAAAGAAGAAGCAGAGGGAACAGTTGTGGCAAAAGTGTTTGGAAGAGCCGTTCAATCCGTGATCCCATGTCTTCAAAGCGTAGCTGCTAATACAAGCTCACTTTTTGATAATTTTCCTGACCCTGAAAGAGCAAAATAGAAAAGCCCGAAGAAAAACGCCGCTGATAGGGATGCTTATGCTTGTCGTGAGTCCGTGATGGGCTGACCTGCAGTTTCCCTGATGTTGGGAAATTCAGACCCTAGAGAGAACGCCGATGATGCTAGTTGATGTTGTAACGCTTGAACGCAGCAAATAAAAAGAGGGAAAGCCGGCGTGTAGAATCATGCGAAAGGCATGCGATGCATGCCTTCAGTGGCCGGCACTGACACGAAACGAATAAATCAGACCGCCGTCAGTCGAAGTTCGATCATTAACCACACAGGCCGATGAGTCAAGCAAATGGATCACAGAGAAGCCAGTCCTACTGGTTCGCAAAGCCAGGCCACTGGTGTACAGGGGTCATTGCGTGCTGCTGGTTACCATCAAGCCAAACGTTCTGAGCGACATAAGGCAAGTGACCAGTCTGCGGTTGCTGTACAGATTTTCCGAGTGGCTGATAGCGCATCCTCTGGAATTCTGTACTCTGTGGGCGATGCTGCAGCGCGCCGGATGGTGGAGGGTAAAGCAGAGTCGATACGTTGTGTACCGGCCTGTACGGCGAGTTGCGCTGCTGGAGGAAGTAGGTGGGAGAAACTTGCGTCGGTGGGTGTAGAGCAGCGGCCGAAGGTTGAAGTCCGTTGGTCGGCGATGCACCAGCAGATCCTGGGAAGGGACTTTGCTGTCTCGACTGGTACTGAGAATGCAATTGAGACACAGGTTGTGAGGACGGCCCAGCCGTCACACCAGCATGGACATTTGAAGCACCGGTGGTGGAAGGGAAGACCATACCCATCGCCCTAGCAGGGACGTTTAGAGGAGGTAGATGGTGGGTTTGCGAGATAGGCATGGAAATGTTTCCATTCGATGCTGAGCTGGTGGGAATGGGAAGGCTCGGTAGTGTGAGCCTTGGGTTGTGGCCGACATTTGTAGGATAACGAGGCGATGCATAATCTTGCAAGCCACTGGCGAGACGCTTGGCTGGAGGCTCGGTGGCTGAGTCATCGCGGCTCCTCTTTTTCGACTCCGTATAGCTGGTGTTGCTGGCAGGCATGAGTGATAGTGGCGAAGGTGCAGGAGTAGGACCATGTGGATTGGTAGCATTGTAGCTGAAACCAGTGTGAGCCACATCGGCAGCGTAGGGTGGCGAAGCTTGGTTTGATGCTGGAGGAGAAGGCAACGCCATTGGGAGCTGCAAAGATGAAGCAGGTGGGAGAATTGGAACAGGGCGTGCCTGAACAGGAGGCGGGTTTGCAGCTCGGTCAAGGAAAGATGCGTATTTGCCAAGCAAAGTTTGCCACTTTGACCAGTCGTCAACATCCGTGAAAAGGTTGTATTTCATGTTGCTAAGGAATTCAACCTCCATAATGTGGACTTCGGCAACGTTGATTCCAGATACCTCAGCCCAGGTTTTGTTCGTATAAGTGTTGTCGTCCAAGAATTTGTTGCCCAGCATGAGAGCAACTGTGAGCAGCCTGTATTCACTTCCAGGCTTGCCCTTGACGGCGGGATTGAGCTTCTTCAGACGGTAAACGAAAAGCAATGCCAAAAGAACAACATTCTGAGCCACAAGCGTGGTGGAGAGAATTGTGGTGACCCATTTGCGGAAACCAGTTGTCGGAGTCGCATCCTTGCACAATTTCCTAGGTGGCTGAAGAGAGATAGGCGAGTCTTCGATTTGTTGGAGTAGATCTGATGATTCGAACCAGAAGAGACATGTGATCTAGAATTATCATCAGCAAATTGATATTTTCCATCACGGGACTTTTAAAGACTCACCTCTGCCGCAAGCTCTGACAAACTCCCTCCGCTGTCATTCACAGATTTGGGAATCTGGAACGATGGAGCAATCGCGTTGTGATTTGGCTTGTGCACCCGTGAATGTGTCTCGATTGCTGAATCAAGCGCGGAAGCTCGTGTTTGCGTCGTCGGGCTGACTTTGACATCTCTTGATTCGACCGTGTGGTTCTGTGCGGAAGGCTCATGCGACGGGTACTTGGCTACCGGAGCTCTATATGTCGAATGTGAAGGCATGTGGTTGTTGTACTGCTGGCTGTAATCTTGGTTGGTGGCATGTTGCGGAGCGTGGCTGACGTTGTTCATGTCAGGCGGCGGGGTGAGGGACCTGTTCAGGTCCTGTGTGTTGGTGTAAGAGGCCCAGTCCGCTCGTGAGGAAACGTAGTTGTGAGGTTGGCGGTTGATGGTGCTGTCTCTCGCGGCGAAAGGGTCCCTGAACTGGATTGCGGCGTTGGCATACATTGGATGCGGCGGATGTATGCTGATTATGAGGGAGAGGCGTGAGGTGTTGGTGAGCAGAGGGCACTTGGCCGGCCTGTCATGTGCGGCCGCAGTGCAGTGTAGTGGCGTGGCAGTAGCGTGGAGGTGTCAGTCGGAGTGCAGTGCAGTGGAGTGCAACTGGCGAGCGTGGTTGAGGTTGGTGGTAAGGTAAGAGACGAAGAAGAAGAAAGGTCGATGGCAAGAGCCGAGACAGGCAGGTGAGGTGAGGTCAGGGCAGGCCGGGTAGGGCAGGTGCGTGTGAGAGGAGGGTGAGTGTTGTTGACGAGGATTGCGTGAAGCAAGGGCCGCGGCAGCAAGGCTAGGTATGGTAGGTTGGAGTCTGGGTGGTGGGAAGGAAGGAGAACTTGAGAAGTGAATGGTGAGGTGGACGAATGCCTGCGGACTATTGGGTCATTGGGGCCGGCAGCAGCACCCTCATCTCAGTTGGCGCCGAGGTGTGTGCAAGCGTGCGAGCAAGCCGTGGTGAGCAGCAGTGAGGTGGTCAAGGTTCGGCTCTGATCAGGTTAACGGCAGGGTGATTATCGTCTAACAGCACCAGCAGCAGCCTGCTCGGCGCAGGCGGTGGGAGCGAGCAGTGAAGCGCAGGCCAGCCAGCAGAGGAGACCTGGAGCATGGAGCATGGAGCATGGAGCCACCCTCCTCGCTGCGACCGACTCATTACCTGGGAGCGGGCGGGCAACGAGCCACAAGCACAAGCATGGAGCGTAATCGCCTGAGCCAGCCAGGCGACGTTGGAAGCAAGTAGATCGCCAGACAGAGACGCGTGCGAGGCGCAGGCACTGATGTCAGGTAAGAAGCTAGGTACAGAGCATACACTACAGACAGACAAGGAAGGGAAAAGATGATGAGAAATGCCGCCCGCCGGGCCACTCTCTGCTAGCGCGTGTCTCGCTAAACGCCCTGCCAAAGAATCATAACACGAATGCGACGGCACGCCCACGATCCATCGCAGCCATCTCCCCGTGCGTGCGTGCGTGCGTGCGTGCGTGCCAGTCATGTCGCCGGCGGTGCGGTGCCACATCTCGCATGCGGAAAAGAAGGGGCACAGAAGCCTTAGCAGCCTCACTAATCACCGCCGTCGCAAGAGTCCGAGCCTGGCGTGCGCGCAGCGCTCCCGCTATCCGTTCTCATGCCGGGGGCACTTGTCATGTGTGTGTGTATGTGTGCATGTATGTATATTTGTGCAGTACTTGCTGTAGGTACATACAGCGAATCCAGTACAGTCAGAAGAGCCCGTCGTATCATCCTGCAGCTGCATCAGCAGCAACGGCAACAGCAACAGCAAAAGTAACACACCAGCCACACTCACCGGCTATGCCCTACCCTGATCTCTGTGTCACGCCGCATGCGTTTGACGAGTTTGTACGTAGCAATAAGTCAGTCAGTACCGTGTGTGCACCGTGCTGGATGTACCGCACCGCGCCGTGGGTGTGAGCATATGCAAAAGCACCAGCCGTCATATGCTCGCCCGACGGAGCCAGCGTCCGGGCTGCGACATTGCAGTGTCTGGCTCCGGTTGGCCCACAGTGCTGGGCAGGCTAGTGGGGCAGCACAACCTAGCATCTGCTGCTCGCCGCCGTCCGCTCGTTTTACAGCGCAGACACTGGACGCTCCACTAAACGGCTGCTGCTACTGCTGCTGCTGCTGGGCCCAGAGACATGTCGCGGCCGGATCGCCCGCAACGAGCGAGCCAGGCTCGCGCAAGCGTGTGCAAAGCAAGTAGAGCCCTGGCACGGGGCGGCGCTGTGGCTAAACAACCGCTGCTGGTGCTGCTGCTGAGTCTGCCCAGTCGTCCGAGCGGCACGTATCACGCTGTCCCGAAGCTTGCGCATGCCATGGTCCGAGGAAGGAGCTGGAGCAAAGAGAGGGGTGTTACCGCGTGTGGGTGTGTGAGTGAAGTGTGTTTGCCCAGCCTGGAGCAGGCCTCCGCGAGCGTTTCCGCCGTCGTCGTGCCCGCCCAACCCACGCTGGCGGAGTTCGCCGGCATGGATGTGTCTTTCGCTGGACACGCTTTTTGCGCTCTAGTGCAGCCGCGCATCACCAGTCAGGCAAGCCCTGATATGATGATGCTCCGGCGAGGCGTTGTTCGCGTTGCGTTGCTTTGCCCTGCGTTGCCTCTGTCTGTCTCTTTAAGTGGATCGTCAGTGCGTGAGCCTGCAGACTGTGCAAAAAAGCGTCGGGGCTGAGAAACAGGCCCAGGACGACTCGTACCGCCTACGAGCACCATAGCACCACTCCACACACCCACGCAAGCCGGCGTGCCGGACCCCGTCAAAAGAATGCACGAATATCAATACAGTACATTACAGTACAGGCACTTGCAATCTGGCGAGACCAACAGTGCACCACCGCCCCCATTCCGTAGCTGCCGTGTGCGCTCGCGTCCATCCTTCTTTCCTGCACCCGTAGTTCACCCTCGCAGGCAGGCTGCGTGCGTCTGGCTCGATGACTTGTCTCATCGGCATGGCACGCAATCAACATCGAAAACATCCATGCCCAGCTTGCAGGCAGGCAGGCTCAGCAGGCAGGCGATCCATTTGCTCAACGCACGCAACGCAACTCGTCCGTTGGCTGCTGACCCGACTTCTGGCCAGCCAGCCCAACAAGCCAGCCGGCCGTGGCGCAAGCAGAAGGCCAGAGCCGGGCCCGTATGATTTAGCATTGGCACTCTATCTATCGGTAGATGGCTCGGCGCCAGAGGATTGAAGCTACATATACTAATAGCGGCGACGCGGCAAGAATAATGACCTTGCGAGACTTCCGTAGTAGACGATGATATTACCTGATCCAACAAGGTGTATGCATATCGGCCGTGCATGCTGTGCAGGCAGGCCTCCCAGATTGCCTTATGCCTGGCCCGTGCCCGCAGAGCCAATCCGCACCCTGAAAAGTAGCGTTTGCAGCTTGCTTTGCTCGCCTGCATGTTACGGCGGCGGAGGTGTGTGATGGCGGATTCCGGCGGACTAAAATCATCGTTGCTACTCCCGTACCTGTTGTCTCAGGCGGTGGGCGTTGGACAAGGGCTACCCAAAAAGCAATACCACGACGGCAGTACCTTGCCTCAACCCTGGGCTGACTCGCAAGTCTGTTATTGCTGTGGATGCCGTGCGGCGCCAGCGATCAGCGGCCATGCATTAGGTGTATCGAAGGAGTGTCGCCGTGATACGATGGGCTCCGTATGACATGTACTGGATATGTGTGAAGCTGTCGCGTCCAGAGCGAGTTTCGAGATCCATCGTAACGCAAGCAATCACCTGCACTAAGCGCTGGTGCTTCGCTTGGGCGTCTCGCAGGAGGAAGGTGCAGATGACCACGACGACGATGAGATTAACAATGCCACACGCACACTGTCATGTCGCCGTGTCCTATCATACAACCGATGAAGTCAATAATCTACAGGTCATATACGTCGTACCTTTCGACCAACTAAAACTATCTCCGTACATCTCACGGGAGCCAAGCCATTTCTGGACGTATCGTAAGCCACTGCTGGGACGCCCTGCTGCCCTGCAACACGATCGCGTGCGCGCGGTGAACTCTGCCTTGTCTTGCCCCTCAGCCGCGTGCATATCTCTCTACTCGGACCGCACGGCGTCGCTTAAGGGGACTTCCCTAGACGCGCACTATCTTTCAACGAGCCATAGTAGTGGCGAGTACGAGGCTCGTCACAGCTTCGTACCCTGCGGCGGCGTTGCAGCTAGATGGCGGTCGATCGCTATACCTCCCCTCCAGTGGTGAGCACCAAAAGCCGGGCCAGCCGTGGGTTTCATCGGTATCTTAGTCGCGCCGACACACGCGGAAGGCAGTAGGTTCTTCGAACAAGTGGAGGCCTCTCGCCCTAGGCCGGAATAGGACAGATGATTGAGTGCATGATGAGACAAGGCCAGCGTGTCACGGCCGCGGATCGCAGGGACGCATTTGAAGACACATAGTAACACAGTTGGTGCGTGAGCTGGCGAACAATTCGACTGGTGGAACCGTTGCGGTGCACATCACATCACGGATGCGGTGCGCTTGTGTCATCATCGTCGCGACAGATTGCGATTATCGGGCGCGAGTCCACGAACCTGATTTTTTTTAGACTGGGCACGATGGATTACAGTGGCACCAAAGCTACACCTCCGATGTCACCGCTCATCTCGCTCCTGCCTGCCTGCCTCCGCTGTGGAGTGGATATGGCACGCGGCGGATGTGACCTGCAAAGACCTTTCGAGAGGAACAGACTTCGTCTTGGCCAGAGAAAGGCTGGCGTGGCACAGCGACTAATGCTGGAGAGGCGAAAGGCCAGACCAGACAGGCGGGAGCCTTGAGCGAGTAGCAGTAACTAGTGCTTTGCATAAGCATGGTTATTTGCTGGCAGACTTTTGGTGAGCCTCCGCTTAGCAACCAGCTCAGATCAAGGATGATGATGATGATGATGATCAGAAGTGCTGGCCTGGGCTAGGGATGCTCCGAAGTGGCGGCGCAAGAATAGTCGTTTTACTGCAATCATTATTGGGCCAATCGGGCACTGCATGCACGCCTGTCTCGTCGCCTCTGGCTAGATGCTGTCACCCTCGCGCCCTCTTACCCTTCATCTCCCCACCCAACCTCGAGGCAAGCAGGCTGAAACTTTTGCCTTTGTAGCCCTGATCCCACGGCTGCGCAGGACTTTCCTGAATCGTGTTCGTCGTCCTCACTTGAAGATCCGCCCTTTTCGCTAGTCGCCTCCTTCGCATGCACCGCGCAAGCATGATGCCGTGGCGCAGCTAGCCATTTGCTCGACCGTGTGACAACGCGTTTATCTTTCTATCTTTTGCGGGCCAAGTACATCCGTACTCCTGAACCAACGTCTGCACGGCTTCTGCGGATGCCTCGCGTGTCACCTCCCTTCGGTCCGGCGACCTGCTTTGGCACTTCTGGCTAATCCTATCCACCTTCGCGATCTTACCTGAACTCGTGGGCCTATAGGAGAGCCCGAGTGCGAGACCTTCCTGAACTCTGGGCAAGACTGTATCCAGTCCGTCACTCCATGGGTTGTGCCGCCGGCTTACTTTAGACGACGCAGGCATCTGGTCGTACCGCCCAGAGATCGCCAACAGCGAACTCCACCGTATCATTCCATCACCAAGGATCGGGTCTCATGTCGGCTGCTTTCTAGTATTGTTTCCCTGCAGCTAGGCGTTGCGCGTTGCACCACTACAGACATCAGGGATTCACAATATTTCTCAACACCATCACACGCCGGAGTGTCGGCTTCTCTGACTCGACACATGTTCATGGCGTTGCTCGCGTCGGCCTCTCTTTAAACCCTTTTGATAAATCAGATGACTGACTACTGCAGCAAGCGGTCCAAAGTCGGGTCCTTTAATGGGCAAACTCATCTTGCTCGCAGTCTCCACCAAGCCCAAAGTCGAGATCGGCATTTACTTCTGATTGAACGTTGGACAAGCTTCCTCCGGTATTGCGTATACGAAGCGCAAAAAAACTATATGCAGTTTCAACGCCACCCTGTGCGCCAGAATAACACCTGACTGTTGTCCGTCAGCCGTGTCATTTCCGCGTTATCCTTGCATCGGCCGATGCTAGCATTTTTTGCATTCGCCAAACAGTGGTCTTTCGGCTGTTATACCCACCCACACCATGTCTGCGACGTTGTCTTGTCATTCCTGTTTCGAACTGAGTACGCCGGAGGTCTATCGGACGTGATACACTTGAGGGCTAGGCGCCAGGATAAGCTCATGCATGTCGTGCACTCTCGCCAAACACTGCGCTACCTCTTGGTTCGGAAAATGTGTCTTCCAGGATAATTTAATCCGATCGTCATGATGCTTCGTGTTCCTTTTCCAGACCGAGGTTTTCGCTGTAACCTGACCCCGCGTTTCCATTTGCATCACTGACCGTAGACTAGTCTCATGAGATTTACGGCTGAAGCCTCCCCTCGTGGCACCAGATCTCTCGCAGCCACAAAGTGGTCCGAGCGATAGGATAATGCACATTTCCGCCGAAATCGACAACAAATCCTCCCAAGCAAACTCGGACACGAAGTTTCGCCGCTTTTTCATGCAATATCTTGCCCTCGTCGACGGCAGTAATTGGCGGATGTGGCTTGTTTGGACAGTGACTGGGCTTGAGGTCTCCCCAACTACTGTGTCCGCCGAATCGGCCGCCCGGGGAATCTTCCGCTCCACTCGGATTTACCTCGTTCGTGTGCATTGTGGAGATCATCACACCACGATAGAGGAAGCCTCTTGCGTGTGCTGAGCACTCTTTATTCTTCTCTCACCATATGCAGTGCAATGAATGTGGGATTCGACGATATCACTGACTGATTCACCTGTACTCAACATTCGCCGCTCGCCGAGGAACCAGGATTGCCGGGTTTGCCCACTGCAGGTGGACCGTTGGTAGGGATGACTTTACGCCGACTTGTGCTCTCGAATTCCCCTGGTCGGAGACCTTCATTCAGTGGACATCTTTTTCCTTGCTTGTGGGTCGCTTTGCGCCTTTCTGTTGCCGTGAGCAATGTCGGAAATGGCCTCATGGAGGGCTACTGTGGCTGCTGACGAAAGTATGTCGACCGTGACTGGACCATCCGGAGCCTTTCGTGCGTGCTTGCCGAGTCACGCATTCCGTAACTATTATGCCTGGCCATCGATAGTATGAGGCACGCGATCGACTTGACCGTTCCCAGGGGGCAATTGCTTAAGTCATGACTGAGTGAGGGCGCTATTAAAGGCGTTGCTTGTGCTCGGGTGCCTTACTTGAAATCGGTCTTTGACAGACAGATCATAGTTCACCGGAGTCACTGCCAAACTGTTCGACCCGATTAGACGACGAATCAGACATGTGGTCTTTGGGCTCGTAGGTCGTTGACTGTGTTGAGGGAGCCTAGGCGCATTCTAGCATCTCTACAAACGAATTCGAGGTAGGTCTATCTTCCTTCTTTCTGTGGTGGGATTTTTGTAGGTGTGTGCAGCTCATAGCCAGGTGACATGGATGTTTCGAGCAGGTCATCGACTCGAAGGTTGATGTGATATGAATGGTTTGTTGGTCTACTTTGTCTGGTAACAGTTCGACATGTAATAAAACATCACGTTTGTTCGATTGACGTATCTGAGTCCTGTCTGGTTCCCATGGGCTTGAGGGCCGTCTGCTTGGGGATCGTCTGTTCTTTGCTTTGGTGGTATGGACTCATCTGTGAGTGCACTCCAACATAAAGCGCCTATATGTCTCATAAGCTCGTGATCTATGGCAATCGGACGACCTTACTTTTCAACTGCGATACGATCTATTGACATAACGATCTCGAGCATATATAGAGCTAGTCTCTCCGTGGCATCTGAGCTACTGCCATCGCGCATAGGCATTGTAGAAGCATTGTTTCATCTGGGTTACGACCTGTTCACCTCGCCACGTACACAGCTGTGTGCCTCCGTGGCATCTAAGCTACTGTCGTCGATCGTAATGGTTGAAACACGTCGAGTACCATTAAGAACACATGTAACCTTTGATGCAAAGACTGTATGTATTTCTAGTCGAAGTATCGAGAACGGCTTCACGCCCAGAACAATGCTCTCAATAGCGTGACAACCCAATGATGCCCAAACCCGCTCATATACCAACACCAGATACCTCTCACGACTGAAAGTGAGTCACCAAATGCAGTGTTCGACGTGCCAGAGGATGTCGTCGATATTGATGACCTAGAATAAGGGTTAGTGTTTTGGGCTATCTCGAATTTCCGATTCGCGGAACTATACCGGGAGTCTTCACCTGGCTCTAGAGGAACAATTACCATTGTCGAAAGCGCATTGCGACAGGCGCCATCGCTAAGATCACCGCCAACATGCCTCCCAGACTTCAACTTCTCAGCCAGGCGGCGAGGATCTTCTCTCAACCAGCCTATCAACCCGTCGCGCCCTTCCTATACCCCTTCCTCCAGCAGCAGCAGCGCCCTGCGTCCATCCTCTCCTCCCTGTCCGACACCAAGGGAGCCTATGGCCACCGCATCCGCCGCGGTCGCGGTCCCAGCTCAGGCAAGGGCAAGACGTCTGGCAGAGGTCACAAGGGTCAGAAGCAGCACGGTAAAGTGCCGTTCAGGTTCAATGGTGGTCAGACTCCAGATATCGTGGTATCCGGAGAGAGAGGCGAGGTGAACCAGTGAGTACACACATATGCGGAAGTGCTACGGATACGGATCGCTGACTATGACAGCTTCTCTGTGGAAATGAGCCCGATCAATCTCAACCGCATCCAGGAATGGATCAACGCCGGCCGCCTCGACCCAACAAAGCCCATCACCATGGTAGAACTCAACTCCTCAAGATGCCTGCACGGCGTGAAAGATGGCGTCAAACTGCTCGCTCGCGGCAAAGAGGAGCTCACAACTCCGATCAACATTATTGTCTCGCGCGCCAGCGCTGAGGCCATCGAAGCGGTCGAGAAGCTCGGCGGCACCGTCACAACTCGCTTCTACTCGCCATTCGCCATCCGCAAAGTCCTCAGTCGCCAAATGCATCCCATCCACTCACTGCAGAGCAGGATCCAGATGGCACCGGCCGGACCCGAGGGTGCAGAGGCTGTCGCCGAGGCGATGGTCGTGGACAGGAAGAAATACCCATTTAGACTCCCCGATCCGACAAGCAGAAAGGATCTGGAATACTACCGCGACTCTGCACACAGGGGTTACCTGTCGCACATGGTGGAGGAGGGCCACGGCCCTTCGCTCTTCTTCAAGACTCCTGGCGCTGGTCGTGTAGACAAGCGCAAGGTTACCAGCAAGGGTGGCAAGAGCTTGGCGAAGTCTGAGAACAGGGTGTGGTAGATGGGATGTACTCTTATGCTGTGATTATATATTGTAAAATACCGAAGTGAAGCTGTGTTGCCGTTCACGCTCCCAACCAGTACTATGCATCGCCTTCGCAGTGTAGACTCTGGTGGTCATGACTACACAAAAACAAGATGAGACCTCACCTGATCATGTGAAGCGAGTCAGCTACCAGAGACAATGCAGAACTTGAACAAAATAGCAACAGTGGAGGGTTTAAATAACCTTGTACAGTAATAATAAAAGTAAACACGCGACGACCATAGCAAAGCCAAGCAAAAGCATTCAAATCTACAAAACATTCCCAACTCATCCTCATGAACGTGCATCACGACTCATCCTCGCTGTACTCCCAGTCATCATAGGCAGTCTCCTTTTGCTTGATCCTCATCTCATCGAACCGATCCTCGAGGGGACCAGAGCGACGGCCAACGGCCTGCCATGCATCGTAAATAGCATCGTGCAAAGCCTCAAAGTCGTGTTTATTGCGGAGCTGTCTGAAGTCTCCGAACTTTGCTTCGACCTCGCGCAAAATGCGCTTGTCTGCATGAGACTCGGCAGTCTCACGTGGGGTGACTACGGTCGGATTTTGCGAGGAAGGCTTCTTACGAGAAACTGTGGGCCTCTTGGGAGCTGGATGCTTTTTACGGTTGATCTTTGGTTGCGAGACATGATCATCCGCAAGTTCGGCGAAGGCTGCATCGCACTGTGCTTCCAAATCATCATCGTCGAGGTCAAAAGAGACAGGGCTCGGTGATCGCTTGTTGTGAGTAGTGCCTTGCTTCTTGGAGACAGTCGGCTTTTTGGATGGGGGTTTCTTCCCAGAGACCGTGAGCCTCTGCGAGGGAGTCCTCTTCCGAGAAGTTGAAGACCTTTGCGAAGGAACCTTCTTCTGGGACTCTGTAGGCCTCTTGGAAGCTTCGTCCTTCCTGGCAGCTGCGGCAGTCGTGTAAGCCTCCGCAATGGACTTCTCTATGTCTGCAAAGGACCTCTTGGTTGGTAAAGTCGGAGCTGACCTGTTGAGAGCTGCAGCTTTTGGGCAAATCGCAGGGAGATCTTCGAATGCCTCAGAGCTGGTGTCGACGGACACGAGGGCTTCAGCTTGCTTAGCACGCCATACAGCGAGCGTCATCGGCTAGCCTTGAGCGTCGGTGATGACATTGCCGTCGTCGTCAAATACAATGTCATCGCTATCGTCACGCTCCTCTTCGACCGGAGCAGCTGCTTCGAAAGTGATCTCCGCGGCAGGAGCCTCTACAATTTCGACAATTGCGGGAGTAGCAGCTGCAGGAGTGACAGCTACAGGGGTAACAGCAGCAGGTCCAAACATATCTTCGTTCAGCTCGAACTCGGCATCATCTTCGGCATCGGTGCCGTCTTCTGCAGGTTGAGCCTCAATTCTCTTAGGCAAAGACACAGGCTCGGAGATGCTATCAGATGCATCCTCCTCAACTGCGTGCTCTGCCTCAGCTGAAGCCCTCGCGTGCTTCTTGCCCTTACGTCCGCGCTTAGATTTAGCGGACGTGGAGGGCAGACCCTCTGGACGGCTGTACACCGGACGAGTATTACCCTCAAGTTGAGCATTTTTCGGCGCCACGAAGGTGTAGTAGATGTTGCCGCGAAGATTGTAAGGGTCCTCTGGCCTCTTCCTGGGCACACGGGGACGCTCTGATGGGCTGGGCGTCGCTGGCAGCACCCCAGTATCGGACGCAGTGGCAGAGGAGAGGGTCGGTGTAATTGACACCGACGGAGTTTTGACCACTGGAGTGGCCGATGGAGTGGCGTATGGGCCGAACGCCGTGTAGCGAGGCCTCTTCGCTGGCTTCGCGGAGCTCTTGGAGGTGCGATCTCCTCTCGCCCTCTTAGTGCCGGCAGTGGGTGTGCTGGGAGCTACTGCCGGCTCCTCGTTAGTGAGGTCGATGACCTCGGCTGGACGTGCTGCCGACGCCACTGGAACAGGCGCGACAGCAGCGAATTGGAGAGCATTGTGTGCAAATCCGTTCCCTTGATTGGCGGGTGCGACCAAAGGAGCTGGTCGCTGCTCAGAAAAGGCCACATTGTGATGACCATATGCCATTGGGAACCCAACGGCGGGGTACTGGGCCCTCTGCGGCGCCATTGGAATGACTGGGTGCATACCATATGTCGTGGGCGCATTGTAAAGCCCGTTTACCATTGGGATGCCCCGGGCGGTGGCGGCAACGGGGTGGCTGGTGGGCATACCAACGAGCATGGGCTGTATCAGCCCAGGGCATCCCATTGTGATGTTCTGTGGCAGTGCGTTGTATGCACCGCCGTAGTTTGGCACGCCGATGGGGCTGTTGCCAAATGCGCCATTGATACCCCTATTGTTGATGCCGGCGGAAGTAAAGCCGTTGGCGAAGTTTTTGTTGATGCTGTTATCAGCAGCATCGTAGGCAAAGGGGAAGTGATTGCCGGTGAAGTAATCCATGGTGAGGTGTGTGTGTGTGTGTGTGTGTGTGTGTGTGTGTGTGTGCTGCCGAGCAGGGCGAGGTAGAGATCCAGACGAGGGAGGTAAGGCTCGTCTCAAAGCTCACTTAATCTTTCACAAGAGTTCATTCTGTTGGTAGATTCCCCGCGTGGGGTTGTGACATCCCGGGTCATAGGTGGCTACACGGGTCACCACGTGGTTATAAATTATGCATTTATTCCCCGGCTGGACTGGTATTTCTCCCTCTCTCTTGCTTTGCTTGCTGTCTCCGGTGATGTCTCCGCCTTCCCTCTATTCGTACTAAACGCCTCGCTAACAATGCCCCTTTCGCTGTTTTGACCGACTGGATCCAGGTATTCGTTCGTGTGCGGTTCGTTCTGTGGAAATTGCGTGTACGTGGGTGTGCGTGCCGGGACTGCTGCAGGGAGCAAGAGAGGATGGGTGGGACGTTCGATGTTAGGGCTTGGACAATATAATTGTTGCTCGGTGATTCTTGAAGCAAATCAGTCAGTCTCATGGTAGCGGGCCATAAGAATATGGGGGTTGCCATTACATCGTTGCTTGAAATGGCTGTGTGCGGTTGTTTGTAGGTGGTTTGGGTGGGAAGCCAGACTTTATCCATCAGTGAGGTCGCGGTCGCTCGTTGCCGCAAGTTTAAGGTTCAGAAAGGACTTCAGCTGTAAGGGAACATTTCTGGTGTTAACGTTTCCTTGTTACAGTAGTGTACGCTGTGCGGATGGGTACCGGTGCTGCACGATGGCGGGAGTGCGGCATTCGGAGGGACGTCGTGGTCGGTCCGTGGGGATGCTGATAATTTGTATGACATTCTTCGTGTCATTTCAAGTGTCTGCGCCGCGACCGTTGCGGTCTAGTGCGGATTGAGTAGGGAAGGTCTCGTTGGATATTCTTGGGATCATGGTGACGCCCGAAGGTAGACGTGGGTTCTGATTTAGTACGTTGCTGACACCTTGAGCTTTGGCATCGTTCTGATTGTTGTTATCCGTGAAGTAGAGAGAATCGTGGCTTGGCCACGTCGTCTGCGGTCGATTATAGTTCGGGGTAGTGATGAACGGTTGCTGCTGATTGTTTGGTTGGTAATATTGAGCGTTGGCATCGGTCATCCAGCTGTCGCTCGTTTGCACGTGATGGAACTGAGGGTCTGGACCATGCCACTCGAACTGGTGCTCTGGACTTGCTGGAGACGGGTAGGCGGCGCCTGTTGCAACGTGAACATTTTGTCCACTGTTCTTGTCAGTCAATCTGCACTGCGAGTATTGTGGAACCGCTGGCCTAACCTTGCCATCATCTGCTGATCCATCGAGCCTTGCCTACTCTCCCCGGAGGACTCATCGGAGCGAATATTTGAAAGAAGCTCTTCCATGGAGCATCCCAACCGCAGTTTCGCAAGAAGCATCGACGAAGTCTGATCAGTGCCCGTACGCATGGCACTAACGAGGTCACTAAGATCCTCGGACTTCAGGTTGGCTTCATGGAGTTTCTGTTTGAGGTCGGCGGTTCTGGTCAAGCCGTCACCGATGTCCCATGAACATTCCAGGTTACGATCGCTGCAGAATCGACAGACAGGACGCTGACCAGAGCATTTAGTCTTCCTCTTCTGACATTGGACACATGCACTTTTGACAGGCTCAGCCTTTTTCCTGGCACGACCAGGCCGATCTGAGCTAGCATCGCTCTCAGCTCCGTCCGACGGAGTGCGCTGCAACTTGCTCTCCTCAGGCGACGAGTCGTCAAAGGCCTCCCGCTTGAGAATTGTTGTTTGAGTGGATGGCCGCCGTGCTGGCTGCATTTGATTGCCTGCACCACCAGTAGAGATACATGTGTGGTGGTGTTTGTATGACATGGCTGCTGCGTGGTCTGTAGGGATCAAAGGGGACTCTGACCGTTTCTCAGTGGGAGGCAGTCGACCTTGAAAGAAGGCCCGTGATGTGGGAGCAACGTTGCCGCTTAAGAGGTCAATTACGATTGACGAAGCGGCCCAAAGTCCCTGAATAGCGGTTCGGGCGATTTCGCTTAGTGTACACGGCTAGACCAGTGCAAGGTGCGGCTGGGAGGGGCGTTTATGACAACGGTGCCGTTCTAAGTGCAAGATGATGGTTTGTGGGTCTTTTGTGGTGAACAGAAAAGTAGGTGTCATAGTGAGATAAATGTCGAGGATGGTTAGACTGTCGAAGAACTAGCTTTGGGCCAGCAGGTGGCGAACACAACAACGAGAGAGCACACTGACACGGCCGAGACGTGCCAGCAGGGAATGGAGACAAGTGGAGGGAGGCATGCAGGGCGCGTACATGAGTTAGCCTGAGCGTGGTAGGCATGGATCATCCACCCATTCGGAGCCTCAACTCCGGCCCCCCCATGTTCTGTCGATGGTGTAAGGTTACCGGTTCGATACGCTAAACGAGCGTTGAAGCGGGGATCGAAGCATATCGTAGACCCCCAACGTTGCTCTTCCTTGCTTGTGTAACCTTTGGTTTGGATGCAGGTCGGTGTGCGTTGCCCGTTCTCTTTGTGCCCATTGCTAGATACATAGATAATGATAGAGCATTCTCCAGGCAGGTGACTGGTAACTGAACATCTTCTGCTTCTGCTTTCCTGGTTATTTGCCACCAGCTGGCCGCTTGCGTGTGTATCGTTCATACTCAATCTGTGGCCAGGCCTGCAGCTGTCTCCGGCCAATTTGCGGTGGGCAATCGGCTCTGCTGCTGAGTGCTGCTGCAGAACAGCAAAGCGGTCCGCAGATGAATAGCCTTGATTTGATGGTGTGACCATGTCCATGTCTGCGGCTCAGCTCGACGAGTCTGTCGAGTCTGTCGAGCCTGCCACCCTGCCTCTCAAGCGGAGTTGCTTACTGTATTGGCCGGAGCTGGCTCCTCGTCTTGGCGATATTCAACCTCAATCCTGGCTTCCGTGTGGGCCGGCAAACAGTACGGACTTTGAAGCTAGACTATGGGGCTTTCTGTGCAACAACCAAGATCGGCTGCACCTCGCGCTGCTGCATCGGCACCTGTCATCTCGGCAACCTACCGAGGCTCTCCCTTTCAGAGTTGTCACGCGGCTTGCGCACCCACCACGAAGCTGCCGTTCTTATGGCATTGGTGAACATGATAACGAGGCCAGGTTATCTCGCGTCCTCGGGTCCATCCAGCTGGTAACCCCCATCGGCAATTGGGAGCTGCAGCACTTAGATGGAAATTACCCTGTACATTCCAGGTCATATTCGCACTCGTCGCATTGTGCTGTTGGGGCCATATGCAGTGAGCGTTGCAGCGTGTTTGTGCGTTTACACAGAGCCAATCATGCTCAGTCTGGCTGTGGCGTGCCCTCTTTGGATTAACTAACTTCAGCCAGGCGGATGCAAATGGCGTCCGGGCTGAAGTCTCCAGGAGGCTTCCTTCGGCCTCTCAACTCGTTTCCTTGATCTGCAGAAAGTTTCGTCCAGCTGACGACAGGCTGTACGCACGCTCAAAGTCTCGAAAGTTGGAAGGTAGGGTTGACAACTCACGACCCACATAGCGCGTACTGGTACCTGAGTTGATTTGCGGCCTCGACTCCGGCTCCCCTTGTCGTGACAGGGTCTTCCCTCCGCTGGACCCTGTACATGTGCTTCCATCGGTTAGCACGGGTTCTTACGACTCGTGCGACAAATGCAATTGCTGCTGTTTCCCATCATAAGCTCGACGATAATCTGGTCTCACCGGCATTTGTGCAGCCTATGGCAGTTTCTACCGTTATCCACGTGAGCGTGTGAGTGCTGTCTTCTCACGGGCGAGCAAGTTGATCTTCACTGATGATAGGCAACAAAGCGGTGACATTCGATACTTCCATGTGAAATTCTCTGATGATGTTTCTGCTGCCTTCTGACCTTT
Organism: Melanodothis sp. VS III C KN 2; assembly: GCA_019775565.1. Lineage (NCBI taxonomy): Eukaryota > Fungi > Ascomycota > Dothideomycetes > Cladosporiales > Cladosporiaceae > Melanodothis > Melanodothis sp. VS III C KN 2. The sequence continues at coordinate 110,805 of JACWFM010000030.1, read as the reverse complement.
CAGCGTCGTGGAATGATCGAGTCGGATTGTTGGAGAAGCCGGTGGACACTGACTGTTGTCGGTAATGTTATGGGTAGCGTGACAGTCGGCTAGAAAACAGGCGGGTGCTGCACGCCGCATTGCCTTCCCTTCATGGCGAAGCAAAGAATGTCACCCAACGAGATAGATCTCCGGAGTAGATCGGTGGATCAGTGGTTGCATATTATTAAGGTATGTTGCTGCATACACGATTGAACACGTCTCGAGCAAGTATGCGAGACCTCCAAGTTACCTGTCAATTGCTCGGCAGATCCTTCAATCACCTGATATTATGCAGAATGTTAATAGCGCGATGAGCGTGATTGCGTACGACCACGCCACGGTGGACGGGCACAGGGTCCGTCGGCGATCCATATTAATGCAGAACCTCAAAAGGCGATGGTCTATCGCATCGGCATTTCGACCAGTCGCATCTGTGGCATGCTTGCGTGTTGGGAGGAGGTGGTTGTCAGTCGAGTCGGTATAGCGGTTTGCCACAATAGTGGGGCGCTCCGCTCTTAGGCGATGATCAACTTTCTTCCTCTTAAGTTGCCTCCGCGTAGTGGCAATTTTGCAACACTGCTCTCCTCTAGTTCTGGTGGAGCGCGGGAGCGAATGTTGCATAATCCTCACTACGCAGAGGTCCAAGGTTCTTACGTACTGTACTTTATTGGTTGCAGACTGATGAGTCCCCAGCCACACTGTATTGTACATAGATTGAAACAAGACCCTCGAAAGTCATGCCCAATGGGTGGGGTCCTTCCAAATTGCCAACGACTCCTACCTCCATTGCTCATGAAATCATCTCGTCCGAGAACTCGATGTCTGCCGATTGTTTGTGGCCAATTCGTGAAACAGTATACCCACTCGGTTCGAAGCTGTTCAAAAAGTCCTCACAATAGATTAGGCTTGCCAATTGCTTGGATCCTAAGCAAACGACGAAGCATAAAGAAGTTGGTACACACAGGCGAAAGCCACACAATTTTTGCAAGTCCAACGCTCTCTACATATATGTCATTGATGTTCCAAAAGGCTCGAGGGATCCGCTTGGAGGCCCTGAAATGTGATCAACTATACCACGACCGTTGATTTACGATATTTGAGCGAAATGTCCTACCTATGGCTTTTGGTGTCCGCCTCAAACTTCCAGGTATTCGACCGGGATCGCAGGGACTTTCGGACGAATACAGCCATCCATCAGCTCGAACCATTCTAGATTTGCGCATCGTCGCTTCACTCCAATATTCGGAAGCATGTGAAGCCAAAGTCGTGCCCATGCATGTGACCCGATCTCGCCTGAGCCTATTCGCGGACCTTGTCTTGGAGTTGTAGGAGCGGGTTTGCACTGCAGCAATACATCTGGACTCTATTTCACATTCACCGGATGCGGGCAAGTGCACAGCGTGTTGCTTGGCTCCTTCTTATCTTCCTACTCACGGGACCTGGACACCACAACAGGAGGACAGTCAATTCCGATCAAGCCAGGCCTCATTCGAATCATTGAGGGGCTCGAAATGGTTTGATACAACTCCCTTCTTGCCAGTTTCGCGATTTCAACACTCCGTCAATCCGTCGAGAACTGATTCTACAGCAGAACTTCCATCACACATGGAATAAGCAACAACATCACCGAACAGGTCTCAGATGATACCCATCATCAACTTCCACCACAGCGAAATGAGCTTCTCCCAAAGTCAGCCCCAAGGTACCACAAGCCAGAAAATGACCCATGGATGTTCTTCACGGACCGCGCCAGGAAATTACAGCCCTGTTATCGTTATGCACATGTTTCACTTCTTTCCGTGGTGCTGTGGCTGAAGCATGAGACACAGCGTCATTGATGGCATTCGGCTGAGCGAATGGTACGGAGTCTCGTTCGAGACCGCGAGGCTCAGATTAGATGTGTTCTATGTTACTAAGGGCCGGCCCATATATGGGCAGCACCTGGACGATCTACATACCACCGCAGGCCAATGGCAAGGGATATCCCGGCAGGATAGGTGTACTAATGCTTCTCCGAGGGCTTCACGACTCCACCTAAGTATCATCTTGCCAGCGTCACGTCGCAGAACTTCTGCCTGAGCAGCAAGCTTGCGGCTGAATGCAGTCGTTACCCAACGCAGATTTCTCATTTTCTTGCATGTTGGGTATTTATGGAGTGTCGGTGTTGACTGGTTGACGATCTTGCATAGACACGTATAGTATGTACGCTCGTGATCATTCGCTTTGGTACGTCCCGCAAAGGATTTCGTAATTGCATATCAACGACATGACCTCGCTTGGATTATCTCCTTCATGCAGGCCACCTGTCCCTGCATATGCCAGGTAGCATAAGCCTGGACGAAGACAATACAAGGCTATGGCGCCGCAACAATGGGTAGACGTGGCATCTCTATACACCGGCGGTGGATGCATCATAGCAGCATTCGAATACAGTCAGAAACTGACCTAGTTATTAGAAGCAAATGACAACACGGCAGTCCTAAGATGCTAATTGCTTCTCAGCAGAGGACGTCACTAGCCACGTTGCCGAAGGCTATTTGGATAATGTAGAGCCGTATCGATTCTACATCATTGGTCTGCGAGGTGCAAAATACATCGCCACTACTTCGCGCCCTACCTTACATCTTTTTTGCCATACTTCTTACCGTAGTTAAACACCTTCGCATCCATATCAGGCCCAACAAACAACCACACAACCGCCACAATCCACGACATAACCGTGTCGACGAACCAATTGTTCCTCGCGCTGCCACCAAGCATGCCCCAGCGCATCACCGAAGCCAGAATCTGAGTCGTGACAATAAACCCACCCTTCTCTAGACCTCGCACGGCACCGGCGGCGACTTCCTCCTCCGTCTGGACGATGTCGCCCTTCTCGAGTTCCAGGGTGACTGCGTGTTTCGTGAGATTCTCAGTTTGCAAGCCAGGCGATGCGATGGTGCCGGGCATGACGAGGTGGATGCTGATGTCACGCTCAGGTGCTTTGGCGCGGAGATCGGCGTCTTTGGAGCGTCTCCAGCCGTTGTAAAGGAGGACTTCCGAGCGCAGGGTGTCTGCCAGGGAGCGCATGGCTGCTTTTGCTGGGCTGTAAGGCGCGTAGCCTGCGAAGCCGGCAAGAGCTGCGACGGAGGATGTCATGATGAACTGTCTCGGGGTGTTTGATGCAGTCGGATTTTGCTGCTTAGAGGATGAGGGCTGGGTCCAGGCTTTCATAGTGGTGTGCGCGAGATATGCTGCGCCCCAGTAGTTGATGTCCATCTGGCTGCGCAAGGTCTCCACGGGCGTCTCAGTGAATAGTGCTGGGTGGGCTGCGCCGGCGATTTGCCAGACGATGTCAGGAGCTTGGCCGTTGTTCCAAGCAGTCGTCTCTGCTACAATGCGAATGTTCTCCTCCGCGCTGCTTACGTCTGCAGAGATGGTGGTGAAACGCTGTTTGGCGGGATCCTTCGCCGCAGCCTGTCTTTCTCGTCAGTCGAACGTCTTCTCTTACGCAGAATGTGCAGTCATATAGTCACGTACACTGACAACAGCGAGTGCCTCAGCCAGACGAGCCTGGTTCCTCGCAACAATCACAATGTTTGCTCCTTTTTGTGCTAAGATCTTGGCCACGCCACGGCCCATACCAGTGGAGCCACCAGTCAGCAAGACAGTCTGCAGTCAAGAATCAGCTTATGCACCTTTCTTCTTCCATTGCCTTATACATGAGCGTGCCATACCTTGCCATCCACCTCCAAGTGGTTCTTGCGGCTGAACAGGCCCATGATGTCTAAAGCGAGGAAAGCGATGAACAGAGCAAGACAAGCAGACGCCCAGTAGTACCCAAATACCATTATTGATGCGAGACAGGCCGCTCAGCTGGAGATAAGCGGTGTTGCTTCGTCCGGATGTAGACCATCGTTTATATTTATTTAGGGTTGATCCTTTGCTTTGCTTGGCGTGTTCAGCGGTTCAGGGCCTTAGCGTGCGCGGGGACTTGTGGTGGCATGTGAAGACGTCAAGTCGCGAACCATCATCCAAACACATCTCAAGAAACAAAAGACGATCACCGACAAACCACCTGAACAACCACCCCTAAAACCTCCACTGAAATAACCACCACCTCCACCCAACCAACAACCCAGTACAACACAAAAAAATGTCCTCAGAATCCCGCCCCATAGACCCTCTGCGCTTCGCCGAAGCCCTCGAAACCCTCCCCCTCGACGCCCTCCACGCCAAAGCCGCCGAGCTCCTCAACAGCATCTCCCAACTGCGCTCCTCAAACTTACAAATGGCGCCTTTCGCCGACGAGGGCGACGCAGACTGCAAAGAAGCCATGTTCGAGAACCTCGGCGTCATCACGCGCATGCACGAGCGTGTGGAGTTGATTAAGGCGGAGGTGGAGAAGAGGGGGATGCCTTGGCCTAGCGAGGAGAGGGAGAGGGGTGCGGTGGATGTGAGGAGGTTGAGGGAGTTTGGGATGGAGGGGGAGAATGGGGAGGAGATTATTGTGGGCAGGACTGAGAGCGAGGTGCCTGCGGTTAACGGGACGACGGCGACAGCGAATGCGACTGCTGGTGGGGAAGAGAGCAGCACGAGGGCACAGCAGAGTGGACGTTTGACGGACGAAGAGCTGAGGCGGCAGTTGGAGGCGCAGATGGGTATGGACGACGATGAGGAGGGTGTCCATCTTTGAGACGTGCCACCTCACAAGACATCGAACAAAATTACCATAGCCTCCTGGTGCCGAGGTGGGTCGAATACGGTTCCGCAGCACCAGGAGATGCGAGTTGGACAAGTTCCACTTCTCGCTTTGCGTCGCATATACATCTAGAAAGTCACAGCGTCTCGAGCCTTGCTATCGAGGCAGGCCGGGTGACATTAAGGTGTCGCTAGAGATCCAGCAGCGGATTGACACTGACGCCCTGCAATTGACCCGGATAAGTGACCGCAGAGGCTTGCAAAGTCTATGATATTGCGTGGCAGTGATGACGATTTGAGGCAATCTGATCAAGAGATCAGGATGTAGTGGCACCTTTTTCACTACTAAAGCAGCGACATCTCTAGCTCGCCTCTACTTGCCACGACACCTGCTTCGGAATCATTACTGCACGCCTGGTACGGCTGCAGTTCTTACGCCCAAGTTAGGTATACAACCTAATATCAATCATGGTCCAAAAGCTGTTGTGATGCGCTAGTGTCGTATAAAATATGCTAATTCCGAGACACTATCTGATCTGCAAATCGATATTATGAACGAGTGTGCTAGTATCGTTGGTCGTAGAGACTAAGTAGCCTTGCTTGCCATTGAGATTCTGTACACAAACTTGAGAGCAACAGCTGTGGACATCGGAACGTCAGACATCACCTCAATACGCCACACAACCTGGACGGCAATCGAAAACAGTCAGGGCATCATTGTCGAAGAAAAATGTCAATTGCAGCCGCATGTTGCAAGGATAATCGCATCGAAGACGCCCCCCAGCATACAACCGAATCAAAATTGACCAAATTCCCATTCTTTCGCAACGATCAACAACAACAATAAACTCCCATATTCCGCAACTTGATGGATGGCAACTTTCCTTGCAGTAAGAAAAAAAGTTCATCCCCGTTCCCCTTTTCTCGAATATTGCAAAATGCATTCTTTCGTGACGTGTTATTCTAAGAGGGCCCTTTGTGCCTTGTGCATGTGCGCTTCTTTCATGGTTTCACGTGATGGCTTTGCGCGGTTCGTGCGTCGGCGGAATCTCGCTGCGCTGGTTGTAGCTCTACCTCTACTGGTGGCCGGCCTTGCGGAGAGAGTTGCTGAGCCACTCAAGACCCTCGTAGAGACCGTCACCGGAGGTGGCGCAAGTGGATTGGATGTACTGTTTGGGAGGATTAGCAAATGTACTTTGGCAATCTGACACGTGCCAGTTGCGGATATTCAGGTGGAGTAAAACGTACCCAAGCGCGCTGCCTGAGGGAGTGCAGGCCAAGCTTGTCAGTGATCTCAGCTGCGTTCATGGCGTTGGGCAAATCCTGCTTGTTGGCGAAGACGAGGAGCAGAGCGTCACGGAGCTCGTCCTCGTTGAGCATGCGCTGGAGCTCCTCGCGGGCCTCGACAACACGGTCACGATCGTTGGAGTCGACGACGAAGATGATGCCCTGGGTGTTCTGGAAGTAATGTCTCCAGAGAGGACGGATCTTGTCCTGTCCACCGACATCCCACACGGTGAACTGAATGTTCTTGTACTCGACAGTCTCGACGTTGAAGCCTGTAGCGGAGTCGAATGGTCAGCGCCGAGTTCGCATCGTTTTCGCTCGCGTTGTGAAGATTGAGAGACCGGGAGTTGTGCGTGGGTATTACGAACCGATTGTGGGGATGGTGGTGACGATTTCACCAAGCTTCAGCTTGTACAGAATGGTGGTCTTTCCGGCGGCATCGAGACCAACCATGAGAATTCTCATCTCCTTCTTGCCCCACAGGCGGTCGAACAGCTTGGAGAAGGTAAGACCCATATTGGCGGTGGTGTGTGATGTGAGGGTTGGGCGGTGTGTGTGAGTTGTGGAAGAAAGGTACCAAGTCGTGTGTCCTGTGCAGCGCGAGAGGCCAGGTCAGCATATACGTTGCGGGATGTTTGCGCCAGGTCCGCACGTGCGCCTCTTATAGAGGGAGTGAAGTGAATACGCCTGCCTGGGCGGGAGTCGCATATGTGTCCCTTCGACAGGCGCGCTCACTCGTGGCCAGACATGCTGACGCCTTGAGACCAGGCGCACACACAGCGGGCGGACATCGGGGGCGGATGGGTGGTAGACTCACCTGTTAGTGACACTGGTGATCTTGGATTGTTTTGGGGGGTGGTGAGTTGGATTGGGATGGGGTTGAGGGTGCGGTGGTGGTCGAGGCACGCTGCTCACAGAGCGGTCGAATGCACGGGCGCCTTCGCGCCTTCCCCGCTTGGCTTGCTCCTATTCGCTGAACGCGCCCGTCGACCACCCTCTGACTTGCAAGAACAAACAGGGCACAGTCAATGTCTTATCTATAATTCTTTGTCAACTGATTTGTGGTAGAAGGTGTGTACTTATAGATACACTCACTGTCTTCTGAACCATGACTACTCTATATAACTCAAAATTGAGATGTCCATCGACATCCCATTGAGAGCACATCCCTACATCCTCCGCGGTCCACCGGACGCGCAAGCTGTGTGGTGGCGATGATACCATATCATTTTTTTGTGTCTCAAGATCACACGAGACATGAAGTATTTTTTTTTCATTTCATGCTTCACACCCAAAAACACATGTCTCAAGTCTCCACCGCCGTCTCCCTCGCCAAAGCCTCCTTCTCATCAGCCGTCAAATCGCTCTTCGCGCTCTCAATCCTAACAAACCCAACAAAAACCACCAGCGCCGCAGCACCACACGCCAACTCAAACCAAAACACATTCTTGTAGCTCTGCTTCTCGCCCTGATACCTCGTCTTCGTGGCAATAATATCTGAGAATCCCAGCAAGATCGCAATACTCAGCTGCAGCAACGCGTTCGCCAGTCCGCCTGCGAGACCTTGCTGCCGCGCGGGCAGAGTGCTGCTGAGGAAGATGTTGGTAACGCTGAAGATCAGGTCGATGGCTAGCGTGGAGCAGATCATTGCTGGGAAGATCCAGCGCCAGTAGCCAGCGCCTTCTGGGGCGATGGCGAAGAGAAGACTGTCGATGATGATGGCTACGCATGTGATGATTGCTAAGATTGTCCCGGGGATTCTGTGTAGGATCAAGGCGCCGATGCCAGCCAAGACGCAGCCTCCGACCGCGCATGGCACGTACCAAGCGACGACTTGCATTGGGCTGACGCCCATGATGTTTGTGATGCTGCGAAGAAGCAAGGTCAGTAAGAGTTCATTGTTCTTGCACAAGATGACCAGACTCACTATTGAGTTGCATAGAACAAATAGATCCCCAGCGTACCATACGCAAACAGCAAGCCGAGAATAAACGGACGCATGTACTTGATCTTGAACACCTCGAACGGCAGAAGAGGCTGCTCCGCAACCCAGCCTTCAATGTAAAAGGCACCGCCCAATACCAACACGCCCAGTATCAGCGTGACCGGAATGTATGGCGTTGCCCATCCATTGGTAGCGTGGCTCGATTGCGTGATAGCGAACACGACCAGAATCAGCCCGCACACCACCGCCGCACTTCCAAGCCAGTCCATCTTGACGCCATTGTCCTTGCGCTCGTGGTAATCTGAAGGGATCGTGAGGTAAGCCACAACAGCAGTCAAGGCGGTGAGGATCGCGCCGATGTAGAAATACCATCTCCACCCGGCATACTCTCCCGCGACGCCAGCGAAAAAAATCCCGACGAAGAAGCCCAGAGGCGCCATGGAGCCGTAAATGCTGAAAACTGCATTCTTGCGTGGTCCGGGTCGGTACATGCTACCGAGCAAAGTCAGACTTGCAGGAAGATAAGCTGCTGGGCCGATCCCCTGTATGGCGCGGCAGAAATCCAGCATGAGCTCGTTCTGAGCGAAGCCGCCGATGAGAGCCCAGATCGCCGTCCATGCGCATCCTGCCAGGTAGACTGGGAACCCGCCGTAGATGTCTGCGAGGCGACCGAACGGAAGCAGGAAGGAGGAGACGACGAGCGAGAACGCGCTCGCTGGCCATGTCGCGGACGTTTCTGGGATGTCGAGCGCTTCGGTGACGGTTGGCACCAGGACCACGAATCCGGACACCCAGTACTCTGTCAGGAGCTGCGACATGGTGACGGAGAAGACGAAGCCGAATTCTTTCCAGGCTGAGCCGAGTTTCTCGGGTCGTTGGCGGCCGAGGCGCTCGATGCGTGCTTTCTCGGATTCTTCTTCTAGTCCCATTGCTGTTGTTGTTGAATCGAATTCTTGCGTGGCATCTAGCACCGCAGGTTGTTCAACTGGCTTCGGTGAGGTAGTCATTGTGAGAAAGCAAGTCGAGGCTCCCAGAGCTCAAGCTCGTGTAGACGTAAAATCGTAATGACGTGAAGAAAGCAGACCTCTCTTGCTCAAATAAAAGTGATCAAGCTCCGTGATATATCAAGCAAGAATCAAGCCAAGCGGGAAGGAGGATAACGTGAATATATACCTACGCCGCTTTTCAGGGCCCGCCAGTACAGTGACACCCTTTTGTCCCTCTGATTTCTCAGCAGCGTATTCCAGAACCGTAACACGAATGCAAAGTGACGCCCCGACCGCTGCGTCGAAATGCTATATGACGACCCGGCCAACGAGAGTCGCAAAGCCAGCCAATAGAAGCTGCCACAGCGAGCTGCTGAATGACGACCCGGCGAACAATCCTGAACGGAGTCAAGAGAATTGTACGAGAAAGATGGCTAAAAAGACAACAAACCGGGTTGATGGTGCGGCAATGGAAGAAAAACAGACAAAACTTACAGGGCACGGCGAATGCAATTGCAATAGAATACTTTTTGACGACATTAAACCGGCGTGTAGGCAGCTTGGCATGACTTGAAGTCGTGAGGGATTGTAGATGCTGTTACGTTCTGGTTATGCAGCGCGGTGGCCGCGGATTCCGGGGCGCCTTTCTACAGTCAGCTGCTACTCGGGGCGCCACTTTGGGCTTCTGGCCACTATATTGTGTAAAGTTTAATGGTACAGTTACTTGTAGCGAGATCAGAGAATCGGGTGCATATGCGTAACGACACGTTACAACGGGTTCAACCAAATCGATCATCGATAGTGCTTCAAGCTCTTAACATTGCTCTGCTTCGCCGTTTTCTCCTAAAGAGGCAAAGAGGACTTGGACAGAATTGGTAAAAGTCGCGAGCATACGAGCAAGGCGCTCATTCTTGCATACGCATACCTAGTAATGGCGAAACCTCATTAAACTTTCTTCCACCTCAAACATCGACTCAGCATGACCTTCCTGCCAGCCTTTCGGCTCCTCAGACTGATCGTTTCGGCTATCACATCCCCTCCTCCTCCAGCATCAACGGCAGTATCGCCGGCAGTAGCAGCAGCATTCCCCTTCCCAGCCTCTTCCACCTCCCCAATTTTCCACCCCCTCAGCCCAAGCAAACACATCGCCGCCGCAACATACATGAACCCCGTAAAAAGCTGCGCCCCGATATACTCTCCCGTCCCACCTACAATCTCTAGCGCAATCGGTTCCGAAAACGTGCAAGGCAATACAATCACCAACCAGATCAAATTCAATGCACTGGGGACGTTTCGCAAACCGACGACTTCGGCTGTCACCGGCGCGACGGTCGCCCAGAACGTTCCTGCGACCGTCCCGCCGATGAGCGCGTAGAATACCAGTACGCCGTAGGATTTGGCGAAGACCCAGATTAGTAGCGCGAAGACACCGGAGAGCAGCGTCATCAGGCCGGCCATGTTGATCCTTCCGATGGAGTCGGAGAAGTAGCCTATCGGCGGACGGCCGAAGGCTTGGCCCAGATTGAACAGCGCGCTGACAATGGCGGCTTGTGAGGCGGAGAGGCCGATGGCGTTGGCGTAGTTGGCGAGCGAGAAGATCAGGACTACGTACGCGAGGATGCTGAACCAGCCGTAGCCGCAGAGAAGCAGGTATTCAGGCCGTTTGAAGAGTTTGTGGTCGAAGGAGAGCTGCGAGGAGCCGACGGCTTTGTTGCGGTCGCGGATGAGGAGGGAGCAGATTGTGTTCACGACGCAGGCCACAATGCCGAGGACGCGGAAGGCCCAGGGTAGGCCGATGGTTTGGAGCATGGCGCCTGTTGCGAGGGAGTAAATGAGACCACCTAGACCGGAGCCACAGGTGGAGAAGCCGTTTGCGAGGGAGCGTCTTGTTGTGAACCATTGTGGGACGATGCCTACGCTGCCGACGAACAAGAAGCCCATGCCAAACCCGAAGCAGATGCCTTGTGATAAGAATAATTGCCAGATCTTGCTGGCAAAAGAAGCTCCAATCAGACTGGCCGTCTCAAGGGCAATGCCGATGAACAGTGTGGTCCGGGTGCCATAGACTCGGGTTGTGAATGTTGCTAATGGAGAAACCAGCATAGCACAAGAGATGGACAGAGATCCCACGAACGCGTACTCCAAATATGAGGCACCTGGAAATGTGTTATTGGCCAGATAGTGCGCGAGGAACACGCCGTAAGAGCTGTTAAGACCCCACGTGTGTGCGTTGATGAGCGCGCAGCAAACTGTGCACACCCAGCCATATCCGCCATTGGGCGGTTCATCGGGAGCAATGGAAGTAGGCGTGCTGTCTCTTTCTTTGATATGTGGCTCGGGACCAGTATGGCACGCTAAATGCTCGTCCCTCTTCTCGACTCCAGGTGGGGTTCCGGTGCTCATAGACTCGCGTTCAATATCTCCATCGTCTTTCCAGACTTTCTGCTCGCTCATACCTGCTGAACTTCACGACGTAGAATGGAAGTTGATACGAGACTGGCCTGGCATATGGCCCAGTTCTCCTAGATGTGAGTACCCGTGGCGAAAAACAAGTGGTAGTCCAAAGCCAACGGACAGGAGTAAATTGATGGAGAGATTGTGTGCAGAGATGTTCGATTTTGAATATAGCAGGCGCACCTACCTCGACGGAGACGCCGAATCAATGTAGATGGCCGGATAGGACCTGTTATATCACCTCCCAATTTTGAATGACTCTTTACCTAATAACCGCAAGTCCTAGGCGAGCGTGAATGATCGGCGGGCAACGAAGCTTGAAGTGTCAAGGTGTGCCGAGAGCCGCGCCGGTCTCGCGGCGGCAAAGGGCGCGCGGGGAAGTACATGCCCGATACACAAATGTAAACATCAAAACAGGTCAGAGCTAGTAGAAGGAGATCATACCATTACAGGGGAATGTAGACAGATAGGTTGCTTGCCAGAAGCTCGTGAGGCGAGAAGAGTAATTTGACAATACTACCATGGTTTTACTCCTCGCTTTTCTGCTGAAAAAAAGAACACTGAAAATTAAAACAATCGCTTTGCTTTACCCATAACCCTAGTCGGGGCGACACGCCTGAATTCTGTCAAGAGCAAATTTACTCCTCAGCCTCAAGAGGAGCCTCCTCATCGTACTCCTCCTCACCCTCGGAGATGGAGGCCTCCTGGTACTGCTGGTACTCGGAGACAAGATCGTTCATGTTGGACTCAGCCTCAGTGAACTCCATCTCATCCATGCCCTCACCGGTGTACCAGTGAAGGAAAGCCTTACGCCTGAACATGGCAGTGAACTGGTCACCGACACGCTTGAACAGCTCCTGGATGGAGGTGCTGTTGCCGACGAAGGTGGAGGACATCTTGAGGCCGCGAGGAGGGATGTCACAGAGGGCGGTCATGACGTTGTTCGGGATCCACTCAACGAAGTAGGCGGTGTTCTTGTTCTGGACGTTGCGGATCTGGTCCTCGACCTCCTTCATGGAGACCTTACCGCGGTAGATGGCGGAGCAGGTCAGGTAGCGACCGTTGCGGAAGTCGGCGGCGGCCATCATGTTCTTGGGATCAAAGATCTGCTGGGTAAGCTCCGGCACGGAGACGGCGCGGAAGCTGTGGGCACCGCGAGAGGTGAGAGGGGCGAATCCGATCATGAAGAAGTGGAGACGGGGGAAGGGAACCATGTTGACGGCGAGCTTGCGGAGATCGCTGTTAAGCTGACCAGGGAAACGCAGGCATGTGGTCACACCGGACATGACGGCGGAGACAAGGTGGTTGAGGTCACCGTAGCTGGGGTTGGAGAGCTTGAGGGTGCGCATGCAGATGTCGTAGAGAGCCTCGTTGTCGATACAGAAGGTCTCGTCGGAGTTCTCGACAAGCTGGTGGATGGACAGGGTGGCATTGTAGGGCTCAACGACGGTGTCGGAGACCTTGGGAGAGGGAAGGACGGAGAAGGTGGCCATCATGCGGTCGGGGAACTCCTCGCGGATCTTGCTGATAAGGAGCGTACCCATACCGGCACCGGTACCACCACCGAGAGAGTGGGTGATCTGGAAACCCTGGAGGCAGTCGCAGCCCTCGGCCTCGCGACGGACGACGTCGAGGACCTGGTCGACGAGCTCGGCACCCTCAGTGTAGTGACCCTTGGCCCAGTTGTTGCCAGCACCGGACTGACCGAAGACGAAGTTGTCGGGGCGGAAGAGCTGGCCGAAGGGACCGGCGCGGACAGCGTCCATGGTACCGGGCTCCAAATCGACGAGGACGGCACGGGGAACGTACTTGTTGCCAGAGGCCTGTGGTGGGACGTGGTCAGTTGGGCGTGCAAATGCTGCTGCCTCGGGGTCGGATTTCATACCTCGTTGAAGTAGACGTTCATGCGCTCGAGCTGGAGGTCAGAAGTACCGTTGTACCTGTCGCATGTCAGATAGATTCCCTCAGATTGTTTTGTTGTAGGTAAACATACACTCCAGAGGAGTCGAGGCCATGCTCGCCGGAGATGGTCTGCCAGAAGGCAGCACCGACCTGGTTACCCTTTATGGATGTCAATTACACGCTCTTCATTTCGCTTTCATCAGGATGAGGGTGGCTCGACGTACACACTGGCCGGTCTGGAGGTGAACCTATTCGTGAAAAGCTGATTAGCATTGTTGTCTTCACGGCGAAACAGGCCAACGCGGGGCACGCGTATTGTTTCAGGGGCGCGGGCTAGGCGGCGATGATACGTACAATCTCGCGCATGTTGGCGGTATCGGGGTGGTGATTGGTATGGAGATGGTGCGTGGTATGAGGATGCCGGCGTGTCGAGGCGACGAGGAGGTGCTGGCGGAGGTGAGGTGGAGGCGGAGGAGTGGTGTCGTGTTTGTTGGCGGTGTGTGCGAGAGCGAGGGTTCGTGTGTTTTGACGCAGCCAGCCAACCGCAGCGGCGGAAAGCTCTAGCGGCGTGGGTCGCCCTGGCTCCGTGCACTCGCGGCTAGCAGCCTTGGCGCGAACGAGAGCTTGCAAGGCCGCTTTCACTTCCAAAGTCGCATGTCGGCTCGATTGGGAAGGAACGAGGAGAGGCCTGACATCCCAATACACAGCGATCATGGCCGCCCTTCGAACATCTCTGGCGCCCTCAGCATTCGCACTACACTCGCGACAATTCCAACGCTTTCTTGCGCTCCCAGTCGGCATCCGTCATGCATCTTCTGCTCCTCCGCCAAAGCCTCGACTTCTGGAAAAACCCGATCGCTTCAATCCGCCCTCACATCCGTCTCGTCTGAGGAGCAAACACAGGTCATATGGTGCACCTCTGCCTGAACATGAGCGCAGGGCGCAGAAGACGCGGTCCTACCCTCACATGATGCCGGCTGAAGGAACATTTACCCATTGGTTCCTGACGAATAAGTCCATTCACCTGTGGATATCTATTGTATGTGCATAACCGTGTAAGAAGCTCAACCCACAAACTAACAGTCTTCCAGGGCATCTTGGTTATGCTTACTGGCGGTATCTGGATTGGCGACTTCCTACACTCGACTCCATACATGGATCTTCTTCCACCAAACAGCATGTTCTTCGCCCACCCGCTCACCTTTATGGGACGTTACATCGAGGTCTACCAGATGCACTCTGAGCATGTCACAGCTCAGACTGCAGAGATGCGCCGACAGAAGGTCGAAGACGTGAAGAGGCGCTCGGAGTACCGCAAAGCACATGGTCTGGAGGACGAGGATGAGAGCAGGTTCGGCGGCTGGACTGCCAAGTCGGACGACGAAGTGCTGGGCCCGACACCAGCAATGAGGGAAGGCGGTCAGCTTCCTGCGGCAGTCGAGTCCTCGATTGCAATGGATCTGGCTCAGCCCACAGAGACCAAGGTGCCTGTTACAAAGAATGAGCCTAACGTCTACGTGGACTTTGAGGGAAAGACACAGCCAGCGCAGAAGAAGTGGTTTGGCATTTGGTGAAGGTGGACTGTCAAGACATTGGCGCTTAACCAAATTTAACCATTGGGCCTGATCTACGCTGGGCTGGGATCTATAATTCACACTACAGAGCATTATAGGAGCTCTTGGCCCGGACCAGCTTACCTATCCATGTTCAAAGGAGTACGCCACTATACGTGCAGTAGGATTGCAACTGGACGTCTCGGAGCACGCCTAACCTAAGGGCCGCACGCTGGCCGATGTCATTGAGCCAAGCCGTCTGGCATGCTGAATGAATGATGATACTACTTGATATTTCGGCGGGACTTGCAGATATAGCACTGTGCGAAGCGATCATCGTTAAATCCAGATGACCGGGTCGTGGTGGCTCAGAGAAGAATGTACAAATATGTAGACATAGGAAATTTCACTCTTCATCGCAACCTGTTGTACTATTCCACGTCACACAATAACCGACGCATGATCGTTTCTCTTCACCTGGTACAGCACTCAGTGAACCAAAAATCATTTATCTGTGATATTCAAACACCTCAAATGTTTCATCACCTCACTTGACTCAAACCTTATTCCATCCATTCCCGCGGGTAGCGCCGCGTACATCTACCGCGCGAGCGACCCTGCAGCAGCAGCGCTCGCATCGACTTGCAGCTGGATCAGCCAGCTCTTCACATATTACCAACACCTCAGCCACCACCATCTGCACCACCTCACCCAAGCTGCCAATATTCCCATTCGCCTCTTTCCACAACAATTGCGACACCATCTCTTAGGCTAACTCTTCTCCTTGCGGAGCGTGAGACAACCTGCATGCGTGTCAACTGAAAAGGACAACCGAGACCATGCAGCACGTCTTCACCCACCAGAACCCGTACCACCAGCCGGATTGGCAACATCACGCCCACGGTCCGTCGCAGCATCATTATGCTCAAAGTCAGGCGGCAGCTGCAGCGACCGCGGCGGCAGCGGCTCAGCAGCAACAGCAGCAACAGCAGCAGCAACAGCAGCAACAGCAACAGCAACAACAGCAGCAGCAACAGCATTATGGGCGCATGAATCAGAATGGCGGTGGCGGCGCGAACGGTGGCATGGGCCAGGGACTCGGTCCCGCGCGCGACCTTCAAGATGGGAGCATATTTGGGGCCGGCGACTCAATCAGCGAGGAGAACAGAAGGGTGCTGGAGTGGATCGCTCAGGTGCTGAATGCAAATACGAGGGAAAGTGCGCTCCTGGAGCTGAGCAAGAAGAGGGAGCAGGTGCCTGAGCTTGCGCTCATATTATGGCACTCGTTCGGTATGTTTACGCGAGTTTTAATGGTTGCGAGCCACATACTGACCTCTCGCCAGGCGTCATGACGTCCCTCCTACAAGAGATCATCTCAGTATACCCGCTGCTTAATCCTTCGCAGCTGACCGCTGCGGCTAGTAATCGCGTCTGCAATGCGTTGGCGCTGCTTCAGTGTGTAGCCTCTCACAGCGAGACGCGTGCTCTGTTCTTAGGAGGTACGTTTGCGACATCACCAAGTTGAGCACGTGCAGTGACTAATAACATTCTAGCACACATCCCTCTGTTCCTCTACCCTTTCCTCAACACTACGTCAAAATCACGACCCTTCGAGTACTTGCGCCTGACCTCGCTCGGCGTCATTGGCGCTCTGGTCAAGAACGACTCGACCGAGGTCATCAACTTTCTCCTCACCACGGAGATCATCCCTCTATGCCTCCGTATCATGGAGACTGGCTCGGAGCTTAGCAAGACTGTCGCCATCTTCATTGTCCAAAAGATACTGCTTGACGATATGGGCCTGCAGTACATATGTCAGACTTACGAGCGCTTCTACGCCGTTGGCACAGTTCTCAGCAACATGGTCACTCAGTTGGTCGACCAGCAGACAGTGCGACTTCTTAAGCATGTCGTGAGATGCTTCTTGAGGTACGTGAGGTTTTTATGTCTACACTGCCGAAGGCTCTGCTAACAAATGGCCAGACTATCGGACAATGCTCGCGCCCGCGAGGCTTTGCGCCAATGTCTTCCGGAACCTCTCCGAGACGCAACATTCTCTCCGGTCTTGCGAGATGATGCTGCCACGAAACGCTGCCTGGCTCAGCTTCTACTTGCCTTGTCCGACCAGGCCGAACCCACCATGGCTTCATCTTACGGTCCTCACCAGCAGAGTCTTCTGCCTTAATTAGCAAGCGCATCATACCAATAATCTGGATTTTTTGTCGCTCCTAACTCAAGACGAAAGAAATCACGACAAACTTCAGACTTATCCAAAGGAATTGTACAAACTCACATCATGAACCCCAGCACCTTCGAATTGAGGTCACTCGTTCACATCTTACTCCTATCACTACAGACGGCGGCAGATAGCTTAGCTCTTCGTCACGGCCCTCAATCATTCTATCACGATCAGACATGACGAATGCCTCCAAATTTGGGTCCACGCCCTGCCAAACGGAGCCAGGAAAAGGATGGTGCAGGCTTATTATTCACATATTACTACGGATCCGACCGAAGATCAAATTTCCCCCTCCCGGAACCGGACCGAGAAAACACCTCTTTGGGCATTTTGCGGATAGGGAGCGGGAAGGGGCACAACAAAAAAGTGGTTATGCATAGCCTGGCGGTCGGTTCTTTCCTTGGCGCGCGTGCTTTGCACGAAACACAATATCAGTGGAAATGCGCGATTGTCATTTTCAAGTTTTGTTTCTTCTGGGAGTTCTTGGTTGGGTTCTTTTCTTTTACTCATTGTTATGCCTTCAAGATTTTTTTTCCTATGACTGAATCTTTCTTGGAGGGGCTGTGGAGGTCTTTAGGCGTGGGTCAAGGTTGGATCCTAATGCACGTGAGAACGATTGTATGGGTCGGTGGGACATGGGTGTTTGAGTGCGTGGATGTGTTTTGTACGACTACGCTGCTTTGGTTTGGTGCGGAACGTGGGGTGAAATGTCGATAAGGGGAACAATTAACTTGTGTGTGAATAGAAAGGACATGGAGAATTGATTAGCTTGCTTGTTGGTTTGTTGTTGAATGGTTTCAGGCCATTTCTCGAGTGCAGTAATGATATTATTCCGTGCTTCCGTTGAGCAAGTGCCTTGGAAACCCAGGGTGAGACTGTTGGGAGGCTATACCTCGAGCACAGTGGTCTTCTGACCTCGAACTTATGCTCCTGTAGGGCTGGTGGCTGAGTGTCTTCGGGGCCAGCTGTTAATATCAATCCCGAGCATAGAAAAGGCAATGCTGCATCGGAGATGATTTTCTTTCACCATACCACCTTTGCACCAACTCCGCGCAGGTACCCGACCTTGCCATGCCTTGTTCTCACACCATCACAAGGACGTACGCATCGCTCGTAGCCAAATCCATATCCTCGCCCTTCCAGTTCTCCGGCGGCCATGGCTTGGTCCCCAGCTTCATCTCCTTGCGGCGAGCATCTTGACGTGTGAGATCGACGAAGTCGGTCGGGACTTCTGATCTGTCGATGTCGATATGGATGTAAAAGTCGCTCGTTGGCACGGTGTCGACGAGGCATGCCGCAGCGGTCTCGACATCCCTCAGAGCTCGTTCCTTAACCTTCCGAGCCTGTTGGCAGGCATGGTGCAGTCGTAAGCGGTCTGCTGCGCGCTGTCTGCGGACGTTGTCAAAACGCGCCTGGCCGGAGAGCTGGTGCTGCCATGCTTTCTCTGCGGCCAAGGGTAGTGCTGAGAGTGTTCTTCTTGACTCGGTTCTCAAATGTGTGGTGTGCCCATGGCGGTGCTCTGGTTGGTGGTATTCGTCGCTTGACTCGGACGCCAGTCTGATCGAGTGTCTCGAGTTATGATTTGGCGATATCTTGTAACGTGGAGTCTTTTCGACTCTGGGATTGTCTTCAGTCTATTAGCTCGCGCTCTCAGATGTCAAGGGGTAGCACGATTGAACGGCTTCTTACACGTCGGTTTTTTTTATCGAGCCATAGGAATCGATGTGTCGGAGTTTGTGCTTGGTCTTTGAGTTGTCCCTGTCTTCTTCTCTCGAGTCTTCACAAACGTCGTAGTCGTCAGCCTCGACGATGTCATCTGTGTTTTTGAACTTCGTGTAGGCATCCTCATAGTACGTGACATGTCTGGTCGGCTCCATGAAGCCTTCGTTTGTGGAGCGGAAAGGCATGCTTGCGCCTTGGAGAGACTCGGTAGTGTCAGTCCTGTCGTCTGGTCGGGTCGTGCTGGGAAGTGGTGTTGGTGTAAGATTAGTAGCAATATGTGGTGTAAATGTGAAATGTTTGCATGGGCTTGATGAAGCACGCATCCATGGGCGACATGTCATCTTAGCATGGCCTCTTTTGCATGTGAAGGCTATCAGAGCAGCCGAATCCTCACTGGAGCAAGATTGGACTTTCACGGTGGCTGCCTGCGGTGACAGGGAGATTGATGGACACGTGAAGAACACAACATCAATTCATCGTTTCATCAAACCATCATTTTATTCAATTCGTAGCCCTCAAATTTTCGGCTTCCCATTATTCTTACTCGTCCCCCTCGCTCCCCTGTCATCAGCCGTTACTTCGGTGTCAGAAGTCTCAGCCTTCAAGCTCACAGGATCCCCAAGCGCAGTCGGGTTGCTTTTCAGCTTCTCCTCGGCCTTCTGCTTGAGAGTCTTCTTCTCGCTGTCGTCCTTAGCGCCTGTGTCGTCGGGGGTGGGCTTTGAATCTGCGGCTTCTGCTTTGAGAGATACTGGGTCGCCGAGCTGGGAGGGGTTCGTCTCGTTCTTCTCGCGGGCGATGTTCTTGAGGGATTTGTTGTCCTTGTGGTGCGTCAGTAGGGTGGTTCCTGTAGATAGAGAGGAAGCTTTGTACTGAAGACGTCATTTCGGGGATTGGACTGGTGAATAGTCTATATGATTGGGTCTACAATGAATCGTCCCGATGATCAACGCCAGGTAGGAGTGGGAAGCAAGGTGAATTACTGTTATGGATGTCAGTCAAAGTATACGAAGGTCAGTCGACCGAGCAACATGAGGTAGACATGATATGATCCCTCTTCAAGTAGACCTCGGTCGGCGGCTGGACTCGTTCGAACGTGAGACCTTGTTCCCCCATGTTTGGTGTCGTCAACAACGATGCCATCATAGACATTCCCAAAGAAGCAATCGCCGGCACGATCCGATCTCGCAAGCTTGACATGTGAAATGTGTTACCCTATACCCTAACGATACCAAATGTATATTTATGCAACTACATGTATACAATTCATGTGTGTTTATGCCCTGTGAGGCACTACGAGTATTGGGAAGACGAATACATAGAAGAGCAAGTTACGGAAGCATCGCTGACAATATGCGACATATGGTCATCGTGGACCAAATATTGACTGATGGATTTCGTTGTCGACTACCAAATGCTGCTTTTTGATCCACAGTACTCTACCATACATGTGAAGACTAACCACACTCGCTGCACACCTATGTTCATGGGATTGTCTTGCACCAATGTCACTAATCACTTCTTCGAGTGAATCTGTGAGGGCAGTTGTCTTGTCTTGCCTTCGGCTTTTACTAACGCCCTACGTTACACTTTAACTTCTACATCGAGGGCCCAGTCACACCAGCCTGTTCCTCAAGCGGCGATGCGACTTCGATGTTCCTCCTTACAATGATAGATCGTGTTGACTCTCAAAGACCACGCTGCATCGTGTTCAGCTTCAAACTCAGGTCAAATCGATGTTATCATGTATATACGTGTGACGATAGTAGCGCACTAGATGCTACATGAACTTGTAGTCTGAAGAAATTCCCCTGAAGTGGACGCATGAAGGAGAACAAAAATCAAGACGCTTGCTTACCGCTGATTGGAACAAGAGCTGTATCGCAAGACCATGTTGAGCAAAAGGGAAGGTCCTACCCGGAATCGAACCGGGGTCGCCCGGATGTCCTACACCACCATAGGAGGTGATGTCGATCAGAACCGGAAGTGATAACCGCTACACTATAGAACCGTGTTTGCTTGTTGTTACGGTAGCGCGACGGCGCTTCATATCGTGTCGCGCGAGCAGCATAGCCTTGAACGAGCAACCATCTCGGGCACAATAGAGCAGGGCATCACCACGCTCTGTAAGTCAAGGCTGATAGTGCTTTGATTGCTAGGCCATGCCATTCTGGCTTTGTAAGGCGGAATATTAGTGTTCCTCGGAGGTGACAGGAAGTATGACCAAGACCGATGTTGTGGATAGTGGCAGAGAATGATGGCTCCAAGGCGGCAGGCGATTATGCCAGACAAGACAGAGTAACCCTTTTGACTGGAGACACAATGTCTGGGCGGCCAACAGTTGATGTAGGTACTACAATCCCATGGCAGGTGTGATGTGTGTCAAGAACAACTCCTTGTGCCATGCTTTTCGATAAGGATTCGGATCAAGTATGCTGGCCGTGGCAATGTTCTTTCGGCGGAAGAAACATTGGATCTGACAGAGACTCCGATGAAGCTGGCGTCCGTGAAGAGAATAGTGCTAGGTATCTGCACGTGCCGACGCGCAGGCATTGAGTTGATGTGATCACGAGATGAGCTCCGAAAGGACACGTCTCCAGGTCGTTTGAGAAGGCGAGTTGTTTGTGTACCGCGCTTGTTCCTTAGCATTAGATTGCCGAAGTCAAATCAAGATAACTCGATCGCTGAACTGCTGGTGCCAATATAAAATTCATTGCATACGTGAAGGGCAAAGTTGTTGACGAGAACATGGCCTCCGACGTCGTCAAAGTTGACTGAGGGGCCCCTTGCATCAACCCCAGTCTCCCACCGCCAAGCTCCACGTTACACATTCCCTAACAATCGAAACGTCCATCACCAAACACTCCGGCAACATTCGGCATCATGGCTACTAAAGCGATCGAGTCGGAAGCGGCACGGTTTAATCGGATAGTGATGAGGAAACTGCAAAAAGCAATCGAAGCGAATTCCGAGGTCGATTTGGCCTATAAATTGCCCACAAATTATTCATTGCGACTTGCCGGTCGGAAGAAAGAAAACAAAAGTTCGGAATGCTATACACCCTTGGTTCGCAATTGACAGAGAGAAAAGGTATCACTGAAGATGGACCTGCACTTTCGAAAGAGCAGCACCTCAGATTCCCAACGGACGACGTTCGAAATAAGCTCATGAGCATCACTTCGGCTACTGTTGTCTTCCCTATCGCCAAATCAGTCCAGACGCTTCTGAATGACGATTCTTCAGATCCATCCTTCATGGAAGGACTATGCAAATTGATCAAACGAAGCCGTGTTGTCTGGAAAGCTAAGATGGGTTGCCACAAGATCGTCCTTGATGCTGGTCCCGAGAGTTCCCTAAAAACCATTCAAGACATGAGTGATATTACCGAGTATACAACGCTTCAATACCGTTAGAAGCACTTGCCAGATATGCTTCCGTCAAGACACCTTAGTCTCGTGGCGTTAGGCGAACGCTATTCTCTCCTGTTCACGTCTCTCATATCTAGAATGACACTCGCGGAGGCCTGGCCAAGCCTAAAACGTTTCTTAAAGTGCTCGGTTCAGGAACAGCTGAATTGCATGTTTACTTCTCTCCTTTCGTTTCACCGCTCTGAAAGCGAGTTCCGATAGGGGGCGTAGCGGGTGAAGGCTGCAAATATCTACGAAGACACGTTCGTTCTCTCAAAGAACCTATCTGGACTGTCGAAGACTTCGACGATTGGCAATTCTCGGATTCCCATTTCGGAAGCTCCATCTACATCGAAGCTCTTCGCAAACTCTCTCTGCCCTTGTCGCCAGAGATAGTACTCAGCCATAATGATCTTAGGCCGGAAAATATCACCGTAGAGCTTGAAGGGCGACAGTGTCGTGTGACTGGGACTCTCGACTGGCAGTATAGCGGCTTCTACCCAATGTACTACGAATCCACCAAGGTCATGAACAGCATCGCCCCGAACGAGATCAACGACTGGTATTTCTACATTCCGGAATGCGTCTTGCCGGAGCGATACCCGTAGAAGTTTCTGCTCGACACACTCTGGTGTAGATTTGTCGAATAAACAAGAAGCTCCGCGGGTAGTGATGAATGCTAGAGACGGCTGACATACGCGCAGTCCCCTGATATCTTTGCTGTAAGGCTACAAGCATCGTAAAAGGTCTTTAGCGAGCGCCAGAAGTGCCTCGACAGTCTCGCTCTAATTAGGCAAGGCATTCCTGATATGACGGCTTGCTATCGATTTAGCCGCTCACATCCTTCGAATAGTGTGAAGTGTAGCAGCCTGTGAATTATAGGTCAGTGCGCGGGACATTGTAATCATCTCGAGGGCAAGGTCGTGGTATTCTTGATCGGTGCCTTCAGGTAGGGGTGCATATGCTGCCCAGGCACCCATGTCAACCTATCAGCATCCCGATGGCACATCGTTTTCTTGTGAGGTCTCAAAGTCGTATGAGATTGTGTGCTATACTTCGCACCACCCGCAGGATAGACCGGCGTGGTGTGCGGGTTCCTGCAAGTAGTGTTTGTGAGCAGAAATGAAACCTGTTTTCTAAAGTTCTTTTTCTCTGTTCTCAACGAATTCCTCTATCAAGACTGGCTGTAATCTTGCAGAGTATGGACAAAGCTAGCCGTATACTTACTGCTTCGATGAGGCGTGCCGCCCGACCCCTACAGCCTATGAGGCTCTTACAGATCGTGGCAACATTCCAAATTCGATGATTCAGCACTGTGTTCCTAAACGACCATTGGAAATGTTGTCCCAACCCCAGCCTTCCCCAGAGGCCAGGCCAGTAGCAGCGAAGTCTTTCGGACGATGATCCCTGAATTATTACACATTAATTCGAGTTTGCTTGCCCATTTGACGGTTTGGCAGGATTGGCACCGAGTAATACCAAGAAAGTGCCACGCATCTTTTGCCACGCGCGTAGATCTTCACGTGGCAGGCCAGATGGCTCTCCAAGCTGTCGGAAATCCTCTAACCTCGAGCACTTCCAAATCCCCGCATTGAAGACAAGGCATGGCATCTTGACCCAAGACATCCAAGTCTCTTAGCAATCAGCATGTCCGCGTTTCTGTAGACAAAGATGCTTTCTTGACGAGGCGCCAAACGGCGTATTCCTTCAAATTCCTCGGTCTGTTCGTGTGTGTCCCAAGAAAAAGCCCGGTGAGATTACTTGATTCCAATTGTACTGTCACGCGGACAAAAAAGCAGGAGATGTGAAATAGATGCGAGCTCCTCACGCCCTTCGATCTTGGGGAACATTCGCAATTAGTGATCTCTCAAGGACCGATCGTAAAACCATTTCATCTCATACATTGCATTCCCCTCTCCTGTGATCTAATGACTACGCTCAAAGACGATGTCGTACACCTCGAAAAGGCGTCAGATGCAACTCCGGAAACATGTTCGGACAACATTGAGGAAGCTCTCGACGATGACCCGGTCTATACTCGCGCCGAGCAGCGTAAGATCATCCGCCGGGTGGACCGGCGTCTCATCTCGGTCGCCGGCATCATCTACATGAACTCCCTGATGGATCGAAGCAACCTTCCCAATGCAATGATCGCAGGCATGGACGTCGATCTAGGACTAAGGGGCAATATGCGATATGTAAGCATGCGCATACCTGTGCCGCATTGATAAGGCTCATTGGTTATTTAGGCCATCATCGCCCTAGTGTTCTTCATCACGTACACCTTCTTGCAGCCCCCTGCGACTCTTCTCACACGCAAGTTTGGCCCTAGGCTTTTCTTGTCGACCATCTGTCTCGCATGGGGAGTAATCATGATTGGATTTGCCTTTGTGACAGAGTGGTGGGAGCTTGTGCCGTTGCGTCTGGTGCTAGGTTTGCTGGAAGCAGGCTACTTTCCCGGAGTTGTGTACCTTATTTCGACCTGGTACTCGCGCTACGACATGGGCAAGCGCTATGCGTGCTTCTATGCCCTTGGTCTTGTTGCCTCAGGCTGTTCGGGCATCCTTGCTTACGGCCTCATGCAACTGGATGGACGAGCTGGTCTCGAGGGCTGGAGATGGATTTTCCTTGTCTTTGGATTGATGACAGTGGCTGCTGCGTTCTTGGGATACATTTTCCTCGTGGACTTCCCCGATCGCGCGTTGAACAAGAATTATTACGGCTTTATCAACCACGATGAGATAGCTTTCATCATCCGCCGTATCAACAAGGATAGAGATGATGCAGGAACCGAGCGCTTCAATTTTAGGAAGTGGGCAGCGGCCGGCGCCGATTGGAAAATCTGGTCGTTTGCCATGTGCTTCTTGTAAGTCTTTTGTGTCTCTCAAGGATAACCGTACCTACTAAACCAATCGTGCCAGCTGCCTCACCACACAAGCCTACGCCCTGGCCTACTTCCTCCCCATTATCCTCAGGCAGACGATGGGCTTCGATGTCGGTATGTCGCAGCTGCTGAGTGCACCTCCATATGGCGCTGCAGGCATCATCATGTTCGCCTGCGCCTGGTTTGGCGACAGATATCGGATACGTGGACCGATGCTCTTCGGCCTCGCCTGCCTAGGAATTATTGGTCTTCCGGTGCTACGGTGGACCACACCACCAGGAGTACGCTACTTTGGCATCTTCCTCATCTGCGCGACTGCGAACGGCGGTATTCCCACGGTCATGGCCTACCAGGCTAACAACATCCGTGGCCAGTGGAAGCGAGCTTTCGCTTCTGCTACGCTCGTTGGATTTGGTGGGCTGGGCGGTATTGCTGGCTCGACTGTGTTTAGACAGCAGGATAGTCCGGTAGGAATCGTTCTTCTTCGTCATTTTTGCAACCATACTGACGTGTTCTGCAGAATTTTGACCTCGGGATTGCCTTCTGCATTGGAGCAAACTGTCTGATTTGCCTCATTGTGGTTGTCAACACTTTGGTGTTTAAGCGACAGAACGCGAGAGCGGACAGGGGTGAGGTTGTACTCGAGGGCGATGTCAGGTTCAGGTATACCATCTAGGCAAGTGTCTTGAAACTCCATGTACGTAGCTGGCCATCTCAGTAGCAATCACACAGCCTCGATACACAGATAGTATGACTTTGCAAAGTCTGTTATACGCGTCAATGCATTCATCCCTCCGGATAGAGGCATATAATAGCAGGGTTACCTCGAGTCCAAAGCAGATGAAACGTCCTCAACGCATGTGGTGGTAGCTTAGAATGGCGAGTAGACAGCGATACAAAGGACAAGACGAAGGTCATCATATCAACGACCATACCGTGATACCACCGAAAACGTCCGTGCCAAAATGATCCCGCACCGACCCCGACTTTTCCCCCACCACCTCGAGTTCACAGGGGTCGGATTGTCCATTCAGGTGACCCACGTGCTCACCTTCTTCGCTGGTAGATTCTCTTATCTCGCCGGAAAGTATATTTCGAAGATTTACTCCACGCAGCATGCAACCCTTCGTCGGTTCCCGTAACACACAAGAACAGAGACCGACGACGGCAGGTTCACGAACGACGACAACAATCGTGTACGTGTCAGCAGCGCAACACCTCTTCAGCTCTGGTTCGTCCGGCGAAGGGAGAGTTTGCAGTTCGCGCTCGTCGCAGACCTGCAGGACGCAAAGGATGGGGCACGTGCCTGATTTGCTTCCTGCGTACAGGTTAGGCTTTCGTCCAATGGCAACCTGCTGGAAGAGCACGCGACATCAACTCTCTCCAGGTGCCAACGATATCGCCATGCTCGCCCACCATGTTTCGCGCCCTGCTCAACGCCTCTGCTCTGCTGTCCTGCTCTATTACTATCCACACCCTCCTCCGTGACGTGAAATCCCCTCTCGCTCGCCCACCATAGCTTCCTACACTGAGCACCTGTACTTCGCCCGCGGCCGTCCCGTGCCTGAGGCGTTGCTTTTATCAAATACCCATACCACATACGCAACAATGCCGCGCCCTCTCCCTCCACCGACGCCTGGCTCGTCCAGCGACATCCGTGGCAAAGCAGGCACCAGCAATGCCCCGGCTTTCAATCTACCACCCACAGCATTCCCAGAAGCCGATCGCGCCAGCAATAGCTCTCCCTCCAACAATGGATCAGACTCCTCTTACCACCCAATCTCACCAGGCACCACCACACACAACCCCCGTAAGCGCCCAGTGGCTCAACCCGCCATGTCTGTAATCACCAAGGATGACTTCTCGTTGCCTCCTCCGCCAACGAGATCACGCAAGATCATACAAATGAAGCCACGGGAATTGGAGCAGGATGCAACCCAGCAGGCTGCTGCAACGGGTGCTTCTGGCAAGACATTGAATGCAAACGCCCAGTCGGGCAAGAAGAACAATGGGAAAAGTACCACTGCGGCCGGGCGCAAGATCGCGCGCAAAACAGCTCACAGTCTGATCGAACGTCGACGACGATCGAAGATGAATGAGGAATTTGGAGTGTTGAAGGATATGATACCTGCGTGTCAAGGGCAGGATATGCATAAGCTTGCGATATTGTCGGTGCGTACATTCGGACATTGTCATTATTATTTGTTGGCCTCCTCTTCTAACGATCAAACTACAGGCCGGTATCGAGTATCTACGTTACCTTGAACAATGCGTCACCGATCTACAAGCACAGAACAACAATCAGCCACGCCCGCCTCCGCCAGTCGCTCGTCCCACAGTTGATGACGATCTCGACTCCGACGACGAAATGGCAGAAGGCCACGACGCGGAACCCCAACCTCGACCTCAATCCAGCACTCAAGTCCCCACGCAAAACACAATATCCCCATACGAGCCCCCGGTCCCCCTCCAAAAAACCAACTCCATCATCTCCCTCCCATCCCTCTCCCAAATGACCACCAACTCCCCGTCCGTCTTCTCCGGGTCGGCCAGCGCCCGACACTACTCCGTCTCCTCCACCAGCCAAGCCTCATACAGCCCCTACATCCACTCTAATCATGCATCACCCGCCTTTGGTCCACAACTCAGCCATATACCCCAATACACCGGCCCTGGCTTTGGTCTAGGCAGCCCTGCTTTGCAGCCCCTCGACTCCGGCTCACAAGCCCAGCACTTGAGACATATTGCCGAAGGAGCGACTGATCAGCTTTCGTCAGACCGCGAGTTGTCTCGTGCTGCGACGCCGAGGCAGGGTGCTAGGAGTGAGCTGGAGCTGGACCAGGAAGCTACGGCGGCGTTGTTGATGTTAAATAGTGATCGGAGACAGTGGCGGGGGACCGGTATCGGGAAAGCTGGGGATGATAGGAGGGGGAGTGGCGGTGGTGGGATGAGTGTGAGGGATTTGCTGAGTGGTTGATGGTGGAGTGGCGAAGATTTCCCGATGCAATGAGTAAATTTCACTTCAGTCAGGTTTATGAGACAAGTGGTTGATGGTGGAGTGGCGAAGATTTCCCGATGCAGTGAGTAAATTTCACTTCAGTCAGGTTCATGAGACGTATTGGGTCAACGGGGACATGAAATACAGCAAAATTGTGTTGGATGTCAGCAGCTTTGATGTAACGTATTAATGAAGGTAATTTGGCTGTTCGCGCTCACGCGGGAAACATGTACAACCATCATTCACAACACGCGTGCTTTTTTCGTCCGTTGAGAATGCTCATGCATCGCGGTCGCTCTGACATGTATCTTCCGATGCTTCGTTGAGCCCTTCCAAGTAGCGCGTTCTCTTAGTCCTTACAGCACCGTATTACTTCGAGAAAGCAGTCGAAAGAGCTGGAGTTCTGGCTGCTGCGGGCGGCTCGCGCTTTTTGCAAGGCTGTCAAAGCCAAATGCATCGCTTGAACCATAAGAGTCTGTGGCGTGCGGAGCGCACTAGATGCTGTGCCTAAGCGCACCACTGGAGCGTGACGGCGTGGTCGTTGGGATGCGCCTGGTACCATATGTGTGCCGTCTCCGAGGAGCCCGAGTAGGGAGATCGCCGAGCTTGAAGGATGTGCAGCGAAGAGGCACCAATCGCTGTGTCGAGCGCGACGTGAAGACGGCTTTGGGAACTGCTGAGATGGAGGCCAGTCCACATGGCCCTCTCAAGTCAGAACCTGCACGTAACCCTGCTGGATCAAACTCTCAACATCTCCCTTGCGGACGAAGAACTGGCTGTTCTTCGTCAAATTCAAACTGCCGTATTCGGTCTGGATTTCTCCCGCGTCCCGCAGGACTCGAATGTCGACGAAGATTTCCTTCGGAGGCTCCAGGCTACCGGTGAGATCGATGTCGGTCCATTGGCCTTTGTACTGCGCAAGGAGCTCGGTGTACTGATGGACGTACTGCTCTTCCTCCGCAGAAAGCGAAGAAGCGTTAGCCACGCCGTTCGAGTCTCCTGACGGACGGGCACTGAAGACCTCCTGGCCATTCCAGATCATTTGCTCGAGTTTGTCTGTGCGAGTGCGGTGGTAGGCTAGTAAGCATCGCTTGTTGCGGCGCATGCTGAGGTGGTTGACCATGAGAGAGCAGGCGGTGGCGGGATTTTCGGCCGGGTTGAAAGAAGATTTTATTTGCGTGCCATCGCTCGATTGTGTGCTGGAGGAGCTATACTTTGCCAGGATTTCGCTGTTCTCGCGGTCCAGGTCGCGGACTTCTTTGGTGACGGCTTGGATTGTTGTGCTGGCGTAGGGTGGCAGGTTGGGGAGGTTTTGGATGCGTTTGGCGTCCACGACGAGCTTGTTGGCTTGCTCGCCGTACATTTTTGCCACTTAGCTATCCGGTCTAGACTTTGTATTCCAGGTAATTTGTTCAATCAGATGTCTTGCTGGCCACTGCATTATGACACGAAACTGGCGCGTCAGTCAACTTTGGCTGCGCCGCCAAGACTCTTTCCTCGCGGCGTTCTTCCATCGCAGCCCATCACTTCAAGGAAACATTAAACTTCACCACATCGGCACCAAGACCTACTTGCACCGCCATATAGGCATATCATCACATGTTCCATAATCAGCTGGACACAAATTCATGATGTCTGCATAGGTCACAGGCATGATTAGGTCATGCTCGTTCTCCTGCCAATAGGTAATATTTTCTCAAGTCACCGGCTTCAAACAGTTTGTCAGACGCATGGCGTCGGAATCAGAAGAGAGAGCTCTTCGAAAGAAGGTGCAGTTCTATCGGGACCTGGCTTCGCTCGAAGAGAGCGATGATAACGAGGACGCTGGCCTACAAGAATCTTTTGCCGCACTGAGACGCCCGAAAAAGCACCTCATCACAAGCAAGGATGATGTGCCTTCAGAGAAAAGGTTGGTCCGAAAAAGTGCCATTGCAGATGACAACTCGAGGAGTGCGAGATCATTTCCACGCTCCATATCAGATCTAGGTCCTCCCACGAGCGGCGAACCTCACCTCGACGCGCAGCCTGAGAGAGGTCCTACGCACAGCAATAAGCAAGGAAATGATTCTTCGATACTGACTTCTCGTGACACATTCTCTGGCGCTCTGCCGCCGACATCTTCCATGCCACAAGCTACAGGAAAACGCAAGCGTGAGAACGTGATTACACCAATGCCGAAAGACCAACAGATCTTCAGCAATTTGCACTTCTACTTCTTCCCGAACAACGAGAAGCATCCTGCTCGTTTCATGCGGATCTCGAAAGCGATCGCCTTTGGTGCCATCTGGCATCGGGACTGGACACCTTTCGTAACACATGTTATTGTCGATAAGTCTCTGGATTACGCGATGCTGCTGAAGTTCTTGAAGAAAGATAATTTGCCAGTTGGCGTAATCTGCATCAACGAGAGTTGGCCATCTGAGTGCATCGCATATCGAGCCTTATTGGACTACAATCGTCCTCAGTTTAGAGTTTTAGGGGCTCCTGCTCCAACAGCGCAAGAGAAACCAGCCGTGGAGGTGCCAACCTCTTCCGCCAATTCCGGAACATCGCTCAAGCTCAAGCCACCAGGTAAAGATGTCACCACGCGCCAGCCTGAAACCCAGTCTTCTGGTGAGACTGGCGTAGTTCAGAACGAGACTACACTACTCGCCGCGGCCGCCGATACGCACGCCGCCAATACAGAACCGGATATGACAGACGAGCTTAATGTCGCGATCAGTCAAGCTCGAGATCTCCAGCTGATGCCGCTGGACGAAGACGACCAACGTCCAAGCAGTTCTGAAGGCCTTCCCACGAATTTCACATCAACTTCAAACCATTCAGGGCAAGGGAACAAGAGGGACGCTTTCCAGGACAATTTCCAGTGCATGCAGAAGCATAGTGGAGAAATCAGCAACAACGCCAATGCTGCTACGATCGTCATATTACAGCAAATGGCCGACTACTATGGAAAGATGGGCGACGAATGGCGTATAAGGGCCTACCGGAAAGCGATTGCCACATTGAGAAACCATCCAAAGAAGGTGTACACGAAGGACGAGGCTCTAGCATTGCCGAATGTTGGAGAGCGACTGGCGACAAAGATCGAGGAGATTGTATTTACGAGCCGGCTGCGTCGACTGGATAACGCTCTAGCAGAGCCTCAGGATCAAATTCTTCAGACTTTCATGAAAATATATGGTGCCGGGTTTGCGCATGCCAGTCAGTGGGTCAGGCAAGGATATACGACTCTCAATGAGCTACTGGAGAAAGCCAGCTTGACCGAGAACCAAAAGATAGGCATTGCACACTTCGAAGACTTCCAGGAGCCGATCCCACGCGCCGAAGTCACCAGACACGGTGACGTCGTACGCCGGGCTTTGCGCAAGCTCGACCCTGCATTCGAGGTCACTATCGGCGGCTCCTACAGACGCGGTGCAAAAGACTCTGGCGATATCGATTTTATCATCACAAAGCCAGACGCTGACATCGATCATGTGCGAGAGGTGGTAGTCGGCCAGCTTGTACCGAACCTCTTCTCCGTGGGCTTTCTGAAGGTCGCGTTAGCCGCCGCGTCAGGTGATGGCTCCAAATGGCACGGAGCCTGCTGTCTCCCTGGACAGACCCAATGGCGTCGCATTGACTTCTTGCTCGTGCCCTGGGCTGAGATGGGCGCCGCGCTGATATACTTCACTGGCAACGACATCTTCAACCGCAGCATGCGTCTGCTCGCTAGCAAGAAGGGGTACAGACTGAATCAGCGTGGTTTGTACAAGGATGTCGTAAGAGGTAAGAATCGAGAGAAGATCACAGAGGGCACGCTGGTCGAGAGCAGAGATGAGCGGAGGATCTTTGAGATACTTGGCGTGCCGTGGCGACCGCCGGAGCACAGAATACCCTAAGCTGTCCGAGAACCCGTATCCCGACTTTCTTCAATAACGGGTCCCCTTGTCAGAGTTGGCAAGCGACTCCTTCCTACAGATGCTGCTACTGTACTGCCGCTTTCCAGCGACACCGCAGCAGTATCATCCAGAGTCATCGGTTGATCGACATCAGAGGACGCCTCGCAACTGCCAACGGAACTACACGATGTCAGCGCTCCACATCCCTCCGGAATCGCTCCATCTCCGCAGGAGTGATACCTAGTGACCTGCTCACAAATCCCACAAGACGTGCTCAACATGATCGGCGCAGTATAATACTTTGTGCAAGCCGGCGTGCGGTGACACAGGGCGCGGAAACGGAAGTAGTATCCGCTGCCGCAGACGTGCTCGCCGAAAGGATCGGCGCAGGTGAACTGATATGGTGTCAGGACGCACATTGCTTCTTCCGGCCTTTGGCTGCTTGTGGAGTTGTTATTGTTGTTGCTTGCGGTGGAAAGAAACATGGTTCTCGAGCAGAGGGGACATGGTTCTTGGAGGAGGTGACGAGAATCGCAGAATGTTTGCTTGCTTAGAGACGATCTTGAATGATGCGGTTTGAAGGGACCTGGAGCCATCGAGCAGTGTACGAAGAGGAAGATTATGGCAAACATTTGCGGCGTGAGTCAAACTTGGAGTAGTATATCATGGTCTTCTCATACAGAGGCGCAGGACGAACGAACTTCTAATCTCTGGCATTACTCCGCTTTCGCCGGCAGAGTAGATATCCTCCACATTCAGGGCCCGATCTTGATGCGTCTCAGCGTCTCTCTTCCCGTAGTGACTTTCAAGCCCACTCGCGCGTCCAAATCAAACCCTTCCGCGTTCTCCACCAATTTCAGCTCATCACTGCATTTTTCTAGAATCGCCCTGTCGCCGTTCTCCCGCCCGGCTTCTTCCCAGTGCACCACAGCCATCTCGTAATGCGAAACAGGCGCTGGCCAGGCATCGGCGTGCGCGCCGCCGGCTGAGCGCAGTACTGCCTGCGTGAGAGGCAAGACTGGAGAGATAGCGGTCTTCGCGGCTGGTAGATCGCCCAAGAAGCGGTGGATGGTAGCGGTCAACAGAGACGCCACGGCATGCTCGTCTTGAGGCTCTGATGCGCCATTTGCAGAGGCCGTTGGCGAGAGAGCCAGCGCAGCCAGCGAGTCTTGCAGCTGCGGTGCGGCCATGCGGCGATAACCGGACCAGAAGTAAATCATCTCCTCCAGCGGGCTGACGCCGATTGCGTCCACGAAATCGCAGCCGCGCTGCTCGGAGCGGACGGTCCATTTGGCCAGTTTGCGTGAGGTGAAGACGTCGAAGGGCAGTTGGCGGGCCATGAAGCGCTTTTTGCCAGTATGGCTAGGGACGATCTGGAAGAGCTCTTTTGCACGTGCGGCGTGTTTGGCGGCGTCCTTTTCGGACCCGGAATGCTTGTGCTGGCGATAGAGCTCGAGGTGGCAGGCGCCGGCAATGTAGTAGTATAGACCGTGGGACCAGTTGTTTAGCTCGATGCATTTGAGGAAACTGGCGGCGCATTCGTCATAGCGGTGGAGGTACATGAGGTTCAGGCTGCGCTCGAAGGTACGCAGGGCTTCGACTTGTTTGAGGGGAGATGGGGAGTCGGATTCGGCGGTGATGTCAACTGCTTTCTGTAGCTGGTGGTCGGCGCTGAGCTCGCGGGCTTCTTCGAGAAGCCAGAGCTTTGACTTTGGATAGAGTTGGCGCATTTCTCTGAGAAGACCAGTGAGACGTTCCCTGGGGAGTGCATCGGCGGAGAGTATATCGCAGAATGCAATGGCGCCGTTGTGGAAGCCGAGAGTGATCAATGAGGCCATGCCTCCGTTGATGTTAGTCTTAAATCTTGTTGCAGACCAAAGAAGGCGAAGGCCATTTGTACGGTCGCCCTTGAAGGAGAAGAGAGAGAGGAGTTTCGCGAAAGTTGGCGGGATCATACTCAGCAGAAGCTGGAGTAGACCATAGCAGAGAGCGGTTCCTGAGTGGATGAACAGATCTATCTCGTCTGTCGAGACGTCGCGGAAGTCGACATCATTGTCTGCCTGCGTTGCTGCACCCGCAGAAGCAGCATTGACTCCTGGCTGTTCTTGACCTGCTGCAAGATCATCTGGTGGTGCAGGCTTCTTCCCGTTGATATCTAGCTTCGATAGACCAGGCATTTCGAGATGTCCCTGGTATTCCGTGGGTGTCGGCAGGTCCGAGTGTCCTTCCCTGGCGTCCTCGAACTCCAGATCGCTATCATCGTCATCCTCTTGCCTGTTGTCCTTTGGCGTACGTGCACCTGAGCCCTCAGAAGCTGCCAACGTAGTCCCGGTTTCGCCAGTAGCCACCGAAGTCTTTGACCTTCCCGCCTTTGCTTTTATGCCTTTTGCCTCGATGTATTTCCGCTCCGCTTCACTGATCTCATAGAGTGTTTGGAATGCCTTCCGTAGCTTGTAGAAGCCTCGAAGACTCTCAGTCAAACTCTCATTGAGCACCGCGACCACGGCACCCATGAGTTGCGTCTCGGCATGGCATAAAGCATACTCCGATCCGACCGGGTAGATGGCGCTCTGGTGCGCAGTAGAGGGATCACGAATAGCTCGCTTTTGATGGTCCAAGGCGCTTTCCTCGGCTTCGTTTAGCCGTATGTTTGCTTGCTCGATCACCTCTTTTTCGAAACCCAGCGTTGCTCGAAGGAAGGTGGTGGTAGCACGGCCCAACTACTTTGTACTGTGATCAGCCGTGGCATATAAAGGTGGGGAGATCAGGAGCCCGTACCTTGTGGAAAGGTGAAGTTCCCTTGGCTAGTTCGGCTTCTGCGAGATCTACGTCTGGATTGGAGTTAGTGGCGTGTCTTGCAGATGGTGGGATAAGATCTTACCATCATTGAGAATGTGAGCTGCTGCGGCGAGTGCTTCTCGTACTGCTATATGTTAGAATATGAATGCTGATACATTTTCCACTGTTCGATCTCACACGCATGTGGCTCGTCGAGAGCATTCAGTGATCTTGTGGAGGAACTACTCGGGAGTGGTGTTTTGGCGCTCAGCCAGCCTCCCATGCGCTTCATGATGAAGTGTCACGTGTGAGACGAGAACGAATAGATGGCAAATATCAACAAAGCATGGAAAAGGAAATCTGAAAAGGCGATATTGGCTACGTCCGCGGACCGGCGTGTTTCCTGTCTGGTTGTGAACAACCAACCGCACGTGGGGAGAGCTGAAGACGACAGTGAAACCATGACGTTTGGCCAGAGGTGGCGTCAAGTGCGGCTGGAGAAGACGGGAAGATGGAAGCGGGTGTTCCGGTATCGCTAGGAATTGGACAGCAATGGACGCGAATCGTTACTTCTGCAGACATGCCTTGTGGAGCGTTTGATGTTGTCTCAATGGCGTGAGTGTTTCGGGTTGAAAACGACAGCGCCTTCGCCGGCTTATCAGACAGCCATGGCTTCTAGAATCTCATCATGGTTGTTGACCGCACGTGGCATCTAGACTTCGCGTCTTGCAGGATTTAGGTGCATACTGTTCCTTGCCGCCGGTTCGTGTGCAAACAGTGACGGTGACCAAACGTTCAAAGTGAGATGAAAGCAACAATAGCTCGGACGAAAGATCTTCAGAGTGAACACGTTCGATCGAGACGCACACCATCGGATAGAAAGATGCCGTGTCACATATGGAGTTTGTGGGGAAAGGAGTGCGTGTAACACGCGGCCGGTCTCTCGGGTTCGCAAACCAGGGATACCGGATGCTCATGAATGGTACTTTCGGCCCGGAGGACAGGTACCGTGAGCCCATCAATGAAGTGATTTAGGGATTGGAAATGATTCCGTCGTGGGGCCGTGTGCCCTGTTGGACATTACACGAGAACACGGCAGTGGACACGAGGAAGGCCGCTATCCAAGATGCAGGACCTGGCCAAGCAGTCCAACTTAGAACAGATCTGCCCAGATGCTCGTGAAGATCAGCACTTGTTGGGCAGTGGGACATGCTGCGGAACGGGTACCTACTTCGATACTTCGATACCTCGTAGTAGCGTGCAAACGATACGAAGGGGGCACAGATGTGGTAGGGTGTTGTTCAACGCATACAGCTTGGCATCGAATGGCATGGTCGACAGCTGTAAGGACGATGTCACCATCTGCAATCAAGAGACGTTGGAAGCGAGTGGTGATGGATGTAAGTAATCAAACTTGCTTACTACCATCGACGCTCGCACGCGGATGTCTGTAGACCAGGTGAAGGACTGAAGGTACTGCAATACCGGAGCCAATACATTGCCAATCAATCTCAATCCGTAGCGAGCGCGTGGTGCACAGCCTCCGTCCCCTGTCTCTTGTGCTCGTCTCTGCTGTCTGGCCTTCTCCGCAGCGACCAGAACAACTTAGTCGACTGCTCGCTGCTCGCTGCTGCTTGGCGCGCGCAACCTTGACGAGCAACGGTTATATGTCCCTTTTGTGACGAGCGCCACTCCCTTCACACTTGCATCCCCAACACAAAACCCGCCAGCTGTCTATTCAGCCTTGTATTCCTCCGCCCTCTCTCCCTCCTCCGCCGTACCTTCACCACCACCACCACCACACCACCACACCACCCACCTCCGCGCCCGCCTGCTGCAAGGAGTATAGCCTTCTCCGCACTCCCGCACTACCACCCAAGCGTTGGCGTGAGGCCCTGGGCACAACAAACGTCCGCACTCACTCTACTCGCTCACCCAACCCACTCCTCTGCCACTCCTCACCACCACGCCCGCCGTCCCACCAGCACGTCGCACCCCCGACGGCTGCGCCCGAGCATTGCGCTCCACACGAGAACGCGTCAGTCTCCGTGCCGATATCCGGCCAGTTTCACTCCTCACTGACATTGACCCCAGACTTGACACCTCGCTGAGCAAGACAGCGATACCGCTACGATGGACGCCTGGCAGGTGGCACAAAATTACTTCGGCTTTGCCATCCTCGCTGGAGGCATTGGAGGCTACTACTACTACACAACAAAGCGCACCGAGCCCGCTGCGAAGTCAAAGTCCGACCGCCGACTCAGTGTCCAACAGCGCGAGGGCGCCCAGTCAGTAGCTTCGAGCGAGAAGCAGAGCGACGCCTCAAGCTCAAAGAAGAAGAAGGCTAAGAAGCAGGCACAGCCGCAACCAAAACTCAAGGAAGAGCCGACACCTGAAGTCGTCGAGCACGATGACAAGCCTGAGAGGGAGTCCGACATCAGCATTGCGCAGTTCGCGCAGCAGATGACCCAGGCGCGCCAGGGTTCTAAGCTCGCTGCTCCCAAGGGCAAGGAAAGCCGTGTCAAGACTGTCAAGCAGGGCAAGGCTCGCGACACCCCGATCTTCTCATCCGAATCCTCCCAGGCCGGCGGTGAGACTGGCGCCGAGGCCGACGATGATTTCTCTCCTGCCGCTTCCCCTGCCTTGAACTCTGGTGACGTCTCCGACATGTTGGAACCCACCCCGTCTGGACCAAGCTCTATTCGCCTCACTGCCCCGATCAACCCTCAGAAGCAGCGTGCCCCGAAGCAAGCAAAGGAGGAGGTTGTCGAATCCAAGAAGGCCCGCCAGAACCGCAAGAAGGTCGAAGAGCGCCGCATCCAACGTGAAGCCGAGGAGAAGGAGCGCAAGGCACTTGAGGAGAGGCAGCGCCGCACTGCCAGGGAGGCTCGCAACGAGCCTGCCAAGAACGGAATTCCTGTCGCTCGTGCTCCTGCCAGCAACTCCTGGAACGCTGCCCCTACCACCGCTGGCGCGGCTGTCAACGGTGCTTCTCACGCCCCTCTTCTCGACACCTTTGATGCCGAGTCTACTGGAAGCTCCACTGGCGGTCTTGGGAACAGCACTGCTGCCACCAGCACCACCGAGGACGCTCAGGTCGCTCAAGCCGTGAAGGAGAGCGAGGACGAGTCTGGCTGGACCACTGTCAGTGTCGCCAAGAAGCAGCCCAAGGCTCGCGCAGAATCTAGCGGCGAGGCCACCCCAGTCGAGCAGCCACAGCCCAAGGCAAAGGCAAAGGCCAACGCTCCCCTGCCGCCGAAGCCCTCCACTTTCGCCAACGTCAGCAAGCCCACTGGCTTCGCTGCTCTTGACGTTGACGACCCTTCCAACTGGGACGCTTAAAGTGGTTCACAGAGCCTGATACGATAAAGCTACGATGAAGAAGCCAACGCGCCGAAACGGATTGCGTCGACTACGCGTGGCAGCGCGCTGCGCTTTCGCAATACGTCCCCTGTCTACAGCCTTCGCCTTTTCCCACCAACAAGCGCATATGCGAAGAGCGGACAGGCACCATAACATTTTTTCCTCTCGTCATTTCTCTTTCTCCATGTTGTTGTTAGTACCACCTGCGCTCCTCTTTGAAAAGATTGGCACCCTCCAGGACACCAGACGGATCGGATGGGCATTCATTGCAGGCGTAGGGGGAGGTCACTGTTGTACGCAAATCGAAGCGATTGCTTTTGATTTATTGGAAGACTGCTCCGTTGTTTTGGAGGACGTGTCTCGAGGAGCAATGGCGATTTTGGTTGTTCGAAAGTAGTTGACTGCTACAGAAAGAGAAAATTGAAGAAAAAACAGTCAAAAGAGAGGTCTTGAGCTGTCACTTTTCTGTTGGTTTCACCATGTCTGTGAAGTCGCACTGTGCTTGTGCCTGTGTACGTTGGATTCTGTTTGCGGTTAATGCCTAGTTCTTCGCCCTGTGAGAACCAGTACCTCCAACATCTTACCACGCCGTGCTTTGTTTCTGCCATTGGACGATGACTTCCCAGTGAGGTACGTGTAGGCGCGCGATTCTGGCCATCGGTACGAAATTAGCATCCCGATCTTTGGAGCAGATCGATATTGCGCGAAAAAGCTTAGCGTAATGAAAGTGATTCACATTTTTGGTTGCAGCCCCTTATAGGTGTCTTGTTGTATGGCGATCTCCGCGCGTGCTGATGCGCTTTTTTGGTCCGTCGGAACACGTGCGAGCCGTTCGTGTATTTTGTATCCCGACCATGCTACCATTGCATTGGAAACTTCTTTTCAAGGCTCATCATAAGCAGTCAGGCTGCCATGTTGATGTTTGGAGGCTGAACTTTTGGTGGATGAAACACACGATCTTAATACAATATTTTGATGGTGGGTCCTCGCGCGTTCCTTTTGTTCCGCTGTGTTTACCTCCTATGTCAACATATCTCGTTCGCCCGTTTCGATCACAACGTCTACAGACCCGCAGGCCTGGTCGAGTAGGCTCGGCATGTCACGTCGACGCGCATGAAATCACTGTAAGTGGCGTTGGAAGTGTCTCATGAGCGGTGCCGACGGGCGAACTGGTGTAATCAAAGCGACCGTATCCGCCATCGAGGCCGGCATTATGCCATTGATGGTAGGCAATAGGGCGGCATTGCTTAACGTGGCGACAAATGTCGGCATCCCTTTAATCGATGCCCTCTGTTATGATGGTAGCCCTCCTTAGTCAGGCCCGTATAAGATGTCGAAAGGTCCCCGTGCTGATGTCGTTGTCTTCTCCCTCGCCCTCGGACACCTTAATAGTCGATAGCCCTCGCTCGCCCTGCAGCCGGTCACTCTCGTTTGCATCATCACGCTCCTTTTCCCTGCTTGCATTGTTACTGCAACGTCGCTCTTTGGGGTCATCCATTACTATCAACGAAAGACAAATTAATTGCACGGCAAACTTTTCCTCTACAACAACAGGGCTTTGTTGTCAGACGAGCTTCTTTCATCCTAGGCTGTAAGCGAACAAGGCGCGACAATCTGAAGCAGCGAACTCCGCTTAGACTCGTTCAAAGAACAGCTGGCAGCGTCGCCGCGAACCACCAGCCCGAAAGCGAAACTCAGTCCCCCTTAAGAACGACTCGGGGCATTTGCATTCGCCTGCTGCACGCTGTACCCCACCCTGACGACCAGCAGAACGGAGCCAGCCCAGCTTCCGTAAATACCACGGCACTACGTACAAAGACACCTGGACACTTTCCAGAACACCCACCACCATTCCCGCTCGGGTATTCCCACTCCACCACCGCCCTGTATAAGCAAGAGCGGCAGCAACAGCCTCACCTCACCTCATCTCAGCAGTAGCATAGCTGAGCCACACACACACGCTCTCTCTCTTCCAGCTCTTCCTCCCGCGCTGCAGCGCAGCAGCTAGGACACCCTCCTTACCCTTCCTTCTTCTCCACCTACACCACAGCAACAACAACAACACCAACCACCACCACCCTCACAGCCGCCCACCATGTCCATCCGTGGCACCGCCGGCTACCACCTGCAGGGTCAGAACGCAGGCTTCAACGCCGGGCCTTCGCG
Source organism: Melanodothis sp. VS III C KN 2 (assembly GCA_019775565.1). Taxonomy (NCBI): domain Eukaryota; kingdom Fungi; phylum Ascomycota; class Dothideomycetes; order Cladosporiales; family Cladosporiaceae; genus Melanodothis; species Melanodothis sp. VS III C KN 2. The sequence continues at coordinate 70,539 of JACWFM010000030.1, read as the reverse complement.
CAGCGACGCGACCAACGACCCTTCGCCCCTCGATGCCATCCGCGAGCAAACGAGCAAGATCGAGGACTGGCTGGACTCGCTCAGCGAGCCTGTCAAGCCCTACTTGCCTACCATCGGTCGCTTCCTGATCGTCGTTACTTTCTTGGAGGATGCGCTGAGGATTCTTACGCAATGGACTGATCAGTTGGTGTATTTGCATGACTACAGGCATAGTAAGTGGGTTTTTGTGTTTGTTGTTATAAGTGGTTTGGATTGGGAGTTGGAGCTTGGAGGGAAAGAAGGGGAGGACACAAGAGGAGGACGATACATTCAAGCATATGTTGCCAAAAGAGACTCGGACACATTACGGACCAATTGCTAACACCTCATCCAGTCCCCAGCGGTATCACCCACCTCTTCCTCATCGTCAACGTCGTCGCCATGTTTGCCTCCTCCCTCATGATCATCATCCGCAAGCACAGCGAGTACGCCGTCATCGGCCTGATCGGCGTCGTCGTCACCCAAGCCCTCGGCTACGGCCTCATCTTCGACCTCAACTTCTTCCTGCGCAACCTCAGCGTCATGGGCGGTCTGCTCATGGTCCTTTCCGACAGCTGGGTCCGCAAAAAGTTCGCTCCCGCCGGTCTCCCCCAGCTCGATGAGAAGGATCGCAAGATGTACTTCCAGCTCGCTGGCCGTGTTCTGCTCATCTTCCTGTTCATTGGCTTCGTTTTCGCTGGCGAGTGGAGCGTTGGTCGCGTTGCGGTCATCTTGGTCGGTCTCGTTGCTTGTGTTATGGTCGTCGTTGGCTTCAAGGCCAAGTGGAGCGCCATCATTCTTGTCACCATTCTCAGCGTGTTCAACGTCTTTGTCAACAACTTCTGGACAGTAAGTGGATGATCATTGGGATCTCAGTACTTGAGTTGGGAGATCTGAAGCTAAAGTATAATTTGCAGCTCCACGAGCACCACCCCCACAAGGACTTCGCCAAGTACGACTTCTTCCAGATCCTCTCCATCGTCGGCGGTCTGCTCCTCCTCATCAACATGGGTCCCGGCCAGGTGAGCTTCGATGAGAAGAAGAAGGTGTACTAGATGGAAAGAAGAACACAAAAAGAGAGGCTCCTTCAACCCCCGCGAATGCTTCTCTCGCTACAAATCGCCGGCTTCAGATTCCCTCCCGAGGATTATTTGATGCCATGATCGACCGGGAAAGCCATTGAAACAAAAAAGGTAACCAATACACTCTGCATCTAGCCCACGGAGTTCTTCTTTTTCTTGTCTTTGCCATGGGGCTCTTTTGGCGATGATGAGCGTGTGGGGAGGGAATAGAGTCTTGTCTGGACAAGGACGAGTCCTTGTGATTGGGAATTATAAGAGAAGAAGACTACCCCTGCTTTTGAACAGGTCGAGCTTTGGAGCGACTTGGGGGGAGTTATGAAGATATTCGAAATGGGAACATGTTTATTTTTTGGCATCCTCAGATCCTGGTCTGGAAAAGTGATCGTGTGGTTTTGAGGTGGTGTGTGTTGGAGGTCGATTGGCTGGTGCCTTGGGTGTCTTGTTTGTTCTTGGACCCTACCCGCCTGTAGACAGCTGTGAGCTCTCAGTGGTCAGGACATCGAGTCTGATATTCAATTGCAAGGGATAATGAGCTGTTGATACTCGTTGTGTCTGGCAGATGTTGAAGTGCTTTGAACAAATCTGGGCCATGGACGATCGTCCTCTTTTTCTACGAGCGTGCATTGCAGATACTCACAGCTTTGTACACCCGACAGGCTATTCATGGTGCATTGACGACCGAGTTTAGCAAGGAAGAATGTCGCTGATGCTTGGATTGATCGATCGATTTGATCATATGTAGTGCATGATCAACCCCAGCGGAGCCATTGATGTCCCACAAATTGTCGGTCTACGGGCAATAGGTTTTTAGATTCCTCAATGGTTGATGGTTGGAAGACTTGTTAGGTCACAGCTGTGCGTGAGACCTCTAGCAGCGCTAGGCGACGGAGCTTGAAGTTCACCCGCGCCAGCATTCTTGCGCTCCGTTCGTTTGCGTTGCACGCGCTTTAACCCGTCCAAGAAGTCAATTGTCTCTCGCTTTCACGTGCGACATTAACACAATACAATCAACGCATCCACAATGGCGCCCATGACGCGCCGCTCACAAGCCGCTGCTCAGGCAGCAGCCAACACGCCTGCGCCTGCACCTTCGACCGGCATCTCAAAGCCAGTGACACGCCGTTCTCGCGCCGCCGCTGCTTCCACACGCAAGGAACAGTCCGACTCGTGGCAGTTGCTGGACCGCGAGTCTTCACACGCCGAAGCCGACCGCGAGGATCTCGACGGCGACCAAGACGAGGCACCAGACATGGACTTCTCCACCACCCGCACCGGAGGCGCGGTGCAGACGGCCACCGACTCGCTACGCGACATTGCAGACCGCGTGGGCAAAGAGGTCGAGATCTTCGCCGAGACACTGGATAAATTCTTCGACAACTTGCCTGCTAATCAAGACCAGTACGATGCTGCGCATGATCTGGTGCTGGAGTTCAAGGGCATTGCTGAGGATGCGGTGGAGGAGATGAAGAAAGGACATGAGAGGGAGGTTCGCGAGCAATTGCGGACAGAATGGAGCGAACAGGCTCATCTCAGTGCGTTCGAGAGTACTGGCAGAGCAAAGGCCAGGACTGCAGTCGGCAGTGCCGCTGCTGAGAGGAAGAGGGAGCAGGTTGAAGAATTGAGACTGTGCCAGGAGGAGGCTGATACCTGGGAGCTCTTCCGCATTGTCCTCGAGCTGCACTACAACCCAAACTCACCTTCGAAGATGCAAGACAAGGAAGAGAAGCTTGCCCGATTGGGAAACGTGCACAGGTACACATCAGAAAGCGACCTGTACGATCGCTTCCTTGTTGAGGATGATCTTGCGCGCGAGCGACAGATGTTCAAGACCTGGCTCGAGCAGACTGCTGAGCACCAGAAGAGTGATGTTCAGGGCATTGTGGCGGAACTTGAAGATCGGGCTGGAGCCGGCAAAGGCAGCTGGACAAGAGGCTGGATGCACACGAGAGAGAAGATCAAGGCCGAGAAGCGCATGAGAACTTGGCCGCAGCCAGACAGCTCGCCATTGCCACAAGTCCGGAGAACAGACAATAACGAGATGCTCGTCACAAGCCTTGACCCGGATGCCCCAGCACGACAGGAACGTACGCTTGAGAAGCAGGACGCTTACATTGAGCGTGCTTTCTGGATTGCTTGCTACGAGATGCTGCGTCGTGGCAAATCCTGGTCTGAAGTTTGCGACTGGTGTGAGGAACGCAGGGAAGGCTGGCGGGCTGTTGTTATGGGCAAGACTATGGCTACTTCTGACATCGCTTCCAACGTGGCCTGGCGAAAAATGTGCTTCCTTGCTTCGCGATCCGAGACCGCTGGCGACTACGAGGCTGCCGTTTACGGTCTATTGGGTGGCAACGTTGAGGCCGTCAAGAAGATCAGCCAATCAGTGGACGACCATCTATATGCTCACTACAATGCTGCCCTCATCCAGCAATTCGATCACTACCTCCAAAAGAACTACCCGGAACGCATCCCTCTTTCGCTGAACAAGCGTGGCTACACTTCCGACAACGTTGCTGACCCCAATGCTGCATCACTCGAGATTCTGACATTGGTCGTCGGTTTGCGCAAGACCAGCACAACAAAGCACGAGTCAAACACACCAATCAAGATGCTACAAAGCTACCTGCTGACCAACGAAGCCGAATCTCTGGTCCACACCGTCGGCACGGCGATTGCAGAGGTCCAGAACATCAAAGGCAACCAGGCCGACATGACCAACCGTATCCAGGCTGTGATAGAGCATGGTTCTGGCTACCCCGAGGATAAGATTCTTACTGATCCAAGGAGCCTTCGCATCGTCACCCACATATCCCTCGTCCTTCAGGTGCTACGTGATCACCAACTAAAGCCCCACGAGCAGGACATCGAGGATAATGTAGTCGACGCGTACATCCAGGAGCTCCGCTCGGCTGGAAAGCGTGACAACACGCCGACTTACGCTTCGAGGCTGCAGAAGCAGCGTTACACGATTGCCATGTCCAGGGTATTCCAGGATATTTCCTCGCCGCGTGAGCGAGAAGAACTTCTCGGTCTTATTGCTGGATTCGACCTGAGCCCCAAGGACATCCTATGGGAGCTGACGAACTACTTGCAAGACGAATTGTTCACCGTAGTACGCGACCCGAAGGGCATCCGTATCCTGGAATCGACGGAAGACGATGTGTACCCTGGTCAACGAGTCCGGATCGGCGCCCTCCCATCGGAAGTCTCGCCGCAAGAGGAAGCATTTGTGATGAGCTATCAGTGGTTCCAGGAGTTGCAGGGCCACTGGACGGAGACCTTCCTTGCGCTCAAGATGGGTCTTCGAGACTCTTTGTGTAAGTTTCGTCACCACGGAGATGTGTATATGGCTTTTTATTAACAAATCACAGACACCGGTCGCTTCGCCTGCGCACGCGCGATCGTCGAGACTTACCCATACGACATGATCTCCAAGGAAAAGTCTTATCAAATCCTCGGACGCTCCGTCAACATCGCCAACGACGACAGCGGACGCCCCGTCAGTGCCGACGAATCCGCTCAATGGGACCTCATGTACCGCCAGTCTCGCGCATACTTCCAAATGGAACAGCTGATCCACGCCTTCGAAGCCTTCGCCCACTGGCGCGACGAAGAAGAGCTGTACCGCGACATGATCCCCAAGCCCTCCAGCGTGCCGACCGCGCTCAAACGCGCTTACGAAGCGGTCGAGTCGACCATGGCGCCGCTCCTCCAAGAATCCTTCCTGATCTACTCGGACGACCTCGACTCCAGCGACGACGACACTTTCAGTAGTCTCAGAGACCTCTACCTCCCCGAAGCGATCATCGCGTACAACACCGTCCTGCACTCCGCTGGCTATCTCATAACACGCGATAGTCTGCTGAAGTCCATGGATCTGAGCGTGGCTGTCGCGAAAGAGGAGAACAAACTCACCGGCCCGCTTCTCCGTGCGGGCCGCATGCGCGAGCTGGTCAAGAGCTTTGCGATCACCGCCAAGTCGATGCTGGTCTTGAAGGGTACGGGCCACAAGCCCTGGAGGACGAAGCGTGATCGCGAGGGCAAGGATCCGGGGATTTGGGAGATTGGACCGCAGGGGAAGAGGAGCGAGGAGGATGGGGAGGACGGGCTGATGGTTGAGGTGGGCGCTTAGGTTCGAGGTTTTATGGGAGGTTTTGTGGCGGCGCTGGCACGGGATTGAACGTGTCATGCTGGGAAGTTCTTGCATGAATGCTTTGATTTTGCGTCGACGGTTCAAATAAGTCTGGCTCGTGAATGCCGCTCGTGCTTACAACCTCCTTTTCGCTCAATTGATACGGTTGCGATCGAAACGCGAGCGTTAAAAGTGACAGCCGAACAACCCATCCATTGCTTGTTGGAATTTTATTTTTGAGAACATGTTGAGTTCTCTCGTCCTCTGACTACCTAATAATCGAACCGCCCTGCCTGGTTTCAGCGCGTTCCCAATGGCTAATCTCCATTTCCACCCCCAATATAACGTGCGACTCTTCCTCTCCTCCTCCTGTGCGCATAATCCTCCAGAGAAGATGGAAAATGAATAGGGTATCAAGCTCGCCACCTGTTGAGGTCAGGACTCAACTCCGGCAACGCCGTGCCATGAGGAGAACCGAAAGAGTCCATACTGTGACCTGACCATTTCTGCCTCGACGTTGAAGAGAACAGGCCCTGGAAGGAAAAAATGAAAGAAAGACTGAACATAAAAATGAAGGAAGCCCGTGGCCAGAAAGTCGTTCCAAGGTGCAGTTGTCTCAGCCCTTGAACTTGACCTCCTTCTTGCCTGCTCCTTGCGCTGCTGCTGCTGCTCCCAAATCTTCACCTTCTTGTACCTTGACCTTCTTGATCTCCATGATTCGCTTGCCGCCCATCTCTTTGATCTTCGATATCAGCGTGTCGCTTTCGTCGAGGGCGGCGACATCGTCGCCACCGCCTATTGATTTGCCGTTGATGAGGACGTTGGGTACTGTCCTGCGGCCTGTGGATTTTTGGAGGGCGTCTTGAAGACCGGGGCCGAGAGGGTGGAGATCGAGTTCGACGACGTAGGGGGGTGGGGTTATTGTGTAGGTAGAGAGGAGTATGTGCTGTTGAAGAGAAAGGGGTCAGTATCGTTTTTTGATGGTTGGTTGGTTTGGAGGTAGATGGGAGATCGGCGACGTACCTTTGCCTTCTTCGAGAAAGGGCAGTAGGATTTGGAGAAGATGATTATAGGGCCCTTCTTCAGGATTGAGTTCATCTCGACTTCGATCTCGTGCTCTGAGTCGGTTTCCTCTTTGGTTTCGCTTTGCTTCTTCTTCGCGGCGCTGCTCTCACGAGATTTCGAGGCGCCTGTGTTCCCTACTTTCGCGACGCCGTCGTCTTCGGCGTTCGGGTTGACGACTTTCTTGCCGCCGTTATTGCTGTTCCCTTCAGAGGGCATCATCTTCCGCCCAGCCACAGGCTTGCTGTCCGCGGCTGCTGCTGCTGCTTCCTGCGCTTTCACAGTGGGAGCCGGCGCAGGAGCTTCTTCGGCCATCGGCTTCTGCTTCGTCTCGCCCATGGCTTTCTCGTGCTCCTCCTGGACGCGCGCTACGCGGTCTGCGCGCGCCTTCTCCTCGGCTATGACTGCGTCGCGGGCCTCGGTGTCATGGCGGGTTTGGATTGCGGCGACGGTGCGTTGGTAGAAGGGCGAGCTGTAGGTGTTGCTGGGGCCTTGGGTGATGTAGAGGATTGTGAGGGTCGCGAGGACGGCGAGGAGCAGGGCGGTTTTTAGCCGGCGGGTTGGTGGCATTGTGAGGGGTGTCGGGCTGTGTGAATTGATGGTGTTGGTGAAGCCAGTATTGATTGATATTGGAGTGCAGGCAAAGGAGTTTGGTGTAGTGGGCGCAGTGAATCGCTGCGCTTGTCAAGGTTGTATGGCGAGCTATTATTGTCCTTTCTCCAGCGGCCAGGAATAGGTTTGGGGTGATGTGTACGGCGGGGCGCGATGAAACAGCTAAGAGGGTGTGTTAGCCGCCGACTCTCTCTGGCACACTTGGAAGCGACGTCGTGGTGGTCGTACAGTCTCACACGGCAGTGTCTGAAGGTGGTCGTTCTGCACGCGACAGTCACGTTCAGAGTTGGGAGACGAGACGGCGACGTAGGCAGCGTGTCAATCGACTACTTGGGCGAAGAGGAGAGCGATCAGGATCGGCAAGGTCATGTGCTGCTGTGGTTGATTGCGCGCTGGCGCTGCCACTAGGAAGCCACGGAGAGGAGGCATTGAAAGCCACTCTCTGGGGCTCCTTTTCCACTGACTCGGCTTGCTTGAGAAGAGAGAACATATCGATCAGTCCCTCGTTCGCTCTTTATCTAGTACATCATCACTGCTCATTACTAATTTCAACTGGTATCGATCGAGCTCTATAAGTTTCCCTCGTGAATTCAAAGAAAACGATGCGTCTTCACACCTCTTACAGTGCACCTCTTTATCACGTCCGCGTGCAAGCCTATGTCCCAAAGCATGCCCAAAGACGTCACCCCAGAACTCTCCCCCCGCCTTTAATCGATCGCGTGCACTATCAAGGACGCTAGGAAATGCTAGGCGGTGTACCTGCAGTCCAGACCTCCCCGGAAAAAGCGGCAATGCCAATAATGTTGGCCGAGCATGCTGGAAAGGGGTCGATCATTTGTCCTTTGGAGGAGATTAATGGACGCGTCTACGTGTCTGACTCTATGGCATTCGGCATGTTTGTGTTCTGGTAAGGTATTCACATGACAATGAGCTGACACCGAGACCAAACATATGTCAAAAGGAGGCACGTTCACCTTGAACTTTACATCTGGTCACATGACCAACAATGGATTCACATGTCGTGGTGTCAACCTGAGGCATTACTTATCGATAGCTCTCCGATCATGAACTCAAAATCACAATCGCAAAACCAAGATAGCAGTACTTCCAAGTGCAGCACAACAGCACACTGCTGCCTCGAAACGACTGCCATAGCAGTGTCAACAACCCACCATGACCGACTCCGAGCAAGGTGAGCCCACCTCCCTTCTCATCCAACCATCCACGCCTTAACACCAAACCCCCCAAGAAGCAGGCCCAAGCACATCACCAGCGCCCGAGGCTCCTCCCACACCCACCTGCGCAAAATGCTCTAAGCCCGAGTCCTCTTCTGACTCCGACAACCCGTCCCTCAAACCTTGCATCTCGTGCAAGAGCGTGCGCTACTGCTCGCGCGACTGCAAGAAGGCCGACACCAAGACCCACAAGAAGGTTTGCGCCAGTCTGGCGCAGGAGTACATGAAGACGGCGGATATCAAGATGGCGAGTAGGTCGGCGCCTGTGAAGGAGGCGCATAGGGGTGGTTTGCAGAAGTGGCAGTTTGATACGTGAAGAGTGGATGGATGCGTAGATTGGCAAAAGTTTGTGAGCGAGGTTTTGGTGGAGTATGCTTCGGTATGGCTTTGAGGATGAAGTATGGAAATGAGGCTGAGGAGGTTATGGGCGGGAGGACTGAAGACAGAGAGGCTACGATGGCCAAGAGCTCGCCGAATATGGTAACGACCGAGATGAAGCAAAATCAATATGGAATGCATACTGGCATCCAGCCTCTTGTGGCAGGCCCACGCTACTGCGGTCGCCACACCACACTTACCAACCTCTCTTTTACAATGATCAGTGTCTGGCATCACTTGCAACTGACTCCTGCAGTACTCTTCTCCTTCGCAACTTCAACTTGTCCATGGTGTCGGCGTCAGTATCCTACGCGACCACCCACCCAATCGTGAGGTGAGGTCCTGGTAGAAGCACGGGACCTCACCGTGCTCCCGCGCGCGCAGCCCTTTTTGGCAATCCCGTCCGGCAGCGGCGAGGTGCATTATCAGAATGGATCGGGCCGCGTTTTGCTACATCTGTAGGTCTTCTGACAGGTAGGGAAGGCGCGACCGAGAGTGCATTGCAAGTGAGGCTGACATTTTTGTTGACAGAAGTCATTTTTGGTAATCGTCGCGAGATTTTGTATACTTCCTACCTAACGGTACCTCGAACGACAATCAAGATTCATTCGCAGTGCTTGTTCGAGAACATGCTCGTAAGAAGCATTGCTGCGGCAACCCGGTAACCTGACTCTCACTCGCAGTACGTCCTCCTGACGCTGCTGCCTCCAGACCCCAAACTACAAACTACAAATCTCCGCCACCAAAGTGCAGCTCCCGAGTCGCATGAGCAGACGCACTGGCCCCAGTGCTGTTCCCAGTAATAAGGTCCGTCGCATTCCGAATATGCTGGACAGCCAGCAAGATCTCCTGCAATGTCACCGGCTTCGCCTTCTTGCTCCATCCAAGCGCTGTCGGCAGGCGTTCGTTCTCTGCAACATCACAAAAGCCATCAGCATCGGTCCAACAGTCGACACAAACTCCGCAGTAGCGCTTCTTGCGCCCAGCGGGCGGCCCAAACAAAAACATACCGAAAAAGTACTCCACCAGCGCCCGATCCGTGGTCCCGGCTTCCGAGTCTCCGAAAACAATTATTGGCGCCGCAAGCTCGCCCAGGCTAAACTCCTCCGTCGTCGTGGTGAAGGTGTAGGAGGGGTTGAAAGCTCGCGAATCGATTTGGCGGAAGAGCTTGCTGTTGGCGAGTTGCTGGGCGGTGAGGACGCTGGAGGTCCAGAACTGCTTGGTTGAGGCGAAGGCTGCCGGATTGAAGAGGTGGTTGTTGCCGTAGTAGGCGTCCATGCGGCTGTGTTGTGGGGAGTTAGTGGTTGGTGTGGATACTTGGGGTGTGTTTTGAATGATGATGATTCGGCTGGTGAGGTGATTCGGTGTGGTTGTTTCACTTACCTGAGGCTGGCGTCGTGCTCGAGGACGTTGTGGCGATTTAGTTGGTCGCTTGGGGCTGTGTCAGCTCATCATACTTTCTCCTCTGGAGTGGTGGCCTGAAGCGGATTCGGCGAGACGTACAGTGTGAACCAAGTGGCATTCGGATTAGGATTGGCTGGGAGGGCCATCTTGAACATCGTCTTTGACAACGAAGTGTCGAAGTTGAGGCCGTCTTGCAGGGCCTTGATTACGACGTCTTCGGTCAAGTTCAGACCGTCGCGGTGTAGGAAGCCGTGGTTTGCGAGCGTGTTCATCATTGGGCATGGGCCTCTGGCTATTGGATGGTGAGTGATTGTCGCTCGGTCTATGGCGTTTTCTCGAACGTACCGTCGCTTTCCACAGCAGGGTGCCATTGACCAGGCTCCAACTGCTTTGCGAAAACTAGCCCCACGGTCAGGCTGCAGAGGAAGATAATGCGGATCATGTTGTCGATGGAAGGCTGTGTGAGGGGTGTTAAAGGTTGGATTGAGGAGGCTTGTTTGACTACAGAAGTCATCCCAACCGGAAACGCAGTCCATTTTGTATCTCATCGCTCTCCTTACGAATCTCCCGAACTACATCATCATCGTAGCCTACAACGTGCCGCAACGCGAAGAACGCGACGGACTCGATGGACACGACGTTGTCCGTGTGCTACGTGAAACTTGCACGTTTCTCTGATACTGGCCAATGTATGAATAGCGATGACCGCGGGATGGGACGTTATTATGGGTACTTATTCGCGAGCATTGCGAGGTGGTTCTGGCGGCCAATGAAGTTGTTTTGATTACGACGGTGATCTTGGAGTACAGCGATGGATGATGGGCGTGGGTCGGTGAGCTATGCGCTCGCGAAAAGCCCGAGGTCGTCGGGGTTAGGTACGAGGGACATGGTGAGACAAGTAACGGATGCGATGAGCTTTGTTCATCACTTTCGAGATGGACCAGTATGTTTATCTTTCGGAATTCAGTCAACAATGTATTTGGTGTCACTAGGAAGTGTTTGATACAACGCGCATACCAGCTGCGACTGTTTGCAATTATGAACAACTCTATCTTAACATGCAACAATCCTTCCAAAGAAAGATTACCATCCCGGACTCGTATATCTTACACATCCTCCCAATGAAAGAGTGTCAAGTACGACAGATCAGGTATCTAGCATCGAACATACGGAATATGAAAGTGGGCATCATGCGACCCTGACTAAGAAAAAAAGGAAACGCTTTTGCAGTGCGGTCTTGCGTGTCTCTAAAGACCATCATCGATCTGATCGACAATGTTGCGATTCGACCAAGCTTCCCAGTCGCGGCATGTCTGCTGCATGATATCAGGGATCTTCATCTCGTTCTCGAGAGCATCGGGGTTCTCGAGGACCGTCCACACGAAGCCGGCACTCAGGTGCCACGCAATGTGGCAGTGCAAAGGCCACACACCAGGGTTGTCTTGCGCCCACTGTAGGACAATGTAAGAGTATGCAGGCAGTAGTTGCACGTCGCGGCGCTGCGGGTTCTCGGGGTTGACGATGGTGCCGTCCCAGCAGGAGCCGTACTGGTTCATGGTTTCGCCGGCCTCGCCGGGCCAGTCGGAATTGCCAATGTTGCGCTTGTCGAAGCCGTTGACACTGTTGGTTAAAGTATTGGTCTGGTTACCTCCGAATACGGTGTCGTTGTTGGTGCAGGGACCTTGGGCCAGGATTTGGATGTTGTGGCCGTGCATGTGCATTGGGTGTTGTTGGTTGCCGGGGTTCTCGATGATGAATCGCAGAGTCTTGTTAGTGCCGTAGTTGTGCACGTTTTGAATCTCGGGGTATTCCCTTTGTCCCTCGTTGGCACGAAGCAGGATGGGGTCGTTGTAGTTGACGCGGAAGGTGCGGTTGGCTTGGTACCAGATCAGGTGGCTGCCGTTTGATTTGAGCTCGATGGGCAGAATCTCAGTCACGCTGGCGTCCTCCGCTTTCATGGGCATGTATGGCTTGGTCAGGCTGAGATCGTCGTTGCTGCAGCTATTGTTGTAAGCATTCGGTCCTGGTGACGAAACTGGGAGCTCTGAGCGGTCCGCATCTTCGTAGTAGATGGTTGCCTTGACTTCCTCGTTGCCATTGCTGAGAGCGCAGTCCGCAGGCCTGTAGGCACGAAGGTACACAGCATCAGTCGAATTACCGGTCGCTTCAACAATGACATCGCTGCGCTGTCCCACGCCGAGAGTAATGACATCGGTCTCGTATGGCTCGATTTCCACGAAGTCATTGGCCATCACAGTAAACTTGTGGTTGTCGATGGTAATCTTCTGAACGGCGACAGACGATGGGTTGATAAGACGTAGGCGGTGCGTCTTGCCGGAAGTGAAGTTGAAGGTCGGTATCATTGGCGCCTCGACGCCCGAGTAGGTTCCTTTGCCGTTGATGGTGTTCGAATCGGCCCTAGGCACAACGGCGTTAGGGATCGGCTGAAAGAGACCTTCGATCGCTTCCTTGTAGTTCTCGTGGTACCAGTCCATAACCATTATAGGTCCAATGTCAACATCGTAATCGGCGTTCTTCGGACCGTAGATGACCATGGGACCGACCATGCCACTACCGTACTGGGCGGAGTAGTGGGAATGATACCAAGTCGAACCGTACAATGAGGCTCTGAAGCGGTATGTGAACTCTTTCTCCGGGGCGATAGGGCATTGATCATAGCCTGGCACTCCGTCCATGTACTGAGTGTCTTTTTGAAGGAAACCGTGCCAGTGAATCGCAGTGCCCTCCTCAAGCTCTGTAAGGTTATTTCTGACCTTCACCTCTATCCAATCCCCCCAGTTGGCCTCTACCAGGGGTCCGGGAAATTGGCCGTTGACGAGAACACAGTCTATTGTGACGCCGTCGGGCGCACAAGGTTGGGACGAGATAGTCCAGTCGTAGTTTCTCGTCACGCCAGTATTCGGGATCGCGTCCATATCATAGTAGTTGGTGTTTTTCGAAGTCCTCTTGCCCCAAGGAAAGCCATCAATTAAAGGATTGTTTGTAAGGAAATCAGGAAGGAGTGTGGCTTCGGTGGTACCGAGTAGTGATATGCCAAGGCCTGTGAGATCTGTGGCAAAGTCAGTACGGTACATTTTCACTCATTCGATCGAGCATACCGCCGGTTGCGCCTGATACAGCGCCCTCGAGATCTGAGGTCACATCCTTGACAGTCTTGCCGAGCCCAGAGAGCAAGCCTCTGGCCGCCAACGCCTCACTGGCGAGTCTCAAGAAGGCGGGCATCTGCAAAAGAGTGCAAACAGATTGCTGGATGCAAAGTGTTTGGGCTGGTAAGATCTGTTGTATAGTCAAAGCCGCTTGGCAATGAGTGCATGGGCAGCAAATATCAGCAAGTATCATATAGTTCTATGCATTCGTTGAGGTGACAAGGCTAGTGCGTGTTCAGTCGATAACGGGATCTTCACGTATGCAATCTGCCACGCCAATCTGCCGGTCCGTGTGCATTCGAGTCTCCACGACATGATCATCTTAGTAGTACCGTTTAAGCATGCCGCAACAACTCAGAATGGACGTTGTGCTGCCTTTTGCCGTTTGAGCTACAATCATCGCATCGTTGAACCCGTCGGCACGAAGATGATGACATTCTGTCGTCAAGTCCGCCCAAATTTGCAAAACATTGAGCCTCAAATTCGGACTTCAGGTTTCGAGGACTTTGGGATGGTTTCACTGCGACGCGATGATGTCCGTCTCATGTGGGCTTGATCGAAGGCCGGTACCTGCAGTTCGGAGAATTGACCGTCGATCATGTCGATGATCACTCTCCTTCAAGTGTCAAGGTTGGCATTTTCTATTTTTCGCAACGAGTATGTGAACTGTGAAGCACTGTTGAGAGCTCTAGACTGCGTCATCGTGGTTAGAAACGTGTGTTGCATTTGCGTTCTAGGGACACTTTGATCATTCAATGTAGATCTTGACCCGGTCGCGCGTCGTCGGCAGCTTAAAGATGCTTGATAATCCACTTTAAGACGGCAAACACGGCAGATGTGCGTGCAATGTCAGGATGTGGCTTAGCTTGTATCGACATCATCTTGAATCTCTCTCGATAACACGATACTGGGTGACCGGTCGCGCGATTAGGGTGACTATACTGCTCGGAATCAGAGTCGTGTTCTCGCACAGCAGCATGGAGCTTGTACTGTCACGCCACGGCTTGTATCATCTCGCTATGCCGCGCCAAAAGCATCAGGACCGTACAAATTTTTGAAAAAGGAGGTTCCATACCATGTGATTGTGATGCTAACAATGTCTAAGCGTTCGTCACGTTCGATTCGGAGAATGCGTCACTGTTCAGAGTCCAAAATAGCACCCCCTTATTCCCAGAGTAAGACATGCCGTGATTTCCATTCCTACTCGCAGATTCATCTTCGATCTTGTATCATATCATGCCCTGTGAGTGTGTGGCACTTCTTGGAAGGTGGTTTGGCCAAGGACATCCTTCGTTTGTGTTGAGGACACGGATGATGGCGCACTTTCAACGTCGATGACATCAGCACTCTGGAGGATGGACTCAACAGCTGCGGTCAAACATGGTACCCCTCGATTTGTTTCGACAGACTTGAACTGGCTGACCTCCAATCGTATCTTCGATATCCAGGTCTGAATGCGCGGAGGTACACATTCCTACCACTCTGTGGTTGCGCCAGGCAGACAGGGGTGCTCTCACGCCTCGAGCTTGGGCTTCGCACCGGGTCCAGCCGGGCCCCCCAAGAATCGCGTACGCTCGGCTCGCTGTACGATGGAACGTGGATCACTGGTATGGCACTCGCACTGAAATCTATATCACAATGCCAGATCGAATATGAACATGTGCTAGAGATCGCTCCGAGGTATCACAAGACTCCGAGCAGCCAAGGCGTCAGATAAATCAGCATCGGTTTCGGCTATGCTAGCCCGATGCAGTATCCTGGCGAATGGCTTTCTCTCGACTGTCAGTTTTGTGTTCTTCGCGAAGATCTCTTGTCATCATTCAGACCGATTGATCAATATTGCAGCCGATCGCTTCACGTTGCAGTCGTAACAACAGCGACGGCCTGGCGACTCTCGTGCATTCTGCTGCAGTCAAGCCATGGTGACCAGAGAGTTCTGATCCACCACACCTGTGGTAAACAAAGCAGTGCACGAGACGACTCGCCATGAGATTTACCACCATCATACAAGATCTCGGGATGCGGATTATAGATTCAGCTGCTCAGTCCTTAGCCAGTCGATGGGCCGTCCAATACGATTGCGACTGCATAGAGCCACCCTCACCATGATCTGACTCGAGGAAAGTCCCATTGAGCGGATGTCGGACATGCATCGACACTTGGCGAACAGCTTTGCTGCCCACACAAGCACGAAACCCGGCTGCAACCTTCGCAGTTCGTGCGCCGGCTCGCAAGCCACCAGCCTTGTAAAGCTTACAGTTCCACCTGATTTCTAACTACGAAGACTTTCAGGCGGATAGAGCACCCGAATTGCGTTGGAGAGCACAAGGAAACTGCCGCGACTGGGACTGTCGACAGACGCGTGCCTTTCGCGTCGGCTGAATGTTAGCCTGTCAAGCATGTGTCCTGCTAACAAGAAACCCTTGCTTGGGACTTTCAGGACATAACGTTCTCCACTTTGCGTGGTCGTCTCCGATGCCTTGTCCATATGCCCAGTCTCGCCAGTTGATGTAGCGAGCCGCGCCCAGGTCAAGGCACACTAGGACGCTGTCTGCCTCTGCTATTTGCTAATACGTCGGCCATCGTCCGTCCGGGTGACCCACCCATATCAACTCCAAGACCTGAAGCACAACATCCCAAGACTCTTGGAGTATGTCGACGCTCCACCCCCAGGACCGTCCCCGATGGGATCTGGGGTCCCAACTGGAGAAGTTGCGGTGGTCGGAATGACTGTGGAGTCTCACAGTCTTGGAAGGCGGAGGACCGGGGGTGCACATCTGGGGGCAGGGGATCTCAGCGGCACGTGTAGTGGATTTCCGTGTCTTGGAAAGTGAGGCTCGTGGGGATGAAGACAGGATCTGTGAGTGGCATACTCGGAAAGACACGACTGCCACTCAGTCCATTGGCTCCCAGCTGCGAAGATCTCCGGCATGGCACTGGTTGTTCCACACATCTCCAGAATGAATCGTTAGGGCCGAAACGAAAAAAATGAAACCAACAGCGACATATAAATTTGCGTGCCTGACTCCCGTCATGGATTTCAGCAGCCAGCGCACCCGGTCCAGCTAGCTCGACAGTCTCATCATTCGTACAATGTCGGACAACAAATTTACCCCCAACCATGTCGACGGCGATGGCCATCACATCAGAATGTCGGCAGAGACGCCAGGTCAAAATCTAAAAGACAAAAGCGAGGCTCTTGTCGATGCAGAAGCGTTGGACAAACAGGCCGACTTCATTCCCAGTCCCGAAGACCAGATCGATGCTCTAGGAATCCCTGATTGGAGGACTCTCGAGAAGAAGATCGTCCGACGCCTTGACATGACACTCATGCCATGTCTATGGACTCTCTATCTCTTCAACTATCTAGATCGAGCCTCCATCGCACAGGCTCGTATCAACACTCTGGAGGAGGACCTGAACCTAGGACCTGACCATTACAATACCGCTGTCATGATACTTTCCCTCGGGTATGCATCCTTCCAAACAACGTCGCGACAAGGCTAACTTGCATTCAGCTACGTACTCGGACAGATTCCCAGTAACATGATCATCGGATATCTCAGGCCTTCACTCTACCTCTGTCTGATGGCTATCGTCTGGTCGGGTGTCTCGGTGGCAATGTGCGGAACGACAGACTTCAAAGGTCTTGTTCTCGTACGCTTCTTTCTCGGAGTCGTCGAGGCGCCTCTGCTTCCTGGAGCAGTGTATCTCATGGGATGTTGGTACACCCGTCGTGAGATGGCTATGAGAGTAGCTATCCTCTACACTGGGCAAACTTTGGCGTACTGTGCGTCAGGTCTGATCGCTGCTGCTGTGTTCGGTACTCTTGATCAGGTACGAATACTCGAGATTGTTGAATCATTGGAACTAAAGACTAACATTCTCAACCAGAAATACGGCATCGCTGGCTGGAAGTGGCTCTTCATCGTCCTCGCCGTCTGCGGAACGGGTCTTGCTCTCATTGCGCTCTGGATTCTGCCCGACTACCCTCACTCGCAGTCCGGCAGCGCCATGTGGACCATGACCGAAGACATGCGCAGGGTCGCCGCCGCTCGCATCGCCGCGGATCGTGTCTCTACCTCAGAAGCCAAATCCGGTGTATGGGCGGGTCTGAAAATGGCCGCTCTCGACTGGAAGATGGTCTTCCTCGTCTCCCTCAACATCGGCATCTCCGCTGCTTATGGATTCTCCAACTTCTTCCCCAACATCGTAAGAGGATTTGGGTACAGTCGCGTCGTTACTCTCCTGCTTACTTGCCCGCCTTACATCTGCGCCGCTATCGGCTCGCTCGTGAATGCCTGGCACTCCGACAAGACCTCTGAGCGTGGCTATCACTTTGCTGGTCCCATCGCCTTCGGCTGCATCGGCTACATCGTCTGTCTCAGTACTATGAACGGCGCAGCCCGCTACGGAGCGTCATTCATCTACGTCGGCGGAATGTACACAGCAAACCCACTCATCAGCACCTGGGTGTCCAGCACCATGGGCCGCACCCCAGAGAACCGCGCCATTGCGGTAGCATTGTGTAACGTGCTTGGCCAGGTCGGCAATGTTATTGCGCCGTACTTCTTCAGAAAGTCTGATGATCCTCGCTATCAGCTTGCCTTCATCTTGATGATGGTGTGCGCTCTGGTCGCCATTGCTGCGACGATGAGCTTGAAGTTCCACCTCAAGTACCTCAACAAGAAGCTTTACCAGAAGTCGTTGCTTGAGGGTACCGTTTACCAGCCTTATGTCACGTGAGAATAGGCTGGCTGGTTGCTCGGTTCCACGGGTGTGGCTGCAATAAGACCATATAGATGGAATAATCCAGGCGCATGGAAATGCGATTCCAAGAAACATTCACAATCAACAACAGCTACATGTGCTCAGTATAGGGCATTTGTGGACGTATAACTCCATAAGATGAACAAGCATGACCGGCCAAATCATCCTCGAACGTCTGAACCATCAAAAGATCAAATAGTAGTATTGTCCAGCTTGATGGAAAGACACCCTAGACTAGAAGTCTCGGCGATCTTGAGTAGCGTGTGTGCAGATGGGAAACGCTCTGATTGGCTGACTTTGTGTATCATCCTCTAGGGTTAGAGTTGGGGTCGATCAAAACATCATGATTCCAGTCATTCGCATCCAGAGAGCCTATGTTTAGTAGCTCACACTTCTAAGCTGTTGACCATTGGGTCATAAATGCTTACATTGGTTGGATGCGTGGAGATCTTGGATACCAGTCGTCCAAGCAGACAAATCTCTGAAAAATCGCCGCTTCGTTGAAAGCCCTGTCACAGGCTATGCAAATGAAGGGAGTTTCAGGTGTCAAACAACATTACATCGTCAAATATGCTTGATGAATGCGCTAATGACTAGGGCAACGACAAGCGCGCTAGCGAAACTAGAAAAGAGACACAAAATGTCGTCAACGCTCCCGCTTCCTGAAGATTGATGATACCCGCAAAAAGAATAATGACACCCCATTCACTACCACCAAAATATGCTGACCATAATCAAGGAATGTAAAGGTCCATCTTCACCCTCTTAGCCCTCTTCTCCTTCTTCGGCCACCTCTGCACGTCGACCTCGTCGTCCAGACGCATCTCTGCCCCGTCAGCATAGCACCAGAAATTCTGGCCCTGGAAGCGATGGATTCCTGGCTGTCTTACGCACGCAGAGCATACGTTGCAGACGAAACCACGGCCAGGCTGGAAATGGTAGCCAGATCGCATTGGGATCTCTACAGGAGGAAGAGGTTGGATGTTGACAGGCGGGGCCGTTTCAACGTTGTATTGCTGTATCTCGCTACCAGGGTAGAAGTTCCGACCGGGGATTGCAGGCTGCTGCGGGAATCCGGGCGGTGGTTGAAAGGCTTGTTGCAAGGGCAGCTGGGCTTGTAAATGCCATCGTACGGCCGGAGCAAGGTCGTGCTGAGCGGGCAGTGCTGTTTGAAGAGGCGTAGCCGGTAATGTCTGGCCTTGCGGAGCTTGTGGAATTTGAAGTTGGATGTCAGTACTTCGACGCTGCATCTGTGGCTGAAGACCCGTGGTGTTCTCGGGCTGCCACGCTTCGAATTGGCCAGGTATATAAGTGAATTGGAAGGTGGGATCAAAGAGCTCCTGCGTGGGGACAAGCTGGTTCTCTAGTCCAGGTATATCAAAGCTACCATCGCCGCCCATGTTGGCGGTTTCCTAAGCGCTGAACTGCTGAGCCGGATCGTAATCTATAGCCCTGCCCTTCCCTTTCCCTTGATATGGCAGGACGACGTTGGAGTCCACGAGTTGCAGAGGCTGGCCAAAGGAAACCTTTCGTCCATCTGACGTTTCATCCCGCGAAGGTTGTGGAGGAAGCATGACTTGGTCTGTCGGACCCGGGCCATGAAAAGTATCCCATATCATCGCCTCGGCCGCCTCCTGCATGGAAGGTCGTCGTTGACCTTGACCATCAAAATCAAAGGGCAGTGTGCTTCTGGCGCGAAAGCTGGCGCTTGGAAGAGTGAATCCAGATTGAGTTGCTGCATTCGAATCAGCTGCTGATGATTCGTCCATCGGTACGGCTGCAGGAGGTGGTTGCCGCTACAGAGAAATGATTTCAGCAATCTAATCACCACAATATTTCAAGGAGCAGCATTGGG
The DNA here is from genome assembly GCA_019775565.1 of Melanodothis sp. VS III C KN 2. Classification (NCBI taxonomy): domain Eukaryota; kingdom Fungi; phylum Ascomycota; class Dothideomycetes; order Cladosporiales; family Cladosporiaceae; genus Melanodothis; species Melanodothis sp. VS III C KN 2. The sequence goes on along the minus strand of JACWFM010000030.1, from coordinate 50,827 downwards.
CGGTACAGCGTTTTCTTCATCCAATGTATCAGGTCGAGAAGGTCCGCCATAACCACCCCAAGCACCAAATTGTGACTGGGGATTCATGTTGAAGACTGGCGGCTGCATGGGCGGAGCAGCGCTGTTGTAGTTGAATTGCTGAGGCGCTGACATCGGTACAGTTGACTGACGCCTGGCATAACTTGGCTGCATAGTCGAACCTCGCCGCTGATAGGCACTCTGATCCTGAGGTTGGTATTGCGGCGAGGAGTTATACGCGCGAGACGGACCTGCGGCGACGTAGTTGGTCGCTGTCGACGCATCTCCAAAGCTCGGAATAGCCGGTGGAGACTGGTACATAGGCTGGCCAACCACGCTGTTGTTTGGCGAACCGAATGCACTACCACTGTTGTTACTACCAATTGAGCCCGACGAATTGGTTTGCCACACGCTTGGACGCCTGGTCCCGGCCATCACTTCGAGTTCTCTGAGGCGCCCAGTAAGCTCATCGAGTAACTCTGAAGTCTCATTCTGATAGCGTTGGTTCCAGCTGTAGATTACGATTAGCATGTGTGCTTTGTGGTATGCAAGTAATTTTCTTACCTCATGTAACCCCACCTGACACCAAAGCGAGAAAGACATTCGGAGATTTGCCTTATACAATTTATGCTTCGAGCTGTGTTGTAGTGCTGAGCGTTATCGCCCGGGGGGATGTGGATAGGAGGTAGCGGTGGGGGCGGTCGACCGTGGGCTTTAACTTCAGGGCGTGGTGGTATCACACCGCTCAGCAAGCCTTCCGTATTAGATTGCAACACATCGAGGAACTGGCGGCCGGTCATGTACACCCTCATGGCATCGTAGAAAGTTGTTGGCGCCGAGTTTCTGGGCTGACTGATTCGCTGTAACATCAAATCTGCAAATCGGATGCAATACTCGAAGATCAAAGTCTGGGCGAAGGGTGTGATGACTGGTACCCTGGGTGAGGGCGAAAGAACATATACATAAGAGTATAACATGTCCAGCTCGAAGAACGCAAGCATGTTTGGTGAGGCTGAAGCTGATATGTTCTCGAACCATGTCTTCATCTCGTCGCATGCTTTCCAGATGTACGGGTCCGGATCATTCCACTTTTCTCGTCCGGACTGGAAGAGGTCTGAGTACCATGTACTTTGAAGACGGCGCAGAGCGATCAAGTCAAGTGTGTGCTGATGCGAATCCATCCAAGGTCTGTTGTTGATCTCCTGTGGTGCCGGGGATTGAGGTTGCGAAGCTGACTGCCGGGCAAAGGGGACTTTGACCTTGGCACTGTGGTCCGAGAAAGAAAACGCCCTTGTTTGAACAAGAGAAGTTGACCGGTCAAAGCAGTAAACACACCAGAAAACTCTTCGTCGCAGTTCCAGTTTGTGTTTTGACATGGCGGTACCCTTCGGGGGATCCTGATGGAGTCCAAGGTCTATCATCGCACGAGAGGCGGCGCCGATCAAGCTCCAAGAATCAAAATGATGAGGATCGAGCATGGCATATTCGACAAGCAAAACCAGGGCCTGCACACTAGTAATTGATCCTGGGTGCAAGACGATCTCAGCGTGCTCGAGAGCTGCGCAGACGTGGCCAATGCCCTCGAAATAGTGTTGGTCACCACTCCGCTCGGAGAGTGTAGCACTCGCAATGGCCAATACCATTCGCAACATCCAGTGATCGATGGGCTCGGCCTGACCGGATTGGCCTCGGTACACATTGTCGATGGAAGCGTAAAAGCTCGCTTTGTCGAAGACTGGTGCGAGCTGGAAGAAGTTGTCAAAGTAATGTTGCACAAGCTGAGAGGTCACATGGTGAGGAGGTAGAGCTTTGTTGGTCCCCTGGGGGAGCGGATCCTTGGTGCAAGCCGAAAGGATCAAACGGGCGTAGGACATTGCGGAAGTGAAACCATAGAAATCTCGAGCAGTGGCATTGACGGAGAGAAAGCCGAAGCCTGACACGAGCTCATCAATTGCTGAGGCCTCCTCGCGACGCTGAGCCTTGCTCGTGGTCGGTGTTGGTGGTTCGGAGGGTACTCGAGGCTCGTAAGAAGGCCGCCTTGAAGGGACAATAGTGGCCAGGTCGTCGTCTGGAATCGAGATGACCGAAGGCTTCCTGCGACGAACATCTTCCAACTTGGCTTGGAGCTTGTCGATGCGAGTCTCCAAAGTCGATACATAGCTGCGCTCCTTACCCCTAGCGAATTGATCGTTTGTGCTCGTACATTCGTCTGCCCGGCCGTTTTTCTCGCATGATGTGCATGCCTTGGGCAGGAAAGTCAATACATGGCCGAACGCCGTCCCACCCGGATGATGTGACTTACTGGTAGCTTGCCATCACACTTGATCTTTGCAGTTCTGCATCGCGAGCATGCTGCCACTGGCCGGGAGACCTTCAGAACTGGCGTCTCTAGCGGCATCAGGTCCACACCATCGATATCGTCTACGCCCGGCATGGTAAGCGTATTGTCACGTGGAAGAGCTAGCAGGAGAACGGGATGGATGTGCGAAGTGGATTGGAGGTGGCTCCACGAGGTGGAAAGTCAGACGCTGAAGGCGACTCAGCTGCCAGCTTGTCTCGAGGCAACAGCTCACAGCACGACCAGGCCAGCCAAGCGTGCACCCACGGCGATTGCAGGGCGTCCAGATGAATGAACGGGCGGGAAGAGTTAAGGGGGTTGCCTACCTGTGTTTCCCAGCTGCAGCGATGGTCAGCTTCAGCCTCAGCCCTGTGGAAGCGACCGGGCGTGCGTTCGTGGGTATTGGGCCGTCAAAGTGCCTGAGCAGAGGCTTGCGGTCATAAAGTGTGGGCTGGAGGATGCTGTCCAATGCACATGCAGAGCTAGACTGCAGGTGGCCTGTGTCGCGTGGAGGAGGAGGAGGAGGTGGTGGTGGTGGTGGTGAGGCGACGGATGGTTGCAATAATGTGTCTGTGCGAGGACGGATGAATGAGAGGTGTGTATTATTCGCGCGCTGGCTGCTAGCAGGCTGCGTGGCAAGCGCAGCTCTCTGTTAGCAGGCTGCGTGGCAAGCGCAGCCCTCTGCAAGCGACAAGAAGCACACACGCACACACGCACACACGCACACACACACACAACAATGCACCACCCGATAAGGCGCTGTTATGGCTGAGCTAACCGGCCGATCATCCAGCATGCTTTGGGATAGTTCGTCCGTTTTTGGCGGGGTTTGACTGAGTGACTTCTGTTTCCAACTGCCGTACTGTATATAGCTAGCTGTCTCTGAGAGGAACGCTTTCATGTACTGTACTTACTCTACGCGGCCATCCAGATGAAACGAGGTCTTGCAATGCTGCCGGGAATAAGGCATGGCGCCATCCACCATCTACACGCTCCCATTGCCACAAGCAATTGTTACAGCACTAGGGTTTGCCTCGGCAGAACGGCTCCTGGCCCCCCCATATCATCCGAATGCTGAACCATTCTTGTCCCCCGATGGCTGCCGTTGTTAGTGCGGCCCAAGGTTTGCTTGAGGTTCTAGCCCTTGACACCTGCCACCTGCTGTCCGTCTTTCTTCCATGCACCATAAGCTCGACAGCAGGCAAGGTAGCTAGACCCGAGCAAGAGTGCCGTGTTCCTGACCGTTGGAAAAGAGGCGCTCATATGGCGACGTGTAGTTTGTCTTCCTTTTCGCGGTGGCGCCTGTGTCCCTCTGCACGCACATAGCCACCATATCGTGACACTCACCCCACTCTGTGCATGTCTTACCACACCGGCGCAATCTACAGCTCGATCGTGGCATCCACGCCGTGCTCAGCCGCATAGACGCCTTCGCTTGGGCATTCGGCACACACAAGAGCTGACAGAGGCCCTGGTCACGGCCCTTGTCTAGGCCGTGGTGATTACCCTAGCCTAACCGCCCACATGCCAGCACGCAAACCGCCGCCAAACCATTCTACTCAAACTCACGGCATGGCCGGTCGAACGAGCCTCAGGAAGGAGGGCGTCAACGAAGCCGGCAGCTCGAGCACCACCGTTGCGCACACCCTCACCGCATGCACACGATGTAGAGTAGTAAGTTCCCAAGTACCCCTCTCGTATCGTCCGACACAGGCTGACGTCTCGAAGCGTAAAACCAGATGCGATCCGAATCTGCCAAAGTGCGGGCCTTGCGAGCGGACAGGCTCGATATGCGAGTACTACGACTCCAGCAAAGGCCGTGTGCTAAATCGAAACTATGTCATCTATCTCCAGCACAAGGTTAAGGAGCTTGAGGACGAGCTGGAGCGAGAGGAGAGCGGCGACACGGCGGACGATCCAGAGGCCATGATGCGCGCCGCGACGGTGCGCATGCAAGATGCGACAGAGCCAAAGTACTTGGGAGCGTCGTCGGGAATCACAACAACCAGGCTGGTCATGCAATTAGCGAAGCAGTTCACGGATTCGAAGAGCATCAGGGAGATCGTGCCGGATGTGCGCGCGCAGCAGATCAAGGAACTCTACAGCCAGGAGCAAGCGAAGCCTACGTCGAAAGTATACCCGGTGACGAGCAATGTCGCAGCTCCGGACTTGCCAAACAGAGGGCTCGCGAAGATTCTGGTCGACCTCTACATCCTCAAGGTCCAGCCCATGTACCCGGCGTTGCACGAGCCCACTCTCGAGGCCGACATTGACGCTGTGTACAACGAGGAGATACAGTCCACGCCCTACCAGAACTTTGTCGCGCGCATGGTCATCGCGATCAGCCTGCAGAAAATGGACACACAGTATGCTGGTCTGGCAGACAGCTTTTACCTTGCGGCGTTGAAATATCTGGAACCCTGCGTGCGACCCATGGATCTTAGTACGCTCCAGTGCTTCGCTCTGATGGCAGAATACTCACTCCTGACGCCGACAAGAACGGCCATCTACTACGTAGTCGGCATCGCTGTACGGCTGGCGCAAGCCTTGGGTCTTCACGAAGAGAAGACCATTACAAGAGGACGAGATGGAAACCCCGCGGATCCTCTGGAAATTGACATGCGAAGAAGGCTATTCTGGTGTATCATTGTCATGGAGTTCGGCCTATCCCACGCGCTCGGTCGGCCTGCAATCCTCGCCACTGACCAGGAGCATTTTGACGTCGGCTGGTTCGAAACGTGCGAGGACAAGTACATCACGAGAGATGGCATTGACCCGGCCGCAGCCCCGACACTGAAAAAGTGGATTACTATACACTTCTTCAAGATGCGACTGTTGCAGCTCGAGATTCGAAGGAAGTTGTACCGCAGCAAACAGCCCGAACCCAGAGACGACAGCGACCCTTGGTTCCAGCAGATGGATGCGAAGCTCGAAGTATGGAGAACCTCGTCTCCAAATAAGGACGAGGGTGCAGGATTCGACACGCGTTGGTTCACCGTGAGATACAACACCATGCTTGCGTTCCTTTATCGGCCATCTCCGCAGGTGCCACGGCCATCGCTTCAAGCCGCGCTCAAATGTTTCGAGGCTTGCCGGTTCAACATCTACATTCAGAAAGAGCAGATCGACAAGAAGAGCGTGGACCTCACATGGATTTTCACACAAGCCATCTTCATGGCAATGAACACGATGCTGTGGTCATTAAGTTACGTGGAGGTTAGACGCAAGCACAGCCGCGAAAGCGTGGACAAGCACATGAAATGCGCAATGGATGCAATCAAGCTTGCTTCAGAGCGATGGCCTGGTGTTGCCTCAGCGGTGCAGCTGTATCAAAACCTGATCGAGGCGGTTCTCAAGGTCTACGAGAAGGATGGCGACATTCCCATTTCGGCGACCACGCCTTCAGATGCAGCCTCACCTGCCGTGCAAGATCCAAACTCCTCTTCCTCCAACATGACCAGTCCGGCAACAGTAGCTAGTAGTTCGGTTGCTACGCCTCCTGGTAACAACGGAGCACCATTCGGCTACATCAACGAGCAATCTAGGAGAAGCGTGGAGCAAGCACCTCCGGTGCCCTATTCGAGCGGTGCGACACCGCCTGTTGTGCGAAGTCCTCCAGTCCCGCAACAAAATGCACAAGCACAATCCGGCACGGACCAATACTTCAACCAGAACGATAATTACAACAATAACAATTACAACTACAACCAGAACGCCAATGGAAACATGGCCCCTCCTCCCAACATCATGACACCACCTCAACCGACCTACGACACACCCAACCAATGGACCCACCTACCCAACTTCCTGCACGACTACACCTGGCCGCAAAGTGCCTACGGCAATCCCGATCAGCTTCAGCAACAGCAGCAACAAGCACACTTATACCCCCACATACCCCAACACAACCGACCTCAACAACCTTTTCCCGCCTACATCGGCCAAAACACCAATAACAGCACCACCACTTTCCTTGAGCCAACGTACCCCTATCCCGTGCCAGGCGCTTTCGACCCTCAGCCTGTGGCAGACCAATACATGCAGGGAATGTGGGAGATGGACGGCAACGCCTGGAGCAACGGTTTGACGGAAGTGCAGCAGCAAGAGCTCATGGAGTCGCTGGAAAGAGATGGCATGGAAGACATCCAGGGCATGATTACTACAACACAGGCGATGCACCAGGCCATGATGCAGCCTAAGGGACAGCAGGGGGGAAGCTAAGATTGATTGCTGTCGTGATTGGAGGAGAGAGTTCCCGGGAGTTGGATTGTTCGTTATTTGTTTAGTGTTTGTTGATCAACTCGAGCGCTGGCGTTTTGGAGGTTGGGCCAAAGCTCACTTACGGAGGATGGGGGGTTTCCATTGTTATAACACGATGCATGAGGTTACGGTCTGGAGAGAATGAGATATTTGTGGCCGGTCGTTACGATGACGGTCTGCGTGGGAGGCTAGGCTTTGAGAACAGAAGTTTCATTTTCTTCCTTTTTCTCGTACTTTGTATCTCTTTTTCTTTCTCACAAAGGGTTGGTATTTCTGGCGACTCCGGTAGAGCGTCATGGGCGAAAAGCAGGCTTTCTTATCGTTGCGTACAGCGAGGCAGTAGAGCTCGATTTTAGTGCTCGTTCCGGGTCTATCGTTCGTCGCGAATCAAGCGTAATGAATGGGTTCCCTTCTTAGACTCTGTACGACCACACTCAATACAGCCTATGGCGTTTGCGTAAATCTATAGAGAACATCATCGCCAAGCTCTGTTGCCCATATCGTCAACCACGAGCTTCTATTCAAAAAATTGTCCAAAAGCATGACACCTGCAACATTCAATTGAGATGAACCAATAGAGGAGCAAGAAGTAAAAAGATCGTGGTGAACCAAGGACTTTAACCTCGAGCTTTGATGTGACTCCCCGTGAGGGCAGTGAATCAACCAACATGGGACTCGAACCCACAGCCTTCCGCTAGTCCCTAAGGATAGGAGGCGGACGCTCTACCATTGAGCCAATCGGCTTTTCAAGCGATATTCATGGTTGTCAAGCCGTGCTGTAAAACATATAGAGTATTGTATTCAACCGACCACGAAGTACTGCACTAGCAAGTATTTGCACATCCCTTCGTCTCGCTCAGCTACTACCTTCTGTTTTGGGGTGTCTTACTTCGCTATACACCATTGAGATACTGGCAATGATTCGTTAGTGTCCTGATACCACTTATACAACGATATTTAGTTATAGACATTGACCAACAAGAATTACCGGCGAGATGCTTTGTGCAGACTATAAGGCATCTGCTGAGAATGGAACTGCATTGCAACCGAACCCGACACTTCTTTCATGACCTGCCCCTCGCAATCTCAACAGCCCTATCCGCTGCTTCCGCGAACCCATCGAAGGCTTCTAGTCCCAGACCACTCTCGGCAATTATTTTTTGCCCAATCTCTTCGTTGGTGCCTCTGATCCTGACAACAACAGGCACAGCTCTCATGTCAACTTCCTTGAATGCAAGCAGGACACCTTCAGCAATCATGCCTCCGTCCGTCAGACCTCCGAAGATGTTAACGAAGATCACCTTCACGCGCGGATCGCGAAGGATCAATTCGAAAGACTTCTTGACGGTTGCTGACGTCGCTTTGCCGCCTGTGTCGAGGAAGTTGCATGCCAGGCCTCCGTGCAGGCGCAGGGCGTCGACGGTGTTCATCGCGAGGCCTGCGCCGTTAACGAGAGTGCCGATGTTGGCGTCAGGATTGTTGGGGTGAAGGCGCACGTAGACGATTCCGTCTGATTCGGCTTCGACTTCGTCTGGGTCTTCGGTTGAGGTTTGGCGGAGGGCCGAGATATCTTGTTGGCGCTTGGCGGATTTGAAGGCTGAGTCGTCGAATTGGAGGTGGATGCTTGGGGCGTGGAGGAGCAGGTCTCCATCCTGTGAGATTGAAGCTACGGCGCCGAGTGTTACGGCTTCTTTTTCTGCGTACATCTTACTGAGAGCGCTGAGGAGGGCAGACGTGTGTGCTAAAGCTGCTGGGGGAGCCGCGTCGAGTTGTGCGTGGGCGATAGCGGCTTTGATCGTGTCCTGGGTTGGGCCTTTAAGGTATGAATACGGAAACTTCTTTAGTCGGTGACGAAGCTGGGAGAGGTCGGATGTCGGAGCCGTAGCGAGTGCAGGTTCGCGGGAGGTGCGATCGATTGTGACGGAGATGTAGAAGCCTGTCTTTGGAATATCGTCTTGTGTTATCTTGAGACCTTCAATCGCGGATAGGTAAGGCTTGAGGACTTCTGGTGCTTGCTCAGGTTTGAGAACAAGCCCACGCTTCTGCTGCATCGCCTGCCTTGCTTGCCGCTGCATCTTTGCCAGTGGTCGTCTTGTCGAAGTGTGGTAGCCTCTCTTCTGGTTCGTAGCATCTTGCATAATCTTCTTTGGCTCTCGGCCAGATTTGCTCAGCAATTCTTTCATCACCTTTCCGAAGTTCTCCGGATGGTCGACCATCGTGACACCGACATCTTGCAAAATCTTGAGCTTTTCCGTTGCACCCTGTTCGCCCCTACCTGTCCAAGCACCAGCGTGGCCCATGATTCTGCCAGGTGGAGCTTGGATGCCGCCTAAGATGGCAGCGATCGGCTTTGGGGTCTTCTCCCTCTTTCTGTACTCTTTGATCCATTCCGCAGCATCGATCTCAGCCCGTCCGCCCAATTCGCCGATAAGAATGATACCTTCGGTCTCTGGGTCCTGTTCGAAGACTTTGAGAGAGTCCACAAGGTTGGTACCTGCGACGATGTCACCGCCCATGCCGATGCATAAGCTTTGACCAAGGCCAGCTCGCGTGACTGATGCCACTGCTTCGTAAGACAGAGTGCCTGACTTTGCGGCGATTCCAACATGGCCAGGTGCGAATGTAGGCAGTGGCTGGAATCCGATTCGACAATTGCCAATTGGTGCAATTATGCCGGGAGCATTGGCGCCTACTAGACGTGATTTGGATTGTGTTTTCAATATGCTCATTACCTGGGGGACGTTAGCGACTGGTGGGTACCACTGTGCAGCACTTTCAGACCTACCCTCAGGATATCATGTAGAGGTATATGTTCGGCGACCGCAACGATCAGAGGAATCTCTGCTTCAATTGCATCTTCGATGGCTTTGCCACAGTGCGGTGCTGCAACGAAGACAGCAGTAGCATCAGGCTTGAGCTGCTCCTTTGCTTTCCTGAGGTCGGGCAGTAAAGGAAGACCCAAGTGTTCGCCTGTGGTTTTCAATGTTAGCTGAAGACATACATGCGATCATATACCTGGCGAACCCACCTTCTTTGCCTGGTGTTACGCCACCTACGATGTTGGTACCGTACTCCAAGCTGTCCTTAGCATTTCCGGTAGCAACTCGCCCAGTGAATCCCTAATGTCGAAGCCGTCAGACTTGAAACAGTTGGTAAACAGTACTATGTCATCCAATACCTGATATATTACACGCGTGTGTTTACCAATTCGTAGATTCTGAACAGTATCGTCATAGGATCGAAGTGCCCAGCAAGAGGAGAACGATCGGGATGAATGACGATGCACGGTGGCTCGTGTGGTAGCAGTCAATACTGTGTTTCTTCGCATTGCAGCCATGACGAGCCTGTAGGTTGTAGATCAAGGAGGAGAAGATTCTCTCTGAGCACGCCCCTGGTGGATAGAATGGGTTATGGATATTTGTGTTGACCAAAGCAACAGCGTGTCTTGGGCCTCGGGAATAACTCTGGTGATCGTCCGTTCGCCGACTTCGGGTTCTGCAATGACGCTCTTGCTCTCAGCCTTACCATTTTCCGTCTACCAGTATTCTCGAAGAAGGCACGTAGATGAACATGAGCATGTAAGTGAAAAGCTCTGAGACACACCCTCTAAAGAGCATCTCGATATGAACTCAATGCAGGCATTGATACCTGTGGACATCCATCAGGATGCCCATCGGCATATCATACTTTCGATCACGTCGATCCCAGAACAACCAGACAAGCCACTCTCGCAATCCCGTACTCTCTCCACAACCCGCCTTTTTCCTTGTTCTGCACACGCCTACGTCCCTGTCGTTCTCTCCAATGTGACAGTGCTAGAGTTTCAGAGTGATCGGTCGAGACCTTTTATGTCTGCGTCAGCTTGCCCTGCTATAAATATGTTGCACGCGTACACCTTGCGTACCGCTTGTCATACCCTGTAGTAAGAAAATAAATAACTCCTTTTTGTGCTACTGTCCTTTCACTTTTGTGCCCTATATCCATCCCACATTGCATTGCATAACCATACAGTATCAACAAATTTGATTTCCCACAGCAAGAACAACAATAATGGCCTCCACATCCGCCTCCGCCTCCGCGTTGCACTCGTCTCTCGACAAGCTCACCATTTCGCCTGAAAATCAAGCACCAAAAGTCCTCACAAATACCGTAGACGTCGCAGACTCGTGGGAAGACGAAGCAACAGCTACAACAAACCTCGGCTCGGCGCCTACTGCTATCCCGATCTCAGCTCCCAGCCCACCACCACCCACACCGGCTTCTCCCACTGTCAGGACCAAGACCACAGCTTTCGACTCGCCCTATCAAACATTACCGCCCTTCGGCATGAGCGGCTCAGCAGACGACCCTCGCACTGGTGGCAGCGCTGCTCGCGGCCAAGCGTCTCCGCGCACGGCAGCCGACCCAGACAAGCGACCTGAGAAGACCACATCAACAGCTGCGAGATTGATCGCGGCCGGACTCGGACAACGAGCGCCTAGACGGACAGAAGAGGAGAGGAAGTACGATCAGGCGATGAAGGTGCAGGAGAAGAAGAGGCGGGATGCTGCTAAGGCAGAGGAACAGAAGAAGAAGGATGAATTGGAGAAGGCCAAGAAGAGCATCTGGGAAGATTAGAGGAGCGGAGTCAAGGATATCCTCATTCCGTGAGTGGGCGACTGTGCCGGCTGGCGATAGCAAGGGATCTTGATGGGCACGGAGACACAGTCCAAGTCTTAGTGTCGTGCTCGATGCTTGAGATCTACTCTCGATTTGAAGAGATAGCCATGAGCACTCAATCACTCAAGTCGGTCGAGCTTGATTGGCGATCAAGTACCATGGGGCCCATCTCACAAGATGCATTGGTACTACTGCCTTTTGTGCCTAACGACGATTGCATGGCTACCTCAATGCGGATATGAAGATATTTGCCATGCAATGATTCTATTGAGACTTTGGGCTTGAGGTGACACGCGTCTAGATACAAAATATCCCACACTACGGTCGTAGATATGTCGTAGGACACCGTCGGCCACGATCATCAGATATAGGACTCATGTGATCCAAGTTCGTACTCGGGCGCAAGACGCTCATTTGGTGAAGGTTGGTGGTATAGCTGCAAGAGACTAGGCAGGAAGCGTCTTCAGCAGCAGAGCACATAGGTAGATACGGATCAAACCACTGACGTTTTCACCTATTCCAATATTTATCCCTCAGCCGCTGTGCCTGCGACAAGACCGCTCAAATATCATCTTTCTTCTCGGCTTAGCAGCAATGCAGCAGTGCAGCAGTGCAGCGCCCGCAGCATGCACCTCGGCAATTGATAGCAGGGATAAGGGACAGAGCCGCCCTCAACCGCCCTTGCACTTCGGCTTACCAGACAAATCGAAGACACTACGCAGTAAACAGGGCATAGCATTCCGCCTGTAGGAACAAATGTAGCCGCCATTGCTCCTCGTATTCCCTTCTCTTACAGAAAAGACCACCCAATACCATCCGCAATGTCTGTTACGACCCCCAAAATAGGCCGTCTGCTCTCGCGACAAGCCCTCCACACGCCCATTCGCAGACGCGCTTTCCACCGTTCCTCGCGCCTCGACGTAGTGAAACCATTTCTCCTCGCGGACATTGGCGAGGGTATCACTGAATGCCAGCTCATTCAATGGTTCGTGCAACCGGGCGCACGCGTCGAACACTTCGACAAGTTGTGCGAAGTGCAGTCTGACAAGGCGAGCGTGGAGATCACAAGTCCCTTTGACGGCGTGATAAAGAAGCTATACTACGAGCCGGACGACATGGCCGTCACAGGCAGGCCGTTGGTCGATATCGATATGGATGGAGACGAGGCGGAAGCTGAGGCGGAGAAGCTGGGGGATGCGGAGACTAGCGTGGACAAAACAAAAGCAAACACTGAATCGCACGAGACGGAGTCAAGACCAGTGGAGCGACGTAGGAATGGCAACGGGAAGGATGACTTCAGCTCGCTGGCTACTCCTGCTGTGCGGCACCTGATGAAGGAATTGAACGTCAACATCACCGACGTTGAAGGCACTGGACGAGATGGCAGAGTCACAAAGGAGGACGTACATCGCTGCGTCTCACAAAAGACACAAAAGCAACCAGAAGTCGAACCGTCGTCGACGGCATCCGCAGGCACATTCGCAAGCACATTCGCAAGCACATCGACGGCCAGCACAGTAACTCAAGACCAAAAGCTCCCTCTTACGCCTGTGCAAACGCAGATGTTCAAGGTTATGACCAAGTCTTTGAGCATTCCACACTTCCTCTACAGCTGCAACGCCGACATGAGCTCGGTCACAACCACGCGCAAGAAGCTCAATGCCTTGAAAACAACCGAGAAGCTCACCCATCTTCCTTTCATCATCAAAGCCACCAGCTTGGCACTTCAGCAACATCCACTCCTCAACTCCGCTCTCGACACTTCCGATCCCAAGAAGCCTTCACTCACCTACCGCAGCTCCCACAACTTCGGCGTAGCAGTTGATACACCTTCCGGCCTGCTGGTACCTGTGATCCGCGATGTGCAGAATCTCAGCATCGCACAGATCGCGCAGCAATTACGAACTCTCTCCGAGAAAGCGCGCAACGGCAAGCTCGCACCGGGAGATTTCAGCGGCGCGAGCTTCACAATCTCAAACATCGGGTCTGTTGGCGGCGGCGTCGTAGCGCCTATCATCAGCGAGCCGCAAGTTGCGATTCTTGGTGTTGGCCGTAGCAAAGTCGTGCCGGCTTTTGATGAGAATGATCAGCTCGTCAGGAGGGAAGAGCTTGTGCTGAGTTGGAGCGCGGATCACCGTGTTGTCGATGGAGCGGAGTGCGCGAGGTGTGCGGAGAAGGTAAAGGGTCTGTTAGAAGAGCCCACCGCCATGTTGCTTGAGATGCGGTGAGGCGTTGGTGTAAGCAATAGCTGTACCTTATCAGCAATAAAATGATAACACGAAAGTCATGAAGCATTGATCGATTTATTTCTCGTTGAAATATACTATCCTTTCACGAGATGCTGCCTATTGATTTGTGTGACACATCTATTTCTACCCGAGCCCTGTGCACCTTGTCTTGCTCGCAAGTAAAATGGCCGTCCCAAAAGAAGAATTATTGTAGATCTTAGCAAGTAAAAAAAAAGATCGGCGTTTGGCATTTCCACAGCGTCGGATCTCACGCCGATCAACTTGAAGTCATCGATGCCGATATGACGACACTGTAAACAGATGCGTCCACGGGTGCCAAACTGCGACAAATATAGTCATTTATTCAGAACGACCACGATGCATTCGGACACTACTACTTACCAAACCAACCATGCCTTCAGCCTCAGAACTCCGCCAAACGGCTGAGCAGCCACTCAACCCATCTGTCCCTCAGACCTATGAGCTCCGCGAGCGCCAGCAAGAAGAACAACCTGCGCACGACAACAGGCCCAAAGAAGCAACGAATGCACCGACAAACGAAGACTATGAGCCGAATCCTGCGAGTTCCATCAAGCTTGAGCCGGAGCGCCAGCACATTCTCGACTCGATAGTCAGGCTCTACTCTGGCTCGGGAAAGAACGACGACGCTGCCACCGGCGATCAGGACATAAGGGTGTATGCGAAGAAGTCGGTATATGATGATATTGCATCTTGTAAGTCTGGCAGATGTATCCAGTACCATCATAATATACGTAAGCTAACCAATCTTACTCAGACTGCGACACCCGCTACAAGGTTGCAGGCCAATGGTGGGGCATCCCAGCGGTCATGAAATCTACAACCACCACTGCCATCGAAGTCGTATCCTCAACACCGATCCCAGAAAGTACAACCGAGAAGCCTGGCGCTATTGTGTTCAAGATGAAGCGCGCGTGGACTCCGAGGTTGTCCCCCAAGACCTTCGACGTCAACCACTTTGTCACTCTGACGCTTGCTCGTGCTGTCGAAGAAGATGGTGAAGGTCCCAGCGAGCGAGTCAAATACCACAAGGATCAGTGGAACCAGAAGGACTACGATCACGGAGGTCTGGGAAAAATCATGAAAACGATCAATGGCGATTTTGCGACGATTGCAACAAGGCCGCCGAAGGATTTGTAAAGACGGACAGGAGCCTGAGGAACAACACTCTCCTCGGGCAAAAGATGTTCTTAATCTATGCAGATACAGGCAGAAGCACATCATAAACATACAACAGGCGGGATTCCCAGATGGTCACCCACTCTAGTACTAGTCGCCCGGTTCAGTGCTTATGTATGGCAGAGCGGACGGGATGCCCAGTTTTCACTGACCTATGGTCGTATGTGTTACTCACCTTGAGGTGAAGTACCTTGTAGTCTAAGCAGTAACCGCAGTTGTCTAAGTAGCCGGAAGGTCCTCGGAAGGTCCACGGTCTTCACAATGAAAGTGAGCTAGAATTGCCTCCGCTCGCAGTAAAAGCACATGAACCGCCCACAACCACGAGGCTCCCGGAAGCGAACACCACAAGAACGGCCGAGTAAGTTGCAGTGGCTACAAAGATGTTGTCGCGGCTTATTCCGGTGGACAAGCCTATACCTGAGGCGAAGAAGAGGATGAATGCGATTGTGATGCCCAAGCGTGCATTCTGGCTGCTGGTCAAATTCAAGGCAAGGATCGGGCCGATGACCAAGAGGACGGCAATCGACACGCTGAGAATCGAAATGAGTTTGGTTAAGTGATGTTCGTGGCGATGTTCGATCTCGCCGGACTCGCTTATATGCGTTGGCTGCGTTGGTCATTCTTTGGCCAGTTGGTAAGCTTGACATACCCCACAGAGGAGACAGGTCTGGGCAAGCCTGGGGAAAGCATCAAGCGAAGGCTTCTCGGGTCCCAAGGCAATGGCACCTCTAGTATGAATCACAATGTACACGCACTACAAGAAACATCCACTAACTTTGCCCTAGCACCAACTGCATCATAGAGTTGGCACGCGAGAAGGCCGGTCGAATCCGCCTTATATGAAGAACGATGCAAAGCGGCGTGCGACCTATCTGAGCCTGACAGGAGCAGGGTGTTGTCAGATGCCCTCGTAATTTCGCAGAGGTTTTTCGCCACTAGGCCAGCTGCGTATGATGCAGCGTCACGCGGTGAAATCTTTCGTGCGGTTTGCGGCGTTGTTTCAGCCCATAGTTCTTCATTCCGGCATTCGGCTTTGCGGCTCTTATCTAGCCGTTGTTACATGAGAGTGTATTATCGTAGCAACCTCCTGTGCTCTTTCCATTGGGTATATAATCCGTCATTACAGCCGTCGACTTGGAACCCACTCAGGCATGAGGTCATTTAGATAGCAGAGTCCTGCTTGGCGAAAGTGCGGGCAAGAGCCTCGAAAGAGTCAACAACGTCCTTGAAGGTCTGCTTCTGCTCCTGGGCGATCTCGGAGACAACGTCGGCGGTGGAGTCGTCGTCCTTGTTGGCCCACTGGATCTCGAAGGTGTTGAGCTCGAAGTAGACGTCGAGGCCGTAGACATCCTTGGAGTTGTGGGAGGGGAAGCCGCGGAGCTGGTTGACGAGGGTCATGAGCTCGGCGACATCGTCCTTGGGGACGGAACCGGTCTTCTCGGTGGACTTGACGGAGCCCTCGTACTGGGAAGAGCGAATGACGGCGGGGCGGTTGGGCTCGCCGATGACCTCGACGGTGTGGGTGGGTGAACCTTTGGAAGATGTTAGCTACTTGTTGAACAAGTTTAGTTTCGAAAATGACTTACCAGAGAAAGGCTTCTGGAGGCGGATGGTGAATTCACCAGAGGGAGGGGGAGCCATTGAGCGGGGCATTTTGATACGTGATTTGGTTGGTTGTTGGGAAAGGTTTTGAGGTTTCAAGGTCGTAAGAGGCGTAGAGATTCGTGAGTGATTGATGTGAGTAAAGCAGAGTTCTCTCAGAGCTCATCAAGTGTCTAATAAATATACAGCTGCAATAAAATGCATGTGATGATGTAACGAGGCGTCACCAGCACCCAAACGCGATGAAATGAGTTTACTCCACTTTCCAATGCGGCCTTT
Source organism: Melanodothis sp. VS III C KN 2 (assembly GCA_019775565.1). Lineage (NCBI taxonomy): Eukaryota > Fungi > Ascomycota > Dothideomycetes > Cladosporiales > Cladosporiaceae > Melanodothis > Melanodothis sp. VS III C KN 2. The sequence continues at coordinate 34,225 of JACWFM010000030.1, read as the reverse complement.
CTTCGCAGCTCGCAGTTATCATGGTTTCAGGTGCAGATTGCTCAAGAGATGTCTGTGTGTCGAGTTTCGCTCGTGACCGAGCCTTTCTATTCTGTTCGATGTTGTGTCATGACCCCTCGATATCAGCTTGGTGGGGGTGTTTACAGCTCGATGGCATTCGATCTTCTCGATGACCATCTCAACGATACTCGACTGGTTCGATCGTGTCATATACGCGATCGTCTGCTTAAGTGCCTTCCCTGCTTTGCTCTGCTTTCTCGTGGTCGTGGCGGAGGAGGTACAGTGAGACCTCAGATGGTCGGCGACTGGTCCGACACAATCTGTCGTTGTCTTTCTAAGCGGGATCCGGATATCCTTTGCTTAGAGCGACGACCATGTACATGCAGCGGCATCTCCACGAATATACGTATCCAACAAGCCTTTTCGTGTCACCACATTTGTCTCAAATGAGGCAGTCCGCTATCCATAAAGGAAGAAGGATGCAGTGGCAATGTGATCAACGTCACCATTGTCGGAGTCGCTTCCGCCACAAGGGTTGGGGCTCAACAATCTCTTGAGTCCAACAATGTGAAACTCTCCCCTCGACACCCTCCTCGCACGATCAATGTACTCCTTACTCACCTTGCGGTACCGTTAGCAGGCATATCCTCTGACAAGGTCCGAGACCTTGTGATGCAATACCATTGAGATACTCCTAGGGCTTCGTTCATATCTTAATGCATGGTGCGCTATTGCCATGGGATTCGGATTATAAAATGGCCATGGTTGCCGTCGAGATATGTTGATAAAGTTCCGCCCAAGGACATAAACTTACGCATAAAGATTTTAACACGGCAATGACAACCTCAGAACTTCGGACACGATGGCAAGACTAGTGAGGAGAGCCACGATGAAGTCTCCCCAAATGTTCGTCGCAAAGGTAAGCATCGCTGTGGAGAGGTGTGACTGCTGTTGCCGCTGCGAGATTGAGGTATTTGTACCATGATCATATTGATACATTGGCCTTACCCGCGTGCAGTAGAGCCTCGTCAATTATCGATCCATCGATACCACATCCCAGATTCCCAAGCCGTGGCCATGCTTCCCGAGGCTCTCCTTGCCTTGAGCCTCCTTGGCCTCACGAATTGCGAAACGCTCAACACTATCCGCCTGCCTGCGTATCGAAAGACCTTGAATGGCAATTCTTCAATCCTAAACCACCCAGTCACGTATAATGAACGCTTCGCGCCCGGCATGTGGTACACCAAGCTTTCACTGGGAACACCACCGCAAGATGTAGAGGTGCTACTCGATACCGGCAGCAGTGATCTCTGGGTGCCGTCTGCAGGACTTTCCGATTGCCTTCAGTCCAAGTGTCCTGGCGGATCTTGTGAGTTCCTATCAAGTCTCCTGGATGAGTTGCAATTTGCTGATGCTGCTACCATAGTTGACCAGAAAAATTCGACCACTTGCCAGGTCAAGGAGCGTCCGCCGTTCTCCCTGGGTTATATCGATTCTTCGCACGTTGCAGGCCGATATCTGCTCGACACCTTGACCATCGGCCACTGTGAGATAGCCAACTTCTCTTTTGCAGCTACTGACGTGGCCAGTGCATCTCTCCGGCACTATGGTCCGATGATTGGTGTCCTCGGCATCAACGCTGCGGTGGACAAGGTCGAGTGTGGTCCCGAAGGATGTGCGGAGGGCTTTGTCGAGCCTACCATAAGCGAGGCTATGGTATCTGCAGGGTGTATCGGCTCGAGTTCTTACAGTCTTTTTCTCGATGAGGACAATGCGCGAAGCCCCAGCATTCTCTTCGGTGGTGTTGATACTGCGAGATTCACGGGTCCGCTGGTAACACTGCATACGAAACCCCATGAGAATAGGGTCGGTCTACTGCACACGAAGCCTGGTCAGAACGCCAGTATTCCGGACCGCTACCCGAAACAAACTCTCCGTCTGGCGAATATGACGACCTATCTCAATGGCACAGCGCTACAGACCTACAGGACAACTAGGGGTCAAGATGCAGCGTACCTTGATACTGGCTCGAAAGGCTTCGTCCTCCCTGATGACTGGCTCTCGAGCATTTTCAACGAATTGCAGCAGCTATCTGCAGGCGGCAAGACAAAACATCATGCTTATGCCACGGAGATGGTTATTGGCTGCGATGACATGGATGCCGATGTTTTTCTGAGATTCACCTTTGTCGATGAGAATGGAAGTAGCGCGCACATCAAAGTGCCTCTCCGCGAGCTAGTAGTTCCTATTGGCCTCCTCTACACGGATACCGCGCAAGCTTTGGAGAAGTTTGAGATTCCGGGAGCGAACGCAAGCAACATATGTATGGTCAATATCAAGAGCTCCAGCACTTTTCGTCAGGATGAGATGATCATCCTTGGAGATCCGTTCTTTCGCTCTGCCTATACGTACAACAATCTCGACCAGAACACCATTTCAATTGCAAGACCTGCCTACAACAACGCAAAGGCCGAGCACATTGTTCCCGTTGGCAAAGGTCCGGTGCCGAAGTTGCATGGGACTGGATGACGCGGCGGAATACATTTTCTCTTTCTTGGCCTTTGAGTGTGCTACTTTGTCTCGTCGGTCTCTGTTTCGAAATTCTCGGAGATGATAAGTATAGTTGCATCTACCTACTTACATTAAGATGAGATCAAGGATCGTATCTCCATCTCGCCTCATGCAAACGCCGTTGATTTTGTAAGAAAGAATATTTCTCCCTTGCCGCTGAGATCCTTTGAGTAGCTCGTGAAGCAGATGTAACCAGGCGCAGAAAAATTAAATAGTCCAAACCATCATGCCCCAACCCCAACCCTAGAAAGGCTTCCAGGTCCCCTCAATGATCGACCGAATCAGCATGACATCACCGCCAGCATCATCGTCGGCACGTGAAGGCGAATGGAGTGTCCATGTCCATCTCGAATGCTCCTACGAATACAACCAAGCGACACCCAAGCCTTCAATCTTTTATTCCTTAAGGCAACGACCAAACCTCTTAAACCAAAACAAAACCATCAAATCCTCAACACCAACCCAAATCACACACAACATGTCTTCCGACCAACAACAGCAACCCTCCCTAATCGGCGGCCACGCCCAATACGCCAAAGGCGCCGCAGAGGTACGTCTTTTGTCCTCCCTCACAACCCTCCCCTGCCTCTCCCATCTGCCCCTCTTTGTCCCAACCTTTCCCCTTCCCCATCCCATACTAACTCCGTACAGTCAGCCATTGGCGCAGTAACCGGCTCCGAAACCTGGAAGGTTTCAGCAGAATCCGACAAAGCCGACGGTATCGACGCGATGAAGGCCGCGAGCCAGCAGCGCGACGCGCAGCGTGATGGGTATGGTAAAGTTGAGGAGTTGGCGGGGAAGGCGGCGGGGTGTGAGGGGATGGAGAAGGAGGGAGCCGAGAGTACGCAGTAGGGTTGAAGAGAAGGATGAAATGGATAAGTGTATGAGTATATATGAGGAATGAACCAAGGAATGATAGTAATCTTTTGAGGATGCGCTGTTAGTAATTTGGTATTCCCGCTTTCCTCCCAGTGGACGACTAAGGGTACATCTTCCAATATATCTTTGTGATCCTCCAATACATCTCAAGGAAGATACCAAGCACAAGTACATACGCACTGCCGCTGCGCAGCCTGCAGCCAAGGCGGCAGATCGCGACTCGCCTCGGGCGTAGCAAAAACGTCTTCCATCGCGCTGTTGCAGCGTCGGCAGCGGCGCAGCCTGGCTCCCTCCCGGAGCGGCGTCTTCTTGAGCGCGTCGTAACGCGGCTCCTCGCCTCCTCTGGGCGTTAATGCAAGCCAAGTCGTATCCCAGAAGTATAGCTTGCCAATGTCGAGTTCGGGCGTGATCTTGGGGAGGGTTGTGGTCATGAGGGTGTTGAGAGCGCCGTGCAGCTGAGTCGGGATGGCGCATTCCGTTATCATTGCGACCTCGATTTCGCTGCGGGTGCGCTCGGAGGTGTTGGTGTGGGTGTAAGATTCTTTGATACTGTGCTCGATGTCGCCGACGAGCTTCTCGATTGTGTCGAGCTTGTAGGGCAGTGTTTCGCCGAGGCGTGCGAGTTCCAACATTTGCGCCTTCTCCTGCAGGGCTCGCGAGTTGTTGATCTTCTGGCCTTGAAGTTTGAAGTAGCGGCCTAGGTAGATTCCCAAGTATCGTAAGAAAGTGCGTGGGTAGCTGCAGAGTAAAAGATGGATCGCTGGACTCTGGGTTTCGGTGATGTAAGCTTGAACGGCTTCGGCGGCGGGAACACCTTGGCTTGTCTTCCGTTCGATGGTGAGCAAAGCCTCGAGAATAGAGATGAATACATCGACCGACCATCTTACTGCACCGTGTAGGCTGTGAACGACGTCTGCTCCGAGTCCGGGCGTCATATCCGCGCGACCAATGGTCGTCATCAGCGATACCGTAACGTGCTTGAGATTCAAGACGGCCCATGCAAGTTGTGCAGGCAGTGTGGGTGATTGTGAAGGCGGCCTCGTACCTAACACAAGCTGCGCGGAAAGTGCCCGCGGAAGGTGAGGATCTCGAAGCACATTCATCTGCCGCTTGTGCTCGTCCATGAAAACTGTGTCGTAAGCCCTTGTTGGGAACCTGGCGAGTTGTTGGAAGAAGAGCTCGTATGAGGCAGGACTTAGATCCCTTGGGAGCAGGGAAATTGTCTCCGCAGTAGCTGCAATGTACAACGTTAATGCCATGTGTTGCCTGGCAATACACATGACCGCTGCCTCCACCAAGCCTTTGCTGTCGAGGATGGTATCGTTTTCGTCGTGCTGCCATCCGTGCCTGAAGACCATGACCTTGCCCTCCATTTTGCCGTCAGGCTGTACGTATGCCATGGCTGCTGCATCGTGAGATACAGCAACATCTATACAGTGGAAGCCTGATGTGTGCTCAAAACCAGATTGTGGCAGACTGGAAGCTACAGTAGTATCCATCGATGGCTCGATGATGTTGAATGTGTTGCGATCTCGAAATTCCACGCTTCCATCACTCATGATGAATGCTAGCAGCGTACCAAGAGATGTGGGTTTCAGTGAGAGAACGAGCTTCATCGCGATTTGATCGGGTAGCCGCTGCAAGCACTGATTTGGTGGTTGTGGAGGCGTAGCTTTAGCGTTTTCTTCGAGATTGCCATAACTCTCGTGCATTGTCGGGGAGACTGTTTCGAGCTGCCATCTGGAGATGGCGGTGAAGCGTTCAACCAAATGTTGTGTTGAACTGGACGGAAGCGCCGCATGTGAGAAGGTGGCAACGATTGTCGGTAGAGATGGAAGCTGTTGGTCGGCTGAGGAGTTCTGCGAAGCAGGCAGCAGAGTCAGACCGGTGAGTTGCGTATCAGCATGTTGAGCTGTCACATGGTCAAGACCAGCAATGTGCATGACGTCCAGTGAGGGATTCACTCTGATCGATGGCTGGCCGTTAGGTCGAGCTTGTTGAGATGCGTTCCATTCAATAGTGATAGCCAGCATGCGTAGTCGCTTTGCCTCGTCATGTGAAACCAGCAGGAGCTGACTTCCATACTCACAGAATGAGGCATGTGATACCAGCTCTCCGGCCAGTCCCATGTGATCCAGATCTTTGTGAACGGCATACCATCTCCCGCTCTCTTGCTGATAAAGCATGGTGAGCACGTTATTACGGGAGAGGTAGAAAAGCGCGGTTTTGCCATCGACGGGACTGTGTAATCTGGGAGCACTGAGGTCTCGATTTTTAATCTGTATAGACCACGACCCGTTTGACTTCCTGGCACTCCCAATGATTGGTGTCTATCATGTCGGTCAGCAGGTTGCGCAATGTCGCATAAAACCAAGAGCACCGACCTTGAACTCGGTCGGCCAGACAGGGAGCCAGTGAAGACCAACGACGGCATCGTTGCTGTTGCGCCCGGTGCGGTCTACGGCAAAGTCGGTTGGGTTCGCGTGCATCCGACCTAGGCCAGTGGGCGCGATAAACATGTGCGCCAGGCCTACATCATCCAGCACGACAAGGTCATGGCCGAGGGAGCTGAACTGGATGTGGACGAAGCGCGAGCCTTGCGGTGCACGAATGGGATGAGGCGAGTCCTTGCCAGGCGCCCAAGCGCCAGTCTTGGGATCCTCGATGAAGACACAGAAGGTGATTTTCTGGCCGTCGGGAGATATTCGTGCGACACTGCCGGTGTTGGACCATGCCAGCTTCCTACCTTGAATTGTTATTGATTGCTATTGGTAATTGCTGGTTGATGACAGGCGACTCACGCGCATGCGCCGGATGCTTGTAACTCCGAGACTCTCTTGAGCAGTGCAGGTGGCGGAGGTAGGGTGACAGCCGGGAGAGATAGGCTGACATTGACGTTGATTGCGTCATTTGCATCGCCAAACAAATCGTCCATAGAATCCATCATGCTCTGGTCCTGGACATCGGCATGGTGGATGCCGTGCATGGACGAGTCAACTCCCGAGTTGTCCATGTTGAAGGAGAAGGAAGAAGGAAGAACTCTGCGCCGCACAAAGGCAGGCACGCAGGCGGGCGACGTGTTTGGCGTGTGGTCAAGTGGCTCACGAGCACATATCAGTGGTAGAGTGGTGGTAGTGAGATGCAGATGCACAGCAGGCAGATCAGCACCAGTCGAGAACAAGAGAGAGCGGCATCTGATGCAGGGGTCCCCACGTCCCAAAGTCCCAAAGTCAAAATCGCTGGCTGCGGCTGACGGTTGCGGGACGGACAGGGTGGGTTTGCAGATGGTGCTGCACCGGCTGTGAAATGCAGGCGTATTTGGACGGAGCTTGATTCCTTTGCAGGAGAGTGTCGATGTTGGCTGGATTCTGTGTACGAGCAAAAGTCTGGATGACTGTCGGTGTAACAAGGCGTGTTTGTGAATCGGACGCCCAACGTTCAGCGCTATACGCGAGAGAGAGAAGCAGAACGCACAGAGCATGAATCATTGTGGCTTGTTTTGCTGTTCGGGACCCACATCAACAAAAGCCGGGAGGGCCCGTCCGTGTCCGGCATCTCCACAGCACGAGAGCATCAGCATCAGCATCAGCCATCACTCCTCAAGGCCCGCGCTTCTCTCCATTCTCCGCTCGAGTTTGAAGACTGCCCAAGTCAAGTCGCTCGCTACATCACCGCCCACGCAACACCCAACACCCGCCAACGACCACCACGCGCACCGTCGCGTGACAATCGACCTTCTTCGCGTTGTTCCCGCCGACAATGCAATAATACAATACAACCATCAAGCATGCACCACTGATTCCAGCGCACTCCTTTGCTGCCGCTACCCGCGCCTGCTGCACCTCATCGCACCTTCCTCCTCCCTACCCTACCCTACCCCGTGCCTTCCGCTCCACCGCGCAACAATGTATTCGGACGCCAAGAACAGCGACAGCGAGCTGTCGTCAATCGACAGCTCGCGCGCTTCTTCGCCGCTCTCCTCGCTCGGCAGGCGCACCCCGTCACCGCCGCCTCAGATCGAATTGTCCCACGCTGTTCGCACCATGTACACCAAACCTCGCTCCCGATCACGCAACGACCCTAGCCTGCCTACGCCGCCGCCTTCTCAGGAAAACTCACAGAGCGGCTCGCCTGCGCCAGACGCTGTCGACTCCTCAATGCTGTCCGACAAGGACGGCCCTCCGCCCGCCAAGCGACGACGCGTCGGGCCCAAGGAGCGCACCACCCGCTCACTGGATCTGCGCCATGAGAAGGTCAAGCCCGACGAGAAACCGCAGTTCGACGACATGTTGCGCACTCTGCACAAGTGCCAGAAGATCGTCGTCGTAGCCGGCGCCGGCATCTCGGTCGCAGCGGGCAGTACGTCCAATTGGCAGCCACCACGTTAATCGCGCAAGCTGACATGACCACAGTACCCGATTTCCGCTCATCCACCGGCCTGTTCAAAAGCTTGAAAAGCCAACACGGACTAAAGGGCTCAGGCAAAGATCTGTTCGATGCCTCAGTCTACAGAGACGCGAATTCCACATCGTCCTTCCATACCATGGTCAGCGAAATGTCGCGCATGACCAAAGACGCCAAGCCCACAACTTTCCATCACATGCTGGCCACGCTCGCGCAGGAAGGTCGCTTGCTCCGTCTTTACTCACAGAACGTCGACGGAATCGACACCGCATTGGAGCCTCTACAAACGCGTATTCCTCTCACAAAAGACGACAATGGAAAATGGCCCAAGACCGTGCAGGTGCACGGCGGTCTGGATAAAATGGTCTGCAACAAATGTAGCATTTTGAGCGATTTTGACGCGGATTTGTTTGATGGTCCTATCGCGCCCATTTGCAAGAACTGTGAGGAGTTGAATGAGATCCGTACGAACATCGAAGGGAAGCGTAGCCACGGAATTGGGAGATTGCGACCGCGCATGGTCCTTTACAACGAGCACAACCCCGACGATGAGGCGATTGGCAAGGTAGCCAGCGAGGATCTGAGACGCAGGCCGGACGCTGTGATTGTTGTGGGCACCACGCTCAAAATTCCAGGCGTGCAGCGCATTGTTCGCGAAATGTGTGGCGTTGTGAGGAACCGCAAGGACGGCATGACGATTTGGATCAACAATGACCCGCCACCAAGTGGACCTCAATACTCGGACTGTTGGGATCTCATCGTTCGCGGAAAATCTGACGCTGTTGCCAATCACGCTGCTATGCGCAGATGGGACGATCCTACGAATTCTGCAGAACTCGACAATATTAGTGACGAGGAGGTCATCCAGCGCGCAAAGGAGAAGACTGCGTCTGTAGTATTGCCGCGCAACGATCTGCCTTTGCATTTGGAGAAGAGTACGCTTCCGGAGGGCCACATCAACAACAGCTTCAGGCCACCTGTTGAGAGTCCCACCACACCGCGTCACCAGCGCGCGCCTGTACGCAGCCCCGACTACAGTCCGCTGACAAGTCGACGACCCTCGGTGGTTCCAACTATTGAGCAAGCCACAGATGCCGACAACATCGTGGTTGCGGAGAGTGGCTTGCTCACACCTTCGAAGTCGCAGAAGAGCTCGACACCAGCGTTATCAGCCTTCGAAACACTGCAGAGCAAAACCAAGGGCAAACCCCAGAAAGGCGCAGCAAAGAAGACCAAGGCTGCACCGAAGAAGGCAGGCACCGGGAAGGCAGGTCGTCCTGCGAAAGGCAAGGCCATCAAACCTGCTCCCATCAAACTGGGTGCCTCTCTCAAGTCGAGCTTCTCCAGCAGCAAAGGCAATGTCGCAGCATCAGAGGGCAAGAAACCCGTTTCAGGCGATGTGCCTCACAAACTTCCGAGCAAACTGCGCGAGGTCTCGAACCAGTCGCCAGAGACTCTCCACCAAATTTCGCCTGTGGATGCCCGGAACAATGCTTCTCCAACGATCACAAGAGGAACTCTTCCTTGGCTGAAGAAGGACTCAGACAACGCCACGAAGCGAACCATGGATCTGGCAAGCGTGATGAACTAATCTGCATCTTTCATCGCTACATCGCATGCAACTACCAACGCATACTTTATTCCACCGCATGGTCCGACACGAATCACATTATTATTATTCCTCAGGGCGCACAAGGAGTTTGCAATTTTAGTCTTGGATGAAATTTCGATGCACGGAGGGTTATCTTTCGAAACGCGAATGAAACGCGATTTTCGCAAACCACGGGAGGTCAGCGTGCTTCTCACCACCGCTTATGCACGAGGGAAATCTACCATGGCAAGGCAAGGCCGCGGCGTATGACACGCTGCGATGGGCGTTTTCATGAGGATCGAGGGAGTTTTTCTCATAGGTTTATCTGTTTTTTGTTTTCGCTTTCGAGGTTCGGTATATGCGCTACGACGTGCAATAAAACGAGGTTACCGATTACATGTGCTTGGTTTCCTGCTCACATTCAAGGGAAAGCTCAAGTCACTCTACTCTCGCGCCTGTCCTTCGTGCAGCTTGCTATAGCTTCCTAAGAACTAGCCATCATCTGGTTCTTGGCTCACTGATCTTTAGCAATGATGAAAGTTGAATTGCATCAAGCACGCCTGATACTTGGAAAGGGTCTTTAGCTACTTTGACTAGCATCAGGTATGAGAATCGTAATGTTTGATTGATTGCAAACGCCCGACGCATTTTCCCGAAGATGTATATAAGGCGAGAGGTTACTCCATCTTATGGTGGATTATCAACAACACTGCAAACATCACATTCTTTTCTACACACTCTCTCAAGCCAATTAAACCGAAAAGCCCCGAGCTTCTTCTCGTAATTTATCATCGACTGGCCCAGCTATGAATGATAGCGGCTAATTCAGGTAGAATCAACATGAAGACCACGAAATTCCTGTCCTTTGCTGCCCTCTCCAGCGTCGCACTGGCGAAAATCAAGGTCGAAGCCCGTTTCAGCAACGAGATGGTCGATGTCGGCAACGTCGATTTGCGCAAGGTTACCTGGGAAGAGATCTTTGCTTCCACTGGCAACGAGCGCAACGTCGTTCACGACAACACCTACGAAGCCTTCGCCAATCCATGCACCCACGATAGTGCTGCGGCCGACAGGCACGTCAGGGTCAACATCAATGGCCAGTGGGGAAGGGTTCCTGGTCTTGGTCCTCACGCGTCACGACTCTCGCGAAGCTTTGGTTCAGTCTCTCTGGGCAATCTTGAACGACGTTAGCAAGCCGAGAGGCTTCGATGTTTTCGCGGAATGCTTTGGGACTACTTGGCAGAAACGTCTGCCTCAGTGGGCCTACAAGGTTGAATCTGCCTGTGGTGGAGTGACCAACTCTGTGAGCGCGGATTGTAAGTGCGACATTGGCAGCGCAGCGTGCCGCTCGCACTCGTGGAGTCACAGGGTCCCATCGGTCATCAAGGTTAACCTCTACGATATGGAGGGCGCGTTGCTGGCAGACAGCTTGACTGTCAACTTTGCATCTGAAGTGCCCGAGTCGACCGACGGCTGTGGATTTGCAGCCGCCGTCGCTGGCGCTGTTGCTGGGTTCATTCCTGGAGCTGGATCCTTGTTTGATGCTGGTATCGAACTCGCTTGCGAGTCCTAGAGCTAGGAGTTCATCAACAGAGCTATCCAACGTCAGGACAATGCTGGTGGGCCTACTGAAGCACTCAACCAGGCCTCTCTCGCTACCTGGCTCCGCTCTCCAGGTTTGTCTTGACGGTGTATCCACAGACTACGTGTAGTCTTTCTTTTGTATCGAATATGACATCAGAGGAAATATGGGCTTTTACTTCTACTATCAAGATTTCTTTTCTGAAAGATATATTTTCGGCATTCAATCAGCAATTGGCAATGAACATGCTCCTCTACGACAGTGCCTAGGCGTTTTGGCACGTACATCTCCATCTTTTGGGTTTTCGCTCGACACCTGTTGCAATTCCGATGTGATCTGCCTGCCGCATGGTCGCACCGACGTTCTTGAGTGCCTCGGAACCAGGGCTGAGGAATATCGCAATGAATCTGCTGCAGGTTCCTCGCAATGATGTTCCCACGGCCGCAAAAACGTGCCTTGATGTCGAGTTTCAAAGTACGTAACGCAGCGAACGCGACCTAACAAGTCTTGGTGTTCGAATCTGAGAGAAACGATAGCCTAGTCAGTCAGCGCTCATGATTTCTTCGCATACCAGAATGGAACGCACCGCTGTTCTTCTGGTGGCATTGACTCGGGGGTATATCGGTGACTGTCCCTGGTCGAAACCGCGTGGTGATGGTCTTATCATGATCCGTGTAGTAACGTCGATCGTCGTTTCTCAGAAGTAGAAGGTCATGCCTGAATGCTCGTCTTTGGTGAAAGTTGTATTGAGACTGCGGAGATGGTCACCGCATTTCAGCGGTAAGAAGCCGTGTTCGCAAGACTGAGCCTGATTGTGATGGGACCAGTAGGGCAAGGACCTCCAAGATTTCTGAGCGGCAGAGTGAGCAGTGCGGACGGCGAAGCTCGACTGCGAGCCCACATGGACATCATGAAACAAGCTTTTCAACTATAACAGCAGGGCTGCGTTGCAGCACCTGTATGTGAGAATAGCGAACATGGCATTCACAGATTGGACTCATGCTTAACTGTTCAAATGTAATCTTCATTATATCATGATCATACAATGCTACGCTCCAAGCCCAAAGGCATCTATCTAGCCCGGCACTCATCATATTGTAAGTATATATCAGAAGTGAATCCCCAAACTCCTTCGAATGCAAATGCAAATGCTGTGCATGAGAACGCTACAAGATTAAGAGTAGCGAAGGTTGAACGGCACGCTCGTCGCGACATCGTAGTCCGCAGCGTCATCAGCGTCACCGTAGATGTGCAGGGCGCGAGTGACAAGCTGGTAAGAGCCAGCAGGGGCAAAGCGACCATTGTCAAGGAGGCCGTTCCATTTGGAGACAGTGGCGCCGCGAGGGTTATAGGGCGATGGGAATCCAAACAGGTTCCCGAGAGTCGAGTTGCTGCCAGCAGCGCGGACCTCGACTTTGATGAGAGGCGAGCCTAGCGCGAGGCTGATGGCGATGGCAGGGTAGCTCACGTCACCATTTCCGGTGGAGTTGCCGCGAGGAATAGTGAAGGTGGTGTTGGCTGCAGCGGGCTCGTAGCTACTGTTGGCAACCTCGTTTGTGAGGTAGGTGCTTCGGGCGTCGAGGACAGTAGCTTCACGCATGCTGCCGGCGACACCGAGGTAGGGGAAGGAGAGGGAGCTGCTGTCAGAGCCGTTGAGGGTGATGTAGCCGTTGTAGACAGGGAGACGGCCAGTGGTGAGGCCAGTGGGTGGGGTCAAGGTGAATGAGACAGTGGCCTCGCCGTTACCGGGAACTGTGACCTCCTTCTCAGCGAACTCGATGGTGGCCACCTGGCTTGCGAATGTGTTGGGGAAGGCCTCAGGGTAGATGGTGTCGCTACCGAGAGTGTAAGCAGTGCCAGCAGGAACGTGAGAGAGCGAGAAGGTGACTTCGTCGTCGCCGGTGTTACGGATGGTGAACTCAGGGTCCTCGAGGAAGTTTTCGGTGTCATTGAATGAGATGCTACCAACGCTGAGGAAGGCGGTAGCATGGGCAGCATCGTAAGCCTGGATCAAACCTGCACCTTGCTGAGTGGTGGGTGCAAGGAATGGAGATGCAGCAACGCCGTTGTGGAACAGGTTAGGGTTTGCAGTGGAAGCAAGAACAGCCTCGAGAGTGGCCGGGTCGAGCGTGCCCCTGACCTCTGAGACCAGAGCGTAGACTGCAGCAGCAAGAGGGCAAGCCATGGAAGTACCGGACAACACGGCATATCCGCCAAGCTCAAGCGGGTAGGTGGAGAGGATCAGACCTCCGGGGGCAGAGAATTGCGGGTAGAAGTCAAGCTCGTAGGTAGGTCCCCAGGACGTGTATGTCGACAAGAAGCCTCCAGTAGCAGTGTTGGTGGTCGTGCTGGGGTATTGAGATGCAGACTCAGGGTCGACAATGTTGACGGTGACATCAGTGCCGTTAGATAAAAGAGCAATCCATTGAGCACCGGTTTGAGCAGTGGTCATACCAACTGCAACAAGGCCATCCACGGCGGCGGTGACCGCAGTGGCACCAGCAGCGTTGTTGTAGAACATGACATATTTGGCTCCCTTGTCGACTACGTTTTGGACCTTCTGCACGAAAGTGCATGATCCACGTCTGATCAAGACCAGGTATCCGGAAAGGTCGGGTGTGTCATCAGGCAGAGGCGAGCAAGCGTTGGCCGGGTCACTGGTATTGTAGTTCACGCTCCAGAGAGGCAGGGAAACATTGCCCCAATCAGAAGGAGAACCAGCAGTCCAGCCGAACGAGGCAGAGGTGACGTTGGCGACGTTGTAGCTGGCGTTGAGCAGGATAGCAGGCGCCTGTGTGTTGTCGACAGAAGCGATAGAGGCCACACCCTTACCCTCAGCGGCAGTGGAGGCGTAGAATTGACCCTCGCTGCCGGAGTTACCAGCAGAGACAGTGCAAGGGGTGCCAGCATCGACGATACGGGAGACAGCAACGGCCCAAGGGTCTTCGGTCCATCCAGAAGCACCACCAATGGAAGCAGTGATGATGTCGGCGCCATCTTCGTAAGCCTGGTTGAACGCAGCGATGAGGACGTCGTTGCCGGCGCTTCCGTCGCAGCCGAAGACGCGGTAGGCACCAAGAGTGACATCAGGCGCAGCACCCGTGAACCCATATGCATTGTTCTGAGCAGCGATGATACCAGCGACGTGAGTACCGTGTCCGGCACAGTCATCGGGATCATCATCAGGAACGCCGGGAGTAGCGCCACCAGTGTATGCATCGCCGACGAGATCAGTGCCGAAGCTGACAAGGCAGCCTTCTCCAAAACAGCCTCCAAGAGCTGGGTGATCGTAGTCAATGCCAGTATCAATGACAGCAATTTTGATGCCGGCACCTCTCACGCCATCTGCACGGAGCAGGTCGACCTGGGTCATGACATGAGGGGAGAAAGTGTCATTTCCAGAGTCCTGACGCTTGTTGATGGAGCTTGACACTTCCGGTGCAGCAGTCTTGCTGTTGCCAGTCCAGACAACCTCATCACTAGGAATGGGATATTCGCGAACAGGCCACATCTGCTTGATTTCGGGCATCTCAGCGATTTGCTTGGCCAGCTCATCTTCGGTGGCAAGGTCGTCAAGTTTGAACGATGCACCCTTGAACAGAGCGTAGTTCAGATCCATGCGGTGCTTGTACTTCTTGCCCGCACTATCAAGCTTGCTGTAGAGTCTGGAGGAAGCCTGTATAGGATTAGTGTCTGATGGAAGCGATAAATCTGCGCGGATCCGCGGGGACCTACACCATTGTCTGCAAATTCAACGATGTACGCACCAGGCACCTTAGGCGCCTCTGGCACCTTCAAAGATTGAACGACCGGCGAGAGCAACGCTGTAGCGAGCGACAAGAATTTGAGTGCGCCACCCATAATGATAGGATGTAGTGAGATGAAACAACAACAAGATGCCTGACAGAAGAAACACAGGAAATGCCTATCACCTTTATAAGATTCCTTCAACCACCGCCTATACGGATGCTGAAAGCACGCGAGCACCCCAGCGCGTCTTCAAGGCCGTGCTGAATGTCTCTCCCTATCGCCAACCTGCTTGTGGATTTCTAAGACACGCCAGCGCCCGCAACCATCTTGGATGATTGGATGGCGATCACAAGGACCGATATTAGCCAGGCACGGCGAACGTGCTGTTCTCGTGCAGGGCATCTCGAAGATCGTCAAAGGGCTGTGTTAGTCGCATATATCGTGCAGTAGTGTATAGACCAATGAAGAAGGCCGAGAAGGATGTAGTCTGTGTGTGGGTCAGGCACGCCACACAAGGGCCGTGTCTCTTGCGGCCCGCGCGATCCTCCATCCTTATCAAGCAGGTCAATCTGGTGCCAAGACGGCCAAACCGTGCTATCAATATGTTACTATCTATCCCGGTGACGACGTCTTGTGATTGGAAGACCCTACCAGATGTATGCAAACGCTACTGCGGCTGCCTTTCCTAGTCTCTATCTTGCAATCACCAGCAACACCAATTACGGTCAAGCCGCGGTTGCAACTTCGCCCCTTAGCAGCAGACCGTATTGCCCTTTGCTCGCGGTGGACCTGCATTAATTACTCGTCAATCACGAATCGCAAAGCTAGCATCGCTAACATCTCGGTACAGTAGCGATGCCAGGGTGTTGAGTATCAAGCAGCGAGCCGAGGATGGAGTTCTGCACGGAAGAGGAAGCTTGATACCATCCTGAAGGCCCAGATGCTGCGATTGACTGGCAATACATGCGTGACTGGCAAATTGCAATTGCCAAGTCATAAGGTCAAAAAGCATGTACGTGACTAGTAAATCGCGACATGCGGAAGGTGCTGCACGATGCTGATAGTGTGGGCTCACGGCAGGATCTCAACGGTTTTTGCCATTTACTTCTCCCGCTGTCGTGGCTCCCGTGGTCATCGGACTGGCTGGGTGCCCATGAGATACACCATCTCTCTCGCACTCCTGCTGGCGATAACCTCTCATCATGGTGGAATCGTCCCCTTCACTTGGGGGACATGATGCGCCCCCAGCAAGGCTCTCCGACCAGCCTGTCTGACATGGACTTTGGCGTCGCTGGCCATGTTGCCGTTATCTCTTATATACCTGTAGCAGCTAACAGCGTAACTTAAGACCCTGAGAGAGAACTCTCTTGTACGCAGTCGCACACTAATACTCGTCATGGGGCTTGTTTTGCAGACATACCCAGCAACGGTTCGCCGTTGTGGCGGTCCGTGAACATTCTGTCTCATATCTCCCAGCGCGGTGTTCAGGTGGCGTGGCCTTCATAAAAATAATCGAGATCTCCGATACGAAGTACTTTTAAATCGAGCGATTGAGCAAGACACGCGCGACTGTTATCTGATACAAGGTGTGCCATATTGACATCAAGTGTAAACTGATCGATGATGGTAACGAATAGGGGCAGGAACGTTTGGCGCATAAGTCCGCGTACAGCGGTAGGGACTTCAGAATACCAAAGCCCAGGTATCGGAGTGTTGATCACTCGCGGTGGTCAGGTGTCCATACTGTCGCTCAGGCAAGAAACGGCTACTATAGAGTTCTTGTGCGACGAAAATGCTGAACTTTGGTGTGATTTTGCAATTCCTACCGACAGTAGGAGCGGACTCGAAATATGTCAAAAACAGTGTTCGCCGACAGAGAACTTCGCAACACGATTAAGATAGACCAAAAATCACATACAGAGTGGTATCACATCCGCGCAAATCTAGAAAAGCCACTATATCGCAATAGCGAAAACAGCCAAATGCCATCCGACCAAAAATCCAAGAATTTCGCTATGCAACCCCAGAAACGCCGAAGAATGCTTGTCATAAAGAGCGTGGTGCAAAGAAAGCAAAAGCAGCAACACCATGACGGTTCTACTAGCAGTTCGAATAAACAGCTAAAGTGATTGTTAGCACTTAAAGTTCGGAATTTGGAAGAAGGATAGGAACATACCGTTAGCGTAGAGTGCGTAAGTGTCAGCGTTGTTGACAGCAGCATCTGTGCTGAGCTCCATCGCGGCATCGTAGCCATAAGCGTTGTCAAGGGTGCCGGGTGCGTAAACATCAGGGGCGTGAGTCTCTTCGTGCAGGACAGTAGTTGCTTGGTCCTGGTTGTGGCACTGGTTGGTCAAAGCAGGAAGGTTGTCGAAGAACAGAGGGCAGTAGGCGATGTAATTGTACGCAGGCAGGGTGTATGCGAGCACGTTAGAAGCACAGCCGCTGTAGACATCGGTGCAGTATGTGCGAGTCGGGCCACTTGCGGTAGTGTTGCAGTCTGATGCGACGGCTTGCAGCCGCTCGGCGACGGTGTTGCGGGTCGAATTGTCAGTTGTCATGAAGTACTCGTTGAACCTGCTGGTTTCATTCGAGGTCGCATCTGCGGCGGCGTTCTCGGCAAGCATCTGGCAGTTGCTGAGAGCAGTTTGGATGGCATCGAGTCTGTTGTCTGTACAGTCGCTTTGCAGCTCGGTACGCTTGGCAATCTTGTCGACGGCCTTCGAGTGCATCCGTGCCTTGAACGAATCAACTTTGAACGACAGCCTGTTGCTATTGAAGGTCATGGCCTTTCCAGTCAGCTCAGTCGAATTTGCTTCGGCGTAGTAGATCCTTCCTGCAGTGGAGATGTCGTAAGGGCCATCAACGTCCATGTCGTATAGTTCGGCAAGCTCGACCTCAATCGCCAGCGTCTCGCCAGCATGAATAGCTCTGAATGAGTCCGGAGAAGGGTTGTCGTATGAAAGGCGTTGAAAGATGCCGGCGAACTTCGCGTTTGCTGATCTGTTGCGGACATGGAACTTGTTGATGGGCACCTCGTCAAGGAATGTGCCTCGCACGAAGAGGTTGTACTCAGCATCGTCGCGGTTTGTGACTGCAGCACGGACTTTGGTGCCGCTGACGCGAGATAATGTGACGAAGATGGGTGAGCTTCGAGGTCCATCTTTCCAAGGGTTGATGGCGGCAGCGCTGGTTGAAGCAGCCAACAAGGCGATAGATGCGATGGAGAGCTTCATAATCTAGACTGTCGAAAAAAGTGTGGAGAGGGTTAGAGTCTGTTGGCTTGGAAGTGCTTGCTTGCAAGATAGCGATGCTTGGATTTGTGATGAGGAACTATTGAAGATGCAGGCACAAGGACTTATCTATTCATTCTGCAAAGGCTGGCGAAGTGACGCCGAGAGTGACATGGTTTGTCTTGAACCACATCTTCATACCCAGCATTGTTTCTCATGACAGCCTCTTCGATCAAACAAGAACGAAAGCTCAGGCGGTATACGCGGCAATGACATCGACTACGTGGTTAAGGCGGGCAGCCCAGTCCAGCCTTGAGCATGAGTTCGCGCGGCAGGACTTAGAATTGAGGTGGTGAAGTGAAACCGAATGGCAAGGGATTTGAGACATGGCCCGTCCGGGTCGGTGCGAGCCATGCCCAGTAACAGACAGATCACGCTCGGTCAGGGTCGAGATCCATCGCAAACCAATCTAGATTCCCAATTATGAGAATTAGTACTTTCTGGGCGCCTGAGGAGGCGCTTGTATAGGCGCCACAGAAGGTTAGTCGGAAGGCCAACAGTGGTTGTGAGATTCAGGCTGAATCACGTTGTATAGTGTGGCCAGATCGTCTCGATGTGGTATGTATGTTCATCGAGGCGAAAGCGCATGGAAGTAGTTGATGCTTGTCATCATGACGCTCATCATGTGTACTGTTCGCTGCTCTCGGTCTGCATGATCACGGGATCGGGATGTCCGCGAAGCCGTAGAGATGATTATACTCAGCATGTCTGCGATGCCGACAAATGTTGAGGCTGGAGTGATGAAGTATGCGAACGTGTCTCAGCTGAAATTAGGCACTGGCGGCTGCGCGAACGTGTAGCGAGTGCGCACAGCATCGGAACTCCCCTGTCTTGCCTTTGCAATTCTGCATACCTGGGCTAGGCGAACAGTGCAAGGCAACCGAGCTGTTCGTGGTGGAGGTTGTTGTATGACCGCTTAATCCCAGCAATCGTGCTCGTCTCTAGGGCTGGCGTAAGCCAAGTATCCTCACGATGAAGGTGCCGTGCGAGGTTATGGCTTGCTCCATGCGCTCGATCGTGACAACAAAGCAGTTCTGCATCCAGTCAGCACGGTGTCTGCTCTCGTACACGGACTGTAATGCATGATGGAAGGCACTGCAACGGCGCAGACCTGCGGCTTTCGCTCGTTCGTCTCTCGCATCGTGCGGGCGATAAAGGTTCGGGCGTTGTTGGGGTTGGGAGATGAGACTTGGAGTTGGCGGGGGCGCACGGTGCGAGCAAGTGGTCTTTGCGCTCGAAATGCTGAGCCTACTCCTCGATGTCGTGATTGAGTCGTGTGGAATTCATTACGAGAGAAGAGGATATAGAGGAATACGGAACTGCTTGGCCAACTTCGGATGGGATGCTGATGTGATTATAGTATGACAGTATCGTATCATAGGCGACGAAATCCGCCCGCCATACTGCAACTGAGTCGAGGAGTCTGGCCGGCCACACCTGAGACATAAGTCTTACTGCGACGGTGGTCGAGATCAGGGCTCGCTTAGAGTGCCTATGTGTGTATTATGGAAGCCTGCGCTTGTATACCAGCAGGCAATCATGGATACACAGGCGAGGCTGCGTAGCTACACTCTAGTGGGCGCCACATATGAGTTGCAAGGCGAGCGAAATGCACCAAGATGAGGGGCTCTCGAAACATTATTGTTCCCTCATATAGTATGCACTGGAGAGGGGCGTCGCTATGCTGAATGTGGAACACGAGTGCTGTCAATACAAGGTCCGCTGGGAAGGAAGCGAATATGGTGTCCCGCCTCGCATCCGCGAGCTGGCAACATCATCTGTAGAAGCGCATACAGATCTCTAGGGTACGTGTGATGGAAGGGATGTCATCATGCTCCTCAGAGTCTTGCCAACCTGCCACCCGTGCAGCAATCGAGGATTGTTCCACGATCATCGAAGCAGCCCTGCCACTACAGAGCTTAGTAATGGTGAGTTCCTTTGAGCAGACTATTTGTGTCAGCTGGGCAACGGTTGGGTGTTACTTGTACGCCATTATACATTCCTGCCACGGCTTGACCCCTATGATGCGCTCTACAATGTGTGTGTGCTGCCTCCTGGAGCCTATCTATATAGTCGTCTGCGAAGCCATACAGTATCAAACAGACTGCAGTACCACCACCGCGACGCCCAATACTTATTCTATCGTTTGTGCAAGTAACCAAAGAAGCCGTTCCAGCCAACGCAGCCTAGCAGCCAAGCGTACTCGCTTCAATGGCGACACGTGTTTCGTTCGCGGCCCTGCTATGCTCCATCGCAGTGACAGCAACTCACATCCATCATCCTTCCTCCACATCACCATTTCCATTTGGCGGTCTCAGCCCAACATCTCCTAAGATGGCTTCCGCGAATGCTTTGCAAGTGGAGTTGACTGCCGGTCCGGAAAACACGACGGTTGCTTGCACGATTCGCAACACCGACTCTGAGCACACCATATCTTTTCTGACATGGGATACTCCGTTTGACCCAACAGCAGTCAACACGGGCGTCTTGGCCCTCAGGAATGCCGAAACGAGCGCCGACATCCCCTCTCCAGGAATGAAACTGAATCGCAAGATGCCACCGCCGCGAGATGCGCTCGTAGAGATCGCGCCCAAGTCATCCGCAGAGCGCGAGCTCAACTTGTCCTCACCTTGGATTCCGACCGATGGCAAGAAATATCAAGTTGCAGTACATGGCACATGGAGAGCGGTTTGGCAGAAGCCAGCCACCCAAGTCAGCGACGAGGAGCTAGCGGCGCTTAAGGGCGACGAAGCCATGCAAGGAATGTTTGACAGCGAGAGTGTGGAAATGACCCTGGGCTAGCAATGTCTTGTGGCAGATAAGAAGATTTTCATACTCGGCGCCGTCGGCGGGCTCCTAAAAAGCAAAATACCTAGATACTTCTTCAATGGATGGATGTTTCCATTACTGTGATACCTTCACCCTCTTTCAGAAGGCAGATCAATAGAGTCTTTATGATACGTGATGAACATAGGACAAGATCGTCAGTCATGCGGTACAATCAATTCCCGGGGGGCAAATCTGGACGGGACGGCCCAAGCATTGGGGAAGAAGCCTTCTAGACCACCTTCTGCTTCTGCTCTACACATACCCTTTCGACCAGACACATCGCGAGGTCTTCGTTAGAGTTCTGGGCCTCCACTTCCACGTGCCGCAGCTATACCAAGGCCCATATTACCCTCTACAACCTGCCAATTGCATCTTGCGCCGGGCGGTTATCTGTGGGCGAATTTGGTCACCAACACTCTCGTTTGTGCTGCAGTTATCGGCTTTGACCCAAACGGGCGGCGGCCCCGCGGTCGTAGAATCCTTGGCGGAGTGCGAGAAAAGGTTCGGTTGACCTACCGAACCCTTCTATCTACTGGATAGCTCGACTCTCCTTCCAAATTGGCCCTGGCAGGGCATGGCGCCAAGCTCCGCCGTCCCTTGGCACCGCCTTCACGCTCCTCTCCGCCACACGCCCCCCATGGGACAAGCAATTTTTGGGCTTGCGTGCTGCGACCCAAGCCGCTTCAAGATTGCGCCGGCTCTTGGCCTTTTCGTCTGGCTCGGAGCTTTGCACTCGCCTGTGCGAATTTGCCATGTTACTGTTACATTATCTGCCGCTTGACTGGCTGTCGTCGCCCGCGGCAGGGTAATACGGGCGCGGCGGAGGATTGTCTGTAGATACAGGGAGCGCACATGATTGATCGCTCGCGTGCTCTATCACGCACCAGCGCCGCACGGCTAGTCCGGTGCTTCCCTGCAAGATAACCTTATCCAAGCGTGGAAGCCGTGGCAAGTATATCTATTCAAGACTTCGCCAGGACGCTTTCTGCTGGTCGATCTTGTCTATCCACCCACGCCTTTCAACTTCTTCCCATTCCCCTTGGTTGCTTCTGAGCACCTCACAGCCACCATGGCCGGATCAAACATGGACGCAGACCTCGCCGCCATGGCTGAGGCCAGACGCCCCAGCGTTGTCGACGAGAAGAACCTGTTCGCTACCACCAGGGCGGACAGCAGCATCGTCGACGACGACGAGGACGATGGTGTTGATGGTGTCGAGCCCACCGCAGAGGAGCTGACTACTCTCCGCCGCGTTGGTGGCAAGATCACCTGGCAGGCGATGTCTATCACAGCTGTCGAGTTCTGCGAGCGCTTCTCCTACTACGGCACAACCGCTATCTTCGTGAACTTCATTCAACAACCGCGCCCTTACGGCTCTCGCACTGGCGCAGTCAACATGACCCAAGAGTGCTTCGATGTCATGGGCAGCTGGGAGGCTTGCGACCAGGCTGGTGGGCTCGACCAGGGCCAGCAAGCATCCACTGGTCTTGTGCGTTTCAACCAGTTCTGGGCTTACCTTATGCCTCTTCTGGGTGGTTACATCGCCGACACCTACCTCGGCCGCTTCAAGACCATTCAGATCTCCATCGCTTTCGCCATCGTCGGTCATGTCCTGCTCATTATCTCTTCGATCCCCTCTGTCATGGACAACGCGCAGGGTGCCATGGGCTGCTTCGCTGTCGGCCTTGTCATCTTCGGTATCGGTGTTGGTGGTTTCAAATCAAACGTCTCCCCTCTCCTCGCTGAGCAGATCAGGCAAAGACGCCCCAAGGTCATTACCACCAAGTCCGGCGAGCGTGTCATTCAAGATCCCCAAGTCACCATCTCCCGTGTCTTCTTGTACTTCTACATGATGATCAACTTGGGATCCCTCGCAGGTGGCATCGGTATGGTTTATGTCGAGAAATACGTCGGCTTCTGGCTATCGTTCGCCCTGCCGACTTTCCTGTTCTTCTTGGCACCATTGGTCTTGCTCGGCTGCAAGAAGTTCTACAAGCTCAGCCCTCCTACCGGATCCGTCACCTCTAAGGCTTTTAACCTCCTCAAGCTTGCCAGCAAGGGTTCATGGTCGGTCAACCCCGCTACGACCTACAAGAACATGACTCGCGATGACTTCTGGCACTCTGTCAAGCCCAGCGTGCTCGGTAATGCTGCTCCCGCATGGATGGCCGACATCGACGACGTCTGGGTTGACCAGGTCGCCCGTGGTTTCAACGCTTGCAAGGTCTTCTTCTGGCTTCCTCTGTACTGGCTCGCCTACAACCAGATGACCGACAACCTCACTTCCATGTCCGCTACCATGCAGCTTGGCGGCGTTCCCAACGATTTGATCAACAACTTGAACCCTATCACTCTGGTCATCTTCATCCCCGTTGTTGACTACTTCGTCTACCCTGCTCTCCGCAAGGCTAACATCCGTTTCACTCCTATCAAGCGTATCACATGGGGTTTCTTCATCGCCTCTGCAGCTATGATCTCTTCATGCGTCATGCAATACTACATCTACAAGCTGTCCCCTTGCCCTGGCAACCACGTTTCCGGAGATGCCCTCTGCAAGGCCCCCATCAACGTCTGGGTCCAGGCCGTCCCTTACTGCCTGGTCGCCTTCTCTGAGATCTTCGCCTCGATTACCGGTCTCGAGTACGCCTTCAGCAAGGCTCCAGAGAACATGCGTGGCCTCGTCATGGGTGTCAACCTTCTACAGACTGCCTTCTCCGCAGCTCTCGGCCAGGCCCTTGTCCCCCTGTCCGCCGACCCCTTGCTCGTGTGGAACTACGCCATCGTCGCCATCTTAGCTGCTGCTGGCGGTGTCGGCTTCTGGTTCACCTGGAGGGATCTTGACAAGCGTGAGGACGAGCTTAACATGATTGGCAAGACCAAGTACAAGGGACGTGGTGCTGCCCTCAAGGACGAGGAGCGCATCTAAGCATAGATGAGACGACTATACCCAAAAGCTACTAAGCAACGTGAATAATGGAGACGTATATAATGGAGAACATGATTGTTTATCGCACTAACTTTGCACTTCCCATTCTACCTGTGACTTTTTGACACCATCTTTGGGCCACTTGAGCAGCCGACCTTACCATCAGATGTATTGCGAACCCAGCCAGAATGAGGCAACATTCGGGTCTGGCTTGGATTGCTAATGAATTGGATTGCAAACGAATTTCTCGTTCAACGATGGTGGAGTTGGTGGATTCGCATCCCAGCGGGTGATAGCGGCAACGACAGGGAATTTCGCACTCCGTGGTTAGCCTGCTACAAATGACTCGAAGACAATGGCACTATAATGCTGCACTTTGGGAGAGAGTGGGTAGGCAAGCTTCATGGTTTTGCACGTGATATCGGCTATAGTTGCGTCATTGTCAGCCGGCTAACCTTCGACGCTGCCGAGAGTGTGTTTGACTTCACGTTGGCTCCTTTTACGCCGACTTCATGCTGAGCGTCAAACTAATTGTTGAACAACCATCAACATCCAGCTCAGTTTACCTGGGTTCGTCTTCTGAGTGGATCCTCGGTACTTCAGCCGACATGCTATTGCAAGGCCTGTGCTCAGCCATGATAGACATGATAAGCTTCTCGATCAAGCAGGTCACATCGAGCCAAGACCTTCCAAGACTCTCTACGCTTGATGAGGCATGTACCTGGCCTAGCCGCATGCCGCCATCCAGATTGCTGCGACTGCTCATGCATGCAATGTATAGCTATCAAATGGTCGGATAAATATATTCAGCAAGCAACAGCAGCAGCGTCTCACTGGCTCTTCTCCTCCATACGAACCGCCTTAGTTGGAAATGATCAATACCACTCCTACCATATTTGCAGCGTTGTCTGCGGGAGCGGCGGTTGTTCACGCGCTGCCCGTGGAGGATGGCTCGAAGTCTAGCGACCCTTTTGCGGTGCTTGACCCTCAGAATTGGGTGAACCCAGACGACAGTAAGGAAGACTTCAAAAGCGAAATACCGAACATGAACGCTGAGACACAGAATCACAGTGACTTGGGAAGACTATGTTCGGCCACCTGGACGTCCTTGGTACGATCCCACACGCAAAGGCTACGAACGCAACTTCAACATCGCATTGGTCGCCGTAGACTACCCGGATCACGACTTCGTAATCACAATGGCTGAGAACAGCACGGTTTTTACCAATCCTCAAGCGGCTGCAAACAGCTTGAACAGAGACGACGTGCCCGCCTTTTATAGAGACCTTCTCAACAAGCCGGACGAGCTCAATCGCAACCACACTTTGCACGAGTACTGGATGGAGGATTCGGGCGGACGCTTTGGCGTGGACCTGACCGCTTTTGGTGCATACCGCATGCCCAGCAACTCATACCAGTACGGCATCGACGACGAGGATGGCGGCTTCAACGAGGACGCGTGTCCGGTCCCTGGCACATGCTCTGTCGATCTCCGAACAGACGCTCTTGGAGCCTGGCGCGCTGATGTAGGCAACGAGACTGCTGATGCATTCGAACTCGTGTTCATCCTCTCAGCTGGCCAAGATGAGTCTTCGACCTGGCAGGAGTTTGGCGAGATGCTTTTCGCAAGCCAAGACGATGTACCCGACTCCTTCGGACCGCCTGGCAACAGCAGCCTGCCGAACTGGGCTCATACGCGTTACGTGCCATGGTCGTCTTGGGCCAGCGCTTCCTCCATCTGGCCAAATGCTGGTGGTGGATCTTCCACTCAGGGCGAAAGCTCCGGCTTGGGAACTTACGCCCACGAGCTAACACACCTGCTCGGTATCGGAGACAACTACAACAATCCTTTCGCAGTACAGCCAGTCAGATCGTACACGGGCCCCTGGTCAATGATGTCGCGCGGAAGCTTCAACGGCCCTGGAGGTCCTCACACTCGTTGGCAGGTACGTCTACATCACCCATCAGATCAAGTAATATTGTCGAGGCACAGATCGCTAACGATCGACGTATAGATCCCTTCGCTCCAGGGAGGATCCCTTGGCTCTTTGCACACAATGGGCGACAAGATGCGCATTAACCTCGTGAACAACGCCAGCGTTCTCAGGACTTCTCGGGAAGAGCTCTCTGAGCATGGACTCTTGGTGACCGAGATCACTGCCAGAACAATCCACCCTGCCGACGGTAAAGGCCTGATGGGTGTGCATGTGGTAATCGGAGATGATCTCTCCCCTGCCTGCAACCAGACCATCGAGCCACTTTGTGATGGCGGTGGATTCAACAACTACGATCTCGAAGTCATCGATCGCATGGGAGCAGACTCTTTCCAGCCAGACCACGGTGTCATGATCAGTAAGACCAAGGACAGCGACAGCAGAGCTCCATTCCAGTGGACGATCGATGCCAATCCACAGGACATCCGCCTCATCGACTTCTACCGGGCTAATGGAACTGCCCAATACATCACTATCGGTGACTACAGGCAACTTGCCGATGCGCTCTTCCACGCTGGCACAAGGTCTGGCAGCGAGTATGAGTACGTTGACGAAGCGAACGGGCTGCACTTCTACGTCATCAGCCCTTCACGCGACGCAGACGGCGTCTTGAGCTACACAGTCGGTGTTCGTTCCCTGAACGCCACCAACGAGAGTGAGCGCTCCGTGAAGCTGGACAAGGGCAAGCTCAGCAAATTCAGCGCTTCCAGCAAAGATGAGAAATTCGTTGCAACCTGCACATTCAATCTCAAGAACAACGCTAAGGGAAAGAAGAGTGCTCCCGAGTACTTCCGCTCTGACATTTACCGACTCACCACTGAGATTGAGGGCGATGGCTGGACGGCTGAGCTGCCCAACGCTCTAGCGACAGCGGAAGAGGGTCAGACTGTGATCGTCACGGTCGCTGTTGGTGCAGAGGATGATGCGGCCAAGCAGGGCAAGGTCTGGCTGACAGCGACCTCAGAGTCGGACGAGGGCGTGTCGGTCACCAAGGAGTGCAAGCTGAGGAAGTAGGATCTGATAGAGATCGACAGGAGTGATGGTTGCTGGTCCAGGACACCCTAGTCCTGGGCTACAATGATTCAGTCGTCTATCGATACCTTGAAGTGGTATTCTAGAGAGTATAAAGAAACAGATATTCGGAGCGATCTCCGGCAAGACACTGAATTTGGACTTCGACCGCGAGACTGGAAGTACTTAGCTACATTGACCACTGTGAAGAAATGCGACGTATTTCTTCTGTCTGCACAACATTCATTCGTATTGATCGATACATACGCTTCGTAGAGTTGAATGTCGAGCTCGCCATCGTCGGTCTCCCTCCTGCACGCCCCCAAATCACAGTCCTCATATCACGACCCCCAAGCCTACTCAACCCATACTTAACCGCTGACCTTGAAGTTGGCAGAGCCAGTGCCGCTGAAAGCCTCGACAGCGAAAACCTGGTAATTGAAGTTGTTTGCCTAACCGAAATCAGCACTGTGTTAGACATTAAGTTGGCTTGGAGCTTTCGATCACGTACCGAGAAGCCGTAGTTCTTCCATGCGTTGAAGTGGTTTGCGACAGTGACACTGCCCTGGCTGCGCTTATTCTGGCGGACGGAGAAGTACTGGCCGAAGGTGCTAGTACCCTGGATAGAAGGCTGGTTAACCTGGGTATGCTTGCAGATCTTGTAGGATGAGCCGTCGCTAGTGACGCTGCCGACGGTCTGCGAGCCGCTGACCGAGCATGGGTCGTAGCTGTAGTTCTCGACGATATAGTACTCTTGGATTGTAGTCAGTCTTTTCGTTACTTATGACGTCTCCACCGGGTTATCTAGTGGACTTACCAGTGAGAGGGCTATTGATCCAGCCATAGACGGCAAGGTATGAGCCCTGGTTAGAAGAGTATTGACCGCCGAAGTTGATGACTCTGCGGATACATGTCAATCTGTAGTTCCTTGTCACTGACGCGTATTATAACTTTCGTACCTGTTAGAAGTACCAGTGCTCCAACCAAGTCCGACTACGAAGTCGCTAGGGTTGTTCCAATCGGCATGGAAGTTTCCCTGGCTTTGATCGTACGAGAAGTGCGCAAGATTGCCATTGTAGTTCTGCACATAGTTGATGGTTTGACGCTTCTCCAGCTGGTGCTCTGTCGATTCTGTCAGAGCGACAGGAGAAGCCGCGGCCGAGCCTAGGAGGGCGAGAAGAGCGGAAGCGAACTTCATGTTGTAGAGATGATGATGCTCGGAGATCGGCTGGATGGTATTGCGTGTTTGTTAAGTTCTAGGAGTCTCTGAGCACTTGCTCTGCTACTGTATATATACCATACCTGACAGTAACACATGATGTTCACGGCTCAACTCGTGTCGGTGCTATTCAGCCTAGAAAAGCCATTCTGGCGCTAACCTTTACCCAAGCAATACACACGCCTGATAGGAAAATCTCGAAATCTTGGACACGGAGCCCAGCTCCGCATTCAGCCTGTACAAAGATTTTCGATGTGTAATGGATTAGGCTCCTAGCATGTTGATCGTGTGACCGTACGGTAAAAGGGACCAAGGATGGATAAGCAAAACTAAGCCTCGGGCGCCGGGAAAAGGGATTTGGTTGCGGGGGTGAGCATCTTTTGTTTCTAGTTGACTAAATTTTAATCTAGATGCTAAATCTAACGTCCTCGCCTAAATTCGAAGTCTTAGCGAGCCAATTAGTACAGACCTTGTTGTAATACGGAGCTTGTAATCTAGACGGAGTCTGTGTTACCGCTCATCTGAGTAGCAATCCTACCTCTACGAAGAGTCCAGAAACATATGATCGACGCGAAACCTACGTCAAGCTCATCAAGCAATGAGAACCGGTAGCTAGGCTGTAATACGGCATTTGTCAGTAGTAGCACGTGACTTCTTCTATTAAAACCCCGTACCACCTACAGACTTAGTACACAAAAGAACTGTCTCTATTTCTTCGCTAGCCTGGATTCGGTTTGGCTTCCCGTTAAGGCGTTCTACTGCTATGCGCCTCTATGCGCTACGCATCCTTTGGCAGCCAAACGTACGCTATTGATATTTTTGCGCTCTAGATAGTACACCTCTATAGGAACCGCAGACGGTCGCCAACACAAATATATTGCCAGTGCGTGCTTTGCAGATGTTGTGCGAGGAACCTCGGGTCAACATCGAAAGTAGCACCTGCACTCTGCAGTCCGCTAAGATTCATATCCTCTATGGTAGAAATACAAGGATGCACACCAGCATTACCTATCAAATTCTGCCGGATGTCCTTAATCTCATTATACATGAGCTTTTTGGGCTTCTTGCTTCACGAAGATGTGCATCTATGGCTTATAGAAGCGCAGAGAGCACACGGCCAGAGTTTTGCGATTCTTTGGAACGCCTAGCGGATCCTTGTCGTCTACAAGTCCCTCTCAAAATCTCACGATGAGGGCGGATGCTGATAGCGGGGAGCCCTGGAAAAGAGCTCTCTACTGGAGTGCCGAATCGCTGTGTAGACTTATCACGATCTTGGAGGGATATATGAAGGTTCTGATTCGAGGTGTTCTTACTTAAAGCTACCCACACCAGGCGCCTCACCGAGCCATCCTTACTGCGTCAGGCTCCAAACACTCTCTCAGTGCCCGCTTGATTGCCTCGTCTGACCAGCCTTGTCTTGTGTAGAAGATGTACAAATTGCTCACAGTTTCATTTGTCGATGGGTGATCAGGCCCAAGCAACCTTATTCTTCCTCTGAGCGCTCGCTTTAAGACGACTTCTACGTCGTCTGGTCTCTGCCAGGCTATGTAGAGGGTACCGAGATCGTGAACACTGTTGAATGTCAACTCGTGATCTGGCCCATGTGCTTCTTCCCTTCCCTTCAGCGCTCGCTTCAGCATCATTTCTGCCTCATCGGACCTGCCCTGAAGGAGATAGATTACGCCTAGATTGTTGACTGTAGCGAGAACTGATCCTCGATCGAGCTCGAAAAGGTTGTCGTAGTCGTTTAACACTCGCTGATATAACTCTTCAGCCTCGTTCAGTTTGTGTTGATGCTTGTAGAATGTACCCAAATTGTTGATCGTGGTGAGTGCTACCTTGCGATCGAGCCGGAACGCCCCATTGTTTTCTTTGAGCACTCGAGTGTACATCTCCTTTGCCTTGTCTACTTTGCCCTGTCGTTCGTACACGATGCCTAAGCATCGAGTTGTCTCTAGCGTGGAGTTGTGATCAGATCCAAGTACTCTCTCTCGTGCGTCTAGTACGCGGTTGTACATCTGTTCGGCTTCATCAAGTCTACCTTGACTGCTGCAGAGGGACCCTAGTTCATTGACCACACGCGAAGTCAGCTCGTGAATGGGTCCGAGTTTGGTCCAAGCCACCTTGTGCAGCGTTTCGAGCAGCCGAACCGCTGGTGGTATGATGCCACGTTGTCCCCAGAATCTCGCAACATTGTACTGTATGAAGAGCCAGAGCTCCAGGTTGTTTTCCATTTCTTGGTGATCCTTGAACTCGGCCGACGCTCGCCGATACATCTTCTCAGCTTGATCGAGCCGCCCTTGGCTGTGGTAAAATGTGGCCATGTTGATGACCGTCTTGATTGTTGATACATGGTGAGGTCCGAGCGCTTCCTCCTTGCCTTCTAGTGCTCTCTTGTACATCTCCTCTGCTTTATTTGGATTGCTCTTCCTTCTATAGACATCAGCTAGATTGCTGATCGTATCAAGTGTCTGTTCGTAGTCGGGTCCACGTAGTTTCTCAAACCCTTGAAGCGCTCGCGTGTATATGTCTTCAGCCTTTTGTAGATTGTCCTGTTCCTCATTGATGGTACCGACCCAGAGGGCAGATCGGAGTGTCGAAATATGGTCGGGTCCTAGTGTGTTCTCACTACATTCCAGCGCTTGCTGGAACATGTCCTCTGCCTCGTCTAACTTTTGCTGATGTCTGTAGAGGCAGCCTAAACTCTGCAGTGCGGCCGTGATAGAAGGATCGCCACCCTGGCCACGTAGCAAATCTGCTACAAAATCCCGGCATCGATTTGCATGCCGAAGCATTCGCAGCTCAGTCACCCAACGAACTGTCGTATCCACACTATCGTACTTGTTTGCCAATGTCCAGTCGAGCATGAAAACTTCGACGTTCCCTCGTTCTCGCATCACACGCAGGCTATTAGACCGGTGGAACGATACACATATCAAGGCAAGCCTGGCCAGCTGATCGTCGAATGCCGGGTTCACCACATGGACTGTCCATGCGTGTACACAGCTGTGCATAGAGCAGCCCCGGATTTCTTCTCCCATGATTCTGATTGCTGTATTCGCTTCTACAAGTGCATGATCGGAGAGCACCCTTATAGCTGCGTCGAAGCTGAGTTTGTCTTCCGTTAACTGCAGAAACCACTCAGGGCTTCCACCGCGACCCGTCCATAGAACCTCCCATGACATATCTTCGTTGTCAAAGTACGCCCAAAGCTGCAGGAGCTTTGCTGCCACCTCGCTCCGCAGCTTGACGTTCTCCAGCGAGATATTCCACGTCGAGTACAGCGCTCTGTCTTCATAAGACAGTAGCTGTGGCGTCATCTGCTGCAACCGTAGCCATGATGCCTCGTACATCTGCAGATATTCAGCGAAGCTTGTAGATACTTGGTACAGGTAGGCGCCAGCTGTAGCGAGAGCGAGGGGCAGGCCGTCAAGTTTTTCTGCCAGTCTTTGGGCATCAGGGTCTTGCTTTTATGTCAGTATCATTTATACAAAGACCAAACAAAGTTCACTCACTAGAATGTAGTCCATCACGCCTCGATGTCTGTGACATGATCTCCAGGCTGTGCTCGATGTCCTGAAGCTTGTTCAATGCTACACTGCGACCGATTTGCAGCTGAGACGACCGCGTCGTGACCAGCACTGCTCCGTGATACGCCTGTGGAAGAAATGGCCGGATATCGAATGCATTCGCCGCTTCGTGTCCTGGCAACTTTGGCGTGTCGTAGTTGTCGAGTATGAGAAGCCACCGATCGTTTCCAGTGGTGTTCAGCCACCGCTTCAGCGCGTGTGCAATCTTGTCAGGGTCATCACTCTCGACCATAGCCTTCAGACTTATCAGCGACGGGTGCTCCCAGTGAACGCGGTCCGCTGCTGCTACGTAGCTCTGCCTCAAAGTGTCCTCGCTTCTACAGTTGACCCAGAACACAGCCGAGTACTTATCTCTGTGTCGCCGTGCGTACTCTAACACCAGCTGCGTCTTGCCCATTCCACCAAGGCCGTGTACCACTACCGTCTTGCGAGAGCCGTCATATTGCAACTCTTTGTGAATGGAGTCAAGTTCTTCTTCTCGACCGACGAGGCGCTCGACGTAGGCCACTTCAGGCACGGTAAATTGGACCTTGAACTGCACCACGTCCATATGGAGGCGTACTGCAGATATTCAGCTACCATCGATCGACTTGATTGATGTTTAAGAGTGCAAAGCAAGCATTATCTGCGTACCTGCGTCTACCCTGCCCTCTGTTTCCCATGTTCTACCGACCTTTTCGGCGGCCTTTGAGACCATCAGCCGTAGGTGGCCCGACACTGTCTTGTAACCAGCGTCTGATCTCGCCTCGAACTTGACCATATCGATGTGATTGGCATATATCGCGATCATCTCGCTGTCTGTCGCGCCTGGCACTACGGCCGACCATTTTGGAACTACCTGATCAATATCAGCACGCAGCCATTGTACTTAAACCGTCTCAATGGGACTCACTTCGAAGGACTTGCCAAGCACTGTTGACATCGGATAGACCTCGTATGCAAACTTAGTCACAAAGTCGTTGCTGATCGCCGAATACTGCCCCAGTTGCTGCAGCAGCCACTCCGAGTGCTGTTCAAGGTTCCGCAGCAAGTTGTCGTCTGCCGCAACGAACACGGATGCCACATTGACCAGTCGCCGGCCGAAGGCGACGCCGTTACCGCCTTGGTGAGGCGTGCCCATGAAGATGATGCCATACGTCGACAGCTTGACGGCGCGGTGCTCCTGAACGGCCCCTTGACGCGCGAGACTCGAGTGAATTAGAGCCTGCACTCGTACATCAGATTTTGCCGGCTGTTGAAGGAAATCTCACTTACACTCTTGACGATAATGCCGCCCAAACTGTGCGCCACAAAGAGAATCGGCCGCTTGCTGGACTGTTTTTGATATTAGCCCTGCTAATCCAGGCTCGTGCTTTCAGTCTCACGAACCTCTGTGAGCTGTCGCTCCAAGCACAGATCTGATACAAGCGTTCGCGCGTGGTCGTATAGATATTGGCAGCTCACCCGCGACCCGTGCGTATTTGCGTCGTAACTCCAACTGAATATGCGTGCCTGGGGTAGGTCTTGCGGCAGCAGGTCACGCAGCCAGTTTACGCCATTACCTGCCGTCCACGTCTTCTCATAGTGTCCGTTCAGGCCGTGGACTGCAACAATGCTACGTTGAAGTTAGCTATCGATAACGAGAACCGATGCAGGAAAGGCGAACTCCACGATTGGGTCAGTGCCCTCGTGCACTACCTGCAAGCCATATTGAATTGCACCAGGTGTTGGTGCCGGCGGCGGGGTGGTAGGCGCTTCTGCTGGCGACAAGACTGTTGAAGATGTTGTAACAGGCTATTCGAGTGTTAGAGCGTGCGTCAAAGGACAAAGCTGAGCGGATCGTATCTTTTTACCGTCCTTCTTTGATCGCAAGCCGAGAACACGTTTCATTGTGATAATCTCGAAGGGCGCGCAGGCTTTGGGATAAAGTAAAGATGTCGTGAGACTGGCAAGATCCTTGCATGTTCTTTTCCAGGAGTGCAGCAAGTAGAATGAATCTTATGTTGTTGGCTGTGATTTTTACGTCTCGAGTTACATTCCCACAATCGCTAAGCAGCTGCACAGGCCACACACAAGCTCCTTGTAACATGCATGTAGATGCAGCACCAGCCGTTTCGATTCGTCCAGACTCTTCGTTAGCCGCTGAGGCTTCTGTATGCACGTGCGGCAAGCTATCGACTTGGCTAGATGCTACTAACGCTTCGAACGCATATGGCACAACCAGAACACTGCAATTGTGACTGCAGCCACGAATTAAGTTCTGCTCCTCCGTTATTCTGCTATGTTTAATGGTGCGAGATGACAACTTGGAATCACTCAGTGTCACCCTCCTGTCTCAAGCAGAGAGCTTGCTATTCTACGAAGATTCGAATTAGATAGCGAGCCAAGTCCATAACAAACGTCTACGTGCGTACAGGATGCGACATGTATTGGTATGTCCTAGCCGTATGATATATATATAGATTTGTTGTACTGAACGGCCTTGACGCCTATCGCGTACACCGGTGTGGCTTGTATATATACTTGCTGCATATGCAGCCACGTCCGACTTATCAGCGGCACGTTTTCGGATTTGTCACGGTAACGTCATTGTCCTAGAAGCGGAACAGA